>OU426983.1:37473250-38713667 GCA_911387785.2 Aelia acuminata
TAGACAGTTAGCTAAAATGTACCAAATTAATCTTTTGCCATAATACATATTAATTAAATTCAGAATATAACACATTGTGAAATGAGATAACGTCTACTTGAGGTTCTGCCAGAAACAGGTTATGAAAAGCGAGCAACCTCAAACCATGCTAAATGTTTTACATGCTACTTATCAAAACATTAAAATTCAATTTTATAAATTGACAAATTCTCCATTAGAATGAACAATTATTTGATATTCAAAAGAGGCGATGAATATGGAGACACTGGTTCCAAACGTCCACCAGATTGAAAAAATATAAACATATATAACATGAGACTACAATGGGATGCTGTTAGTTCACTATTATAAATGAGATAGATAAAATAGACGTTAATTTATAATTTTTTACATCAATGATGTACATTTTTTACTTTCACTAACCTATATATGAAATATATAGTAAAAGTATTGCGATCGTGAAAAATTTCGACTTCCGGTTTTCAACGGAAATACACGTCTTGGGGTCCCCTGAGTCCAATTAACCAAGTACCGCGAAATGGTGTGTGTGTGTGTGTGTGTGTGTGTGTGTGTGTGTGTGTGTGTGTGTGTGTGTGTGTGTGTGTGTGTGTGTGTGTGTATGTGAACAGACTAGCTCAAAAACTATAAATCGCACAGACCTGAAATTGGGTATTTGGTGTATGTATATGCCCGCGATGTGACAGCAAAAATTTCATCAAAATTGGTAAAACGGAGGGGGTACTTTATTTAAGAATTTTGTCTAATTTTTAGTTTTTTTTTAAAAACTGCTCTAACGATTTTGATTAAACTCGGTATTTGGTGTATGTATATGCCCGCGACGCGACAGTCAAAATTTCATCAAAATTGATTAAATAGAGGAGGCACTTCACTTAAGAAATGTCCCATTTTCACGTGTTTTTTTTTTATTTACTAAAAAACGGCTTTGAAGATTTTTATCAAATTTGGTATTTGATGTATGTATATGACCGCGATGCGAGAGCCGAAATTTAATCGAAATTGGTTAAACGGAGGGTGCACTTTACTTAAGAACTGTTGTCTCATTATCACGTGTTTTTTTTTGTTTACTCAAAAACGGCTTTATCGATTTTGACCAAACTCGGTATTTTGTGTATGTATATGCCCGCGATGTGACGCGATCAAA
Source organism: Aelia acuminata (assembly GCA_911387785.2). Lineage (NCBI taxonomy): Eukaryota > Metazoa > Arthropoda > Insecta > Hemiptera > Pentatomidae > Aelia > Aelia acuminata. The sequence continues at coordinate 37,474,413 of OU426983.1, forward strand.
ATTGATTTGGTTCAAAATACAACTTGGTATTTGATATATGTATATATGACAGCCAAAATTTTATTAACCGTATTATGAAAATAAAAACTTTTATTTATTAGTAAAAAGATCAATTTTACTTAAGAGAGTAAATACGTGATGCTCAAATTTTTGAAGCATCGCAGGTGTGTAAAAATATGGTATAAGATAATAGTCTATAATTAATATAGGTATATTTTAGTCTAGAAACTTTTGTTCCATAATAAATTTTTGAAAACAATATAAAGCGATTTAAGAGGAACAGTAATCGTTCTTGATTTCCAGAAAGGCATAAGAGACGTAAATACACCTATCGATTCACCTTCACGATGTATTTGCAAAAAGCAACTCGCAGTAAAAAAGAAGCAATCAGTAAAAAAAAACTCGACTGTTAATGAAATTAGTCCCTTCATAAATAAATTAGCAATAATGAATCGAAAAGTGCTGAGAACTACCAAATTTTGCTATACAGATACACTATAACTTATTGAGTTTTACAAATATAAGTATGTACTTAAATGTGGAAAAATGTGTAAAGTTGAGGAATGGCGTTTACATATTATCGAAACACGTTGATTTCTAATCTAAGTAAGTTTTGTAAGTGAAAGTTGTGTGTTGCGCTCATCGCACCAGATTTTTTATTATTAGAATTCACAATTTATATTTACTGTAGTGCTAGTAGCAGTAGTGCTAATAGATGTACAATGATTTTGTTTAACGTTGTCTTTAGCTTAAACCTTGGGAAAACGCGTTTTTTCCTAGTCCAAGCCGGAAAAATTAATTTCTGCTTAATCATCCTAAAATATCGAAAGAAAATGAAATGTTGTGTCAATAAATAAACTTACACCGCCATCTGCAGGGAATTTGTAGAACTTACAAATAACCACATTTTAGTATAATATGCATTTAATTTGCAACGAAAGAAATATCGAAGCCAATAATCGAGATAAATAACTACCCTATCTTTTAAGTTGGACAGAACTACAGACAATGAGCACAATTTTATAAAAATTGTTCGAGTAGTTTCTGATTTTACCCCCGACAAAAAACTAAAAGGTTATGAAATCGACATATGGCGCCATAATAAATCGAAACACGTCCTACTGTATTTGCTATAAAAGAAATATTGTGATCAATAATCAAGATCACAATATCAAGATAAAAACTGTTCTATCTTTTAAGTTGGACAAAACTATACGCATGGAGACAAATTTCATTAAAATCGGTTTAGTAGTCTCTGAGTTTACCTCCGACAAACATCGGGACACGAGATTTTTATATATACAAGGATAAATTAAAATAAAGTGAATCATATTGAGATACAAAACTAAAAGTATCCATTTATTAATTATATAATCTAACTTAAAATTGTTTTATTACTTATGTTCCAAAAAACATAAAATATTTACTTCTTCTGCAGTTAAGTTGGATAGGTTTTTTTTTTGTAACGGTTGTAATAAAAAAAATTGTTACAAACGAAAATCTATTGTTGAAATGAATCATATATATTATTTCTCAAGCCCTTTTTTTTTTTGTCGGTACGCCATAACTTCCTTAATACTTCATCAAATTAAATGATCATTTTAAGGTTTCCTTAACCACTTCATCGGAAAAATATACAAATCCCTCATTTCGCCTTCGATTGCGAGTTATAAGTGTAAAACCGTAGTTTATGCAAGGAAAGAGGTCGTAGAGGTTTCTAAATGGTGTCAATCTTTTCAGGTTTTCAAGAAGAACATTTTCGGTCATATTTTTTTTTCTATTAACCCATTCGTTTGCGAGTTGTAAGCGAAAAACTGCAATTTTCAGCAAAAATGGTCGCAGGGCTTTCTCGAAGGTGTCATTTTTTTCAGTTTGTCGAGACGAACATTTTTGGTTATATACACTTTTCCGATTGTCGTCGTCCTTTGCGAGTTTCCGCGAAACCAATACGTGTATTTACATAAGTATGTCGCGTTTTCCAGGGTACGCTCTTTCAGTGACATCTATGTCTGTGTAAAACAAAACCCACCAACATTCACAGATATCCATATCTTAACTTCAAACCTAGTGTTCAAAGAGGTCCTGTAAACACTACGTAAATATGTAAATACCATAAACTTATGTTTCAAAAAATAATCTACAATTTAAACACACCTATTCTTTACTTCAATCCTCACCAATGCCCATGACGCACTCCCATGACCCACAACGCACGAAATATACGGTGGGTAGGTACTTTAATTAAGGGGGATATAAGTAGCATGGGCGTACCCAGTGGGGGGCAATCGCCCCCCCTGGAAGGCTGGGAGCAATAATTTTTTAGGCTTTTAAGACTAGAAGCAATAATAGAATACATTTTTTTCAAGCAAATAATTGTAATAACTTAGTTGATAAAGCACTGCTATAATTATACATAATTGTGTTTTCATTCACCTTTTTCGCGGTAAGGTGTTACAACCTGAACGACCATAGCTTGCCCCCCCTAGTTTTTAGCTTGGGACATGGGACAGCATTATTTGCGACGCGACTTTAGTCCGATCTAAAGACGGATGAAAAAACGTTTTCCTGGTAACGCTTATAGTTCGGCTTAGCCGAAAAATAGGAAGAAAAAACTGTTACAGAGGAGATTACAATTTTCGATGCATTTAGATAAAAACCAATTAATCATTAACTTTGTTTTGCTAATCAACCCTAAGGAAATTGAATGTGCTCTATATAATCTCCTTCTTGGCAGACTTTTTCTTTTTTAAATCATTCTAATATGCTAATTTAGCATTTTATTCTGACTATACATTGTGAATTAAATTGGTTTTCATCATAGCAACTCTAATGGCTACTATCGTCCGTGATTATCTGTTCACTGGCTGCAATCGCTAACAGCGAATCGATTATCGTCCGGTATCGAACCACCGGTACAGCTCTCTTCATCAGCTCCAACTCGATCCCATTAAAATAAGCATCCTTGTGAAGGGAACCTTACCGGCTATTAGGCCAGACCACCCTGCCAGCCGGTTAGCACAATCCGGATCCGCCTCGGGTCAAGTACTCCACGGCTCTTACCGTCTGTCGTAGCGGAGGATGGAAGGATGATTTGTTCTTAAGGAAGAACTATTAACAAGAGGCCTAACTAAGAATACTATGGTACATCTTCCTCGCTAGAGAGATCTTCTAAGGTCATCATTCAATCGATTCCCAATATAAATCGTTTCTAATACGAGCGATAATATGGGAATTTTTTTTCCTATCAATCATTCTAATTTACTATATGGTATAAATAATTATAATTACATTAACTATTTATATTTATATAGTGATATTACTTTTAGTAATTGAGTATATAAAAAAAAAATAAAAATTAGTTAAACCTTGGAAGAATCTACTACATCAGTCCGGAACCTTCCAATTATTTATTATCTTTGAATTAATCATAGTTTCAAATGATATTGACCAATTACAAATCATATCATATTCCAATAACATGAAACAAACCAAAAAAGAAAAAAAAAACATATGGAACGAACTAACAGTTGGAATAAACTGTCATAGTACATGTCTGTGATTACGCTGGCCTCGAATATTCCACGCCGTTCCTTTTACGACTACATAAATATAAGGAGCGTTGGACTAGAGAGTTAGTCTTGTGCTGAAGCTCAAGTCATATGATTATTTCTGTGTTACAAAGCGATAAGTTTTGTAAACTGTTCAATTAGTTGTGTTTTGATTATTGGTGTGGCATTGAAAATTGTTATTTGTTTAAACCACAGAAGTTTTACAATATGCGCCAAAAACATGCAATAAATTAAGAAGAGGACATCTTAGATGAAGTTTTGAAGCCCTTGACTGATACTCTTTTTTTCTGGAAACTGTCGGATCTTTCAGCTTGATTCGGCGCCACCTTACAAAACTGAAGAAGAAGAAATATTTATGAATTTATCAATGCAAAGAATTTGCCATCAGGAAGTGCTGACCTCAACTGGTCAGAAATAGATTAGTTGGGTTAGAATTGTGTCACCATAATTTAAAGAATTAGAAGAAATCTTTTGTTCGACCAGTGCATAAAGTCCCTACTTAAATGCTGCGTGCTAGGTGACGACTGTTCCTGAGTATTAAAGTCGTTTATCGAAAATAATAAGGAAGTTGTGAATAGTTTTTTCTTTATTTTTTATTAATAACATGCATGATATTTCATATTACTTCAGTATTAGAATTTTTTTTTTCGTAATTCTGGCTTTTAGTAAAATATTTTGAAATACAGCAGTATTTATTCATGAAGTGAACAAGTACAATCAGAGGCGGATCCAGAGGTGGGGGGGGGGGGGGCAGGGGTCATGAATATTCGGGCTATTTATAATTTTTTTTTTTTAAGGAATAATGCAATCATATAGTTACTAAAGCCTAACATTATCGCAGTGGTACTAAGAAATAACCTCATAAAGAATTCGAAAACGAAAGTGCTGGCAGGAAAACACGTGATTATGAGACCTGGAGATCTTGATCTCCCCCCAAATTGGTAATACCCAATCTAATTCTAAGGATTTATAGAAACGTTCCTCCCTTGCCTTTGAGGCAATATGGATTTTGCAGTAAATAGATGTTTCGCATACGCAAAACAACGCACTGCTGCATGTTAACAATTGTATACAAATTTACTGTTTTTCTGTTCCCAATTAGTTTTCTGCTCCGTTCTTCGACTTCTCACTTTTTTCTTCCACTCGTCTTACTTTGGGTGCGATCGATAATTTCCTTCGACCCGTACATAAAAGCTTTGAAGTACTTGTAGTTCTCCTCAGTCATCAGGTGAGGAAGATCGCTCTCCGTCAGAACACAGAGCACTGTCTCCCTCATCAGTTTTGCTCTCAGTGCCTCATAAGCGGTGTAAGCCAGTAAAATGTGTTACTATTTACTAACTACTATTCTATTTACAGACTCTTAACAGCTAATTATAGGCCGTCCAAAGCTTCCTATCAGCTGCTAGCTAGAAAGCCCACCAAACAGTACTGAATGTCCCGCACCAGACAGTGACTGACAAGCCGTTCAATTACCACCGCCCCGAGGATCCACCCGCACTAATTATACACAATAGCCCCGGGATATCACGTCCTAGTTCTGTAATTGAATTTAAAACTGCCCTCCCATAGTTCTCGACTCCGGAGATCTTTCTATTAGCCAGGGGATCGGTTGGAAATCTCTTCTTTGTTCTATGTAATAGGCCAACCAGGATGAGGACGTTTATCCAGTTATTTAATGAAGGATTTTTATGAAGGGCCAACCAGAGTGGGGAATTCTTTGGGTATGGCTAATTCCTTACTAATAATTTCTTTTTTATAAAAGAGCTTAATAAGATGGATTCAGTTGCGAACATTACTATCAATTATAAGAAATTTAATAGGGGTCACCTGTGGTTTACTGGTTAGCATGGCAACCTATAATACTAAAGGTCGTGGGGTTTTAACGGGAGTAAAAAATCCTTAGCCATGCCATCCCTCGGATAGGACGTACGATGTCAGGTACTCGTTAAAGATCCCTATCCTAATTATACCTGGATAGGCAAAATTTAGGACTCCCACTGTAGCATCGTCCGATTAGCCTTAGTGGCATAAAATGACGTTGAACAAACAAACAAGAAATTTAATAGGCTGATTGTCAGGATTTTCAATTAAAACCAATGATTCCCACTTGAACTATTTTTTCCACCTCCACAAAAACCTCGCAAACAAAGAACAATCACTTATTTTTCTGTTAAAATGTCAATAATACCAAAACTCATATGTAACCTTTCCAAAAAACTGAAATTGAATGAGTTATATCAGAATGAATAAAACGAATTGAAATGTTAACCAAATCAAATACCCGCAGTCCGTTCCAACAGAGTATTCCATTTATTTTCATTATTTTTTTTCGCTAGTTCATTTTTTTAGTGCACCTTCAAACTCTCAATTTTTCATACATATTCTAAAAGTTTCTGTGAATTTGTTGATTTTATCTCATCATCTCTTGTAAGTTAAGAGGGCTCTGCAATCCTAACCTTGCAATCCCTATCTCACAGCTGTGGTTAAATTGTAAGGAAGACATTCTAAGGAATATTTTTAGGAGCGCAACACTGGCTTTGTACCCCGTCCCTTTTAGAAGCGATAAGGACAGGTTCAATTGAAGGGTTCCTCCCCGATAAGGAAAATATTACCTTACAAGGTCTCCGGGAGTACTTTGTCGGTACCTTACTCTCCAGGTAAAGCAGGTAAAGCTTCCATGTACACACCGTTTCTGTTTGAATCCATTTTGTAACTTAATACATATTTTCGTTTGTGTCATATCTAGTCCTGAGCTACCGATTGTTTCGGGCTTAGGGAAACCCAGGTAAATAAAAGCAATTGCTTAGAACTAATGGGTATACCTAATAATTGCGATACCGAAAACTGTTCTATTGCTTTTAAGTCAATAAATTAGATGCGCCAAAATAACAATGTAACTTTAAAAATAAAACATTCACTGAAAAGTTTCACTTCAGCTCAATTCGCATTCTTTAATTAAAGCACTGGATGTGTTCCATACAGGTTTTTCTCCTGAGATCAGCCACAAGTATAAGGACACAATTTTTTGTCTGGTTTTTCAATGAAGGAAGCCGTCAAGCAAGAGCGGCCTGGGGAGCAAGTGTAGTTAGGTACGTCTGATTTATAGCTATGATGTTTCTTTCTTTGAAGAATAAAATGAAACAAGAAGAAGGATAAAACATGAAGAGCAGAAGGAATAGTGGGGGAGAGGCTGAGGCTCTGGCCATCTATTTGCCCTTACACCGGAGGCCGTGACAAATGGCCACCATTTTGAGCGAAAAACAGCCGTACTTGTGCATGGAGGCAGGGGGCATTTGTCCATGGAATATCGAAGGATCGTTTCAAACCAGTTCAAGACAATTGCAGTCCGATTCGATGCCATTATATTTTTTATACGTCTAATGGATTGAATACATGGATTTTGAATTAAGTTTGATGGACATTTTTTTCGTCATAGAATTTTCATGACTCAACTATGCTTTGTATTTTCGGTACTTTTTTTGCGCAAACAATTCCATGCTCCCTTAACTAAGAAACCTTTAATAAACCGAACCTTTTTTTTTTTTTTTTTTTATAACATCAATATCATTAATATGTTAATATTTTAACATTTCTCTTAAGTTTTACCCTCCCCAAAATAATAGACCATTGACCTGTATCGGAGACGATTAGGTGTCTCTATCCATATTAGAGACCCTTCAACACGATTATGGATTTTAGTTTTTTTCGCTTCATTTAGGTGCCTGCAGTGACTCCCTGAAATGAGTAATTGGATCCAATGCGGTAAGTAGACTAGTTTTCTAGGCACAATACGATAACATTTCTGATATTGTTTTCTAAAATTCGACATGTCGAACATTTAGCCATTCTCCATTTTAAAAAATCTCTAGACTGGAAAAACATATCTTTAGTTGTCAATATTTTAATAAATGTAATTTAAGAAAAAAATTGTCCTGAAAAATGTTTCAAACTAGTTGTTTAGATAAACTAAATCAGATAAAAAATTATTTTTTACTTTTTCCCTAATTGCTTTAGTTTTTTGAGCTATTAAATAGTGTATTTCATTACTAGTACCGAAAGTGGCCTTTTCCCGTGCGCTACGGAATTTCACGTGTGAGGCGTAGCCGAACACGGGAATTCGAGTTGCACGTACGAGGCGAAGCCGAGTACGGGAATGGTTTGAGTAAGCTCGAGGAAAGCACTTTTGGTGCGTGTTATGAACGATATTTTTCATTACACTGCAAACTGGCAGTATAACAGAAATCTCAAACTAACATAATTAATTAACTTAAATTATAATTTCAAACACTAGTATACTGTTTGATTAGTTTATTGATCAACAAACAAAAGCTGAATACAAATTAAATAAAATACTGAAATAAATAAGGGTTCCAAGAATTTTAGAAATTGAAATTAATATTTACTGTACAATTTTGATTGTTGCTTATATTTATGATTTTATTTGCTGATTTATTTTGTAGTAAGTGTAAATTTTTAGTTGTATTTTTGTGTATTTCTTGACACTTTCCTGCTCTTTCATTGTGCGGAATTTCAATAGTTTCGTTATTTGTTTTCATCATTCCATGCTTGCATCATTGCATGCTTTCTTCATTAATTCATCGGGCAATGCCATTTCTTCGAAGCACTAAGTAAACTGACAACTTTTGAAAATATTTATGACACAAAAACGAATTGTAATCGGTGGATTTTCAGTTTTCTTGATTTCAATTTTTTATTAAACAACTGTTCTTAAGACAATCAGCAAGCGCTACTGGTGGCCGGGAAACGAAATAACAAGTACACCGAAAATTTTCGGTGCACTTATAAATTTTCCGTGCGCGTGCAAATTTTCGGTGCACTTTTAGAAGTAAACGGGAAACAGCTGTTTTCTGTACTGTTTGCATGCATCGAAAGTAGTTACTTTCCGTGCAGTGTAATGAAAAATAATTTAGAGTTCAGTTGCGGTAATTGAAGTGTATCCTATTTTACTTACATAGGGTGGTTTTCGAAAAGCACCTTAGGGGTTCATACCTTTTCACCCTCTTAGCTTAAATTATGTTGGTGTATATACAGTGGCGTTGCCAGACCAATCGGGACCAGAGCAGATGTATATTTTCAGGCCCCATACAGTGCGAAAAGGGCCCCCCTAAATGATAGTAATCTAGGGGGGTGTAGAGTGATCCAACTCTTCCAACCTTCTGGGGCCCCTTATCAGAGCTGATGACTGGGGGGATTTAAAATTCCTGATCTAGCTCCTCCCCCTTGTATGTATATGAAGTAATGTGGTCTCTAATATTGGATTTATTTTATTTTATCGACATGTTTCTCATCCTATTCTTCCTCGAGCAAATGAATTTTCAAGCTTTGTGAAGAGGGTAATTAATAAAGTGCATTTATCTAGGTATTTACTTTTTTTTTAAATAGTGTTTTATCAACGTATGGATAATGAAAAATAATTCATTATTTAATGATTTATTTAATTGTTGTGATAGCATTGGCTATGAAATTAGAGAAGAAGAGAAAAAGGAAAGTGTTGTTTCAAAAGTCAGTATAAACACACCTTAATCATGGACACGGGAGATTACCTGACAACCAATCAAAATATAAGAAAAAGATAACCAATATTTTGAGAGCGTCTAAGTGTTTCCTATCTACTATCTATGTTTATTATTATCTACATGTCCGGTAACAGTAGTAACTTCTAAATTTGTTTTATTAAGTCCTGATGAATATATCAGATAGACACTTCTTCATTTTTATTTCTTAACGCACCCTCAATCATTTTCTTTTAAATATAAAATTATATAATTTTTGTCAAATATATATTTTTTACTTTCTACGCTATTGATTTGAATTCTGTGTAAATAACAACCCGATCCCCTATATAAGGCAATTTGATCTACAAACGAACTCATTATATTTACACTATCGTCTTACAATGAAAACTTAATTTCAGAGAATTTCGAGACGCCTTTCGAATTATGGGAGACCTTCTCCGGCCGATGTCGATAGTCAAACGTGATCCTCCGCCATAGGACGCCGAAGAATGAAAAATAATATCAGAAACCCACTATTATTATTTCTTCTTTTCGTTCTTTCAAGACAAAGGGACAATAAAAGAAGCGGCAACAATACAGGATAGCACGTGACAGGACTGCGACAATTGATAATCTGATTGGGCGGCCACAAAGGGGGAGTGTCACGGCTGCCATCGGCGGTAACAGATGAAGCTATAACACAACTCTCATCATTGTGTCTTCTGTGTCCTTTTCTCCGGGGTCTTCCACTTCTTCGGGCGCGTGCCTTCCGTGACCGATCTTTCGCCCCCGGTGGCACGGGCAGTCTTTATCGGGGGTCCTCCGGCCACTCGGTGTATCCCTGACCATTTTCCTGAATGCCCTGGAGTCACCCACCCTTTGATGTCAATAAATACTTTGGTTTTATACTTAAAATTTTCTAAAAGGCTTTGTCTCAACTTCCAGTGTCATCGTATCTTTCTTTTCCCTTCCCTCCCGGGCCTTGTTGGCTATATATAGGTTATGGCGGTGGTTAATACCTATCTGTGAAAAAACAACATGGGATTTGAAATCACTAACTTCGGGCTGTCATTGGTTGTCAGGGGCATGAGCGTCACCAGCAACAAATTATTGGGGGGGGGCTCAATATTTTCCGGATAGGGTAGGTAGAAATCCGAGGGGCTAAAAGTTGATATATTAACCCCTAAAAACAACTGTTGGGACATTTAATACATCCTCCAACACTATATTTTAGAGGTATTTATAGTCTTTTAAAACTTGTCAAATTATGCCTCTGTTATACATTAAAATAAGGAGTTGTTAAGGCTTCAAGGAAGCTCAAGGATGTGGGCCAAAATTTCTTGATTGAATTTTATCCAAGTTTTAAATCTGATTCTGATCCCACTTATTTCATTACTTTCCATCAACTCCTATAAGCTTCATCGAATTGATGGAAAGTAGGATCAAGCTGCTTGGTTTAAAAAAGTTAAAGTAAAAATTATATACGAGTAATTCATCAACTATACAATACGCCTGAATATGCTTTTAACGATGAAATGCTGAAATTAACTAATATTTTAAATATGGTTAAACTCGGATAAATTCATAAAATCGCATTTTTATTTAATTTTTTTACATTGGGTCCTCTCCTTCAAAAATATTGGGGGGGCGTCCCCTGTCCCCCCCGGCGGCGACGCCCTTATTCAGGGGCGACTCGTATTTCAAAGTGTAAATAATTCGACCCCTCCGCCCATATCGTAATATATAGAACTGCCCGAAACTGTGATTTTATTACTTGAGAATTCAAATAGAATTTTTATCTTTAGAATGCTCCTGATGTTGAAATTGGGGGGGGGGGAGACGGTCATAAACTCCCTGTCTCATAATCACGTGGCTGACAGCACTAATTTTTAATTTTATCATTATCTTGTAAAGAAGGACTGCGATCAAAACAACCTCAAGTGTTATGTTTAGGGCTTAGAAAAAAAAAAAATTTAAAAGCCAAAATATTTGATATAGACGTATTTCATATCTCTGATAATGGAAAATATCCCACCACAGTTTACAAAGGGTCTTACAATCGTTACTAATTAAGTTAAATATGTTTTAAGCTCCAACAACGCTAATTGGATAGATCTAAATTTAAATAATGTTTAAATCCAACATCCTGGTTGGTACCAGGAATGGATATAGTTTCAGTTGGGATAAAGGGATAGATATAGTTAGGAATGGAATAAGTTTTCAGCTTTATGATATTAATGTATTTGTTTGTCATTCTTAGATTTTATATTTAGCGAACCGGAACAAGCTGCTTAATTACCTATCTAAATTTTTTGTGCTGGCGTTTTTCCTCAGTGAATTGTGCGAAAGTATGGGTTACCTGTGGTGTAGTGGTTAGCAAAGTCCGCGTGTTCTTAGCTCGCCGGGTTGTAAAAAATACTTGCCTTTGCCGTGTTTCGGATGGGACGTAAAATGAAGTCTGTGCGTTTTTAAGTACTCGTTAAAGACACCTATCCTAATTTCATCTGGTCAGGCAAAATTTAGGACTCTCACTGTTGCATCGTCCGGTTATAAACAAAAGAACACATGATTTAGAAAGACATTTCACAACAACTCAGAAATTATCGCCCGATTATTATAAGAAATTATCAACTGTATTTTAATGGGATGTGTATTAATATATATCAGAAATTTCAGTTTTATAAATATTATTAAATGAATTTTCTAATTTCGTTTAAACGGCATGGTGGTCATTTTATCTCCTAATTTTATATAAGGTTTTTTGAAAGCTTTACTTATTCAGTAATATGTCAAAATGTCATGTATCTTCTAAAATACATGTTTGGAGAATCACAATAAAATGTTATTCGTTGAAAAAGGAACTGCAGGAATTTTCGTGTTTTTTATTTTTTATTAACGGAATAATCGATGAAAGCTTGTTTAACAGGTTTGTTTACTTGGTGTCGAGAAAGGCAGTTCTTTGATTTAGATTTAAATTAAATTAGTGTTAAATACTGGTTATTTTTTCTCTAATTTCTTGTTATAATTGTATGATTTACATATAAAACTGATTTTTGGAATCCGATATGTTTATGTGCAGTTCAGTTTTATTAACTCAATACCGATATGTCTAAAGATAGATATTCATCGTTGGGGTTTATAGGTCCTTCAGAAAATATTAAATCACTTCTTCAATGAACCGACTTAAAGTAAGATTTCAGTAAAAAAAAATTGCACCCCGCGGTTGGTAAAAGTCTCAAATTTATGTGGTAAGATGATTAAAATCATGAATATATTTTTTTTAATTTATCATTTTCATGTTCCGTATAGACAATGATAAATTATTAATAACTGCAGAGTTAGTAACGATTTGGTCTCATATTCTGGAATATTTAACCCGATATTTAATTGTCGTTATAGAAAATCTTTCAGAAATTGATATTTATGCATTATAGAAATATAGATATAAATAAATTAATACATTAGTATCTATTAATAGATAGCTATAAATATCATATAAAGGAAAGAAAGGAAGTCGCCTAACGAATGAGAATATAAAAATGAAAATATTTTAAAGCATACATCCTGAGAACTAATGCCCCAGTCAAACAAAGGCAGTCTGTCCGCACGGACGGAAATACCCGCAAAAATAATTACTTTATATTTTCTTAATAACCAAATAAACTTTTTTGTGCTGACATGACATAAAACTGTCTATCGCCGGAAATATAACTACATCGTGTACATCAAAGACGGTTTGGTTATGATTTCGGGATATATTAATATAACATAAATATTAAAAATTTATATATTTAACTTGCTTTTAACCCTATTTTACTTTGCTTTCTATTTAGAAGAAGCTTTCTATATATTTTACTCCTAGATCAAAAATATTCTGTATTATTATTTTATGCAATATTTAAATGAACTATTCCGTTCATCTCTACTAATATATTAATTATTTAGTGATAACAATGATCAATGGATCGTCAAAGACGAATTGATTGGCATTATATTACTAATATATGGAAATTTCATCAAGGAAATTCGTTGAATTAATGTGTGATCGTCCTTGACCATGGCATTGAAATCAGGCTAGGCTGATCAAATATTTATTTTCTTTTTTACCTCTATCAACGAGTTCATCAACAAATTGCTTGTTTGATTTTCAGTAGCGTTTATAAATAATTATATGCTTGAGGAACGTTATATAAACACCATAACTGGTCTGAAGTGGATGTAAATTTCTTTTTAAATAAACAAATTAGCATTAGCTATCTGTGCCAGAAATCAAAATCTTTTTTTTTTAAAGACTTTAATAACGTTTTTATTTATTTTATATTTTTTCTATTTATTTTATAAATCTTTTTTTATTTATTACAAGCTTTATATCCCGGCTTCACCCGGGGAATTTCATTTTACGGTCGATTTCGTAGAAACCCAATGTAAAGCGAGATCATAACGATTTTTATAACAATAAAGAATATTCCCAGAGATCGGCTAAGTTATGCAATTTTAATATGGACCTTGCATAATTGCATGAAAGAACCAGTGAGCGAAATATAGAGAATTTAGGACAAACGGCATGGATGTCTATAAAGAACAACCAAAAAACAAACAGAATTTCATCTTTATTTATATAGATATTTTTAAAAATAATTTTACAAATAACAAATTAAGAAAATCTTATAACTATAGAAAAGGCCAAGCTTGTATTAATTTGTTAATCTGATGAGGAAGTTTAACTTGCAAAATAACCATCCGCCAAAACAATGGCCTATAATACATTTGCAACTTAAATTCGTTGCTAACTTCAGGGCTAAAATTTTAACTCGAGGGTGAACCGTTAGGCGGAGTTGGGCTGTAGATTTATTCTGCGCCCATTGTAGCCTTGGAAATTACTGTTATTCATGGGGAATAATTACTTCTAAAACTCGCTCTATAAATGTATTCCGGATTCAAATTGGAAAAGTTTCTAATGGTAGTTGGTTCCCCAACTAAGTTCTGTTAATTGTTTCTCGGCTTTAATGTTTATCTACGGCCTGCTTGATCTACGAAGCGTGGCTGAATAGAATTGAAACAATTAACTTTCAACCTTAATTGCAAATTAAGATACATGTTTTTCTTTCATGCCTTAAAAATGATTCTCGTATCTCAGTGTAAATTTATTATTAATTTTTCGATTCTAAAAAATCATTTATGTTTCAATACTGTGGTTAGGGTAGGTATGATCACATTTTATTTTTTTTTTTTTGTTGTTTTTTATACTTGATTTTCATTCCAAAAGTTCATTTTCAATTAATTTATTATCATCAGATAAGCTTCCTTTCCATTTAGTTTATTTTTTCTCTATTATTACTCTTTTTTTTTATTTCACTCAGAAATGAAATCTATTTCTATTTGATTAATTTTTAGAAAAGCGTTTTAAAAAAATATAAATAAAGATGAAATTCTGTCTGTTTGTTCTTTATAGAAATCCATACCGTTTTCTTAAATTCTCCAAATTTCGCACAGTGGTTCTTTCATACAAGGTGCAAACACCATCAGCCGATCTCTGGCTATATTCTTTATTGTTATAAAAATCGTTACGATCTCGCTTTACACTGGTTATATCGAAATTGACCGTTTCATTAGAAAAATGAAATTCCCCGGGTGAAACCGGGATATACAGCTAGTTAGATATAAACCTTCTTTGTTTATTCTATATCGTAGTACAGGGGATACTACGTCTTATGAAATTTATTTAGAAGATCCTGTTTTCTTTTACCGACTTAAGTTTGAAACTCTGCCTCCTTATTGTGCCCGCTTATAAAAAGAATTGGGATTTCTCAAAGATAAAAAAAATGTAAGTAAATGAATTTAATATGCAATGTAACTCTGTAGTAAAACAGAAAATGAATAGCATAGTCTTATCGAAGCGGTGAAACAATTCAAATGTACACATTGAACCATAGCCTTGGTGTTGATAAATTGATTTGAAACTCTCAGAAAGCATTAAACTGCTTCTCGATTTATTCATTTCTATTATCGCTGCTTGTTCGGAGGGCATGAGCGCATTCACACCACTTGCGGATTTCTTAGGTACCTCCTGGTGATCTGAGGTCGTCAAAGAAACAGATAGCTCCAGGAGCTGTTCCTTTTCATCACTATTTCTGTAGGAAATTCAGCAAAAAACTGCGAAATTAATACCCAAAACTGTTCCTTTATTGAGTCAATTGAAATAACATTTTTTTTTTGTTTTGTTTTGTACATATATATATATATATTAGATATAGATATTTTGTAGATATTTGGTGCCCGAGAGATATGCTAACGTAGTTAAGTTAGCAAGTTATCCAGTCGGCATTTCACCCTTTTGCTAATTTGCAGATTGTAAATTTCACAAACAATACTGCGTTTGCAATCTCACATTTTAGTATTTGCGTTTCATAATAATAATATGTTTTTGTAGAAACAAATTGTCTCTAGCTTGAATCATCCTAAAATGGATTTACCTCCTTATTGCTGCTCGAAAAGATGTGCTTACTATTTAAAAAAGAAAAATCTGGTGCGTGCGCGCAACACACAACTTTCACTTACCAACTTACTTAGATTAAAAATTAATGCGTTGTTGTGGTCCCCTTCGTTAGACCAATTTTGATGAAATGTTAGCTATCACATCTTTGGCATATAAATACATCAAATACCCAGTTTGATCAAAATAGTTAAAGCCGTTTTTGAATAATAAAAAAAAAACACGTGAAAATGATACAAAATTTATTAGGTAAAGTCCCCCCCTCCGGTTGGTCAATTTTGGTGAAATGCTGGCTATCACATCTTTGGCTTATGCATACATCAAATACCCAGTTTGATCAAAATCGTGAAAGCCTTCTTTGAGTAAATAAAAAAAAACACTTGAAAATGTTACAAAATTTATTAAGTAAAGTCCCCCCCTCCGGTGAATCAATTTTGATGAAATGTTGGCTATCACATCTTTGGCATATACATACATCAAATACCCAGTTTGATCAAAATCTTTAAAGCCGTTTTTGAGTAAATAAAAAAAACACGTGAAAATGATACAAAATTTATTAAGTAAAGTCCCCCCTCCGGTGAATCAATTTTGATGAAATGTTGGCTATCACATATTTGGCATATACATACATCAAATACCCAGTTTGATCAAAATCTTTAAAGCCTTTTTTGAGTAAATAAAAAAAACACGTGAAACATGTTACAAAATTTATTAAGTAAAGTCCCCCCTCCGGTTAATCAATTTTGATGAAATGTTGGCTATCACATCTTTGGCATATACATACATCAAATACCCAGTTTGATCAAAATCTTTAAAGCCGTTTTTGAGTAAATAAAAAAAACACGTGAAAATGATACAAAATTTATTAAGTAAAGTCCCCCCTCCGGTGAATCAATTTTGATGAAATGTTGGCTATCACATCTTTGGCATATACATACATCAAATACCCAGTTTGATCAAAATTTTTAAAGCCGTTTTTGAGTAAATAAAAAAAAACACGTGAAAATGATACAAAATTTATTAAGTAAAGTCTCCCCTCCGGTTGGTCAATTTTGGTGAAATGTTGGCTATCACATCTTTGGCTTATGCATACATCAAATACCCAGTTTTATCAAAATCGTTAAAGCCTTTTTTGAGTAAATAAAAAAAACACGTGAAACATGTTACAAAATTTATTAAGTAAAGTCCCCCCTCCGGTTAATCAATTTTGATGAAATTTTTACAGTCATATCTCGGGCATATACATGAATCAAATACTCAGTTTAATCAAAATCGTTGGAGCCGTTTTTGAGAAAATCGAAAAAAACCTAAAAAGTTATTAAGTAAATTACCCCCTCCCTTTAAGTAATTTTGATGAAATTTATGCTGTCACATCGCGGGCATATACTTACACTAAATACCCAATTACAGGATCGCACGGTTTATAGTTTTTGAGCAAGTCTGTTCACACACAAACACACAGACACACAGACACACACACACACACAGACCATTTCGCGGGACTTGGTCATTTCGACTCAGTGGAAAACGTGTATTTCCGTTGAAAACCGGAAGTCGAAATTTTTCACGATCGCAATACTTCCACTTACTATATATTTCATATATAGGTAAGTGAAAGTAATAAATTAATGCAGTACCCGATCCAGAAATTTTCTGAGGGGAGCGCACCTTTTTTATTTTTTAAATTTGTATGTGCCATGAAGGACCTAATTTAAAATATTAGTGCGTCGTTACGTAATAAGTTTCTATAAAATGTTTTAATACAATCCATATTTGATTTGAGGAGTGGTGGCAAAGGACTGGAGAGCTGCTACTCAAGGAAACTAATTTAAGAGGCATGGTTGAAATCAGCAATCGTCTGTCTGTTGGGCCAATGGAAGAAGAAGAAAAGAAATTATGTAGCTTATAGAAATTACAATTACAAAAGAGTACTCGTTTGATGATAGCATATCAAATTCATTTTTATATCAACAGGGCAGTAATTTTTATGATTAAATATGAATTCTACATCCTTCTCCAACTTGAAAATAAAATCAGCTCCGCTGCCGTTAGCTGGGAGGTGGTAATGATAACACTCTAAATGAGATTACCCTGGCAGTTAGGCCCGACACCCCGGCCTCACATTAGGCCCCCCCGGCAGTTAGCTAGGTGAGAAACAGCTCGTCGGCCTCTCCTAACCTTTCATTATCTGTCTAACAAGCTTCGGATGAAAGGTAAGAATTTTCCGAACCCATTTTTTCCCATCTCACCTAATAAAGTTGATTTGGGTTTGATCTAGTCCTCCGACCACTGAGAGCACCTTGGAAGGTGCGGAGAATGCTCCGATTGAATCTATCAACGGCCAGCTCCATCTTTCATAAAGAAAAAAAAATGAAGTTATGTGAGAGAACATAAGTGCCCTGCCTTTTGAGACAGCACCAAACCCCGACGAGCCCATTGACAGAGTTCGGAAACACCAAAACATAGATCTAGAAATGATTCGAAAATCTTTAACGGAAAATTCAACGTTATTTGTTCTCAAGAAATGTTGGACATTGTATTGCAAATTCGATATCATGGCTCTTTGTGATGCTGCCAGTAGTTGATCCGCCAATATTCTACGTTGTGTATAACTTTTTTTTTTCCAAATGAGTCCTAAAGGACCTAATTTAAATATGCATAGCAGCGCTATAAGTCACAAATAAATGTTTAAAAAAGTATCCATTTCCTATTTAAGGACTTGATCCTCCTGAATCAAGTTCATATACCGCAGAATTGACAGCGATATATTTGGGGCTAAGAGAGACGTACTACAGAGAAAGTAAAAACATCGTACTCTTTACTGATTCTTTAAGCTCCTTAGGTTCTATAAAAAATGTATACTCCACCCACCATATATTATTTCTAATACTTGCTCTGCTTTATAAGCTAAATATTATAAAACGGAAAATTCTTTTAGTATGGATCCCAGGTCACAATGACATACCTGGTAATTGTAAAGCCGATAAAGCGGCAAAAGATGTATCGCTAATTCCACCGTCTGACTGTCTTGACAACCCCTCATAGTGACATATACCCAGTAATAACATCTAAAATAACAGACATATGGCAATTAAATAGGACTAGGATTAGGGAAAATAAACTACGAGAAATTAAACACTCAATACGATCATGGAAATCATCAACTCGGAAAAACAGAGGAGGAGAAATTGTATTAACAAGATTACGAATTGGACATACACTACTCACACATCATTATTTGGTGACTGGAAAACCAAGACCAACCTGTACTCAGTGTAACGTACCTTTGACAGTTAAACACTTACTGACTGCAGACAGTTGCTAGGTACGGATCTTCCCTATCATTTAGCGACCCTACTGAATGACAAAAGCATGCACATCTCTGAGTTATTCGAATGCTTAAAACATATGAACTAATTTAAACACACCCCAATTTATACAAATTTTGTTTTATTATTACCTACCTACTCATTGATTTGCTTTTTTATCTATTTTCTATTTTTTCATTATTTTGTGTCAGTATCTTTAAATGTTCCTTTTTTTTCCCCTCTTCCTTTTTATATCATCATCTGAACTGTTACTATACTATACTTAACTGTTATTAGTAGCACGTTAAAAATTAACATCATAAGTCGGAAAACATCACCCTAGCAGTGGATTGCCTGTTACCATTAAAATAAATAAATAAATAAACATTTAAGGACATAAAATATTAATAAATAAAAACGCTAGCAAATGGTGGATTTTGCACCGTGTGTAATAAGATCCTAAAAATGAGATGGTAGGAAATCAAAAGCTGGAGAACACGAACCCACTGGCTAATTATTAATGAGATTGTTTTGGTTCGATCAGAATTCAGTTTGATTTGGTAAGAATAAGAAATTATACCTGGTGTAGGTGCATAGTAAGGATTCTAGAAACCCAATTTTATTTACACATGTTTATACCTAGCATCTCTATTATGTTTTAAGATACAATCCTCCTCTTAAATTAGTCATAGTAAGTTGAATAATAAAAATTGTTTGCGTCAACTTACACCAGTACACTTATGGGCTGTTCAATGTCTGTTTTGTCCGAATGTTCTTTCAAAATTTAACCCGACAAAAATATTTCCAACTCGTAAAAGAAAATTCCAAACTAATCATACCTGACCGTATGAATATTTTTTTTTTTAATTTAACAACATAAAATATATATTTGGATTGTAATTTTACTTTTTACTTTACTAGGTTTGTTCCTGACCCTGAGAATTTTCCATTTATTTGTGACGAAGCGTCTGTTTGTAATATAAAACTTTAAGATTATGTCATTAATATCATTCACTGATTTTTCGAACGCATAGAATCCAGATATAGGTACAGTAGAACTATCCTCTCTCATTAGATAATACTATATATTTTTTTCTTTCAGATAATTTTAACCTCATGCACTCAAGTGCTTATAAATATCCCACTCCACATCCTTTCATTCTGTCTGGACTCTTCACCAGGAGCATTTGGGTGACTAGACAATATTTTTTTCGAGTTTTTGTTCTCAATCACTCTCTTATCTGATATGATGATAAGATGGGGTAATGTTTGGGACCTTCCACTGTGGACATTTATTTTTTTGTGAGGAGTTTGTCGGCGCGATCTGGTTCCTCTTTACTTATAGCTTATCCGAAAAAATAAATGGTGTCATGTGGTTTTTAAAACTAAAAGTACACTTCCACAGTCACTGTATTACTCGACAAGCCCAGATGATCAAAAAAATAAAAATAAAAAAAATGTGTAATTGAAAATCTATGATGTAAAGAATCGGAATGTAAGTGTATGAGAACGTATATACAAATATTTTTGCAGCTGTCAGTGTTTACCAGAGGTAAATAAGTAATGTTTTAATAGGCGTTCTTGCGCAGAAGATTATTTCATAATTAAACGACCGCATTTAATGATAAAATATTGGTTTTAGTTTGATTCATCATGTTAATTACTCAGTATTAACAAGTTGCCTTACGTAGCAACAAATCAGTTATGTTATTTTATGACTGAATAAGGGAAAGAAAATAGGGATAATAGTAGTTTTTGTTGTATATAGCAATAAGATTAACAATTAGGCACATTTGCGAAGTGGCCTGGTCATTGGCGGATCCAGGGGGAGGGGTGGTGTGGGGGCTGCAGACCTCCCTTTGGAAAATTTTTTGTCATTTAAAGATAAAATTTGACTTTACTCAACGTAAGGAAGCAAGTTAAAGAACAAATAATGTGCAGAACAAGCAGAATTTTAGTTGTGGGAAAGGAACATAAAGGTAGAAAAGCTGACTAGCAGATCCAAATGAAGGGCTGTGACGCTGCAGCCCCCCCCCCTTTAGGACTGCAGCCAACCCTTTACGATCGGCTGGATCCGCCCATGGGCCTGGTTCACTGGAACAATGTTGAGATACGGAAATCTCCTTCTGACCGCTTCTTGAGATTTCCCCTTCTATGATTTCCAAGGAGTTACTTTTGCATTATGGTCTCAGCTGCTATAAGAAATGCGGAACCGTGCAATGTTACTTCGGTCTTCTTATCAACAATTCCTAGGCGACGCATTTTTGCGCTGCACAGAGTTCAAACTATTGCGAGTTTGAAGAAAGGCTTCAGAAGACCTTGATGCTCCTATTAGTGAAAATGATCGACAAGCACATATTGTAGTGGTGCATTTTCAGTGGAAATGAATCATAGATAAAGAATGGGCGGAGGGTGTTTGTATTCTGTTCAGGCTGCAGTGTATAATAATACTTCCCACCCTCTAAAAGCAATTGGCCGGATTATAAAAATAAATATGTAGTTATGTACATAAATAACTAGTACCTGTATTGTTGTGTACTTATGTTACATTTCCCGTAAATTAAGATCTCAATATCAGAATTATGAAATTGTTATTGTTTTTCAATTTAGATTTCTCGGCAGTCGGGTTTATTGCCTTTAGAATCACCACCCATTTCAAGATTCAAATCAATGATCGGTCCCTCTATACGAAGCCAATATCAAAAACCCACACACGCATACGAGTCCGTTCTTTGCAAGATAGCATAAAGGGCTTCCTCGAGAGCTGTTTGTCAACCCCGCCCCGCGAGGCCGAAGCGAGGAGGTGAGAAAATAAGCACCTTAGTCGAGTTGAGAACCCGGCATTATCTGTCTAACAAGGAGAGCCGAGACAGGGGCTAATAGGTAGCCGGCCTGCCCTATTCATCGGCTAAGTATGGGGCAGATGTCCTACCTCTAGCCCTTAATAGATCTCAACCCTAATGGGCTTTTTACCAGGGTCGGCATCGCTATCGCGGCGGGGGATGCTCCGGGGGCAAGGCTTAGTCCACTTATATCCACTCCATATATCTTTTATTCATATAGATGGTACACGCTTATCGCTAATTGAGTACAAGTACCTTGTATACAGAGCAGTACTCAAATATTATCTTATTAATGTTATTTTTATGTAAGTTCAGTTAGATGAAAAATCCATAATATATTACTTGCGTTTGGGCAAAAAGACTTATGTCATCGAATGTGAAGCTTAAACTACGATTTGCCTAGCTTAAAAATATCACATTTAATTCTGACTGATTGTATTTTTTTATTTTTTAATAACAAATGAAACTACATTGTTTCGACAGAGACCGGTATTTATAGTGAATTATGAATGTTGAGAAGACGAGACGAAAAAACTTTTTATAACATAATCCCTTTTGCCTAAACTCGTATGATATATAGAGACAGACAGAAAACAAACTTTATTTTGGGATGAAAGGAACATGCGAGGGTGAAAATTCTGTTACTGGCTGTCTTTGTTAGGCCGAAACAGTGTATGTATGTATTAAATTTGAATAATATTTTATTATTTATTAAATATTTATTAAAAATATTCAGGGACTCACTGTAATCATGACCAGTATCTACATATTTCCCCATTATGAAAGCGTGTTTTTAATATGATTGAATCAATGATGTTAAAAAATAAAAATAAATAAATACTTTTATGAATATTTATCTTTAATGTTAACTCACAGTTCAGAAAATTATGGAACGTGAATCGACGAGAAGGAATCGGACCTTACGAGCCACATTAAATCAATAAGCAGTCGATTTAAATAATTGTATAGTCAGTTTACAAAGCTTTATTTATTTAATTTACATATCTTTACTAGCAAAACCTAGCCACGCTGTCCTGTAGCTTATTAAATTGTTAACTTTTAGGGAAATAATTGACTGTTAATTAATTTTTTATTAATTATTTTTGCCTAAAAATAATGAATAAAAAAATGTATACTTTTCTACTTTTGATAAAAAAAAAAAAATTCCATTGAATATCAGCATAAAAAGTTGATATGGATTTTCATATCTAAGAGTAAATAGATATCAACATTAGAACAAACTTTTTATCTTGGCGAAGCTTTGGTTTACCATCGTAATAGTAGTCAAATCCTGCATGTCCACAGTGCACCAAAATAATTAGTTGAAAACTGAAAAGGGAAGGAGGTCTGCAAATCAATTTTGCTGTAGGTCGTGTAGTTTTTTTAAAATAAATTCTAATATCCTGATTCCTATGAGACCATTCCCATGGCAGTAGAGTCAACTAATCAAAAGTTGTTGATTTGTTTAACGTTACTTAATTCCACTAAGGCTAATCGGACGATGCTGTAGTGGAAGCCCTAAATTTTGCCTATCCAAGTTCAATTAGGATAGTACTTCCATTTTACGCCCTATCCGAGGGACGGCATAACCAAGGATTTTACTCCCTTTAAAAAATCTTAGCCACCTGCGAATCTTTGTATTTTAGGTAGCCATGCTAACCACTGCACCACAGGGGACCTATAAAACAGATTTTTTATGAGTAGGAAATTTCATGAAGGGACGAATTTTGTTTAGTACTTTGTCTATTTTACTGTACTAATTGGTTAGTTTGGTTATGAATACATATATTTTAATTTTTTTTAACATTGAAGTAATTATCGTTGTAACATTGAAAACTAATGATTTTTTTTTTACTTTCACTTACCTACATATATGAAATATATAGTATTACTTTCACTTACTTATATATATGAAATATATAGTAAGTGGAAGTATTGCGATCGTGAAAAATTTCGACTTCCGGTTTTCAACGGAAATACACGTTTTGGGGTCCCCTGAGTCCAATTAACCTAAGACCCTAAGTCCCGCGAAATGGTCTGTGTGTGTGAACAGACTAGCTAAAAACTATATACCGTGCGAACCTGAAATTGGGTATTTAGTGTATGTACATGCCCGCGATGTGACAGCAAAAATTTCATCAAAATTGGTCAAAGGGAGGGGGTACTTTATTTAATAACTTTTTAAGTTTTTTTCGATTTCCTCAAAAATGGCTCTAACGATTTTGATTAAACTTAATATTTGATCGATTTATATGCCCGAGAAATTTCATCAAAATTGATCAACCGGAGGGGGGACTTTACTTAATAAATTTTGTATCATTTTTACGTTTTTTTTTATTTACTCAAAAACGATTTTAACGATTTTGATCAAACTGGGTATTTGATGTATGTATATGACAAAGATACGATAGCCAACATTACATCAAAATTGGACAAACGGAGCGGGCACTTTATTTCTTAATTTTTTTCCAATTTTTACCTTTTTTTCGATGATCTCTAAAACGGCTTTAACGATTTTTATCAAATTCGCCATGTTTAATGAAAATTTGGTGTTCTTTAATATCAAGTAAGATTTATCATTATTAAAATGTTCTGAGGGGGCTTTTTTGGGGGGGCTGGGGCCTATTTTGTTTTTTGTTTTTGTCCTATAAAGTACCTATGTTTTTGTTTATATGGAGAAATTAACTGTCTCTCGTTACGCCTAAAAATAAGAAATGTCTATATATGAGATATGATAAAAATAAAGAAAACATAAATAGGAGAAAAAATGAAAAATATTTAGTCAACTCATAAAACTCGTTGAGCCTACGCATGCGGAGTACGCCTTTAATGACATACCAATGATCATAATTAAAGCCGTTCTGTTCATTTGAGAAGTGGCAATTAACAAAACGCATTAGTTCCTAATCTACGTAAGTTGGTAAGTGAAAGTTGTGTGTTGCGCGCACGCACCAGATTTTTTTAATTTGCATTTCCTAACTTTACATAAAGAAAATGAAAATACATACAAATATATTTTTTAGCTTAAAGAAAATAAAAAACTATAGTTCAGAAAAAATATATATACAAAAACCCTTAGTTATGTATATCCCAGCTGTAGTACCCACCTGTCCACCTACCGAATCTGATAATCTCTAAGATAGGATAGATTTGCCGAAAGCTGTGGTCAGTAGCCATGCAGTCTAGGAGCTTTTGTTGGTGTCATTATTGTTTACTTCTAATAGCAATTCTATAATACTTACTAAGAAAATATCATACTTTTTTATCCACGAAAATAACTATCATACAAATATTTATTAAATTGTGTCAGCAGTTTTAAGATCCTTTTTGCATGCATTACTACATTTTTTTTTTAAATATCTAAAGTAATTTGAAAAAAACATGGAATACCAAAAACATTTGTTGATCTTTTAAGTTCACTGTTTTTTTTTTTTTTCAATTTGAGATACAATGGAATTTAAAACACTGATAACTTCATTCCCAAAATTTATTTAATTTGGTATCAGAATATGCCATTAGAAATCTAATAAATTTGCAAATGGCCCACTTCAGGCCTGAGAATTTCTATATTTGAAAGTTTAAAAAGAAGAATTGTAACCATCTTCGTAATATAGAATATTGTCGTACCATGGGTACTGGGACCATGAGTCATTAATTTTCCATGTTTGTAAAAATGATTATGTAGTAACCTCGTAGCCGTTGCAAAGAGGATTGGAAGTTACTTGTCTAGTTTGAAAAACCAACCACAAGGAAGGTATATACAGAAAGACAAACACAGAACAGATTGACATTTTTTGGGTGATCAGGACTTCAAGATTTATATTTTGGCTAGCTGAGGTAGGCTAATCGAAAATTGATAGGTATAACGGCCACTTCGATCTTTTCGGTTGTATAATAATATTTATTATTATTAAGCTCTACGAACTGCAACGGTTAGCCATTTTAAAATCATAATTATACAAAGTTTTATTATAAACCTGAAGATTAATTCTACTAAAAACACTAATGTCATCCTGCTGATCCATTAATTACGCCGTTGGTTTGACCGGTTGGTAGTCACGATCTGAATGCCACTAAATTTATATTAAGTAATTAATCATTTGATTTTAATACACATTCTCATTATTAACTAATTATTTGAGTGGCCAATGAAAGTTTGGAGTAGTTAAATGTTAGAATTTATCGGTTAAGTTGTTAAAAAGTTTTCGACAATACTGTAACACTTATGTGGGTAACAAATATTTATTTAACTGAAATATACAGTTATCACAATGGTAACGAATTATTACAACTGAACAATTGAGCAGGTTACAAAATTGATAACTTTATCACACACAATCATATGACTTGAGCAACACAGTCAAGACACAGACTTCGACTAACTCGTTCAGTCTCTGCCCCTTATATATATCGTAAATAGTGGGGCCTGGATCATTCTAGAACAATGTCGGCAATTCTCCGTCATTCCGGAATGATCTAGACAAAAATAGTTCGTTCCAACCGGTTATTTTGTTCCAACATGCGGTCCGGGAGGTTACGCCATATGTTTTTTTTTTTAATTTACTTATCGATTTAACGTTACACTGCCCCCTCCTTAGAGACATTCCTCCTGGATGTCTTCTTTTCCATGCTTCTGCTCCCTAGGTCAAACGAAAAGGTCTCTTCCGTAATTCGCTGCACCTGTTCTTCTTCGTGGTTCCTTGCATATGGCGCCAAGCGATTATAATGGACGATTATAGGTCTTCCTTTGGGATACTTGGAGACCCTGTAGATCACATCGTTGATGTGCTTCTTTATCACGTAGGGTCCCTCCCAGTTCTTCTGCAACTTTGGGCAGAATCCTCGCTTTCTTCTTGGGTTGTAGAGCCAAACGAGGTCTCCTTCTTGGTACCCGCCCTGATCGGCTTTACTATCGTAGTGTCTCTTCATCCGGTCGCTGGCCAAACGAAGATTCTTGCGAACTAGCTCGTGCGTGTATTCTATTCTCTTCTGGAGTCCGGATACATAGTCTTGCCCAGATAGATCCACCCCAGGTTTGCTGCCAAAAATGAGGTCACAAGGTAACCTCATCTCTCGACCGAAGAGAACTCTCGTAGGTGTCTGTCCAGAGGATTCATTAACTGCAGAGCGGTAGGCCATGAGAAAATATGGGATCTGACGGTCCCAATCTCGTTGATGGTCAGAGGTTACCTTGGAAAGGTACTTTATAAGGGTTCGGTTCATCCGTTCTACCATTCCGTCAGACTGTGGATGGAGGGGCGTAGTCCTGGTCTTTCGAATCCCAAGCCTCTTGCAGATTTCCTGGAATAATGTGCTCTCGAAGTTCCTCCCCTGATCTGAATGCAGTTCAATTGGTATTCCGAAACGGGTGATGAACTCCTTCACCATAACGTCGGCCAGGGTAGCAGCCTCTTGGTTGGGGACAGCATATGCTTCCACCCACTTGGAAAAACAGTCCACGATTACAAAAACGTACTTATTTCCAGCTTCACTTTCTGGAAATGGTCCTAGTATGTCCATGGCTACCCTCTCGAAGGGGCTCCCCGCAATATACTGCTGCATCCGAGCACGGCGTTTGCGAGCTGGTCCGTTGCTTGCCGAGCAGGTGTTACATTTACGGCACCAGTCCCTGACATCCTCAGAGCAGTTCACCCAGTAAAACCTTTCGCGTACTTTCTGGAGTGTTTTCATCACACCAAGGTGTCCTCCTGACACTTCATCATGTAGCAGACGAAGTACCTCCGGCACGCACTTCCTCGGTATCAGAAGCTGCTTCCTGGATAGGCTGCCGTCTACATTCTCCACAACCCTCTTGAGCAAGCCATCTTCTATTACAAGGGAGTTCCACTGTGCCCAGTACGCCTTCAAAATAGGTGAGAATGGGGCTACCTCTTGCCAAGTTGGGCGGCGATTGGCTAGTTTCCAGTCCCGTATCATTTTCAACTCAGGATCATTTTCTTGCCTATCCCGGATTGTGTCAGGTGTCCATTCTTCACTAACTACTCCAACGGCGCAAAGGTTGGCCTCCTTTTGTTCGATTCGGCTACAATGGGAACAATTAGGCGGGCATGGTCTTCTAGACAGGGCATCCGCATTGCGATGTCTTACACCTGGTCTGTGTTCAATTTCAAAGTCGTATTCCTGGAGTTTTTGTAGCCATCTGGCAACTTGGCCCTCAGGATTCCGGAAATTTAGCAGCCACTTCAAGCTTGCATGGTCAGTCCTCAACAAAAACCTCGTACCATACAAGTATTTGTAGAAATGGTCAACGGACTTAACAACAGCCAGGAGTTCCCGCCTGGTTACGCAATAATTGCGCTCAGGTTTTGATAGCGTCTTGCTGAAGTATCCAATAACCCGTTCCTGGCCCTCCTGCAGTTGAGATAAAACCCCGCCAATCCCTTCTTCGCTGGCATCTGTATCTAGGATGAATTTGCCTCCTGGAACTGGGTAGCCCAAGATTGGAGCCGAGGTCAACCGTTCCTTCAGGGCGTCAAACGCTTCTTGACACTCGTTGTTCCAGCTGAAAGCTTTACCCTCTTCAGTCAATCGACTCAGAGGCTTCGCAATGTCTCCAAACTTCCTTACATACCGGCGGTAGTAGGAACAAAGGCCTAGGAAACTTCGAATCTGCTGCTTATTGACAGGGGTAGGCCATTGCTGGACTACCTGAATTTTTGCAGGGTCCACCGCAACCCCTTCTCCACTGACGATGTGTCCTAAATAGGCTACCTTCGTTTGAAAAAGATGACACTTCTTTGCGTTCAACGTCAAATTGGCCGCTTTAAGCCTCTTGAACACCTCTTCAAGATTTGACAGGTGTTCCTCAAACGTCCGGCCAACAACTATGACATCATCGAGGTACACGAGGCATATCTTCCAGGACAAACCTCTCAGAATGTTCTCCATCAGGCGTTCAAAGGTCGCAGGAGCATTGCAAAGGCCGAACGGTAAAACCGTGAACTGCCATAGTCCTGACCCAGTGGTAAACGCAGTCTTTTCCTTGTCAGCAGGGTCCATCTCTACTTGCCAGTATCCACTTTTTAGGTCCAGAGTTGAAAACAGTCTGGATCCTGCTAAAGCGTCTAGGGCGTCATCGATCCTCGGCAATGGGTAGCTGTCCTTCTTCGTCACATCGTTAAGCTTTCGGTAATCGACGCAGAAGCGGGTCGTTCCATCCTTCTTCCTTACGAGCACTACCGGAGAGGCCCATGGACTATTCGACGGCTCCACCACTCCGTCTCTAACCATCTCTTGGAGAGCATTTTCAGCCTCTTCCTTCTTGACTTGGGGAAGTCGCCGCGCAGCTTGACGAATAGGGCGTGCATCACCAGTATCGATTCTATGACGCGTAACGCTTGTTCTACCTGGCTTCCCGGATTCCGAGCCAAAGACAGGGCGATAGCGGTTCACGAGGTCCTTGACTTTCTCCTTTTCCTTTCTTGACAGCGACGGGTCAAGGCCTTCTAACATCCTTCGGAGATTTTCATTAGTTTGTTCCTTCTTAGTAGACTCCTGAAGTATCATGGAGGTTACAGGCTCTAAACTTCCCACCTTAGTGCCCTTCTTGATAGTGACCGGGTAGTCGTTGATATTGCAAAGAGGTATGGGAACCTTATTAGTAGGTAATACGAGCGCCTTTCCGACAAGGACGCCTTTCCCAACCTCCAGGTCATGATTTCTAGGCTCCAGTAAGACGGGGTGATTCGGCTGATCCGCGGGGGTTGAAAAATCGAGACGAGCGGTCACGATAGTCTCACTTCTTGCAGGAAGTTCCACGTCTTCACCTAACGTGACTTCTAAGCTGGCCAATTCTCGATTATGCATAAAAAGTTCCTCCCCCCTAACATTTACGACTTGCCGTTTTAGGTCTATTTGGAAACCACATGCGTTCATTATGTCCATTCCAAGAATAACTTCTTCTTCTATATCAGCCACTAGTGCTGAATGCGAGACACAGTTTGAACCCAACTGTATCTTTACCTCTGCTTCTCCGAATACTTTGGCTACTTCTCCTGTAGCGGTCCTCAGTCGCCACCTGGAGGGCGACAGCTTTTTATCACCAACTACATTCGGGCCGACGATGGTCTTCGTAGCACCGGTGTCTACCAACATGGCGTATCCCGTGCCGTTGACGATGCCATCCACATATAAACTACTGGTCATGTGCCCCAATGAGGCTAAAACCACAAGGGGAGGGTCTTGAAGACGTTGTTGGGTCGATGTCGCCCTCCAGGAGTCGACCCGTCTTAGTTTCCCTGGGATTTTGGTGCGTCAGTAGCAGCCCGCTTCTTGCAGGCACTCCTGACGTGTCCGAGTTCTCCACATCCCCAACACCGTACTGGTCTCCTCTTCCGAGAATCAAGCGCCTTCACAACTTTTAGAAGCACCTCTTCCAGGTTGTTCGGGTTCGCGGGTTCCTGATGCCCTTCGTTGTCGTCGGTACTGTTCATGGCCCGGACTCTTGCATGGCTGCGAGAAGCCTCCGTAGCCGCTTCATACTCCAACGCAGTAGAGAGGGCATCCACCAACAGCTTAGGGCGAGCAAGACGCACCGCTCTCTGAAGTTCCGCGTCCCGTAAGCCGTCGACGAACGCTTGGACCGCTAAGCACTCCAACAAACTTTCTGGGGCCGTTGGATAAGCCAGTCTCACCATCCTGGCAACGTCCGCCTCAAACTCCTGGATCGTCTCTGCTGCCTTCTGTTTCCTGTTTTTCAGCTGGGACTGGTATACCTGTTCGAGGTGGGCGTGGCCAAACCGCATCTCCAGCCGGCTTACCAATAGGTCGAAATCATAAGGGTCATTAGCGTTGAGGGTCTGGAGGACATCTAGAGCGTCGCCTCTAAGTGCCACCGTAAGGGCAACTGCCTTATCTCTAGGCGACCACCCATTAGCACTAGCCGCAGCGTTAAACTGTTTCAGGTAATTCGACCAAGACGATTTACCATCAAAAGTTGGTGGTTTTATCTTGGCTCGGCTCTCCATAACTGCGGGTTCACGTGCTTCTTCGTCTAATAATGGTGTGCAGAGCTGCTCCCTGACAACCGCCTGGACCCCTTTTTCCAAGTCCCTTTTTAATCTCTCAACCTCCTCTTCGAACGCAGCAGTCCTCGCTTCTTGTTGTGCAAGCCTTTCATTCATTTCAACTGACAAGTTACTTAATTTTTCATTCATTTCGCCCGAGAGGTTGGCCAACCTATCATTTACCTCAGCAGACTGGCTGGCCAACTTGTCATTAAGCGCATTAACGTCACTAGACAAGCTGGTAAACTTGTCATTAATCTCAGTCGATTGGCTATTCAGTTTATCATTTATTTCACCAGCCAAGTTGGTCAGCCTATCATTTAGCTTAGCAGACTGGCATGATAATTTTTCATTTAATTCAGCCGACAAATTAGAATTTAGGCTGGATAACTTATCATTAAGCTCAACCGACTGGCTTGATAATTTTTCATTTAAACTATTGATTTCAGAAGACAAATTGTTTAAAGCGGCTTTAAAAGAGCTATCCTCAAACTCTACAGTTTCAGGATCTACGCCCTGACTCGAGTAATACTCACGTAAGCGGGCCAACAAGATCGCTTTTGTCCCTGTAGTGTCTAAATCCAGCTCTTCTAATTCTCTCCGCAGCTCCGTGACTTTAAGTTCTCCAATTCGTTTACCTGGCATTTTTTTTTTTTTTTTTTTTTTTCTTTAACCCCACACCTGACACCAGTTGTAACACTTATGTGGGTAACAAATATTTATTTAACTGAAATATACAGTTATCACAATGGTAACGAATTATTACAACTGAACAATTGAGCAGGTTACAAAATTGATAACTTTATCACACACAATCATATGACTTGAGCAACACAGTCAAGACACAGACTTCGACTAACTCGTTCAGTCTCTGCCCCTTATATATATCGTAAATAGTGGGGCCTGGATCATTCTAGAACAATGTCGGCAATTCTCCGTCATTCCGGAATGATCTAGACAAAAATAGTTCGTTCCAACCGGTTATTTTGTTCCAACATGCGGTCCGGGAGGTTACGCCATATGTTTTTTTTTTTTAATTTACTTATCGATTTAACGTTACAATACCATAAAATGGTGAAACCTTTTCGTTTTTAAAAAATTAAACCTAGAAATAGTGTATGATAATACTATATAAATAAGAATGACAAATTACTAGCATAAGCAGATTGAGACTAGAAGATATCCGTGTGAGCGAAAGGTTGTCATGAAAATAATTACGCTCATTATTATACTTTATTATATTATAATACTAGCTAGGGTGCCCGGCTTCGCTCCGGTAGTTGTGTGCTAGTTTTAATAACAGAAAAACTTTAAAATTAAAGGAAATAAAGAACAAAATTAGCACCTTCTTGAAAATTCGGTTTTAACATGGTATCAATATTAAGATTCGATATCTGCTGAGTCCGCCCAAATAAGGAACCCTATATACTTTAAAAGGGGTTGAAAATGGTGAATGAACAATTAATTTTGCTGCAACTTTGTCGAGTCATCGTTTTTGATGGTTTCTGTGATTCTGAATTTTATAAGCCCATTCCAAGCAGTCAGCAGATAATAAGTTATTAGATTTTAGTTGAAAAATCAATTACTTAAAAAACTATTTTTCGATTACGACTTCAGCGCCGACTACTGTGATGGTCCTATTAGATCCAGAAGTTTAGAAACTACGGAAGATTCATAGAAACTTTTTTTTAAAGACCTTTCTTCCAGTTCAATCTCCCTTAAGATATCCCCCCTCCCGTAATTTGGCCGGACACTGCACCTACTATTACTAAGTGAAAACCAAAATATTTTGAGGGCACAATTTTTTCATCATATTTCTTTTTATCCCGAACTATGAGGGGTGATAAAATCTTATTGAAAAAATGCTGTAATTGGAGTTAGTCATTTTGTCAACTGGAATGCTCATCATACATAGTAATAAAACCATTTTTCATAATTACATACAATAAGAACACTTCAAACATTTTATTTTCGATTTATAATCAGTCAATTCAGCTCTCCTTTTTTGTTTTATGTCTGTTTTTATTCGCTCACTGTACTGCTAAAAATGTTCACCCATATTGCATTAAATTTACTTAAGTATATATCATATATTGATTAAATATAATGTTTTAATCAATTAACCTACTTATGAGAAAATTAATTTTGTAAGGTATCCAGTCGGTTTTCTAATTGATATGTAAAATCATTATTTTATTTTGAAAGAAAAGGTGAAACTAATTATTTTTGCTTGATTTTTTAGTAATTTAAAAAGAACAGCTGAAAAAATATACACCTAACCTTTACAAACCGAACGGAATGAATGAGCAATAAACATTGAGTGAAACGCACCCTAGCGCTTGCTGGTAGCCTGGAGCTCGAACCAAGTTTTTCATTCATTAACCCGTATATCAATCTCAAATTGGCTAATTAAATGGTGCGAGAGGCTTAAAATTCCAGTCCTTTTCTCTTCAATTTTACACCCTTAAGAGAAAAACAGAAACCTTCTTCTCCGTTAGGGATTATATAGCAACACGCTGACATGACTTCCTCAATCCCACGTGGAGTCGTTTTTGAGCCTTTTCGGCACGCACATTGTACACTTTGCTTTATAATATATATTGATTATTCTCTAGAATCAATATTGGGCGAAACTGTCAGTGGTAAGATGAGGATTGTGACAGTTTTCTTAACAATAGCTTTCAATAACGATGCTAGTCTTATTACCATAACTTTCAATAACGCTTTGAATGAAAATATGTATAAATAATTTACCTCTATTTGCTAAACGTTTCAACATTTATTATAGTATTCTATACATTCTTACATTCTTGAATATGAAACAATAATAAGGTGGATTATATGAAACAATAAGTAATATACGAACCTTATGAAGCAGCTCTGATTTTAAATACAACCATCCTCTACCCCTTCTAAGTATTACTTCAAATGGTAAATTAACAGAATAAATAAACTTTTTTTGAGGGTCATAATTTTTACTCTTAGACATCAATATTTTTTTTTTTTTAGGAAACATGGATTCGTTAGTGGTCTTCAATTACGTGTTTCACATGTTGGAAGAGGTTATAAATTTAGTTTTAAAAATATTAAAAATTCAAGTTGTTTAAAGAAACAGTCTAAGCTATAAACTAAAAACTTTATGTTTTCCGTTTTTTAAATGCAAATAAAGTAAAGCTTTCCTTAGGTTACTTCTGGGCTGGGCATATTTTGGGAGGTTATGTCGTAATATGAGAAGACTCTCATCGCGTCCTTTTCAATTAAAAAGGGCTTTGATCACCTTTATAGAGCCCAGCTTTCGTCACACGCTCGCTACGCTCGCTCTTAATGGATCAATTAATCCGCCATGTTAGCTTGCCAAGAAGTTTAGCGCAGGTAGGGCCCAAATTAAAATTAAGAATTGTTCGTAACTTCAAATCCTTCTACTCCCAGGATTGTTTGTTTTGTTCATAAAATAAAAGATATTTTCTATCAATTATTTTTCTAAAGAATATAAAATCAAAATCAATAAAAGTACGGGAGGTAAACTGTATTTCATATTTTACTTTTTAATATTTAAAATACTAAAATTTAGGTAATTTAAAAAAAAAAATTATAAATACGCATTCCCCATCTCGGGATATTGATATAAATATTTATAATCTAAATATTTGTTCACGAATGAGGTAGAATATTAAAACATCATAAAATCTGAAATGTAATCTATCCAAATTTATATGTCAATCGATATTTAACTAACCTTAAATTTAGCTACTTACTAAGTACCTGAGTACGTAGTAGCTATTACAGACGTAATTAAATTATATCTATTTGTAAATAATATAGGTAAAATGTTATTTTTGTTAAAAGGCAGAATGTTCCAGTTTGAAGAGACTGAGACTAGCAGCTGCTGCCCAACACCTGCCGGCTCAGGTGGACTTTCCAAAAACAAGTTAGCCGCGCTTAGCCCAGACGAATAGGCAAATAAACATTTTGTATAAATTTTACGATATTATCCGATATTTATGTATAATAATATAAAAAATTTGTAAATATTACCCCAATTCAGGCGAAGTTCCTAGGAAGCATGTATATCGGAAATGACAATGACTAGAATCATGACCTATAATTCAGGAAATATAAAAGTATCTGTTTATAGAAACTTAAACAACTTTTTAGTTTAGTTGTAGATAATATCTAACGATGTTATCGTTAGGTATTTATTTCTCTTCTTCTTCGACAGATGATGATATGTCACAGCAATTGAGCTGAGAGTCTGATTTAATGGCGCAAGTCTGACGCTAAGTACACCTTCTGGGCACAAAAGCGTTGAAATTCATATGTTTCGTTAAATGCAGTACATATAATAATCTTGTGTACAGACATCTAGTATGTATACGATAAGAAGTAGAATATAGATTGAAGTTGCTATGACTCGTACCGAATATCGAATAAGTTATTTATAAAAAAAATAGCCACAAAAAATAAAAAACAAAAAAATTATATTCACGACGATTCGTCGCGACTACTTATTACAAATCTGAAGGCCACAATATCATCTCTTTCTTTATCCTTGCGTGTCTGCAGGTGCAGGTGGACTATAATTTAATATGTAATTTTCATTAATTCTCAATCTTATAATCGATGACCCTAAGTCCACTTTTACCAACGTAACGCTAAAGAGAAACTGTTTTGCAAGTTTTCAAAAAAATACTATAATCTGTTTCCTTAAAGGATTATTCATAATACATGATAAAAGTATTATATGAGGCTTTTAGTTGAAAGAATGACTTCATTCAATTTCAAGAGTTTTCAGGAAAGCATTTTTAATAGTATATATTTCAATAATTTGAAAAATTCTCATCTTTTTATTTTTCATGTATAGTAATTATTAAACTCAAAGGAAATAAAAATTTTCAATGCCACAAAAATTATGCGAACACATATTTTCGTAGGTTATAATAATTATCACTTCGTTACAAAGAAATAATAATTTGTCTTAAGCTTAAGGAGAACAGTCTAGAACCTTCTGGGCGAGCGTAGATAGTACTCGAACATCGTAGTCACAAACATGTGCTATGACAGTTTGTTCCAACTGTTATTTCGTTCTAACAAAAGGTCTAGAACTATTCTAAACCATGTGTTTTTAATGTTTTTGTTTAACATTACAGTTTATTTTAGTAAACTTATATTTTAATATTTCTGAAATAGAAAATAAAAATGTACAACTTTTGCAAAGTGAAGTATTATTGACGTGCTTTCTTTATCAATAAATGATGAATTAAGTTCATGATAAAAAAAAAAAAAAAAAAAAATGAATTATTCTTCTTTTTTTCAAACTTCATTCTTTCTTCTGTTCACAAATATAAGTTTCCTTCTACATAATTTGTAATAACTGTAATTTTAGTAATAAATTCATCATCATTTCTCATCTTTACCTTTATTTATAAAAACAAAAATTATGTTCCTTTTAGTACGGGAATGTGAATGACAATATTAGCAGATTAGAAACCAAGAAGAGGGATGTCATGGGACCATTAAGCTAGTTAGCATAATGTTCTATTTATAAGCATCGACTAAAGTTCTCTCATCCAATTTCTTAATCTCTCATCGTTTGTATAGTATTAATTGTTATGCCAGCTGTGACTATATCTTTGATTCAACTCATGTATTAATTCATACTTAGATCACCAGTTAAAGGAAGCGACCAGAATTACAATGTATCTTGGGGCCATCTGAGGGGAATTAGTTCGCAAACCCGACAAAATCCCTTCGTCGCAGGTTCCTAGTCCGAAAGGTGGACCAAGACCTTTTTTAAAGGTATTAAAATATCTTTAGGTGTGGAGTCCTTCAGAAGGGACGTTGAATAGATGTCAGGTACTTGTTTAAGATCCCCATCCTCACTGGGCAAAATATAGGACCCTCACTGTAGCTTCGTCCGATTAGCCATATTAACATAAAGTGACGTTGAATAAATAAACTAATACATTTCTAACATCTAAGCAAATAGCTGAGTTTCAGTTGGAATAATTGAGCAATCAAAATGCAATGGATTACTCTGAATGCCTTGTGTAAAAATAACTGTGTGGTCATATATACAAATTTTCAAAGTAGTAAAACGGTCTTTCTAGGAAAATAGCCTTAGGGATAATGTCATCTTCAAATACTACTCAACGCTGTGTGATCTAGTTCATTTTACGTTCTACTCGCTCCTTCGGAATCTCTACAACCTTACAGATCAATAATTTATGAAGATCCCTTGAATATGTAGCCCTACTATTTTCAACTCACAACTTGTTATCCACATTTGATTAGGGTTGGGTGAACGTCTCCATCATCAATTCAGAGCAGTTTCGGGTTAGCATCCAGTTCATTATTCAAATTGGAGGGACCACAGAATGGACGCAGTAGTCATTAGAATAAGCTACTGCCGGAAAACAGAACGCATCGGAGGGTGGTCCCTTGGAAAAAAATTCAACGGGAGGGTAACTCACATATAGACATCAAAGGTAAAAAGCTCTCAGGGGTGGTCTTCGGTGGCCTATTAGTACGTCATGCCAGCCGACCGCTCAATGATCTGTGCTTCTCCTAATTGGCCAATAGTTCTCTCTCAATGTTTGTTCCTAATGGTCGGTTTGAGGTGTATCACTGGCTTTAGGAGCCATTTTATAATTGGTCGAAACCCAATCATCATCCTCTTTGAACTGTTGATTTATCTGGTGGATAATTAAAAATAATGAAACAATTCCGAAACTGAGGGAAATACTTCATCCTAATCTGTGGGGATAGTGAAAAGAAATATTTACGTTTTGAAAGGGTCTAATCCTTACTTTTCATTATTAACTGTTAACAGGTACCGTATTAGAAAAATATTGTAATGAATAACTTTTTTTTCAGGACTTTGCCAAACTTTAACACTATCTATTGGCCCATAGCCTCATTAAGTTATTCTATGGTTTGGTTTAGAAGGTTATTGTTCATTCCAATTGATGTGAATTGCCAAAAGGGGCTTCTTCAGCTTATCATCGGAAATAATGGAAGATGGGCAGAATGGAGATATCCCCCAGGCCTAGGGAAGACCCGAATAGGTATTTCAAAGCCACAATTATAGCCTATAGTGGCCGGGCAATAAAGTGGGCACAAAGACCACCCCCAGCCAGCGGCCAGAAGAGGGCCCACAGCATTGTCCTGCGGTTTTCTGACAGCATTGTCAGCCCACCCTCCCGTCGTACATCATTCTGCTGGAGTCCTGGAGAGCTACTTCTATCTAGGATAGGGCCTTCATTCGATAGTCTGAAGGTATCATAAGTTTATCTGGCGTTCCTTATATATAAAAGAATGGCTAATCAGTCCGATCAATTAGGAAATCAGTAAAGGTAAGGTGCGACAGTTTCGGCTACTTTCTATCCATTCAGTTATATGATCTAAATTACTCAACTTGAAACAGTAGATGTGACCGACGTTACCAACATAATAAGCAGCGGGGATAATAAAAAAAAAACATTTTCCTCCTATGCGTATATATCATCGAACTCATACACTATCAACTCATTATCACAAAACATTACCCTCCAACTCAAGCTGAGAGGAAAATTCTAAAAGCGCTTGCGAAAACTCTCACATTTGTTACTAAGCTTTTTCTAATACATTAAAATTATAGATTATATAAGGGGAACATATTTATCTATATTAAGTAATATAACCAAGCAAGTCTTCCTCTAATTGGTTAATTGAGCTTGGTGCGTTCTTAATAACGACTATATTGAAGTAAAAGATAATTTTTTTTTTTTACTTTAATTATTAATTCGCACCTGTCAGCAATGTGCGGACAATCAGCGAAAGAGATGGCGGTAATATGAAATAATGACATGTCAGGCATGAGGAGGGAAAGCACCCAACAGCACCCCCTTCCTGGCTTGAGTCAATTACCTCGGCTGTCTAAGAGAGCAGATCTCTCATCCAGCGCTTTTTTAGTCTTCTCGTATCTATGCGAATGTCAGCCATATTACTTATTAAATTTATAAATATTTTTTTTTTTTTGAAGAGAAAAGATTTGGCTCCGCCGGGAGTCGAACCCGGGTCTCCCGCGTTACATGCGAGGATGCTAACCACTACACCACAGAGCTCGACTCAAGGCAGAGCAAATCCTTCCTCTTCACTGATACCTATACTCCTGATACAGGAGACCCGGGTTTGACTCCCGGCGGAGCCAAATCTTTTCTCTTCAAAAAATAAACTATTTAAAAATAATTTAAAATGGTGGTCAGCCACGAACTAAAATTAGATTAATTAAAATACTTATTAAATTGTTTGGATGTCCGTACAAATTACTAGAAAATCGTTTGTAAAGTGTCGGTCAGTATGTAAAGTGTAGTTAGTCACGTACCAAGGTCCTTTTGTAATGAGTCGTAACAATTTTGATTGAAACGTTTGAAGGTTTTGTAAGTGAGTCTTTTTAGCTATGCCGAATATTTGTGAGGAATATGTCCATATGGGCTTGAGTAAGTAAGTGTACGTATTTAGTTTTTGTTTCAGTTTTAATTTTGACGATTTAGAAAGTAATGGATATAGAAGTTTGAGTCTTCTGTCAAGAGTTCTTTTTTTCATTTTTACATGTGGGCCCCATGTCATCCTTCTGTCGAAAGTGAGTCCCAGATAGTGTACTATGTCCGTCTGTGGAATTTGGTCACTATCAATATAAACAGGGGGCAGGTATGTTTTCTCAGCGTAAATGTGATATGTTTTCATTTGTCATGATTGAGTCTAATTTTCCATAGTTGAAGCCAGTCGTGTGATCTGTGTAAGTGATGCTGTAATGCCAAAGAAGCCGAATGTCAAATTTCGTGATAATTTCTGTATCATCAGAGTAAGTTGCAGTCAATGTCTCGTTGTTAATAGATATGTCGTGAGGGTATATGATATAGAGTAAGGGTGCCAGTATTGAGCCTTGGGGTACTCCCGCCAAATTTGGATAAATTGAAGATATAATAAATTGAAGGTTATTTAATATCTTATTTTTTTTGTTAAAAATGTTCTTTATGATAAATAATAAACATAGAAAACAACAATATGTCATACAGTTAGTCTTTCTGCGTCTCGTCCAGTCATGGGTCACCTGTGGAGAAGTAGTTAGCATGATCGACTATAGGACAAGGTTGTCCTAGGATTTTTTAAAGGGATTTTACAAATCCTTGGCTATGCCGTCCTTCGGATGGGAGGTAAAATGGAGGTCCCCTCTGCGATGTAAGGTACTCGTCAAAGTACCTCTATATAATCTAATTATACATAGATAGGCAATTTAGAACTCCGGCAAATGTAGCATCGTCGGAATAGCCGTAGCAGAAATAGAGTAGCGTGAAATAAACAAATAGATTTATGGTAGTTACATTTGTACTACTATTAATTTCTGGACAATGAATAGCAAATCGAAGTGTTTATAAAAATAAAAATAAAATATCAATCTGTAATACCATTATTAAAACGTTAAACTACTATTAACTTATTCAAGAAATGAATTACTGAACAAGTATAAATTAACTTTTAGAAGAGCTATCCTAGTAAGAGTTATCCAAGTAACGTGAAAATCATATTATCGAAACCCAGCTTCCCTCTATTTCCCAGTACGCTGATCCACGCGGGAAGTTAAACCTCTTAATAGGGGGAAGCTTCAAATTAAAATATAATTCGAAAGAAATAAAATCGACATTAATTTGTAACCTCCTTCTCTTAACACATTTAGTAAATATAAGCTTCGATTCTGCTCATCACTACGAGATGTGTTTTTTATTCTTTGGTATTCCCGGGACCTAACAAATAAAAGAAATTTTCTCGATCAGTAAGATTTTTCGAAATTGATATTCATTGGGCAGTGGGTAGTATAATTGTTCTTGACTCGATAAAGAATTGAATGCAGAATATATTCCAGATCTTTATATTATTGAATTATAATATAAATATAACTTGGGTTAAAAATCTATCTAAATTTAACAAACTAACAAAGGCCCCATAAAGCTTGATCTTTTTCTGTCTGCTGCGAACAGTATACGCGGGATGACTTTGAAATTAGGTTCATCAGCTAAAGCAGCTGCAATTCTTCATCCTGTCAATTGTGGCCATTTACATTCCGGCCACTCGGCACGAAGGAACCTCAACGCTCACTTTGTATTAATGCTCAGGATGATGTCTGCAATCATGATGTGTACACTTACACATTATAACTTTGTGATTTTAAACCAGATATGTGGTATGTCAATATTTAAAAAAAAAATACTCCGGATGATTTTTAAGATAGTATTTTTATTTTTTAAATAGGGCAAACTTAAATACAAATTTATTCCGATATAACTATGCATAAATTCAGACCGGTAGTTCTTGCCTAAAAGATTCAGTTCATAACTTTCAAAGTTCATACTGACCAGAAGCTAGTATATAGAAAAATAAATACAACAAATAATTTTACTTGGCTTAATTTTAATCTACTTCATTACAGACAAATGATGTAATGAAGTGCTTCATTAAAAGAAACTCGTATGTCTTCATAAAATATGTAGATAAAGCTCTGTGGTATTAGAAAGATTGCTGGAAATAAGAAAATTATATTTAGTACCTAGCATACGTCATGATAAAGATAAAATTACCCTCTTCTTCCATGACATAATTGAAAAATGATAAGCAATCATTTATATAAATTCGTTGTATGAATCTGTATCTGCAGCCAGAGATATAAAATACCAGATGGTATAGCTTCGCGACAGAAATAGTTTCAATAATTGTTTACAACATCATCACTATTTATTGAATCAAACTTATTTATTAATGTTTATGTACGAAATATGATAATAATGATAATCAGTATATCAAATATGAAGAAAAATATTATAAAATATAAAGAGCTAAACTAATTGGACATGGAAAGCCGTTTGCCAGAGTTACAAAGTTACAAAAAGAAAAACATTTGACATACAAAACAACTGAACAAGAATAAACAGAAAAATATTTTTATTATATTTAAAAAAAGCTACACACACACTTAAATTGAGTAATATAATATATACATTATAATATTAGGTCTGAGGATGTATGTTTGTGGAGAGGTGTTTTCCCTTTATCCTGGAAAGACTTGGAGGTAGGCACGCGCTTGAGCGGATCCAATTTCTTTCTTTTTCGTTTTCTTTCTTCTTAGAGATTTTCTAGACAATGTCTTTCATGGCTCTTTTCACTAGAGATTTAATGTCGTTATACCATCGCAGGCTTGATACTGTTTTATTTTTATTTTTTTTTCCTATATTTAGTTTTCATTAATATTGAATCATCATCCTTGTTGCTTCATAGTAAAATGTTCTCATAATATTTATTAATGGCATATAATCTTTAGTAATATTAATATGAATGATGTGATTAATAGATTAATGGCCGGGTGTACAATTCCCCGTTTAAACGACAGTTTAAGGTTACTTTATCAGTTGATTAAACACAGAATGTAGTTTATCCCTGGTGTACAATGTTGAATCGCTTGATTAAATTTGTTGATAAGGGCTAAACAATGTTTAAAGTTAAATGGTCAAGAATGGCCGTTTAAACAAGTGTTTAACTATAACCTAACATTATTTCTGTTTACTAATTCATTAAACCATAGAGCAAGTTGTATAAAGTGCTGATTTTATTCATTTTTGTTACCTCTTAAGTTCTTTTTATTTTTTGTTTATGTTGTTCGATTTATATTTTAAAAGATTACCAGTTAAATTGGCAGTGCCTCTCTAACCACTGTTTAACGAAACGGGACTGATAACGTATTGTACCTACTACAGATAAAAGTAGTTCTGTGTAGGTATAAACACTTTATTTCTCTTTATTGCTATTAAGATTTCACATCTTGGAGCAAGGAGTTCTACAGGCATAAATTGTACATATAAAAATAAAACGACGTTTACCTGATTCCCTGTTTAAACGGGGAATCATACCCCTGGCCATAAAAGAAATATCGTATATGATTTTCGGAAAAAAAATTATCGATTTCAAACTCTCCTATTTTTTCTAGATGTTGTACACTTGTTCTTAAACAGTGTGCAATATATATACATGTATCCATATTTTTAAAGAATTACAAAGTTGTAAATGTGTATGATTTACATTTATTCATCTACTTTATTAACTAAAAAATATTTTAAATAAAAAGTTGATTCATTACACATTTATATGCTAACACATTTTTAACTCATACGTAAGTATATAATGATTAATTTTTGTAATTCTATGTCAATAACTATGAAATTCTATATGATGCTAAAATTAGAAAATTCCTCTCTAAATATTGATGAGATATAGATAAAATGGCATAAAGAGGGATGATTGAAAGATTGTCCAGGTAGGAAACGAGCTTGAAGAATGCCAGTGTCAATCAGGGTAGTAAGGGCGATCTGATAAATTTCAAGATGGAGATCAAGATGACAAGAGTCGCCCTCAATAAAAAGATCCAATCAACTGGGCCTACTCTTTCACGTCTTTTTTTTTCCTCTTGTCTCTTCTATTCTCTTTCTCGTCTTTTGTCTCCTTTATTCCATTTTTTCTTTATAGTCTCAACACTGGCAGCTCCCTTCGATGGTCTGATACTAATCATGTATTCAATGGCTGCGAAATAAATAGAGTGAGGAAATGTTACCATCAACAATCTACCTTTTTCAGGACAATGAATGTGCTATCTCTGTATGAACCTTACCATAGCTAAGTATGCCATTCAATGAAGGATTCGCTTTTTTTATTTTTAAAAAAAAATTGTTTATTGTAAATGTCATAAAAAAAAACAAAAAAATATAAAATATAAATTTAATGTAGATTTAACATAATATAAAATCCAAGAGTTTAATTGAGGAGGTGAGGTGCAAAACTCATTCGTTCCACAGGAACACTTTTTTCAGGAAACTCAAAAAACTTACCACGTCTTGTAGAGTGGCCAGAAAAATTTTTTTTTTGCCTTCGTAAGGTACAGCTACCCTGTGGAAGTGAGATTTGAATGAAAAAAATACTGATTTAAAGGTAACAAAAATAAGTAACAAAGTCTGAAATG
This sequence comes from Aelia acuminata, assembly GCA_911387785.2. Classification (NCBI taxonomy): domain Eukaryota; kingdom Metazoa; phylum Arthropoda; class Insecta; order Hemiptera; family Pentatomidae; genus Aelia; species Aelia acuminata. The sequence continues at coordinate 37,518,207 of OU426983.1, forward strand.
AGAAATTTTTGCAACAAAATGTTTGAAGGAATGACTTTTGTTGCACACCACTTTGGAACGAACGAGTTTTAATTCACTCAGCATAAGTTGATCTTCCAACAAGGATAATAATATGAGGTGAAGAAAACAAAAGCGAAGTTTTTTTTAATAAGTAATATTTATTTAGGTTCACAACCATTTTATCATAAATTCGGTATCATTTTACAAAATAATATCACCCACTGACTTAATACATTTGAGTAAACATTTCTTTGTTGATGAATTTTTCAAAAATATCAGCGTACTGATGTCATCGGACTATAAAAATGTTACAAAAAAACTAGATCATAAGGCCATCGTCTTCTTCAATAATAGCTATTTCATCATCCTGTTGTTCGTTGTTTCCCTGGTCTGTGGCAAATACATTGATAACTCCTGTGTAATACTTCAAGGAATCATTGGCCTTCCACTCGTCACCAAAATGCTTTTTCAGCAGATTATCAACGTCTTTCAGCTTGTTGGAGCCATTGAAAAATCACTTATTAATGTTGCTAGGTAAGAAGAATCGAGTATAAACTGAAATAGAACACGCGAGTTTAAGGAGCTTTCGATATTTTGTTCAGAAAGAGTAACAGAAACTGCTAAGTGAACGAATGGGATGTTTGAAAATTGAGAAGTTATTATAGGAACCAAAGAGTTTTGCTTCACAACGAGTAACGAACCAGTTTTGAAACATAATGGGCTATGGAACGAATCAGTTCTGCAACAAACCGCTTTTTTGTATAGCAAAAATCTTTATGAAATAACAAGTTTTGCTCCAATCTGGTTAAAAGAGTATTAAAATATATTGTAGAATCCAATTTTTCAAAAAAATGGATCGAACGAGTTTTGCACCTCACCTCCTCTATTTGTAAAATTCAAAATTCGCATGAGCCATCAAACGTCCTATTATAAATTTAGCGTCATAAAAAACCTAATGAACGAACCTTGTATGGAATTAAATTTCATTTGTAATAGTAGCTTGGAATGCGAATGAGCGAACTAAAATCCAATAGGAATTTTAATTCAGGATCCTTGGAAACCGTATCACAGACTCATAAAACAAAGAAAACTGTCAATCTAAAGGTGAATCGAATTGCGCTTGTGGGTTAAAAAAAGAACTGATATGAAATTCCAAATCAGATTCTATAAAAACTTCACTAAAGAACAAGAGCAATTTAAACGACATGATACATGCACTGAGAATAAATTACAAATATAGTAGGTATAATTCAATGTAATCAAAGTCATTTAGATTTAAAAAATAATCACCTAGTTCATCATATAATGCCTCAATACCAAAAAAAACAAAACAATCTGGTGCGATGCGCGCAACACACAACTTTCACTTACCAACTTACATTAGAAATTGAAATGCTTTTTAAATTGCCATTTCTATAAATAATATAAAAAAAAATGACTTGATTTTGATTAAAAATGATTAATTTAATCAAAATCATTAAAGCCGTTTTTGAGATATTCCAAAAAAATGTAAAAATTGGAAAAAAAGTTATGAAATAAAGAGCCCCCTGCATTTGACCAATTTTGATGAAATTTTGTCTGTCACATTGTGAGCATATACATACACCAAATATCCAGTCTTATCAAAATCATTACAGCCGTTGTTGAGTAAATAAAAAAAAACCTAAACATTAGATAAAATTCTTTAAGTAAAGTAACCCCTCCGTTTCACCGATTTTGATGAAATTTCGGCTGTCGCATCGCGGGCATATGCATACATCAAATACCCAGTTTGATCAAAATCGTTATAGCGGTTTTTGAGAAAATCGAAAAAAACGTAAAAATTAGATAAAATTTTTTAAGTAAAGTACCCCCTTCGATTCACCAATTTTGATGAAATTTTTGCTGTCACATCGCGGGTATATCCATACACCAAATACCCAATTTCAGGTTCGTACGGTTTATAGTTTTTGAGCTAGTCTGTTCACATACATACACACACACACACACACACACACACACACACACACACACACACACACACACACACACACACACACACACACAGACCATTTCGCGGGACCTGGTTAATTGGACTCAGAGGACCCCAAAACGTGTATTTCGGTTGAAAACCGGAAGTCGAAATTTTTCACGATCGCAATACTTTCCTTACTACATATTTCATATATAAGTAAGTGAAAGTAAAAAAAAAGAAAATTATAAAAAATAATTCATTACTATGACAATATGGATTGTAATTTTACTTTTAATATTTTACCTTGATACCAGCTTTCTTAAAAACCAAAAAACAGGAGTAAGGGGAAATTGTATTAACACGTTGAGCGCCAAGCGGTACGATCGTACCGCTGTTGGACTATTGGCTGGGGCCGAGGCGGTCCCCAGGTACCGCCCGCTCCCGCCAGCTAAAAGATTGTTCTGGGCCAGGGGACCGCCTGCCGAGCGTGATTTCAAGGCATATTGGACCGCTCCGGCCCCGAACAATTCGCCAATGCAATTGGCCCAAATTTTTTTTTTTTTTTTTTTTTTTTTTTTTTTTTTTTTTTTTTTTTTTAATTTGGGGGGTATAAATAAATAAAATAAATTAATTTTATTTATTTTTTTACAAAACAAAATATCTTATTTATTAAAATAACATATTTTAAGGGGACAAGGGTTGACGTCGCGGTCATAACCGGGCAGCCCCCGTACTACTATAGGTAGCGGGCTTTACCCTGGGGCCGGGCGGTACATACGTACCGCTCACAAAATTATTGTTTAATTGCCAAAATTAAACTTTTTATTTATTTCTTTTGCAATTTTTGTATCATTCTAATCATATTAAAGTTATAAATTAGGAAAAATTGCTTTGGCCCCAGGCAAAAGTACATCATCTTTTCCCTGGCGCTCAACGTGTTAAAGTCCTGTCATAAATTAAAATAATTATTTTTAAATCAAAACATAATATTAAAGCCTTAAAAAGGTTACAATTAACTTGGAAAAGCCTAAAATTAATTTGGAGAAAGTAACATTTGACTTGGAAAAAGCAACATTTAACGTGGAAAAGGTTATATAAGAGTTGGAAATTGTATATTTACCAAAATCAGGGGCTTTATTGACAATTAATGAATAATGCAGTTAATTTAATTATTGCCACCGTTTCTAAAGTACTTGAAACGAAACCAATTGAATAGGCTGAAGTAGCCTGGGTGGCAAAGATTTGTCAATGTTGGAAGAGCGACACCCGCTGGTTGGTGTTGGTGGTCCCTCAGCAGGAATCCTCCACATCTTGCGGTGAAGGATTTACTGTCCCGGGGATGGCACAATGTTTGGGCACCTTAATAAAGCCATTCCAGTTGTATCTCAATCCTGACAAAGAAGGCAACTTCTGGTGGTCCAATTACTGAGGTCTGAAGGGATTGGAGGGGAACTATCGACTGTTCGTTAAATTATTGTTCCATGAAACGAAACAAAATCAAGTAGTTCGCTTAATTTATTCGTGGTATTTTACCGCCATATGTTCTTACTTTTGTTTGAGTTCAACTAACTATTTCGCTTCGACCAGGAAATTCAAATGAGGAATATTAATCAAATCCTGTAGATTCACCGAGGGAATGTGCTTCTACTATATGTAACCGAATCATCATAAATTTGAACGTTGTATGTAAAACTTAAGAAAAACCTTAAATTAAAAGTATAAAGAATCTATAGATGCTAATTTATTTAAATAATGTAGATACTTCTTAGCCCAACTGCTTTAGTATTTATTATTACATTTTTTTTTTTGTGTGTCTGAAGAAAATATTAAATAAAACTTTAGCCAAGAAAAAATAATTAGTTTCAGCAAGTTTCAAATAGTTATTCATTATATCCATGGACCTCAATTATCAAATACTTATTCATCGTTTAGGAGTCTTTGCAATAGCTATATTTTTTTCATAATTCAACAAACCGCTTATTATTAAGATTTCTTTTTATAAGATTTTAACCCGTAGTTTACAAATGTTACAGCAATTAGTTCCAATATATGTAAAGTTGAAATTGACTGATTGACTGAGTATAGTTGGAACGACTAGAAATAGCCTAAGGATTCAATTACTGCATCATAATTTAAGAAGTAATATATCCTTATTATATATATTTCTAATTAATTTTTTAAAAAGTTGACGAATTCAAACATTAATTTATGTAATTTTAGACACTGAAGACGCCCCTGGAGGTCGAAACGTTTGGAATGAACAAAATAAAATAAACAGTAGTAGAGACGAAGATCCAAATTACTTTTCTTTATAATTTCAATGTCTCTAACCCCTATTTTTAAATAAATAAATAACAATATTTTAATCATAGAATACAAAAAATACATCTGGCTGAGAGGTCTAAACGAAAGACTTTTGGAATTGAATAATAAACTCAATTGTCATTGAGTGACCAACTAGGATGATGGCCACTACTTCAGTTTACAGTTATGAATAAATCAGATAAGAATGAGGCAAAAAAAATCCCAGTTTCTGGAATATTTTAACGATCTACTCAGGACCAATTTTTGGACCAGTTCGAGCTTTTTCATTGGTAGCTAACCTTGAGCAATGTTTTTTCGGCTAGCCTTCCGAATTTCGAGATCATTAACCCTACCGATATAAATCCTTCGCCAATTCCTTTAACATATGTATTAATCAGTAAAAAAATATCTCGTTCGAAGGTGCTATTTTATGCTATAAAAATTTCTTCCAATTGAATTTATGAATCTCTATTCTGACGATCTTATTGTTAGGGTAAAATAGTTTACAGTGATTAGTTTCTAGAGATTTTAAAGGCTCTACCAAAATTTTCAAAACGCTTTCGGGTTTCAGAGGAATATTCAAATACTAAATTACATTATTAATTTAATCATTTTTCGTGGATAACCTCCTTATACTACTTTTATATTAATTTTAAATATTTTATTTTTGAAGATAATAATAATATAGGAGAGATTGGCTCCGCTTGGAAGCGAGCTTGGTGGCGCAGAGGTTAGCGTACTGCGCATGTCACGCGGGAGACCCGAGGTCGACTCCCGGTCGAGCCCAATCTTTTCTCTTCAAAAATAAAATATTTAAAATTAATATAAATACCATTATCTTAATATATTATATTACCATTATATATTATATGATATACTTTTAGGAAATATTATTTAGTGTTTAATTTTTGATAATTGCTTAATTGAATATTTTGTAGTTGAATGTGTGGTCTCTTTTTGTACTAAGCATTTTTCCCCTTATGTATATTAATTATTACTATCCATATCAGAAGGATTAATTTTTAAATTTATCTATTAAATATTTACCTGATATTACTTCTACAAATAACACAATAAAAGCTTGTCAAGGGTCCTCCCAGTGTGTACGATTCTATGATTATTTTAACAAACTAGGTCCAGTGGCCATGTGCTTTCCGGACGCCTCGGGGGTTTGCCTGGATTTTTTTGGGTTGAAATCAGATTGACGGTTTGTATGACGAAGGAGTTCGGAATTAAAAGAGGCATACTTATTGCGTGTCAAACACGCAAATATTTGTGGCTTTGAATTTTGTTTGTGACTTACTAAAGAGCATAAGGAATTCAACGAAGATTTTGGATAGTAAAGATTAAATACGGACAGAATTCGATGGTTTTGTGGGGCCACGAAGTTGAATCCCTCATCGGCGTGATAATGAATATTAAATTTTATAATATACTTGGAGTCGAAATGTTTTAGTGTTATGTGAGAATCAGGTAGATTTTAATTTGAAAGTTTATCAAATCAGTCTTACAAAATAAACGAGGTAGCCTTATAGCGATTTGTTGTCTTAAGAAAACTTATGGTTGTAGAAGTCCAAAACTTTGTTGATGAGGGACTTCACTATACTGGGACCTGATACGTCCTATGACCAAATAAGTTCCACCTAAAAAAATCATCATCCTCTTGTTACCTCTTGAAAAACTGAATTCAGCCTTCTTCTTCAAGAAAAAAGGATCAGAACATGATTGGGGAAATGTACGGAGTCGAATGAGTCCTTATAACGAACCTACTGGACAGGTTGAGGAAGGCACTGTGGAATTAATAAAGGCTCGGTGGACCCTACAGAGCTATACCAAACAAGGAACAACGTCAACAGCTCCCGGAATACATTAGATAAATCTTCCTTGTACCAGCGGCCGTCCCGTGGACCTATGTTAGATCTGTTATGAGATCTCTTATCTCCTGCGGGCCGAGCGATCCTTTCGAGCCTTCTCGTATCGTAGTGAGCGTACAAGCGTTTGTATCTGTAATATCAACAATTCTTTGTGAGTTGCCATAATTCTTTACCCGTCATGAATACAAGCTTACATATATATACATGCGCACGCGCGGGGATGTATGTGCGGAATTTCGGTGAAGCCATATTTTGCAGGGTACAATTTTAAGAAACTTTCAAATCAGCGAACCAGGGAAAACATGTAACAGACATGTTTACAGCATATTTGAGAAGGGTAGAGTTGTTGGAACAGGGTACACCTTTGTATGAGACATCAGCAATGTTCAGAAGGGGTTTTGCATGGCGAGGATTGCGACATCGAACTTTTTGGGGAAATTTTTTTTTGGAGTTTCTAGTCGAAAGAAAATGACAGGGAACAAGAAAAATCGTGAAAGAGGCTTCTGCGAGAATCATTATAATTTAATGTGTATTATTGCAATATTTATAAATTTATTGTTATCATTGTTGAAAAAATGGGAGTAATATTTCTTGATGGTTTTTTTTTCACTATTGTTTTAGGGAAGATAGACACTCTTCTATGGCATAGCTTTTTATTAAAAACAAAAAATGTAATTCAACCTCATGTAGTTTAGAAAAGGTAGGATGGTCATGTCAGCGTGGCTGCCACCTGTAGTGCAAGTATAGGTGGTCCCTCAGCAGGACTCCGCCACATCTTGCGGTCAAAGATTTACTGTCCTGGGGATGGCACAATGTTTGGGCACCTTAATAAAGCCATTCAAGATGTATCTCAATCATGACTAAGAAGGCAACCACTGGAGGTCCAAACACTGGGGGTTGAAGTGATGGGAGGAAAATCCTTCGTTAATTCTTTATAAATATATTTTTATCCTATAATATTCTAATTATAGAGGACCAGTGTTTTATCCTATAGGTTACTAACCTATTTCAACTTAAGTTTACGTACCGAATGTTAACTGTAACATGCCGGGTTCAAAGAAGAATATTAATCTATCTTTGGTAAATAATACTACCGAGTTGTAGAAATATTGACAATAAACATCAATATATCTTATTCAAGTTATTAAAATCTCCTTTTATTGTATAAATTATAATAAATTTAATAAATTATCGCTAATAAGTTAAGTATTGCGATTTTCCAATACATTAATAAAATAGTAAAGAACTCGTAAAAAGATTTTTCTTTAACTTCAAAAGCATATCTGTCCGTTTTATTTAGATCTATGTTAATGAAAATTTATATCCTTTTAATTATTTTTTTATTTGAGTAACGTTCCATTCTATCAAACGATTGATGGTAATGAACATGTTAACGGTAAACTAATAAAAACGATGAATTTAATTTAGTTTTTTTAATCTTTCCGTAAATTCGCACCTGTCAACATGTTGACCATCAGCTGATTATTTCATATAATTTTTTTAAAATTAAATATAGTAATAATTAATTCACCAATTGAATTTACGTTAAAAGAATTGTTCAAATATTGTAAATCATAAAGTGGTTACTTCTGACATTCTGAAAGTAAATAAGCTAAAAACTATAACAAAAAATATAAATATGTTCTTGTTTGACTCAGATAAGGTTACATTAGAACGTAATATGTACCTACAACATTCATTACTTCATATTTTTTATAAATTAATGGTGTACATACATATATCGAATTTCGTGGAAATATACTATATATCAAGCCATAAAAAGTGAAAGAATTGTCTTTAATATAATGTCAGACTTAAACATTTTGTTAGGCCTTTTGATGATGAAGATGCCTCCGTTACCAGGAAGACTAAACCAATTCATCGATTACTTAAGTGAACAATTATTGTTGACTAAAACACATTTTTAAATTCAATAGCCCCGGTTCGCAAGCTAGGATAAAATTAAAGTCGATGTGTTCTTAGCGATTACGAAACGTTAGATTGCAGTTAATAGCGGACATCTGCTCATCGCTGTAAATTGGCGATGAGAACAGTGTCTTTACTGTTGATGAACGGAGTCATCTGTCTTCGAGAAATAAGGCGTACTTAGCGGTAATTGGTTACACCAGTGTGCTACTGTCTCCTTCAGCATCCAGTCAAATCTTTTTGGGGATTGGCAGGATCACATCGAGGAGAATTTAAAGCAGCCACACTGTTTTCATAATTCGGCATTAATCCCCCATCCTACCCCTTGTCAGGGAAAACACCGTATAGCAGTAATGGCTCGAAGGGTAGAAAAAATAAACTTAAATATATAAGCAGAACCCTTTTTTTTAACATTTTAATCAGTTGGACAAAAGAATTGAGACCTATTCTAGAAGAAGGGCGCAGAGGCTTATGAATAAACGAGTATATCGCTGCTCAAATAACTTTTCTGCAAAATTTTTATTTTAAGATTTTGTTAAAATAATTTTCATGAGTAAATATAACTCAAAATGAATTTTTTAAATTTATTTTTATCTTCAACCTTTTTTTCGCACCTGTCAACCATTAGCGACTGTGATCATATAAAATTAATAAGTACACAGGCATTGTAGGCAAGAGGAAAGAAAATCCCCCCCCTCCCCCGTGCATGCATTTAATTTGCGTTTTAAGACCAGCAATAATGTAGTTATAAATTCGTCACTGTATCAATGGTTCATTCTGTTCAGACAAATAGAAATTATTGTTCTTTCGCTTGTACTATAATTTTTTTTTTTCAATTAACTTTGAAATTGTCACAATGGAGACTGGTAGAGACATGTGCATCACCAGCACCAAATTATTGGAGGGGACGGCTCAATATTCTCCTAGATAGGGTAGGTAAAAATTCGAGGGGCTAAAAGTTGAAATATATTTTAAAGGTATTTATAGTTTCTTAAAACATGTCAATTTATGCCTCAGTTATACATTAAAATAGGGAATTGCTAAGGCTTAATGTTGAAGGATGTGGGCCAAAATTTCTTGATTGAACTTTATCCAAGTTTTTCTTCTGATTCTGAACCCATTGATTTCATTGCTTTCCATTAACTTCTATAAGCTACATCAAATTGATAGAAAGTAGGATCAATTTGCTTGGTTTAAAAAAGAAATGTAGAGCAATAAAACAAAACAGTTCGAACTGAAATAAAAAATATATAGCATCAAATATACAATACGCCTGACTAACTTTTAACAATAGAGTGTGCTGAAATTAACTAATATTTTATATTTATATTTTATTAGTTAAACTCGGATAAACTCATAAACTTGCATTTTTATTTATTTTTTTACATTGGGTCCTCTCCTGCCAAAATATTAGGGGGGACAGTCTCCTCCTGTCAAAATATTAGGGGGGGACGCGTCCCCCCTGTCCCCCCCCCCGGCGGTGAAGCCCGTGGGTAGGGAACCTGTGCAGGTGTAAATTTTATACTTCCAAAAATTTAAAACGTGAATAATTATAATTTTAAAAATAGCCTAGTGAAAAGTATGTGACTTCGTGTTAAAATCAACTACTGGGTCTGATGAAAATAAATATGGATAAATTCATTGAATATTTGTTTTAATTATTTATTTAACCCATTTTTAAATTTTATAGCCAAAGATATATTGATATCTTATATAGATATATTGGGTGTTATTTTCATATTAAATTTATGGAATAAAAAACATTTTATAAAATAATTAAACCGACTTCGAAAAGTAGGAACCAATAAAAATAAATGCACTCAAAATTATGAAATAATTACCTTCTGATTTTTATGAATACGCAGGAAAATTGAAAATCTTATGAAAAGCAGGAAAATTACATTAAAACGAATAATCTTATTTTGATTAGTACGAAATACTTACAAACTGTTAATAAAACTTATTAAATTAAAATATTAAATACTATGTTCAATACTTAACAATCTTTTCGGAGGCGGTACAAAATAGAAAATGTATTGAGAATTTTAAGGTCTTCCTAATTTTTAGTGTTAACAATTTTAAATTTTGCGCCGCCTCCGAAAAGATGGTATTTAATATTTTAATTTAACATTTTTTATTAACAGTTTGTTTGTATGTATTCGTACTAATCAAAATAAGATTATCCGTTTTAATGCATTTTCCCGCTTTTCATAAGATTTTCAATTTTGCTGGGTATTCATAAAAATGAGAAGGTAATTATTCCATACTTTTCAGTGCATTTATTTTTACTGGTTCCTACTATTCGAAGTCGGTTTAATTTTTTTATAAAATGTTTTTTATTTCATACTTTTTAGTGGCGGAAGATAATTTCTAATATAAGGCGGAAGGAAGCAATGCGTTGATTTCATATGATTGTGGATGAAACGTTTTATTTGAGCAAAAATACTAAAAAATATATCTTTCTGTCCTTGAATAAAAGATTAATTTAAAATAAGTTTAATAATAGTTATTGTTGTTAATATAATAATTTTTTTATTAAATAATTTTACTATTTATCTTAAATCATTTAAAGCGACGTTTTGTTAAATACTATTGTCTAAAATCACTTGTCAAAATACCTTAAGTTTCATAGATATCATAAAATAAACACCTTACGACGGTCTCAATATTCCATTTATTTATATATAACAGGAACTTTCGGTGCCAGTAGCACCATATTCATCCTTTTACCGTTCCCATAAGGGAGAGTCTTTATAGCTGCTACTTGTTCACTACAAGCAAGTAGCAGAATGCCCTAAGTTGCAGAGTCTTCGATTCGTCCTTTCGAACAGCTACCATATCTATGTTAGTTAGATTACCCTCACTTACTGTTCGTCGTGAGGATTTCAATGATGATCATGTACCTTCACAAAGCAGGAGATAACAACAGGTGTTGCGGGAGACACGAACAGGTGTCGCGGTCCTAGATTTAGAGCCCCCTTGGCATCCGATTACCATACCCACCACCACCAGTCCCCAGATTTATCAGCTTGTGCAACTGCACCCACCGCTTATCGAGGTTCAGTTTGATGCTATCTATCGATCTTTATCTCGTTTCGCATCAAGTCGGCGATGCATTTATAAATCAAATCTCTTTTAAGTTAATAATACCTCATCTGTTATAAAACAGTTCCCCATGATAGATCATCACCGGATATTCCAGTTAACACACAATTAATATGGAGTAGAATTGAAGGATCATAATCCCGAAGTCCATGGCAAAGTATCTCTCGTTTCATATTAAATAGTGTGCATTTAAAATACATATCCATTGACATGATGTGGTAAAGGCACCTCTGTCATCTTAAACCGTTTTTGCTTGTAACTCGAAAAAATTCATCAAAATAAAAATATTGTTCTTAAAATAAAATATACGATTTCGCCACGAATGCTTTACTTAAAATAAAATCGGTTGAGTTTTTTTACCAAAACCATTTAAGTCGGCAGTTTTAGCGGAATCACGCTCATGTTTCAATGTCTGTAACTCGAAAATACATATCTATTCTAAACGAAAGGTGTTATAGAACACATAAATGTCATAGAACGTGTCAACAAGACACAAGGTGTTTGAACACATAAAAGTTATAGAATTTCGAATCCTGTGTCCAACCAGCGCCATCAAATTAAAATTAGCTTCAGCTTGTAACTTGAAAGTTACTAAAAAATGTTCGCAGCGCTTAGCGGCCTATTCGGTTACTAGCGATAAAAGCTAACTATGGCTTATTAGACATATCATATTAGACAGTTATGATTTTTTTTTTCTTTACACAATGAAACAAATCGATTGATTTATCTCACTCATTCAATGTTAGGCGCTACAGTCCTTGTAGGACCTGGGCCTCTGCCACCATTCTTCCCCATTCCTCGCAGTCTCCAGCGAGGCTCCTGCAATTTCTAATTGGAGCTTCTAACTGGAGCTTCCCCAGTTTCTTCAAGTCTTCCTCTAGGTCGTCTATCCACCTAATCCTGGTGCACCATTTAGAATCATTTTTGGCAGTCTGCAGGGCTCCATTCTTTCAACATGTCCCAGCCATCTTATTCTGCCTTTCTTGACAGCATGTAGGATATCATGCTCCCCATACAATTCCATTAGTTCAGCGTTGCTTCTGATTATCCACCTGTGCTCTTCTTTGACGGCTCCAAAGATCTTCCTTAGGACTCTTCTCTCCCAAACCAGGAGAGCTGTTCTTTTTTCCTTGGTCAAATTCCACGTCTCACTGCCATACCGTCAGGTAATGGTTTATAATAAACCAAAATCCGTTGTGAACAAATGCTGAAAAAATATGATTAAAAAAAATTTTAAATAAAAGCTCTTTCTTGTTACTTGAAGACCCCACGCTAAGAACGTGTTCAGTCCATTTTTTGTGAATATTGTTTTATAGCGCATTATATCTAGCCATTTCGAGGACTACAAATCTGTGTAGTTTACACGAAAACAACGGGTTCAGTCCTTGAGATATTTACAATTCCTTTTTTGGGTCACACGCAATTACAATTCTTTTTTGGTCATTAATTCTTTTTGGACTAACCAATAATGTATTGTATTTTTATTCGCATTACCATTATTTGAAAATATATTGGTCATACACAATTTTTTCCCATAGACTTAGAGTTACTAGGTTGTGTTCTATACAAGATTTAAACACTATTTTTGCTCTCCTTTAAAATGTGACTGAACACGTTTTTAGCGTGGGGTCTTCACTTGGAATTTACTAAGGCTTTTTTTTTTTTTTTTTTAATTTATGCTGTGTAATAGAAGAAGTATCACAGAAACTTTGGCATAATTATTTTATTTTAAATTTCATCCCCACATAATGATGGACGTATGATGGATGAATTATGATGGACGTAAGATTCCATCTCTGAGGTTTTAGTTGCAACCGTGAGATCTACAACCTCCAATTCTTTAGTATGCATTAGGAAAAGCCACTTGGTATTAACTTTTGACAATATATTATATAATACTAGCTGTATATCCCGGTTTCACCCGGGGAATTTAAATTTTCTAATGAAACCGTCGATTTCGTAAAAAAAAAGCAAGACCATAAAGATTTTTATAACAATAAAGAATATAAGATGTTATGCAATTTCAATATGGACAGGTGTTCGCGCCTGGTATGAAAGAGCCATTGAGCGAAATTTGGAGAATTTAGGACAAACGGTATGTATTTCTATAAAGAACAAACAAACAAACAGAATTTCATCTTTATTTCTATAGATTAAACAGATTTCTAAATCGTGCTTTATAGCTAGTTTTGTCATAAAAAGAATTTATGAAAAAGGAAAATTAGTAACAATACTTTTTTTTTGTTTAATTAATCAATAATTTTTTAAAGCTTGCAGGTTACTGACCAGCAACCAGGTCATCTCAGCTGAGTTAGCAATCAAAAATTATTCTGTAAAATAAACAGTTTTATACTTTAATGGTTCAGCTTTTTGATTCTCAGTTTCAAAAGATAAAAACTTGCAATTTTTTGACAAACCTTTTTTTTCTTCTTTTAATACCAAATCAACAGATCAGCAAACACATTGACACGTTCCATTAATATTTCGAAAATTGTTTTACATTTTTACTTAGAGTTCTGCAAAAGTCTTTTAACAACATCGAATATTTTCATTTAATTTGAATAATATTTCACTTTTACATTTATTTTTACCAGATTTTTTATTTTTAATGTTATGCGGTCCGGTTTTAAATAACGTTGGTACTCATTTGAATCTTATCTTGGTTCTCAAGCCCACATAGCATTCACTAAGGATCCTAGTTTAATCTAAGCAATAAATAAAATTACTACAAACACAAAGAATGGAATCAAAAGCCACCTTTAAGTCAATGAATAATTCATTTGTATTGTTTTGTTTTTTTATTTCTATTCAGGGCTATCCATTCTGCGAACGTCGAATTGACCTAATTAATTCTTTCTGATAAAAAAATCATAAATCGGTTAGTTCCAGTGATCTCTTATGAATATAAATGAAATTCAATGCCATAAATGGGCAAGATCCGGGTTATTCAGGGCTTTTCGGCAAAGTTCGCCAGTGGAACGAGTCGAAGCAGCTGCCAACATGCACTTGCCTGAGGCTGTCATGACTTACATACATAAATACTCTTACTCGTTTAACGTTCTTTAGCCCAAGTTTCATAACTTTTACCATTAACAAAATATATGGGTTTTAACCTATTTTTAATTTATATAATATCATACAAAATAATACCTATTATTTTTAAGCTACTCAATAACACCTTCCATAAAATTAATCATCAAATTTAAGACCAATATCACAGATAGGCTAATTCACAAAGATAAATTTTCAAAGAATATTTTTACTGCGAAAAAAAGTTGGCCGTCTTGAAACATAGCAGTTGATAATACAATTAATGATTAATGAAAATTAATAAACAAAATAGAGAGACATATTCTTTTATAATTCTAATAACCGGAAAAAAATAATAATTAAGATCTCCCCTCATTACCTATCAATAATACATTGCTGTAAAATTGACATTGAATGTAGTATTTGACCAATGAGCAACAAGTAGGTCGAAAGTCGTTGAAATGAGGTAAAAAGTTAATAATTCCCGCATATAACCTATCCATAGTAAAATGTCTGAGGAATTAACCTTCTTTTACTAGAAAAAAAAACGAGAATGAATAGTGTTCATTCAAATTTTATTTTCATAGAAGGTAAAGAGGGTATGGCGGTCACGGCATTCAAGCAGATTTCACTGCCTATGAGCACTTAGAGATGTTTCACATCAAAAAATCTATTAGTGTGTTCTTACCATTTTATTGTTATTTATTTATGTAACCTTTTTAAATTGAATAAATTGACATGCCTGTATGTAATTTTTATACTTATTTAGAATCTATGTTTGTATGTATGATGGTTGTTTATAATTGTATGAGTGAATTGCTGTACATAATTGTGCACTATACATACAGGTGATGAATATAGACACGTCCACCAGATTGAAAAAAGTAAACATATATAATATGAGATTGCAATGGGATGCTGTCAGTTCAATAACGTAAAATCTATTAGAGTTTTGTGATGTGATCCAGTGACTTTTTTTTCAGTTAAATAGTGATTTAATAGAATATTCTTTTCATTTGTAATCTCACCTCCTAATGCTGCCACAACCCTTAGATTCTAATATGTATCTAAGTTTTACATATTGAATTATTTCATGAGGAGCGCTATAAATCAAGAGATTAATTATAAGTTATATTCCAACAAGGATTGATAACCTGTTATTTATAACTAATAGATGCGCATTTCCTTCCCTTCTTCGCATCTCTTGATTCTAAATTTGATCAGTTGAGTTTTTGAACAATGCTAAATATTTTTTCAATGATCGATGAATGGAATGAAAAACCAATCAATCAATTAGAATTAAAAGGGGGGGGGGGGAGCATGAGCAGTCCGTTCGTTGTAAACAGGTTATCAATGCTAGTTGGAACATACCTGCATTGGTTGTTTAGTTAAGGTGGCCTTAAATTTGCACCTTAATAAATGCATAGTAGGTTAAGGAAAGGAAGTATTAAGGAAGTTTCATAAAATGAGAATTACCTAAAGGAAGACTTAAGCTTAAAGGTTAGCTTAACATAGAAACCAGTTAAGGTTACTTTAACTGCTTCCTTAGGAACGTTCATAAATACGGCCCATAATCTCAAACCAAAATGGTGCTCTCAATCACGTGATTATGAGACAGGGGTATCATGACCTTCAAATTTTCCGCTAAAACTGCCTTTGGTTTGAACACAAATAGGTTTCAATAGACACAGGCAATTTCTTAATTTATTTTTTAACCAAAAAATTTACTCCTAAATGAGACTGAATTTTTTTAAATTTTCCAACTGAAGATAAAGGTATATATATATATATATATATATATACAGTTAGCAGATATTCTGGAAGAGAAAACAGTATAGAGGTGGCTGTGGCTGGGACATTAGGACTCGCCCACAAATCTTTCCAAGTCGCACCTCCCACTCATTAACGAGCTTTCCCGCCTCGCTATAATCACTTTGCCGCTTATTGATAATTAAAACATAATGGCCCTCAGCTTCGTTCTTTATGTTTTTTATCTTTTTATATCGGTCCCAGCCTTTATAATAAGCTCTGTAAATAATAGCCTCGGTGGAGACAGTTGGGCAGGAAGGAAAAATTATTTGTAAAGTTATAATTTATGTTTGGTTCAACACTGACGAGACAAAACAATAATCAACCAATTACTGAAAAATATGGCTGACATGATTAGTCAATTATCAAATAATTGATGGTGATTTTAGTGATACATTGGATAAGAATATTTTAATCAGGTTTAGTAAATCTTTTTCCATGTTTATTATGATTTTTTCCACGTCAAATTTAAATATTACCAAGCCAAATTTATGTCAATTATCTTAAATAAATCAGATAATGAAGATTTTCATGATCAGCATCATGAAAAATACACTAGAATCTGTCTTAAAGCAACAATTTCATATCGACTTCAATGCACAATAGAAGTAACATAAATTAATACGCCTCATTTTTATAAATTATGTATGTATAATAAAAATTGTTTTAAAAGAGCGTTCACTTATGTACATTCGGCCAATTCCAGCTGAGCCAACAGATTGAGGAAAGGTGATACCCAGCCAGGTAGAGCATTGATCCTTGTTTGATTTAGTTGGATATCCCTGGACCAAGCCGATTATGTCGGTTCTGTTTGGAGAAAATATTATTGGTGTCCTACGACAGCCCTAAAGCCAAAGAACATCCCATAATCCTTTACAGAAGACGGATGCAGAGGTAGCTTATGTTAACATGCGGTGTATTCTGGATACGAATAGAATCCAACATGACAAATATTAAGATAATCTTCTGTTACTTTTTTTAAAAATATACCTGAGCATTAGACGATTCCTTCTTGGTCAATGCTCAATTTCTTCAATAAAAGGAAGTTCTAAAAATAAAAGATCTTGCAGAGTATGTATACATGAGTAAAATTAAATTCCATGTTTCATTATTTTATTTTATTTTTTTCAATTTCTTGAAACTTCAACTTATTTCAATTTTACTGAAAATTATTGGGATTTTTCAGATTTTGTTCTTGTAGCTGTCAATAAGTAACAAATGAAATACATTTTTTTACTTTCACTTACCTATGAAATATATATTTTAGGTATTGTGATAAGAGAATATGATATTTTTATTGTTATTTTATTTTAATGTTATTAAAGGAATTCATTTACTTCCTGAAAACTATTTCCTTCGTTACAGGACATCTTTGTTTACATAAAAAAGGGGTTTAAGTAAACTATCGAATACTTTAAATATCAGCATTTGTGAAGAGAAATTTTGTCGTTCCATTCATCAAAACGTTCCACATTTTTAAAATAATTTTTGGTGTCGAAAGCCCAACGAAGATTAAGGATGCTCTTCCATGTTTGATTGCTATTTATGCAAATGACTATATCCTCTTCCATCTCCTCTGCATTTTATCCTCCTCGTTTTCTGGTGGTTAATGGGATGTAACAGGGAGACAGGGTCTTCAGAGAATATTATTATGTTACCAAGAATGATCTTTTAGATTACCAGTAATAGTTTGTTACTGGAATAGTAGTAGCAGACGTTATCGGCCGTAATAAACATGACCATGGGTTAGTACTATCAATACTATCGATAGTTTTAAACTATCAAGACTATTCATAGTTTAATTATCCGCATGTCTTCTTCCAGGTTTGACCATGTCACAGGTTTTCCAACAGCCAAGCTTTCACCCATCTTGCTGTGGGCTTCTTCAGGGCTAATACAAGAATTAGCCATCATTCTTGTATTAGCCCTGAAGAAGCCCACAGCAAGATGGGTGAAAGCTTGGCTGTTGGAAAACCTGTGACATGGTCAAACCTGGAAGAAGACATGCGGATAATGGATTCAGACCATGGAAGCCTGAAACAAATATTCATAGTTTATTTTACTATTGATAGTACTACCGAAAAAAAAAATGTATAGGCTAAAGCACTAATTTCTGTATAATCACACCTTTAAGCTACAATTACCTATAATTACACCTATTTGCTGAATAATTCATGGAAATGAAAAATAAAGAAAATGTAACAGTGTATTTTTATTAATTTTTCTAACAAAAAATGCTTATCTCTCTATAAAAATAAAAAATAAACTTGGGTGAAAAATTGAATGGATTAATATCACATAGAATAACTGATTGCTTGCCAGTATCTTGGCTTAAAAAGTATTTGGAATCCTGGTTGCATGGTTACTTAAAGAGGGTTGGTATAGCTTTCCTCTAAATACAGTTTCTTGGACCTTTGTATAATGTTTTTATCCTTTGCAGTTACGACTAAGCTTTAAACTGATAACAATTATTTTAAGGTATAATCAAATCCTCTGTTCACTGAAATGTTCATCTTATTCATTCATATGTTCATTTCATCTTCTATATTCATCGTCCCAAATGAAAAATTGTACTATTCTACCCCTCTCCCGGTCATCACCTCAGACTATCGATACTATAGATAGTTTTATGTCCGATAGTATCGTAACTATCAATAGTGGAGACTCGATTGTAGAGACTGTATTATATCGATTCATATAACAAAACATAAAATGTAGATATAGATAGATACAATGCTACCTATTTTAAAAAATATATATAAAAATTCTAAAAGATGCCATTTTCAAGGTAATTGAAATTAAAATTTTAAACTAGCTTTTAAGAAAATTTCTTTAGTACCAACCTATACCTTGATGTATATCGTATAATGGCATGGAATGTGCTGTAATAAGACACCAATCTCATAGTCCTAGTCCAATTTAGAAAACATCTGCAACTATTTTTAATCATAAAATGCTAGATTTATGAAATTTTACTACTAGTTTTCAATTTTTATAGTAATGAAGAAATTTTCATCCCACTTTTATATTTTGCTGTATGAATAGATATGATACTACCTATTTTTAAAAAAAATATGAATTTTTAAAAAAATGCCCTTTTAGAGAAAATTGAAGTTTAAATTTTACATTTAGTTTTAAGAAAATTTCTTTAGTACCAACCTATAAATTGTTATATATCATATGAAACGTTATGGAATGCGCTGTTAAACGACACCAATCTCATAGTCCTAGTCAAATTTGGAAAACATCTACAGCTATTTGTAATCATGATTTTTTCTGATTCTGGACCTATTTTTGAGGGCTTTAGAGACCAATAATTCATTCAAAAACAGGTTGACATATTTCAGTAATATTTCACAATTGTTCTAGTATATACAAGTAGTACACATATACCGAATTTCAAGAAAATCTGAGATGGTGAGATTCAAAATGATATTTTTGTGTTGATTTCACGTGGAATTGCCCTAATTTAATATGAATAATTGAATTGAAAGGAATAAATAATAAAACTTGAATATGTTGCAGATCACGCCAAACCTAGTCAATGACATGCGACAGAAACATTCTCAATTATTGCAACAGATTATTTAAGTTGATGTTATTTCATCAATAATACTATTCTATTTCTCGTTCTCCTTTCTTTTGAATCATCCGATAACGAGCTTATTATATATTCTACTGCCACGGACAGCAATAAATACAAATGATCTGGAATATATATAACCATTACAATAAATTTCGCGGGGAATGATCCGCGGGGCATTTCCACGAGCTAATTGAATATAACCATATATCAGCCTGTCGATCGAGAATATATTTCGCCATGTAAAAAAGGCGGGAGTGATTAAGGGCTGGGTGTGATGGTTAGGATGGGAATACAGGCCCAAGGCGCCTCCGCTAACAAGCAGCATTACCAGTTCCATAAGTCACCTGCTTGTTTGCTTTGCCACTCCCACTATATCACTACAGGTGACTTCGATTCCTCCCCTCTGCCCTGATTTATTGTCTATCATATTTAACTGTGTCACTGATAAGGAGACGTCTTAACCAGCTCTATTACAGGGCAGGTAGTGTAGGTGTAGGCCGCTCTATGATTAATACCTTGGCCTGTTTGTATCATTGTGGCTGCTTGTTTGTTCGGAATAATGAATCATGTCATTATTCCAGACAAAAAATGGTATAGACAAAAGCTATATCTCTCAAATACAGTTGGAATGTTTTGTCCCTTTGTTAGTCTCATCATTGGCTCCTTAGATGGTTCGTTAGATACCACTTGAAACAAATTCACTGTGCAGACACAAGTTCACCCATATTTTACCGTTGTTTTTTATTTTCTTTCGAGTTTTCCACTAAAATGAAACCTTGGGGTAACGGATTCGACCTTGGCTGCCTTACTGACTTTTCTATTCTGTCGCGGATTGACCGTGTGTTGGGAAGATCCTCCCATTTACATTTGGGCTGCTATTTACGGTTACTGTTATTTATGCAGTAGCCGGGTGGCGGGATGGCCGTGTGGGCAAACGCGTCAGAAAATACGATCATGGCAACATATGATCGAGAACCGAAAGATAGCAAGTTCAAAACCCGGAGCCAGGGGAACATTTCATAATACTCGGCATCAATCCTCTCCCCTGGCCCGGGAAACCCCGTATAGCCTAACAGGCGAGGAAGGGGGAGGACCAATAAAAAAAAATAAAAAAAATAATTAAAAAAAAAAAAATTGGGCTGGGTAAATATAGTGAGTTCTCTAAGTTAAATAATCAAATGATGACGGGGAAGGGGGTGAAAGTACTCCTTACTAAATACTAAATTCCGCCTTTGATTAAATTCGTATCGTAATCGAGTATATTCAATATTCTATAACTGTATACGCTGCCCAGCCAAGGAGAAAAGCATCAACTAAAAAATTGTAAGACAATAGTATCGTTGGATTCCTTGTGAAATTTCCCATTCGATGCTCCATAGAAAAGCACCGAGAACTCTAAATAGAAAGCGTAAAAGAAAGTAATCTGTTCATTGTTTTTTTAGGGAGCATCGATACAATTATCTCATAATTGTTTTCTCCTAGGCAGGGCACTACAAACCAAATAAAAATAAGAATATTATTTGATAAAATTTTTGTTGTTATAAAATTAGAATATTAACCAATTCATCTTTTCTAATAGCCATAGATCAGAAGCTTCAATTACTTACGAATATTGAACTAGATAGAGGAAGATTCCAGCCGCCATCTTAATAAAAAAGGGGTTGTGAATTTTAAGCCCTTTTCTTGAATAAACGTGATTTGCTTGGTTAAATAAAGAAGGGAGGGAATTCTAGAGGAAGAGAGTGCGTTCCTCGAAGGATCCATAGGTGTCTTAATGTGGAGAGGTTTTCTAATTCACAAATTTAATAATAATGTAGGCGAAGGATCGGGTCTAAATCCGATATCCATTATTGGGTTTAGTTAGGTCATGTTTAGGAGCTCTGTTCAGAGGTGATCTTCTAGGCTTATACGCACAAAATCGTCAAAGTCGGTTACGCCCTCACAGCCAAACAGAGCGCATTCCTCATGCAAGAGCCTTAAATAAGTGCATTCAATAACAGGAATACTTTCTAGGTATAAAGGATAAACTAAAATGTGCATTAATATTTTTAAATGTCCATAGCATCCATTTTAAGTGTCCGTAGCAATGATCCTCTTTCATTTGAGATCTTAACAAGATCTAAGTCTCCGTGAATAAAGTAAAACAGTAACTGATACCATTCCTGAGCAGGCTTGTACTGCAATGCTTCTAGTGCAATTTGCAATATACTGCAATTTGTTTCCTCTTTAGACTATGTTTTAATCAATACATCTCACATATTTAAAGTTTTGAATATCTTTATACGTCCTGTTTACCTGAACTCGCCTCTGGTTCCCACAGTCGGAAGGCTTCGGTTATCAACAATGGGTGTGAACAATGGGCTATACCTTCGCTTGGGAAGTCTAGACCGGATCCTCCAAATCCTCTTTCCCATGATCATTGGGAAATATTGTTCGAATCGGTCACATCTATCCCAGGAATCTTCCGTGGGAATGAAATTTAGGTAAATACGATACTTTTATGTAGTAATATTAACCCTATTTCTTATCCCTTGTTGGATGTTCTTTTTTTTTTTTTTAGTTTTGGTAAGTAAATGCATATGTAGCTACTTTCCAGGTAAAATATATTTCCCATCTTCTTTTTCGATTTCATCTGATTTTACACAGCACGGAAGAAAAAGAATAAAATCGTTTAAAGTAATAAATTATTTTAATTTATTTCACATTAAGCATATCTTGAACGTTAACATCTGATTGTTGACTGGTTGATCATATAAATGATATTTCGTATATGGGTCTGGTCTAATTTTCTTACGCTAGCTGATTACAATGAGATGTGATACAATTTTTTTGAAGGAATTTCTTTGACATAATGATAAATTCTTTTCTTTTTTTCTACTGTTTAGCCTCTACCCTTTAGTGACATTGGCGTTCTATTAAACTATGTTATACTACAATGTTTCTTTTAAGTATTGCAATAGGGTAACTATTTTTAAATCGTTGTATTATAAAAATTCTGAAAGTGTTTTATCTATATTATGCTTGTTCCGCAGATCATTGTTCTGAGGACAATCTAATAAAATGTACTTTATTGTCATTGCAACTTATTAGTAGAGCGTTAATTTTTTTTTTTTACTTCCCTTTCTCGCCGTTCATGCTATACGGGGTCTCCCGAGCCAGGGTATAGGGTGGGGGATTAATGCCCAGTATTATTAAATAGGTATTATTAAATGCCCAGGTTTTGAGGTCCCAATCATATGACGGTTGTCCGGGGCAACGCGTTTTTCTTGACACGTTTGCCCACCCTTAATAGAGCGTTTGTTGAATTTGGAATTATAAATCTCAAGCATAAAATACGTGTATTTAAATATTATTTTGTATGTACATATTGATTGGCCTACCGCCTGATTCCCAATGCAGAATATTATTATTTGGTAATTAAAGTGACAGAATTAAAATGACAGCAGAAGTTAGGCTTCAATGCTCAATTTTTGTTCGATGATCGTGTACTTTTTGAGGTGTTTACTTTAGCCACGATTGTTTTTAGTGATAGGTATATTTTTGAGAGAAACAACTCTAGAGTTCTTTTAATTCATAGGAATTACAAAATTTTTTTTTTTTTTTTGTGAACTACCTTTAAAATTGATTGAGATTTGAATTTTTCGCGCCTTTATAAGTAATTGTTTATAGGATCATATTACATTTTATAAATTTTCAATTCAACTGTAGGTGTAGTTTTATAGCCTCCGGTTTTTACTGACCGCGAGTACAGATATTTATTTATTCACTGCTATTGTTAAATACATATTATTCCTGCCATTATAATTGAAATTCATAAAGTTCTAGGGTAATACGATCGCAGTGCTATTCCACAGCATAATTATTTATTCTTAACTTTATTCTTTAATAAAATCTGATGTACGTGGTTTAAATTACATTATAAATATGCAATGTTAAAAAAAAGTGAGAACAAAATGAGAGCTGCATATTTTCTAAATATACGGTGTCAATGCGGGATTTGATTTTAATGTTTTTTACTGTTCTATTATTTTACAAGATCAAATCCTTTCATGGCTAGTTCCCACGGTGACTCCCCTCGGTTCAAAACAATAGATCACATGCACCCCATGTTGCAGTCGGTCCTTTCATCTGCACTCTGTTGCCACGGAGTACGGAACTATTCAGAAAACCTTTTTATATTTATGATTTTAAATAATATTAGATTTTAAAATTTAATTAGTCAAGTTCTAGTTCAAAAATAGCTTCTCCTTGTACCTCGAACAAGTGTAATTAAAAAGAACCACTTCACGTTAAATAAAAATTAAGTCTTGGTTTATATGCGTTGTTATTTCATGTTCAAATTAAGTGTATCGTAAGGAAGGTAAATAATATCAGATAAAATTAAATTGCAGACCTTGCAATGCAAAACTTTTTGATTTGCTATTTATAAAAAGCGGCTAATATGTTTTCACATTCTTGTGGGTGTAAGTAATTTTTATTAGACGAAAATAATAATTAACAGTATTACAACAGTAAATAATAAAAGTATCAATTTGTAACGGCACAGTAGCACAAAAGTAACCATATAATTCGATCTTCATAACAACACTAAGACTCCAGGCCATTGCGCCTTATATTTAGTCCGAATTCGAAAATTCTAGAAGATTCTCAAAAAGCGTAGAAGATTCTCGAACAATCATGAACATGTACATGAACCGTTGGTAACCGCTCCACACAGGGGTATTTGACCCGAAAAGCTGGCCAAAACTATTTCCTTCCATTTTATTAATTCAAAATTCCTCAAAATGGCTTCTATATTTGTAATAGACATTAAAGTTAAAATTTTAGCAGTTAAAAAAATACTCTAAGGAGAAAATTTTCATAAAATTAATTTTTACATGAAAAAAATAGGCATCCGTGGGTTTACAATTTATGTTCATATTATTTTCTCTTTATGCATTGCACCCATGAAATATGCTTGTAACTAATTAAAGATTTATTATCATTTATCTATTACTATTATTTTAAAAAAATGAAAATAGTGTAAAATAGGTGAATATAAAAAGTTATGGCGATAAAGAAAAACAATGTGTTTTCCTAATTCATTAAGAATTGTTTAATACCTCTTCGAAACACTACTTATATCCCAGGAAGAAACGCACCAACCTTTCTTAAAAATGCATATTAAATTTAATTATTCATTATTCACTTTCCTCGTCACTTAATGAACTTTCGGAATCACCACTATCGGTTAAGTTGGTTGGGGGAGACAACATTTCTAGAGTTTCCTTACAAAACCTGATACCTTTTTTCTTGAACTTCTCATACCTGTGATAACTGGATCTGATGTCAATATTAATCTATTAATTACATCCAGATTGCACTCTATCCGGTAAAATTTTCTGGTCTTATTTTCTCTATAAACCCGGAAATGGTTATTTCGAGTTTCTGCTGCTTTCTCAGATAAAAGACCAATATGAAGTAGAGGGCTGTTTATCACTTCAAAACCATCTCTTAAATTTTGTGAACAGATGGTGTCATAGCATACCATTGATAAATCCGTTGTAAATTTTAAAGTAACAAATGATTTTTCAGAGCGTCCACCAGATCTTGAGCTTTTAATTGGTATCGTCCCACTTAGCCATTTCTTGTTGCTGTTTCAAAAACATTTCTTTTCCTTGAAGAAGCATTCCATCTTACTTAGAAATCATGCCTCAAAATTAATCATTTATGTTTTAGCTGTTTCACCTGCTCTAGGCTATTAGCTAGGCAATATTTCCCAATGAGAAAAGACTACGAAAATTCCTTATTTTTTTTTTAAAGCTAATGCTTTCGACTTTAAAAATATGTCAAATAATTCCCTTCTAGTTATTATTATTCCAGAAGATCCTAAAATATAAATAAATTAAAATATAACAAAATTGAATTTTTTTTATTATTTAATGAAATTGACATTTTAGTAATAAAAAATTATAAGTCTCCGAATCGCAGATATTCGCAGAATTTTTTTCAAGAAACATAATCAACGATAATTATAAATTATCATAAAAAATATTTCGTTGCCCAGAAATGCCCAGAAGTATAACTTTTTAACCTTCAAATTTAATTTTTAGCTCTAAAATATACCTACCAAAAAAACAAAAAGATATTGATACTAGTATTGAATACAAAAAAATTATAACTATCTGAATAACAAGTACAAACCTTGCCTCGAACTATCCATCATATGATAACGCCGATACTTCAGTAAGAACAAAGAAAATTAATATATTTTGTAGAACAATACTTATGAGCACAGACGAGTTAAAGGATAAGGTCAGATTTGAATTAGAATAGCCGCCGGATTAAGGGCCTGGAAGACATAAGAATCATGTTGCATGATCACATATGTCCTCTACTTCACCTTCGAGTCATTATTTACCAGAAATTTCAAACTTCAAAAAATGGGTTTTGGCCAGCTTTTAGGGCCAAATACCCCTATGTGCGCTCCAACGAAAAGTTCAGAACTCTTTTAAATCATATTTTTTGTTGTACGTTATACTACAATCCCTATATTATAAATAAATATGCTAAACAGCTCTTTTTCTTTTTCAATGAATACTTTAAAATTAGTTGATAAGTAGTCAACTGTGAAATTTCTTTGGCCCAAATTAAATTTATTTCTGATATATCTGACACAAAATACATTTCTTTTTATTAAAATATTTGCTAGCTGAGAGGGTAATCTGTGGTGCGGGTATTGCATGGTTTTAATAATATATTTTAAGTGCAGTTGAAGTGTGTGAATATAAATCTGGTCTATGCCTGTCTCCAAGTATAGGATGTAATTTGGGGTGTTCCTGGGAAACCGAAAGAGTTTTTTCAGAAAAAAAGTCCCTAACCGTTCTATTGTGCCATATCTTTGATACCCCCAGACTTGGGCTCCGTAGGATATTATGGATCGTGACGCTGAGCGGTAAATTTCGAATTTTTTGCTCAAGGGAATATCATTGTTTGAGATAAGGGAATTCCAAGTAAAGTTGATTCCCTGTTTTGCCTTGGCTAGGACATTATTGAAGTGTTGGGACAGGGACAAACCGGGTGTATTGGGATCACAGGTAATTATAAAAATTCACCACTTCTATGGATTCATTTCCAAGCTTCCATTTTTCGATTCTTGCCCTCCTGAAACCATTCTTAAAAATCATTATTTTTGATTTTTCCAGATTAATGAGCAGGTTCCATTGAGCACAATAAGTTTCTAAACGGTTGATCATTAACTGGAGGGAAATAGGATCTTCCGCCAAAAGGACAATATCGTCAGCGTACATTAGGCACGGGATCTTAAGGCCATCTATAACTATTCCACCCCCAACAAATTCAACTAAATCGTTTATAAATAATGAAAAGAGAAGAGGGGAGAGTAGACAGCCCTGTTTGAGTCCCACGGAAGTCCTTATAGACTCCGTTAAACGGCCCAGACACAGCACTGATGCCTCACTATTTCTATATAAGGCCTTCAATACCGTAATAAATTTTGTGGAAATCCCTAGATTGTGGAGTTTATAGAACAGCATGTCTCGATCCGGGGTGTCGAACGCTCCCTTGAAGTCGACGAAGAAGGCATAAACCTTTCCCCGCTTTTTAGAGGTTAACAAACTAACCACAGAGAAAAGACAGAAGATGTTGTCGGCCGTGCTATACCCCTTCCTGAAACCTCCCTGATGTTCCACCAAAACATTATTGTCGGCAACCCACTTTTCCAGCCTCGCAAGTTTAAGTCCTGTGAAAAGCTTGGACACTGAATCATTTAGCGATATCCCTCTATAGTTTTTTGCTTCGTTTTTGTCACCTTTTTTATAGAGGGGGATTATTATGGACTTCTTCCAGTTGGTTGGAACTTTGCCCGTTTCCCAGACAAAATTAAAGAGATCCAAAAGCCTCAACAAAAAATCGGTGGAGCAGTTCTTAAAGAATTCAAAGGGCACGCGATCCTGACCCGGAGCCTTGCCCTCCCTGCATTTACTCAGTACTGCCTGGAGCTCCCACAGTTCAAATTTTCTATCTAATTGTTCGTTTATGATAAATGGACTAGCGAAGTGGAAGGGTGCAGAAGTAAGTTCAGGGTTAAGAAGTTTTTCAAAGTGCCTCATCCACTCATCCAACTTCACCTGGCCCGCCGTGTTTCTTTTAAATCGCTTAAAACAGTTAACTAACTCCCAAAACTCCTTCGAGTCCCTACATTGCTTAAATTTATCATTTATTCCCAAATAAAACTCCCTTTTTTTTATTTTTATTAGATTCTTATAGAAGTTGTTGGCCCGCAGGTAGAGTGATCTTACGTAAGAGTTATTTAGTTTTCTAAAAAGCCTCAGTAGCGCAAAACAACGTTTTCTAGCTTTATTGCAATCATTATCAAACCACAAGTTTTTACGCACAAAAGAGCCCCCACCCGACTTGCCACCCTTCCCAAGAAACGATGACCTGAAAATGAGATCAAGTAAAGAATCGAGTCTCACCTGGGGGTCATCGGACTGACAGACTTCGGTGTTGTTCATATGCCAGTCCAGAGCATTTTTAAAGTACTTAGAGTCGTTAGCGGTCCATTTTAACTTTGGAACTAAGGAAACTGTTCTATCATTGTCTTGCGCCAATTCTAATTTAAGAGAAATCGGCATGTGGTCAGAAAAGTTTACGGGCTCAACTGAAAAGTTATCTACGAAACTTGTCAGGTCGTGAGAAAGTGAGCACAGGTCTATAACCGAAGCCCCTTGATTACCAACAAATGTATACTCCCCTTCCCAATCACCCGGAGCCCTACCATTTAAAATAATAAGATTGTAATTTTCAAAAAGTTCCAACATTTTTTTTCCTCTATGGTTCATAGTTTTATCCTTAGATGACCTAGATTTACTTAAGTCACCATGGTAAATTTCCCCATTAAGTATTTGCCCCTCTCCACACCTGGCGTTCATGTCTCCAGCCAAAATGAATTTTTTATCTTGATTGTGATTTAAAATTTGATCAACTTCCGAGTAAACATCATTCCAATTTTCCCCAAAATACAGCGGAAGAATATAAAATGATAAATTGATAGATTCGTCACAGAATTCAAGCCCATCGCGACACCCCAGTTTTACAAAAATTAAATTTGAACTAAAAGATGAATTATTTTTTATTCCAAAAAAGACACCTTCTCTGGCCCTCCCGCGATTAGACTCTCTAAAAGCTGGGACCCATAAAAACCTAAAATTGGTAAAGTAACTCCCAAATATTTTAAAGTCGTCCTCCATAACAAAAGTTTCAAAAAGAACAAAAATATCGAATTGATTAAGATAACATAAAAAATTTGGTTCTGTAACCTTACTTTTTAGTCCACACACATTATAAAATAGACAGGAGAGTACTCTCTTGTTTAAGACTTCCAGTTTTTTGGATTTGCAGAGTTGTTAGGTCGTTTTTCTACCAAATTCTGTAAAAAGCCTCTTAGGTCGCAGCCTGTAGTATCTAGAAGTACTTTAGCGCCATCCATACCTCCAGAAACAAGTCCGCCATCAGATGACCATTCAAACTTCTTCCCATTTATGTAGAGGTGATCATAGACCAGGCTGGTGCGTACTCCACTAATTGAGGCTGTAACCGATATTTTTATCTGCTGTAAGTAATACCTCTTGGTCCTCACCTCCCTAGTAAAGTCCCGCTGAATGGAAAAACCAGTTCCCTTTAAAAGCCTGACATTCTTGAAAATTTTAGCGATATCTGCATCCCTGGGGATATGAGCAATGAGGGGGGGAGTATTTCCTACAGTGTTCCTGGTAGATAGGGGATGGGCTCTGTTATGAAAATATCTTGACATTTTAGAACATTTGTACAAAATTCCTCGATAACCTGCACGGGAGGCCCGTTGCCACTTAGTCCTTTAAAAATAAGGTTGTTACGTCGCGTTCTATTACTCAAATCATCTAGTTGACTTCTAAGTTGACTAATCTCCTGCTTCAGTTGCGCGTTTTCCTCTTTAAGTGCTTCTATGGAGCCTTGAATTGTAGATTGTAAGTTGTTAAAATCATCCTTCGTCGGTAGGGAAGCTAACTTTTCATTAAACTTGCTTTCCATTAACCGTTCAATACTTTTAAGGAGACCTGCTTCGCCTTCGTGACTTTTAGGCATCTTTTTTTGTTGATATTCTTCTGGGGACGAAATACTGTTTCTTCTTTTCCTACTACTTACAGGTGAGTAATAAAAGTCTATAGGGGCCTGTTTTTCTTTAGACATTCAATAACAATATTACTGGGTATTAAACACTGTCAAATTGTATCGATTATTACGGTATTAAAAGAAAAATTAAAGTTAATTGAAGGTGAAGAAAGTGGCGAAATAAGTTTAGATCCAGACGTAAACAATTACGAATTAGAGTTCTGAATGAAGTGAGCCCTGAGAAAAGGTGGGGAGGTGGGCGGAGCCAGAGCTGGTGGGGCAGTATCACTTAAATCTCCTTAAGAGATTGTAAACATAAAACGGAATCGGTTTACCTGTAATTGTAGAAATATATTTTCTTCTAAAATTCTTTCCTCCAGTCCGATTTTTTTTAAACTTCGTTTATGATTTCTCTAATCACTGAACTACACTCAGGTCAAAAACTGTTTCCAATGTTCCACTTTTACCGTTTTTATACACCTGTAACTAAGAGACGATGTGGCACACTCTATTGACTGAGACGAACTCCCGCTATTTTGTTACTGGTAGTTTAATGTTGACCAATTGAATTCAATCAGGAAACTAAAGTAAAATGTTTGGGGAGAAAAAGGCCAGAAAATGAATATTTTCTTCAACTGCAAAACCCTGCTGCCGAAAACCGAATTCCCCGTAAGGCTGAGGGGTTGAACAGGGAGCAAACAAAATCGAGATGCTAAAATCTGATACAAATCTTGAACTGCTTCACAAGGGGGTTAGTTTCTTATATATTTTTATTTCTTATAAATCCTTAAATTCAGTATCAGATGTTTTACTATTTTTATACTATGATCTATGTGAATATATAATTACGGAAAGTATTGCGATCGGGAACAATTTTGACTTAGACCGGTTTTAAGCAGAAATAAACGTTTAGGGGCCCCTGAGTCCAAATAACTTAGTCCCGCAGAATGATGTAAACAGAAAACGATAAACCGTACGAAACTAAAAGTAGATATTTGAGATAGTTAGATATAAGCCCATGATTTAGCAGCAAAAGTTTTGTCAAAATTAGGTTAAGGGAGGCACCCTATTTTTTATCTTTTTTATATTTAGCTTACTTCCATGGTAACTGAATGAAGTTTTCATAACAATTAAATAGAGACTTATAAAATTAGAGTATCTATACTTATACTCCATAAAGTACTTATTATGTCTGCATTGCCATACTGTCACAGATAAAAATAAAAAGTTTTTTAATATGCTTTAAAGATTAAATGCCTGCAAAAATACGTGAGCCTCAAGTTTTTTAAAGCAGTTTACGTCTTGGAAAATAAATGGTACAAGAAAACTGGAAATCATTGTTGGATTCAGGATAGGCAAAAATTGAAAATTAATTTGGTCTGTAACAAGCACATAAAGCACAATGAAAAATCATTGGTATGCGTAGTACGCCTTTACTAACAGCCCATTCTTAATTAATACTAAAACTGCGATAAAGTTTCTAATATGTTTCATGTGATTTTTACTATTTACGATAAGGGGTACTACGAGTCCTTATATCGATCCCTATTCACAATTTATTTTTTAAAAAACGATAGAACAAAACTAGACTATTGATAAAATTAAGATTTTTTAGGCTCCTAAAACAAACAAATAAATAATTATAAATCTATAATTTATTAACAATAACAAACAGAAAGTAGTAAATAAATGTGAAAAAAGTTGTCTGTTAAGTTGCTAAACGGCGTTTACACATTTATCAAAACACTTCGATTTCTACACCAAGTATTTTAGTAAGTAAAAGTTGTATGTAGCGTGCATTGCACTAGATTTTTAAATATATAGTTTTATTGCAATATTTATTGATTGTGGTTCAACCCCTCTTCCCGCGGTTCCTTAAAATACATATAAAATTTATTTATTTATTTTTGGTTAGTTTGCCTAAGACTTCCGTAGTCATATACATTCCGACATTCCGTAACTCATATACATTAGTTTCTATTTCCATTATCTTCCTCTAAAAAGCTAGGTTTTGATGGTAGATCAATAACCCATCAATAGAGGAGATGCTTTCCCTAATTACAGTTGTGACTGTAGGAAGGACGTTCAATCGTTCGTTCCTATTGCGGGTGATCAAGATCTTTAAGGTACCACGCACTGGCACTTCCTGCAGCTCAAATGTAGCCCCAGGACTCCCGAAGAGAATGGACCCCGTGGAGAGGCGAAGTGCCCGCCGACGTAGGAAAAAATAGTGGTCTATTTATTGGTGAGGCCGGGCGGAAGCTGTTTGTCGGGGCGTCCTACCGAGGCACAGCGTGGTACTAACTCGTTCTTCGGCCTTTGTCATATCATTAACCGGGCTATTATTGGGGTGTATTAACTGATCTTATTTAAAATAGTTCTCAACCCCGGCCCTGCTCCAGCCAGCCAACGTGCCTTGAGGTGCTCTGAGGGAGCTTGTATACTCGTTCTGGCTGGTTTGATTTATGAATTTACGAGCACTGCTTAGGCAAGTGGAAAGCGAAAATCTTTAAAATAATTGCTTCTTGTTTTTAATTAATATTTCTTAAAATAATTGCTTTAAAATTTTCCGTTTCTATTCACCAATATATCTGAAACTACCTTCATTATATTTACAATTATCATTATTTAGTAACTTTCTATGTAACATGGTTTCGTTTTGTGAAGCTGATGACAATATAAGATAGGTATGTAAATAAAATCTCGAAAAACCTGAATGAGCTTCAATGTCTATTCGGAGAGCCCGATGATCAACAACAACCTAAATCAACAACAAGGGATGCAGCGATGATCGGGCACGTTTAACGCATGGAAAAGACAAGAATTCCATGTATGAAACATCGATACAAGATCGGAGGGGGAAGACCATGGCTGATGTGGGTGGATGATATGGAGGGTGACCGAAAGATAGATTAGAGATCGCGTAGGTTATAAGGCAGTTACAGAGAAGAGTGAAGGAGGGTTGTTGAGGATCCACAGATTCTCACAGGGCTGTAGTGTCACATAGTTAGGTAGGTAGGTTGTTTGTTATGGGCGATCAACTGCGCGGCCATTACGCCCAATTTTTACTGTATGATATTGCCCAAGATATTATTCTATGAACTACGAGTATTATAATTTTGTAATATTTATCATTAATTAATATGGTCTATTTATTGTATTTATTATATTTTTGTAAAAATGGAAATCTCTTTTAACAGCTTTATATTGCTCTCTGCAGCTTTGGGTGAATCTTTTAATACCTCCAAAATGTTGCGTTGTATATTTAGTTTTGTGAATTCGCCTTCATATCTACTGCAATCTTCTATGATATGATTAACTGTAGGAGGGGTTTTGCAGATTTCACATTCTGGGTAGCGTTCTTTAGTAATTAGGTGAACATGGGTGAGGTTTGTATGACCTATCCGAAGCCTTGGCAGTGCTACCTCTTCCCTTCGGTTCCATCGCAGGGAGCTAATCCCTTCTCTCGTTTTAGGCTTAATGGACCTGAGCTTATTAGTGAGATTGATTTCAGACCACATGGACTCCCAGTTGCTCCTTACTCTCATCTTGAACCATGCTTTCATGTCCTTCGCTTCATATATTTGCAGTGTTAGGCCCATCATAATTGCTGCTTCATTTGCTGCCCTGTCTGCTGTTTCATTACCTAGAATTCCGGTGTGTGATGACACCCATAAAAAGCTCACCGATTTCTTATTGTCATATAAAATGTCGAGATAATTATTGATTTTTTTAATTGTTTGACCAACTCGAGTATGTTTTTGAATGGTGTATAGGGCTGATAATATTAAAATATTTTTTGGGTTAATGTCAATAGAAAGATGGAGAGCAGTTGCTATTGCTTGCATTTCTGCTGTAAATATTGATGTGAAAGGAGGAAATTTGTGTTTTTTTTTTATTGTAGATGTTTGAACTACTGCGTAGCCAACATTCTCATTACTTTTAGAGACTCATTACTCATATAGTTAGTTATACGTTTATAGTTATATAGTAAGTGTTTTATAGTTATATAGTTATACGTTATAGTCATATAGTTAATAATATGTTTTTACATATGGTTTACAAAATAACCTTTTTTTCACATAAATAACCTTTGAGCACACGTTGATGTTAAATTTTATAAATATAACAATTATTACATAACAACAAATAATATTGTATTTTCCTCATAAGGATACTCTAACGATTCCTTATCGGTTTACTTACAAAGCTGCCCTTCGCCGAGATGGGTATTCGGGAAGCTTTGAGGTTGGCTAATGCTGCGGTGTTAACGCTTGGCCAATGAAGAAGGTGTTAGCCCTTTGTGGAGCGCCCATCGGTCCGCATGGATGGTCATCGGATTTGCAGCTTTTCACGCCTTCCTAGCCCAGATCTTACCTCGCATCGTGACCTCCTTACAGTAGTATAATCCTGAAGTCGTTTTCGGCTGGGGTTTTCTCTAGCTGCGGCGTCTTTCTGGTTTGGTGTCGTAAACCTTAAGCCTATTTAGCTGGTAATGTGGTACTTTGTAATGAGATAGTAAATACTCTACTTATAGTAAAACCTATACAATCTAAAATTTGTTAAAATAATAATCTCGCAGGAAATGCTCAAAATCATCATAGATATCCGATTTTATGGACAACGCTTTCATATGGAATAATTTAGTTTATTGAAACCCGTTATGTACAGCTTCAAGAAAACCAGGTGTACCGCTGCAACTCATTTTATGTCTTCAAGGTTTAGTGCTGTCCATGGAAGTACTTGGTCAGCGGTCGTGTAAGGTGATTTGACCATGTTCAAGATTAACCCCTAGGTTCTTCCATTTCATTTTTATTTAGGATTGGATACTTCATTGGGACTGGATATCCCCCAGGGGAATCTTCTGGCTTGAGGCAGGATCTTCGACAGAATAAAAGAAATGCTGTTAGAGGATTCTTTTTTCATTAATGGAGAAAAAGAAAATGATTTCTCCACTGTGTTGCGTTCACTTCTGCTCATGTGTCACTGATTAATAACCTATATAATATATATTCGCATAGTCCTACGAGCGTTTATTTATTTTGTTTATTAATGTAACAAAACGAATGCACGTTTAGCCATCGCGGGGCCATTTAACTATTTATTAAAAAAGGATTTCATTATATAAATAGGTGTTTATGAATATTTTATTTAAGCTAGAACATAAATCAGGATAATAAGCCGCCCGAGTACCTGCCGGAGAGGAAATATTTACGGCCCTACAAATCAGTTGCCGGGCAGTGCGCTCCTCGCAACGCTCCGCATTCGACACCATCATTAACTCTATTATATAAAAATTATACTATTGTCCAGCGACGCTAAGTATGATAAATTCGTCTCAACTCTTTGGGTCTTGAGTATAACATATTTTTTGACACCTGTTGAATATTTATGGGGAGGCCATTTTTTTTTTCTCCTAAGGACTTTCAAAAGAGACATAGATGAAGATGTTCATTTGAAAAACTCAAAAAGTTGATGAATTGCTTCAAAGCGGAATTAATGTCGCTATCATTTTATCAAGCAGCTGATTGTGCTCCGCTTCCTTCTGATTTCTTATCTATAGCTGTGTTTTGTTATGTGTTTATGAAATATCATTTCTATTCATGTTTTTCTCTGAATGTCTTTGTGAAGAATCCAATGATGACAGGACAGTTGCGCAACCAGGATAAAGTACAAGACGTACAATTATTTATTTGACGATGGATTGAGAGGAAAAGTTCTGCTTAGTATTTAATTTAATTAATATGTGATTTTAGTGAAGGGGGGGGGGGCTTCAGCCTTGGTTGATTGGCTAGTGTGACTGACACTAACCTCTAAACAATTGTCCCTCCTGATGTATGTATAATTCTTCATGTATTCCGGCTTAATGTATTCAATGAATGAGGCCTTTGATGATAATTAGACAGAATTTCCTCGTCCCCAGATCACGCCAGCTCTTGGGTGGTCTGACTAAAGTTCCAGGTTAAGTGGTTAGGACTCTGTAATAAACTCTTCAAGAAATTTTCCGTAAGCTAGTTTTAGGTCTAATCGCTTAATCATTTTTTTTTTTTTCGTCATTTACAAATTTAAAAAGATTATATTAAGATAAGTTAAAAGACTATTAATTCAAGTTTACCTCTGATTACAATATAACAATAGCATTTTTTTCTTTATCTTCGCCTGTCATTTGTGTGTTCTGGTATATTCTATTATAGTAGGATATTTCTTTTAAGTATTTGAATCATCATCTTTTCTCACTCAGTATTTCTTCCAGAGCTCTTTGTATCCTGAACAATTTAGGTGTTTTGGGTACAATATTACATTTTTGGCATGTAATAATACATACAGGGTTCTTCTTGGCCCCGGAGAAGATATCCGTGTGTGAATTCCCAATGTTCAATCTTAACGCGACATAATGTAACTTTGACTTTTCTTATCCAGAGCCTTGAGCTTGTGGTCCATTTTTCACACTCCAGATTTATTCCCGTAAGTTAGGACCGTTCGTTTTTCCACCTTAGTTCCAAAGCCATTCCTTAATTGGTGCAGCCAGCCCTCTAATTTGACATCTTTTAGTATTGTCAGATTTTCTGTTTCTCTCAGCCCCGCCAAATTCGCTGCCACGTCGGTTTTTCATCTGTGGGGTGGTACCCAGAACAAGAGCATTTAAATTCATGTTAATTTCAGTTATTTACATCAACTTTTGATTTTAACGTAGAAATGTTCTTGTACTAACAGGTTAGATAATTTTTTGTTTCAAGCTCACATATCTTAAACATGTTTTAGATGACATTGGTAAATCAGTATAGTTTTACATATCTAATTTTAGGCTTAAAAATTTTGACGATGCTAAAGCCGATTGATTGAAAATGGTAAAATTTAGTTTTATGCGGTATAATTCCATTTGAGCTATAAAACTTTTGCATTTTTAAGCCCAAAAAAAAAATCAACCGTTTTTTAAGAATTGTAAATTTAAATACATCTATACATTTAAAATACATCATCCGATAACTTAATTTCTTATCGTACAACTTTATGTGATAAATAGACTTTTTTTGGTGATACTATATGATTTACATGATAAAATGTTCGGTTTTTAAGTATTTATTAAAATTAAGAATGGCAGAGAGCTGTAATTATTTGTAATATATTATAATAATTGTAATATATTAAAAAAAATCTGGAGCATGCGCGCAACACACAACTTTCACTTACCAACTTAATTAGATTTTAAATTAATGCGTTTTGTTAATGCCACTTCTCAAAGTTACACATTTTTCCACATTCATTTCTTATTTTTGTTTTCATTTGCTCTATAAAAAAAAAAAAAAAAAAAAACTAGTTTCTTTCATTATTAAATAAATGTTTTTACTTGTAATAATTCGGCAATGCAAGCATAATACTCCAAGTCGTCAGATTTTATAATTCTCTATGTACTTGTTGAAAATTTCATTTAGTTACCATGAAACAAATAATTTCGATTATATGAACAGAACGGCTTTAATTATGAACAATGGTCTGTCATTAAAGGCGTACTCCGCATGCGTGGGCTCAACGTGTTAAGCTCTTACGATATGATTTGATTGAATATTTTTCTTTTTTTCTCCCCTATATGTTTACTTAGTTTTTATCGTATCTCATATTTAGCCATTTCTTATTTTTAGGCATAACGAGAAACAGTTAATTTCTCCATATAAACAAAAACAAAGGTACTTTATAGGAAACAAAAGAACAGCCCCCTCAGAACATTATAATAATGATAACGCTTCCCTGATATTAAAGAACACCTAATTTTCATTAAACATGACGAATTTGATAAAAATCGTTAAAGCCGTTTTTGAGATAATCGAAAAAAAGGTAAAAATTGGAAAAAGTTATAAAATAAAGTGCCCCCTCCGTTTGACCAATTTTGATGAAATGTTGGCTGTCACATCTTTGGCATATACATATGTCAAATACCCAGTTTGATCAAAATCTTTATAGCCGTTTTCGAGTAAATAAAAAAAACACACGAAAATGATACAAAATTTATTAAGTTAAGTCCCCCCTCCGGTTGATCAATTTTGATGAAATTTTTACAGTCATTTCTCGGGCATATTAATACATCAAATACTTAGTTTAATCTAAATAGAGCCGTTTTTGAGAAAATCGAAATTTTTGCTGTCACATCGCGGGCATATACATACACTAAATATCCAATTTCAGGTTCGCACGGTTAATAGTTCTTGAGCTAGTCTGTTCACACACACACACACACACAGACACACACACACTCACACAGACCATTTCGCGGGACTTGGTTAATTGGACTCAGGGGACCCCAAAACGTGTATTTCCGTTGAAAACCGGAAGTCGAAAATTTTCACGATCGCAATACTTCCACTTACTATATATTTCATATATAGGTAAGTGAAAGTAAAAAGGAAAAAAAATCTAGGCATCGAATGAGAAAGAAGTCCCAATGGTATTAGTTCACTTAAAAAGCAATCCAAACCGCAAAACCTTATCGGTAATAAACCCGATGTTTTTATCTTGAAAGAAAGGTCCTGTCTCCGATTCACTTTTTATTTTCTAGGAGCGCCCCGATCTTCCCCGACATTGTTCCCATCAATACAGAAAAAGATATCCTTGCCGGTTAGTTGGGAGGCCGTTAGTTAAGTTACTAGAACAAATAGAGGCTGACAGTTAATTAACCCTCGGGGACTGTATCTCAAGGGGATCGGTGATGGATACGCTGAAAGTCCGCCCATTCGCTAATTGTGACCGGCAGCATCCGACCCAGAACAGGTGCCTCTATACCTGATCCAGCCTTTTTTTTAATAAGGTCCTTCCTTCCATCTTTTATCATTTTAGAGTCGATTCCTCCAATCTTTTACGAGAATATTTCCCGGAATTTTCGGATGAAGATGTTTGAATCATCTGACTTTATGAGTAGGAGGTGTCTTATAGAATAATTTACTCCTTGGTTCGGATTTTTTTATAAAAAGTATAAGAAATTACGATTTCGGCCTGCAATCGAATCACTAGATTTCTCTTTTATAATAAATTTAACTATTTTACAGTTATGTTGACAGTAAAGAAATAAATATCATGGCATTTAGTATAGATGAGAAAGAAAAAACATAAGTGAACATCATTAAAAAAATATTCAATTTTAATTCAGAGTGGGTAATCGTACCATTTTTAAGATTTTTTTTACTGTTCTATAAATCAGACAAATCTAAAATTCATACCTGATTTTTATAACTCTAAATGATAAGGAAAAATAAACACCCTTCATTTAGTTACTGTCAAGGGCGAATCCAGGGTTACAGGGGTCAAGCCAAACATTTTGGCTTTTCGATTTTTTTGTATTTTTCAACGAATATGCAATTAGGTAGTTACTATGCCCAAAACATAACACTTTAGGTTGCTTAGATTGCAGCCCTTCTTAATTACAAGGTAATAATCTCATTAAAAAACGGTGCTGTTAGCCACGAGACCGATTGGTCATGGCCCCCCCCCCCCCAAAGTTGGTCCTGGATCCGCCCCTGGTTACAGTAGTCCTATATTTATTATTTTTTAAAAATATTTTATCATGATAAAGACATAAAATACGAGTACACTAACGTATATAGGAAAAATCATAAAGCAGTTATAGGATATAAATTAAGTAATCATATCAAGAAAACCTTTCACCAGTACATTTATTTCTTAAATCCCTCCATCAATCCATTCAGAATTTCTGATAATAATATTCTATTTAAAATATAAAATAAGACTAGATGTTTAGTTGATAAACATTTTTCATATTGCGCATTAATTAAATATTGCATGTAAACTGAATTTGTTAAAATAACTACACTTTTCAAATAGTATATACAATAAAGACACTACAATAAATCAATATACAATACTCATCATTTAGTCATGATTAACGCTAAACGCAAAATTAAACATTAAATAAATGCGTTAACTAGTTTTATTATTTTGAAATGGTACATGTCCACTTTTATTAATTTTACGGAAGAGCACAAAAACTGCTACACATCTCAAAAGTTCATTTTTTAAAACGT
Organism: Aelia acuminata; assembly: GCA_911387785.2. Lineage (NCBI taxonomy): Eukaryota > Metazoa > Arthropoda > Insecta > Hemiptera > Pentatomidae > Aelia > Aelia acuminata. The sequence goes on from OU426983.1 coordinate 37,557,978, forward strand.
AAAATTAAACGATGTTTAATCTCTTTCTTTTTAAGATTTGCGATAAAATTTGTTTGTTAGTCATGTTATGAAAAGGTTGTAAAAACCTGATCTTCTTAAGGAATGTATTGAGGAACTTTTTTAATGCCTGACATTTTTAAAACATTGATTTCATCCATATTGTAACTTTGCGAAAGACGTGCCATTTCAACAATAGAAACCTCTACGTTAGTAGGACCTGATAATATCTCAATATATAAAAAAAATTGGACACGTGCCATTCCAAAACTAAAATATTCAATTATAAACAAATTCGATTAATTATAATATTTTATCTATTCTAAAAATTCATTTCTAGATACAATTCAAAGTAATATATTAATACAATTTTTAATAAAAAAGATACATTTATCATATTCGTTATCATTTCAATGAGATCTTATATAAAAAAAATAAAAAAAAACCTCTAATATGGCACTTATAAAACATTTCATTATGCTAATTTTGTGTTTATGTGCTCCAAAAAAAAAAAAAAAAATGTGGCACAATATACAATTGCCTACTTTAACTTAGGTTTCATTTTTTTTTTTGTATTATTTTTGGCTTTTTGACTAGGAATGAGAATTAAAATATTAAAATTATACATAAAAGAACAAACAATAATGATAAATAATAAAACATGTATAAAAACTAATAAATTCTAGTTTTAAATAGTGAGACTTAATTGTATAATTTTAATGTGCTATTTTAATAATCAAATCTGTTTCAAAAAAGTATATATAATTTTCAAAATTTAAAAGTAACCTCTTTGAATGTTATCTTGACTTCTTCAACTATTTAAATTTTTTTTTCTTAAAATATGATTTATTTGCGTTAACTTATTAAACTTGATTATTAGTATAGCTATTATCATGGTTTTTCAATAAACCATTCTTCTTTAACAAACAATAAGAAACTATTAAACCTCTATGTATATATTTCTATATATGCATCGTATATATGAATTTGTAAATAATTCTCAACGTATATAGTTAAATTTTAAAAAAATAATAATAATTATATAGTATTCCCCATCCCCAGTTAAATGGTAACTTTGGCAGGATTTGCTGGAGCCACCGGAGGAAGCTTCTGGTCAGGGGAAGGAGGCGTTGCAGACCTGGAGGACACGCTGTAGAAGAGGTCGCAGCCCTGGTAGAAGTGGGCCAAGCTAGGGGCGGAGTACCTCTCTGCCGCCTCCGCAGCCGAAGACATGTCGAGGTGGTGCCCCGTGGCCACGACTAGCGGGTGACCCGGAGGATAGTTCTCCCTCAGCATCAGTTCTTGGAGGCGCCTCCGGACCGCTTCTCTGTAGCTGGCCAGCGGCTCGTCCTGCATCTCTTCCAATCTGCAGGAAGAAAAAAAGAGAAGATCAAGTCAATGCAGAAGTGTATAGTGAATATGGAGCAGAGGTTATCGTCATAAAATATATTTTTTTCTATTTCTATGAAATTAATAGGTGAAAGTGCCCTATTATGGGATACTTTTTTTTAATATTTAACTGCTTGGCTCTAAATCGCTTAGACGATTCAAAAAATGTTGTTACACATTTAGCAGCAGTAGTAGACCATATCAAAAATGAAAAACATCCTATATCTCCTTTTTGAAGTTTGTAATCATGGTTAATGTGAGAAAAGTAAAATTTGCACTTTTTGAAAATGGGTTCTTAATAAAGAACCCATAAAACGGGGGTTCTTAATAAAGAACCCTTAATAAAGAACCCATTTTCCATGAAAATGGGATAGGGGGGTTTCCTAATATGGGATACATATCCCGTATTAGGGAGCATGATATAAAATGAAATATTTAAGGGAAAATTTGTTTATTATACAGACAATATTCACAAAAATATATGTTGTAAATGCCCATGGAAACGTATGATCGGAAACCCGAAGATAGCAAGTTCAAAACCCCGAGCCAGGGGCTATTTAATAATATTACTCGACATTAATCCCCCACCCTCTCCCCTAGCCCGGGAAACCCCGTATAGCCTAAGGGGCGAGGAAGGGGAGGAACAAAAAAATATATACATTAAATTATATAAATATATGTTATAAATAAATCCATGTTTATTATGTTACAAAAAAAAATCACATTTTATAATTTTCAAATAATCAAAATTTGATAAGACCTTTATTTGACAGATTTTTTCACAAATTACAAAGAAAATTTGTGGATTATGAGTTCAACACTGCTCTCATGGCAGGACACTCCATAGTAGGAACATTGAACTTTAGTTTCTTCATTTTCTAATTTTTTATCACAAAACGTACAAGCAGTAGCGGATCCAGGGGAGGGGCGCGGGGGGCGCGCGTCCCCCCCCCCTCTCGAGAGGTGAGGACACTCATAAAGTATTACTATTTCTATTTAAAATGAGCTATATTTAGTCAATTTTCAAGTCCATTAATTGAAAATGAATTGTATTTAAAAATTTACAGTAATTTACAACGTCATTATGTATCAATATGTATTTTAAATTAGGGCCTTCATTACTCATGACATGTAAAAAAAAAAAAGTGCGCCCCCCTCAGAAAATTTCTGGATCCGCCACTGCGTACAAGTTTCTAAAAACTTAGTGTTTAAAGTAATATTTCATTAAAATCATTTAAATTTATTAATATTTTTATTTCAGGGATAAAAAGGTGCCTCAATATGGAATATCCCATAATAGGAAGAAATGGGTATCCCATATTAGGGAATGTGGCTTCATTTTTTTCAGAGTTTATTGTGCTTCAGTAAGTAATAAAAAAAAAGAAAGCAGTTAGCAAATATTGTAATGAATTGTTCAACATTTAAGACAAAACAATGATTAACGGTATTCGACTTACTTTGAGGCCTGATATATCAGGTCAAAATAATCACAAAACAAAATTGTTGAACACTCAAACAACAATTCACTGAAAATAATCCAACAGGTAGAGAATGTATAACAATGTGACAAGGTTATGTGCCAATGCGACTTTAATCTTCAATTTTATAGAATAAAAGAGAGGTTACAGTACAAACTATATCCAGAAACTACATATCCCATATTAGGCAACCGTCCCATATTGGATATGAATAATAAAACACCAGCTTCAATATTTTAAGACTTCAGTCAACACATGATATATGGCACATGCCGTGGAATACTGTAGCATCTCGAAAATCTAAACTTTTGGAAAATGGTTTAAAGTTTTTGCTTTTTTCTTTTTGCCTTTTTTTTTTTTCCTTAGAATGCCAACTGGCAAAAAGAGGGCCATTGTATACAGCATATATTTATCCTTGTATATTTATATTGTAGTTTTAAATAAAATAAATTGAGGAGGGTGAGAAAAAAAAAAAAAAAAAATTTTGCCTTTTTTAATTTTTTTTTTCAGCTCGATGATTTTATTGGCACAATTTGTTACTCAACTATGTTTCTTTTTATTTATTTTTCACTTTACCTGATTTGCTGAAAAAATTTCCGTTAATTCCCCCACTTTCGAAATGTAAGTTCCGCCTCTCCTCGGCCAACTAAACAACTAAACTTATTACAGTTTATACCACATAAAGATAACGTCATTTTGAATGATCTGGTGTAAAAAACTCAAAATCGAATTTTCCTGAGATGTTACAATATTCTACGACAGGTGCGATATAAACCGATAGTCTTATACCACTTGTGTTTGGTCAAAAGGGGTTAAGTCATCGAATGTTTTGATGGCTTAAAAAAAGATTTACCAAGCTATTGAAAATCATTACAAATTCTGTCTAATTGTATTTCTTTATTCCGAAATAATAAATGAAACTATGTTCTTTCAACACAGAGTGTAATAAATTAGGAATAACGAACAAATTATAGTCAATTATGACTTTTAAGAAGACGAATATAAAAAAAAAAAAAAATTTTATTTAATTTAATCCCTTTTGCCCAAACATGAATGATATATTAGAAAAATATAGGTAATTGTTCGAGGAGCCATTTCGAAAGTTTTAAACTCTGTAAATCATCCAGCAAAGCGATGCACGCAAACTGACTATGTATGTATTCAATGTAAAACAACTACGTTTTCCTATGTGTATCAAATATTAATAGATTTAGTCGTTGTATTCAGGTATCATCAGGGCTACAAACGTTCTGCAAGCAAGATAGAAACAGACTGAACTGTGAACTGTGTCCTGTGATCCGGATGATACCTGAATACTCGAAAAATTGGTTTGTATCTGCATGATTAGGTGAGTTTTGGAAATAACACGAGACTTTGAGGCCTTACCTTCTATATCTATATTCTTTATTTAATTTTTTGTTTTTCACTATTTAAATTTATATTACTATTTGTTTTCTTAAAATATCTTTTACATATTTTTCGGCAATGCAGGAGAAGGCAGTTTTCTTTGAATACATTGAATTATTAAGGAAGATATGACAAAAAACTTTTGGATTTGCTTACAAGATTTTTTCATTGGTCATTTTTTGTTTATGTATTATGAACAGAGTATTGTAACACCAATGTTGGTTTAAAATAATTTTTTAAATTAATATAAATTATCAAACGAAAATGTCACACAAACAATGAAAAAATCAAACTAGTTATAACGTTACAAAACGGTAACTACTAGTGACAGTAGGAGTAGTAAACAGTGACTCAGAAGTAACCTTGTGCTTCGATGTTAAGATTACGCATTAACACAGTTGTGTAACGGTTCCAAAAAATTCTGGAGCTCTTAGTTAATAATCATCTGTTTTATTTCACGTTACAATATTAACTTAATACGTACAACGACTAAATCTGTTAATATTTGATACACATAGGAAAACGTAGTTGTTTTACATTGAATACATATATAGTTAGTTTGCGTGCTTCGCTTTACTGGATGATTTACAGAGTTTAAAATTTTCGAAATGGCTCCTCGAACAATTACCTATATTTTTCTAATATATCATTCATGTTTAGTCTGTTTCTATCTTGCTTGCAGAACGTTTGTAGCCCTGATGATGCCTGAATAGGCAAAAATTTGGCTTTTAACTGCATGATTAGGTGAGTTTTGGAAATAATACGAGACTTAGAGGCCTAACCTTCTATATTTATAATAGTCTCTTTCTACACACTTTTTTTATTTTTATTCCTCCCCTTCCTCGCCTTGTAGGTTATACGGGATTTCCCGGGCCAGGGGAGAGGGTGGGGGATTGATGCCGAGTTTAATTAAGTTTTCCCCTGGCTCCGGGTTTTGAACTTGGGATCTTCGTTTTTCTAATCAAACGTTGCCATGGGCAACGCGTATTTTCTAACGCGTCTATAGATAAATCTATTCATTTTTTTATTTTTCGTGGAAAATAATTTAACAAAAATGTCGCTTCTGAGGTGTGGCCTATAGGCCGACGATATGTGATACATTGTATTATTTAAATTACACAAAGCGTTAACTGATTCTATCATTTAATTTCTTACTATTATTTTCACTCTACGATACTTGTTATAAATTTGAGACGTTGGATTAGGGAATTTTATTTCTCAGAAAATGGATACTATTACTTAAATAGCAGCATCAGCATAAAGCACATAGCAAAAGTAATAATACAATTAATCGCAGCAATACGAAAAGTTCCATTTAAAACTTAACAATAAGCATGAGAACAAAATGTCAATGTCTACAAAAAACATCAAAAGACATTTCCGAAAGAACTGCATACTTATGCAGTATATGAATACTTGTTTAATGAAGAATATATATATCTGCAAATACTTAAAACCATCCAAAACGGTTTGGATTATTTACGTAATGAATTGAAAGGTGTTTTACTTCTAGTGAATTAAAAAAATCTCGAAACCGAACCATTATTAGTCAGTTAAGGCACAGGCTATTGAATTCGGTTATAATGCTTTGCTTTAGCCTATTGATTAGTGAAACAGATGGTAAAGGACGCACAATAAAGTTGAGTTCCTTCTAAGTAAAATATAAGTTTTCTAAGAAAATATTATATCAGGTATACCTCAAATACCCAATAATTCTTACGGGTAATATTGCTTATGCCTAACGGGCTATACCTACCTAAAATACTAGTGGGACGGTGTGCAAAATATATTTAGTTTTACATGATTTCTAAGTTGGAATCACCTCCTTGATATCTGAAACTTTGGAACCCTTTGAAGGAGGATAAAGAAGGCAGTGCAAGTCATGGAAAGATCTCCTTTCCCTAAGGGTTCGAGGCGTGACTCCGAAGGCAGGACTGTCCTCGGGGTGTTGGAACGTAGGGCCGTCACGACCTAGAACCTCGAGAAGCCAATAAATAAAAAGCTGTGTAAACAAGACATCAAGAGATAAGGGGCAGGTAGAGGTCCACTCCAAATTAATTGCGGGGGAGGCGTCTCTTATGATTTACAGTAGTCGGCCCAGTTCACTAGGGAACCTTATAATAGCTTGCGGCCAGTGCCTTTTGTATTTCTTCTTAGAAAATGTCAGCGATTGATATGGAGATCATGAACATCATGAAACTAACCGTTAATGTTTTTCGAACTATTCAGTATGATTAAGTCGTATCCGTGGTTTTTATCCACACCTTTAAGCTATCTAATTGTTAGCAATATTCTTTGTTAATCTTATTGTTTAAGTACCCTAATTAACGTTGCCTGAAGCATCTAATATCTTGATGGGGTCCAGGTTGGGTCTCTTGGTTAAATAAACAACGGGCGTTTATGACCCTGTTGTTTTACGCCCTCATCAACACTACAGACAAATAAACCGTATGTTGGTACCGACCTTAAATTACTATATCCAAAACAGAGAATACCCAGAACATACCGATTAGTTAACAGAAACTCTTTTTATAACTGAGGGGGGCGGCATTTTATCCTATACAATCGAAGATAGGGAAGATTTAAATTCATGCAGAAAGTACAAAAAAAAAATAAAAAATAAAAAAATAAAATAAAATAAACGTTTTACTCGCCTTCTACGTTTTTGGCATCAAGGAAGAAATTTGATTTCGTGCGCCTGCCTATCATATCTGTCAAATGGTCAAATCTTTTCGGAGACCATGCTGATCTTTATGTATTTTAGGAAAATTCGCTTGCGTAAAAGTACACAAATATTAAAAAAAAAAAAAAAAAAAAAAAAAACACGCTTGACCCTAAGTTGTTGGATCTTAAGTTTAATGATAGCCACTAAATAAATTCCATTCTCTAATTTTTAAGTCCTTCACGAACTGCTTAAATCTTGTAGACATGTAGATTTTATTCCCGAACGATTTTATTATTTTTTGAATGATTATTTTTGCTTTTAAGAGGGAGGAATGTTGTTACAGTCTCCACCGAAAAACTAAATAATATTCTTTAAATCATGGACCAGCCTGCGGTCTTTTAAACTCCTTTTTGCCATAAGTAACCTACAGCAGGTGAAAAACAAACAATAGATCAAAGAAGCAGACCATTCTAGTCGTGTTTTGGGTAAAGTGCAAAAAAAAAGCACAGTAAATGGTGTTTATCAAAATCAAATAAAATTATGAAATTTAATGTAAATTATACCTCCTCGTACACCCTAATGATTATTGCAAACAGTTGTCAGATCTGGAGACCGCAAGCGACTGAAGAAGGCCTAGGAACAATGAACAAACACAATCTGATGGAGCCGTAGACCGTGTAAGGGCCTATTGTGCTCCGCCCTTCCTTTATCAAATAGTTCACTACATCTCATTAATCTGCTTGTGTTTACCTAAATAACATTGTTATTCATCCTTATAATGGTACAACTCATCATTTATGATCTAATATACAAAGGTTAATTGACAGGTGTAATTAAAACATCGTTTCTAACTACTGTGCATCGCAACAAATTGAGTAAACCTGAGGCACAGCAATCTGTAATGCTTTCTAATAAGCCCATTCCCCAAAGTTTAAACATATATTTGAATTCATAAAGAAAGGTCTAAAACAATGGACTACATCGAGTTGCTATCAGAAGTCCAGACGATGCATTTTCTATCCAACAAGGCAGCGTAGAACCATGTGTGTTAATCTCATACATAACAAGAGTAGTCTTTCAAAATGTTCGCAGTGCAAAGGTTAACTTTGCAGAAGTAGCAAATTTTACCTGTTTTGCGTTTCTAGGGACACTGCACCAACCAGGGAGATGAATATCCTTGATTTGTTTAAAAAAAAATTAATTTGTTATAAGATCTAATCCTGGATATACCGTCCAACGGTGAGACTTGTCTTTTCGATATTAAAAACATGAAGAATATAGTGTGTTGATAAACATGATGGGAAAAGATCGTAGTTGTAATCTACTTTGAATATAATTTATAATGAGAAGATTATTTATTCAGTTTCATGTCTGATCATTCCACATTGAATACAATTCTTGTCTTTAGAAACTATTTTTTATTTTCACATCATATAAAACCTAGGCCCTGCTTGTAAAAATTGCATGGTTCTTCCTAGCCGAGTCTTAATTAACCTTCAGACATATTCTTGATTAATTCTGTTTTTATTATTTATTTTTTCTACAATATGCCATAAAACATCCTAAAGGTATTAAGAGACGAATTTCGTCAGCCTAAAAATGACATCTCGTATGCGTTTTTTTTTTTTTACAATAGTTTTCAGTGAATTAAGTGAAAAATTCTCTTTCGAACTAGTGGAACCGCGTGCACAACTAAAATAAATTTTAAAAACATACAATTATAAAGAGATTTACGTCCCACGAAGTCTATAGATTTCTTTATTTTTCGCAGAAAATAATTTAACAAAAATGTCGCTTCTGAAGTGTCGCCTAAAGGCCGACGATATGTGATACATTATATTCTTTAAATTACACAAAGCGTTACTAACTGATTCTATCAGTTAATTTCTACTTATTATTTTCACTCTATGATACTTGTTATAAATATGAGTCGTTGGATAAGGGAATATTATATTTTGGAAAATGGATACTAAACATACTAGGAGCACAGCAGCATTAGCATAAAGAACATAGCAAAAGTATTATTACAATTAATAGCAGCAATACAAAAAGTTCCATTCAAAAGTTAACACAAAGCTACTGGAGAACAAAATGTCAATGTCTACATAAAACTTCAAAAGACATTTACGAAGGAACTGTTAAAACCAATAATATGCATACCAGTTCCGATCAAATTGTTTATATCCAAAAAGAAAACTCTAAAGTCATCTACAAAAAGGCTTTTCTTAATTTAAATAGCTTCAAGAAGGGATAAATTAGTAAGAACTTGTTTCTCTATAAATATTTTCTGAAATGGGGCATTTCTTATTTCACCGGTATATATACAAAACGTATTTCATACAATCGACTATTTATAATGTTCTTAATGGTTTTCTTTGTTGTCATTGAAACCATGATCATTCAGAAAATTAAGAAGCATAGATAAGAAAAATTAGATAGATATAAATATAATATAAAATAGGAGTTCATTTCATTAAACCCTCATTTACCTTCCGAACTCCAGGACGATTACCGGTGGTACGAACACAATGCCGGACATATGAACTAGTTATGATCTCAGTGAAATGAAAAGATTAGATAAATCGCTCGATCAATAGCACACATGCGTATCATCCATCAGTGAATAATCTTTATAAGTTTATTACATCCGAAATCTTTTAGGAATAAGTTAAGAGAATAAATGAACGCTGAGAAAACTATCAGATCAATTCAATAAAATAAATCCAATGTTTCTGTTCTTAAAACTAAAAGAGTCACCCACATTTTTTACTTTCACTTACCTATATATGAAATATATAGTAAGTGGAAGTATTGCGATCGTGAAAATTTTCGACTTCCGGTTTTCAACGGAAATACAAGTTTTGGGGTCCCCTGAGTCAAAATAACCAAGTCCCGCGAAATGGTCTGTGTGTGTGTGTGTGTGTCTGTGTGTGTGTGTGTGTGTGTGTGTGTGTGTGTGTGAACAGACTAGCTCAAAAACTATAAACCGTGCGAACCTGAAATTGGGTATTTAGGGTATGTATATGCCCGCGATGTGTCAGCCAAAATTTCATCAAATTTGCTCAAAGGGAGGGGGTACTTTATTTAATAACTTTTTAAGTTTTTTTCGATTTTCTCAAAAACGGCTCTAACGATTTTGATTAAACTGAGTATTTAATCTATTTACATGCCCGAGATATGACTGTAAAAATTTCATCAAAATTGATCAACCGGAGGGGGGACTTTACTTAATAAATTTTGTATCATTTTCACGGGGTTTTTTTATTTACTCAAAAACGGCTTTAACGATTAACAAAAATAAGATATGAATGTAGAAAAATGTGTGACTTTTGGAAATGATATTTAGCAAAACACGTCAATTTCTAATCTAAGTAAGTTGGTAAGTGAAAGTTGTGTTGCGCGCACGCACCAGATTTTTTCAGAAAAGGAACGTTCCCAACTTCATTGGTTTGCTAATACAAAGCATAATGCACATCTTATCTTAGACAATTTGTATATAAAAATATTAATGCATACATACATAAAAGTAAATAGTAATATTTTTTTTTAGTTAGTATTATCATTATTATTTTTTTTTTTCTTCCTTTTCTCTTTTACTCCTTCCCTTGATTGCTCTTTTAAATTACTAAAAATGCACTACTCTCATATCTATACAACAATTACTGACCACAAAAGAATTATTTCAACAATAAAACTTAGCTTACGGGATGTTATTTAATCATGAATGTTTGTTAAACAATTAAAGGATATTTTCTATATCGGACGTTATACTAACCCCCAGATATGTCGTTCGAACCTGTTGGCACGTTTATTGGCTATTTATCAAAATTTACTGAAAATTTCGTTAGTTAAAAAAGAATATATTCATAAAAATCTGGTGCGTGCGCGCAACACACAACTTTCACTTACCAACTTACTTAGATTAGAAATTAATGCGTTTACTTAACTGCCACTTCTCAAATGAACAGAACATCTTTAATTATAACGCATTGGTTTGTCATTAAAGGCGTACGGCGCATGCTTGAGCTCAAGGTGTTTAATGAGTTGACTGAATATTTTTCTTTTTTTCTCGTGTATATGTTTACTTGATTTTCTTCATATATCATATTTAGCCATTTCTTATTTTTAGGCGTAACGAGAGACAGTTAATTTCTCCATGTAAACAAAAACAAAGGTACTTTATAATAAGAAACAAACGAACAAAAAAGGCCCCCCTCCCAAAAAAAAGCCCCCTCAGGACATTTTAATAATGACAAATCTTACCTGATATTAAAGAAAACTTAATTTTCATTAAACATGACGAATTTGATGAAAGTCGTTAAAGCCGTTTTTGAGATAATCAAAAAAAAGTTAAAAATTGGAAAAAAGTCATGAAATAAAGTGCCCCCTCAGTTGGACCAATTTTGATGAAATGTTGGCTTTTAAATATTTGGTATATACATACATCAAATACCCAGTTTCTTCAAAATCGTTAAAGCCGTTTTTGAGTAAATAAAAAATATGTATACGTGATATTGGTACAAAATGTATTAAGTAAAGTCCCCCCTCCGGTTGATCAATTTTGATTAAATTTTTACAGTCGTATCTCGGGCATATACATACAACATATACCCAGTTTCATCAAAATCGTTAAAGCCGTTTTTGAGTAAATAAAAAAAACACGTGAAATAGATACAAAATTTATTAAGTAAAGTCCCCCCTCCGGTTGATCAATTTTGATGAAATTTTTACAATCGTATCTCGGGCATATAAATAGATCAAATACTCAGTTTAATCAAAATCGTTAGAGCCGTTTTTGAGAAAATCGAAAAAAAACGAAAAAAGTTATTAAATAAAGTACCCCCTCCCTTTGAGCAATTTTGATGAAATTTTTGCTGTCACATCGCGGGCATATACCTGCACCAAATACCCAATTTCAGGTTCCCACGGTTTATAGTTTTTGAGCTAGTCTGTTCACACACACACACACACACACACACACAGACACACACACACACACACAGACCATTTCGCCGGGCTTGGTTATTTCGACTCAGGGGACCCCAAAACGTGTATTTCCGTTGAAAACCGGAAGTCGAAATTTTTCACGATCGCAATACTTCCACTTACTATATATTTCATATATAGGTAAGTGAAAGTAAAAAAGGATGTATTAGTACAAATTGATATCTATGGGCCCAGGGAATAAATAGGTAAGTCTTAGACACTGATATATGATCTCAGTACACATGAGTTATGCGTATTGTAGTTTTGCGTAGATCACATAAGAAATATCAAGCACACTATAAAGAAGTCGGTAACCCACAGCTACAGAGGTGCCTTTACACTCTACGAACTTTACCTTCAAACCGCTTTCACGAAGGCTGTTCGGGTATTCTAGGTACTTCATCTGTTCGCCTGTGTTCGGGGGTAGCGCTAGTGTCACTTCTGATTTGGATTTTTTCCATGTGACAAGAGTTGTTTGTTTTACTAGTGCGCCGTTGAAATTCCTCTCCTTTTTTTTTATTTTTGAGATAATATAAAATATATTGATAATGGAGCTTTTTTCTTCATCATAAGCTAGCGTTGGATGCGTCAGCCATATTTGTTCGCTTAACCTCATGCTTAATATGTATAAATATGTGTTCGTGGAACGCCGGTACGGCAAGGTTCGGGGGAGAACCTGTTCGAGGGATAGGTTCGTAGAGTGTAAAGGCACCTTAAGAGTTATGGTATGACTATAGCTTGGTAGAGCTATATTACTGCGTAGACATCAATTTCTTGATTTTACGTAGGTTCCTAAAATGGTCCCAATGTGTGGACTATTTTTCATTTCATAACGTTATTTCCTGTGGCAATTCTATTATTTATAGTATAATAAAAAAATCTGGTGCGTGCGCGCAACACACAACTTTCACTTACCAACTTACTTAGATTAGAAATTAATGCGTTTTGTTAATTGCCACTTCTCAACTGAACGGCTTCAATTATTAACAATGGTCTGTCATTAAAGGCGTACTCCGCATGCGTGAGCTCAACGAGTTTTATGAGTTCACTGAATATTTTTCTTTTTTTCTCCTCTATATGTTTGCTTTATTTTGATCATATCTCATATTTAGCCATTTCTTATTTTTAGGCGTAACGAGAGACAGTTAATTTCTCCATATAAACAAAAGATTTATAAGAAAAAAAAATCTGGTGCGTGCTCGCAACACACAACTTTCACTTACCAACTTACTTAGATTAGAAATTAATGCTTTTTGTTAATTGCCACTTCTCAAATGAACAGAACGGCTTTAATTATGAACAATGGCCTGTCATTAAAGGCGTACTCCGCATGCGTGAGCTTTTTCCTACTCTAATTTTCATTAAACATGACGAATTTGATAAAAATCGTTAAAGTCGTTTTTGAGATAATCGAAAAAAATTTAAGAATTGGAAACAAAGTCATAAAATAAAGTGCCCCCTCAGTTGGACCAATTTTGATGAAATGTTGGCCCTCACATCTTTGGTATATTCATACATCAAATACCATGTTTGATCAAAATCGTTAAAGCCGTTTTTGAGTAAATAAATAAAACACGTGAAAATGATACAAAATTTATTAAGTAAAGTCCCCCCTCCGGTTGATCAATTTTGATGAAATTTTATAAGTCGTATCTCGAGCATATATATACATCATATACCCAGTTTGATCAAAATCGTTAAATCCGTTTTTTAATAAATAAAAAAAAACACTTGAAAATGATACAAAATTTATTAAGTAAAGTCCCCCCTCTGGTTAATCAATTTTGATGAATTTTTTACAGTCATATCTCGGGCATATAAATAGATCAAATACTCAGTGTAATCAAAATCGTTAGAGCCGTTTTTGAGAAAATCGAAAAAAAACGTAAAAAGTTATTAAATAAAGTACCCCCTCCCTTTGAGCAATTTTTATGAAATTTTTGCTGTCACATCGCGGGTATGTACCTACACTAAATACCCAATTTCAGGTTCCCACAGTTTATAGTTTTTGAGCTAGTCTGTTCACAGACACACACACACACACAGACACACACACACACACACAGACCATTTCGCGGGACTTGGTTATTTCGACTCAGGGGGTCCCAAAACGTGTATTTCCGTTGAAAACCGGAAGTCGAAATTTTTCACGATCGCAATACTTCCACTTACTATATATTTCATATATAGGTAAGTGAAAGTAAAAACAAACAAACAAAAAGGCCCCTACCCCATTTAAGCCCCCTCAGAACATTTTAATAATGGTAAAGCTTACCTGATATTAAAGAACAACTAATTTTTATTAAACATGACGAATTTGATCAAAATCGTTAAAGCCGTTTTTGAGTTCAATTGACAAACACCTGAAAATGATACAACATTTTTTAAGTAAAGTCCTCCCTCCGGTTGATCAATTTTGATGTAATGTTGGCTATCACGTCTTTGGCATATACATACATCAAATACCCAGTTTGATCAAAATCGTTAAAACCGTTTTTGAGTAAATAAAAAAAAACACGTGGAAATTATACAAAATTTATTAAGTAAAGTCCCCCCTCCGTTTGATCAATTTTGATGAAATTTTTACAGTCGTATCTCGGGCATATATATAGATCAAATACTCAGTTTAATCAAAATCGTTAGAGCCGTTTTTGAGAAAATCGAAAAAAACTTAAAAAGTTATTAAATAAAGTACCCCCTCCCTTTGAGCAATTTTGATGAAATTTTTGCTGTCACATCGCGGGCATATACATGCACTAAATACTCAATTTCAGGTTCGCACGGTTTATAGTTTTTGAGCTAGTCTGTTCACACACACAGACACACACACATAGACACACACACACAGACCATTTCGCGGGACTTGGTTAATTGGACCCCTGAGTCCCCTCACTCATATATCTTCATTTAGTCCTAAACCTTACGGATTTTTCAATTTTTATCCGAGTGCTTTGTCCCTGTAAGAGAGTTGTTGTCCACAAAAGTTTTTAAAATAGAATTATCGCTCTAGGCCCTATCAACCTATCAACGGGTTAGCACCTTGTTAAAATAATAAGGCAAGGACCTATAATTTTAACAAAGCTGTTTTATTACAGGCTTAGCTGAAACTAAAATTTACATTCATTACTGCAGTTTTTTCGTATGGATGACTAAGTTATTGTTTTGTTTTTACTTTCACTTACCTATATATGAAATATATAGTAAGTGGAAGTATTGCGATCGTGAAAAATTTCGACTTCCGGTTTTCAACGGAAATACACGTTTTGGGGTCCCCTGAGTCGAAATGACCAAGTCCCGCGAAATGGTCTGTGTGTGTGTCTGTGTGTGTGTGTGTGTGTGTGTGTGAACAGACTAGCTCAAAAACTATAAACCTTGCGATCCTGAAATTGGGTATTTAGTGTAAGTATATGCCCGCGATGAGACAGCATAAATTTCATCAAAATTACTTAAAGGGAGGGGGTACTTTACTTAATAACTTTTTAGGTTTTTTTCAATTTTCTCAAAAACGGCTCTAACGATTTTAATTAAACTGAGTATTTGGTCTATTTATATGCCCGAAATATGACTGTAAAAATTTCATCAAAATTGATTAACCGGAGGGGGGACTTTACTTAATAAATTTTGTAACATTTTCACGCGTTATTTTTATTTACTCAATAAAGGCTTTAACGATTTTGATCAAACTGGGTATTTGATGTATGCATAAGCCAAAGATGTGATAGCCAACATTTCACCAAAATTGACCAACCGGAGGGGGGGACTTTACCTAATAAATTTTGTATCATTTTCACGTGTTTTTTTTATTTACTCAAAAACGGCTTTAAAGATTTTGATCAAACTGGGTATTTGATGTATGTATATGCCAAAGATGTGATAGCCAACATTTCATCAAAATTGATTAACCGGAGGGGGGACTTTACTTAATAAATTTTGTAACATTTTCAAGTGTTTTTTTTTATTTACTCAAAGAAGGCTTTCACGATTTTGATCAAACTGGGTATTTGATGTATGCATAAGCCAAAGATGTGATAGCCAACATTTCACCAAAATTGACCAACCGGAGGGGGGACTTTACCTAATAAATTTTGTATCATTTTCACGTGTTTTTTTTATTTACTCAAAAACGGCTTTAAAGATTTTGATCAAACTGGGTATTTGATGTATGTATATGCCAAAGATGTGATAGCCAACATTTCATCAAAATTGATTAACCGGAGGGGGGACTTTACTTAATAAATTTTGTAACATTTTCAAGTGTTTTTTTTATTTACTCAAAGAAGGCTTTCACGATTTTGATCAAACTGGGTATTTGATGTATGCATAAGCCAAAGATGTGATAGCCAAGATTTCACCAAAATTGACCAACCGGAGGGGGGACTTTACTTAATAAATTTTGTATCATTTTCACGTGTTTTTTTTTTTATTCAAAAACGGCTTTAACTATTTTGATCAAACTGGGTATTTGATGTATTTATATGCCAAAGATGTGATAGCCAACATTTCATCAAAATTGGTCTAACGAAGGGGACCACAACAACGCATTAATTTCTAATCTAAGTAAGTTCGTAAGTGAAAGTTGTGTGTTGCGCGCACGCACCAGATTTTTTACTATAAATATGAATCCCGGAGTTAGTTCGTAAAACATGTTACAAGTGACAAAGGTTCAATAAATTCACCTGTCACCTAAAATGTAATGTCGTTGTATTCCGGCCATCTAGATCTGTTAGAGCAGTAAGCTGTTTTAGTCAATTGTCAGTTTCCTCTTTGCCATGATGGAGCTATCAACTGGCCTCTATTGGAAGGTTGTCTTCATTAGGGCTCGTTAATGCTCTGCTTCCGAAATATCAACTCTCTTACTTACTTTAGGCCGCTCTTGTTTTGTGTAGATGCTTGTAGACATTTCATTGTTGGATGGAGCCCGAAAATTAGGAGTTTTCCCGAATTTCTTATTTATTTCTCTCCTGGTAATCCAAATAATTCTCTAACAAAACATAGATCTGGTAAAAGAAGATAAAATCAGATAATATGTATTGTCCTCTTATATCCTTCACACCCTCTTCATCTCTAGTTACTGCCAAAACCTTGCTTTGATGGTTATTGATACTCTTTCTATAAGTGAATTTTAATGGTCCTCATGTTATGGCGAGGCTTAGTTTTTTCATTAAAATCGGTCCCAAGCATATAAGAAGCATATTTTCTCCATATAAAGGCCTATACTTGATTCTTCATCGTGCTTCTTACATCGACAGCAGTCCAAGCATTTTTTCTTCTGCATATTTTGATGATCACAACTAAAAAGAATATAAATAACAATGGGGTGAGGTTATCCCACTATTTTACACTTATTCCAAGATAAATGGCTTGGATAATTTAAATTAATTAAAACTTTCTGGCGTACTCTTGAATGCTGCTGATATATGTTAGGGGATCGTCTAAGCGTTTTGCATATTTCAGTTGTGGATACTCAGTCAAGAGCAGTTTAACACCTGAGAACCCAGAGATGCTTTAATGCAACACTGTTAGATGCAACACAAAGATTTGTTTAAAAATCTTGAGGAAAATTCTCACCATTTCCATAAAACAATACATACCCATTGTGAAAGTAAACATTGTTAAAGTGGTCTGTCATCATCAATTTTTATATACCGTATTTGTAAAAATAAGATTAATTAAATATTGTTAAAACTTTTTCTTTTTTTAAATGAAAGAAAAAACAAAAACGAAGAAAACAAATCTACCCAATGTACATTAGCTCAAAACCTCAGGCCACCAAAATATGTCAACTTTGAATAATGTATACTGAAAATGTTATCTTGTAGAGATCGATTGCTTTCATCGAAGATTTAATCGAATCCTCCTTTTGTGAAAAAAAATAGGAAATATTCACGAAGTAGCATATTGTTATTTAAAGAACAATAACAATATGAGTCTGAGAAAGTTCTCAGACTCAGTTTTATAAGTATAAAATTAAAGTAAATCAAAATCTATCAGGAAGAACATTTATTTCATTATTAAAAATGAAGATTCAAGTGGATGAGGATGATCTAAAATTTTGAAAAAACATTAATATTGCTAAAATGTTAAATGAAAAATTTTAACTTTTATTCCCATTATACACATGACTTCATTTGGGTCAAAACCGAGCTGTCAAAAGGACAAATGATAAATTCGTCAAATAGTAGCTAAAGGTGGTATGTATAAAGTTTTCCTAGAACTTAAAAAATGCAATTTATTACGTTTATATATACAAGCAACAATCAATCAAACGTTACAAAATCAGAAACAGGAATATTATCAGAGAATCGATTTGTACGAGTAAGGAAGAGCTTACATGAGGGCACCCACTTCCGGGACTTTGATCCAGCAAGGGGAAGTACCTTAGAGGGCCTCCAGCTCCAGGAACTACCCTAATGGCTTCTCCCTGGTATTATGATACTGGAACAAGCTTTAGATGACTGCTTAAAGTAGTAATTTTTGTATTTATCGTGAGCTGTCGATATTTCAAATTTCTAAAAGGTTGTAAGTCGCGAACAGGCAAAAAAATGTTTAATGTTGTATAAGTAATTATAGTATTTACCATAGATTTCTTTTTAATGAAAATTCCTCTAGAGAAACAAAACTCTTCAATAAACGAAAATGTTTAATATACAAGCAAAATGTATGGAAAAATCTTGTTTCATAGATTATACCAAACTTTAGGCTTATTTGCTTTCTTGTTTCATTTCAATCGAGCTGAACTAAACGCGGGCTTCACATGACACAAACGTTTATAGCTTCAGCATTGTCCGTTTCTTACCTTTTTTTTTCTTATCCACTTTTGAGGGTTTCGATATTTTAATACCCTCTTGAAACATTATATGAATTAAAGAAAAACATAAGTACCGATTTAAAGTTATTTTTTCAAGCTTGATATGAAAAATAAGAGAAAGGGTTAACGCATTATATTCGATTAAGTTAAGAAAATTATTAAAGAACGTAACTCTTATTATATTCAGGAAAGTATTACTTAAATATGCTAATTGTAGTTAAAGGATGCAATAAAAAATTCAAAAAGAGTGAAATTACAGACTGATATTTTATTTATGTGTGTACATGCAAGCAAGCCTTGATTTACTTTGATAAGATCAGTAATTTATTGTAGATGTATTTATTAAATTTAACTAAAAGGCATAGAGAGACTAGTAGTTCTAGACTTATATAAGAGTGTTTGAGAGTTCTCATGAGAGTTCTGCAAGAGTAAAAGAATCTATTTTCTTTTTTATTGCATTTTGTATAAAAAAAAACAAAAAAAAAAAGAAAAGAAAAAAACAGCAATAATCACTCATTGAACATGATCACTAAATATTGCGTCATATGATCTACAGCTGAGATGGGCTTAAGAACTATTTCATTTTTTCTATGAATGAAGTATGGCAAGAGGGGTGGGGATGGATTAACCCCACCATAAATACTTTTATTTTTAGTTATTTTAAAACTTTTTTTTTTTTATCTTATTCACACTTAAAGATTTTCTACTCGGTTTCCTCAAACGTCTACTGCAGCACTTACTTGACCATGTTGTGCTACCGTACTCTCGGGTACAGCTAGATACACCGTAGACCAAGCAGAGATGAGACGAACCACTGGCTATGTATTTATAGTCCACTCGCGTTTGTGTAGCTGCCGCCAGAGCTTACAAGTCTAGACTAATAATAGAGCCCTGTGGTCCCCCCAACTCGATACCTTAACCCAAGTACCGATCTGTACATAGCGGATGTGGGCTCGTCAACTGATTTTGTAAGATAATCCATGGATATCGTGATGGATGCTAATACCATCCCCGTCTGATTGTTTAACTTAGTTTTCAGAGAACGTGTTCACGATTCATCCTTAGGAATAACTTCATCCTTGAATCCCTTAAGACTGTTATGTTGTGGTCACAATTTCTGGGGAAAAAAATTAATCTGTTTAGGAATTTAAAAATCTGGTGCGTGCGCGCAACACACAACTTTCACTTACCAACTTGCTTAGATTAGAAATTAATGTGTTTTGTTAATTGCCACTTCTCAAATTTATTCATTTACCCACATTAATTTCTTATTTTTGTTTTCATTTGCTCAAAAAAAACAAAAAAAAAAAACACATTTCTTTTATTATTAAATAAAAGTTTTTACTTATGATAATTCGGCAATGCAACCATAATACTCCAAGTCATCTGATTTTTATAATTCTCTATGTCCTTGTTGAATATTTCATTTATTTCCCATGAAACTAATAATTCTCATTAAATGAAACAGAACATCTTTAATTATAACGCATTGGTTTGTCATTAAAGGCGTACGGCGCATGCGTGAGCTCAAGGTGTTTTATGAGTTGACGGAATATTTTTCTTTTTTACTATCACTTACCTATATATGAAATAGTAGTGGAATACAGTAAGTGGAAGTATTGCGATCGTGAAAAATTTCGACTTCCGGTTTTCAACGGAAATACACGTTTTGGGGTCCTGGCAAGCACCAGATTTTTTCTCCTGTATTTGTTTACTTGATTTTTTTCATATATCATATTTAGCCATTTCTTATTTTTAGGCGTGATGAGAGACAGTTAATTTCTCAATATAAAATAAAACAAAGGTACTTTATAGGGGGAAAAAAAGGCCCCTTCCCTATTTAAGCACTCACCGAAAATTTTAATACTGATAAAACTTACCTGATATTATTGAACACCTAATTTTCATTTAACATGACGAATTTGATCAAAATCATTAAAGCCGTTTTTGAGATAATCGAAAAAAAGTTAAAAATTGGTAAAAAAATTATTAAATAAAGTACCCCCACCCTTTGACCAATTTTTATGAAATTTTTGCTGTCACATCGCGAGCATATACATACACTTAATACCCAATTTCAGGTTCGCACGGTTAATAGTTTTTGAGCTAGTCTGTTAACACACACACACACACCATTTCGCGGTTAGGTTATTTCGACTCAGGGGACCCCAAAACGTGTATTTCCGTTGAAAACCGGAAGTCGACATTTTTCACGATCGCAATACTTCCACTTACTATATATTTCATATATAGGTAAGTGATATATGAAATATATAGTAAGTGGAAGTATTGCGATCGTGAAATTTCAGGTAAGTGAGGGGTGGCGGGATGGCCGAGTGGCTAAACGCGTTAGAAAATACGCGTTGCCACTGACAACCGGACAGATGATTTGAGAACCAGAAGATAGCAAGTTCAAAACCCGGAGCCAGGGGAAATTTAACAATACTCGGCATTACTCCCTCACCCTCTCCCCTGGCCCGGGAAACCCCGTATAGCCTACACGGCGAGGAATGGGTGGACACACAAAAAAAAAAAAAAAAAAAAAAATATAGGTAAGTGAAAGTAAAAAATATACATATTTTTCTGCAATGAATTCTCTTCAGTGGTTTTTCAACTTACTAACTGATCTAACCTTAAGAAGGAAATGTACTTTAATATTTTATTGACTGACCAATTTCAACTAATAATTCGTTTAAAGACTGGCAATAAATATTATTGACGATATGAAAGGGCACTTCACCCTCACCCATGAGTGAGAGTTGAGAAGGGATTCAATCGCCTTCTAAACACTTATTCTAGAAACGTAAATGTTTAATTTAAAATTAAGGCAAAGTTATTGTGGAATATTTTTTCTAAAAATAAAATTAAAAATTATACATATTTTTGTTAAATAATACAGATGAGAATAGAAATAAGCTGTTATTACATGAATGGCAAATAAGCAAAGTCTTATTTCCTTTGTTTTAATATTGATTAAAGTCTTATTAAATATTATTTAAAGTCTTATTAAATATTAATTAAAGTCCTATTTCCTTTGTAAACGATGGACCATTATCAGATAGAAATTGTATCCGCGTTATAATTGTCGGAGCTCCACCCACTTTAATTTAAAGTTAAAATTAAAGTATTGAATTTTAAATTTGATACTATTACTTTCACTTACCAATATGAAATACCTATATATAATATCTTCCTCATTGAAATATGAGGTGATATTAATAAAACACTAATCGTCTTTTTCTGGAAAGGCAGAAAAGAAAAATTCGGACACTAAGTTTCAGTTTACAATCAGCCTGAAATGCTACTTCTATCAATTTCAGGATATACAAAAAAATAAAAAAAACTCACCGCTACAATCCATGTAGTGTCTTGGATTCAGTAAAATATAAGGGAGTACTGTTTCTTGGCCGTGAAAGGAGGTGATATGATTATGAACACGCTGAACTAACAGGTTTTTTCCCAGTACTTTTTCAATTAGGGTACCCACTTTACAGAGGCTGGGATTGCCCTGGAAAGGCATTATAGACTAAAATTCGTAAATACCCCTTCTATCGACTTCCATTCACAGTGTATTTACAAAAATCGTTTTAAAAAACTTGACTATTGATAAAATTGGGATTTTTTCCCATTAAGCAAATAAATAAGTAAATAATAATGAATCGAAAATTACTGCAGATTTTCAAGTTTTGAAATAATTATAATACTTTATATCTTAAAGTATATCTTATCTTATATCTTAATTATAATACAAAACAAGTACCTAAATAATTTTGATAAAGCTATTTTTTGTGAAGTTGCTAAATGTTCAAAACACGTCGATTACTACTTTAAGTAAGTTGGTTGGTGAAAGTTATGCGTGAACACAATAATTCGAAAACTTAAGGTTAACTTCAAAAATTCTAGTTTATAGTCATAAACCAGATATATTTCGGGCAAAAGTATACAATAATTAATCTCGAATCCAATATGCTGTTTTAAAAACACTATCGCTAACAAATTCATTTTTAAAAAATACCTCTAGAGTAGGTTGAAATAACTAACTACCAGGGGAACTATATTATTTAATGCATTGTAATCACTCTTGTCCCCCTCCCCCTCTAGCATGATATCAATCTACGCCCAACGGTTGAACCACATGTTAGAACATATTGTCTCTATACGGGCTGCTAACCCAAGAAATGCCTACAATTATTTCATTCATAAACAAAAATAATAAGAAATTAATATTTTTTAAATTTTAAATATTTTTTTTACTTTCACTTACCTATATATGAAATATATAGTAAGTGGAAGTATTGCGATCGTGAAAAATTTCGACTTCCGGTTTTCAACGGAAATACACGTTTTGGGGTCCCCTGAGTCCAAATGACCAAGTCCCGCGAAATGGTCTGTGTGTGTGTGTGTGTGAACAGACTAGCTCAAAAACTATAAACCGTGCGAACCTGAAATTTGGTATTTAGTTTAGGTATATGCCCGCGATGTGACAGCAAAAATTTCATCAAAATTGCTCAAAGGGAGGGGGTACTTTATTTAATAACTTTTTACGTTTTTTTCGATTTTCTCAAAAACGGCTCTAACGATTTTGATTAAACTGGGTATTTGATGTATGTATATGCTCGAGATATGACTGTAAAAATTTCATCAAAATTGATTAACCGCAGGGGGGACTTTACTTAAAAAATTTCGTATAATTTTCACGTGTTTTTTTTATTTACTTAAAAACGGCTTTAACGATTTTGATCAAACTGGGTATTTGATGTATTTATATGCACGAGATGTGACTGTAAAAATTTCATCAAAATTGATTAACCGCAGGGGGGACTTTACTTAATAAATTTTGTATCATTTGCACTGTTTTTTTAAGTACTCAAAAACGGCTTTAACGATTTTGATCAATCTGGGTATTTGACGTATGTATATGTTAAAGATGTGATAGTCCGCATTTCATCAAAATTGCTCAAACGGAGGGGGCACTTTATATATTAACTATTTTTGCAATTTTTACCTTTTTTTCGATTTTCTCAGAAACGGCTTTAACGATTTTCATCAAATTCGTCATGTTTAATGAAAATTAGGTGTTCTTTAATATCAGGTAAGCCTTATCATTATTAAAATGTTCTGGGGGGCTTAAATGGTGTAGGGGCCTTTTTTGTTTCCTATAAAGTACCTTTGTTTTTGTTTATATGGAGAACTTAACTGTCTCTCGTTACGCCTAACAATTAGAAATGGCCAAATATGAGATATGATAAAAAATAAAGAAAACATATAGAGGAGAAAAAAAGAGAAATATTCAGTCAACTCTTAAAACTCGTTGAGCCCACGCATGCGGAGTACGCCTTTAATGACAGACCATTGTTCATAATTAAAGTAGTTCTGTTCATTTGAGAAGTGGCAATTAACAAAACGCATTAGTTTTTAATCTAAGTAAGTTGGTAAGTGAAAGTTGTGTGTTGCGAGCACGCACCAGATTTTTTACGTAACGGAAACAGACAGTCACGCATTTTATGATAAAACCTTTTTTTTTTTTTTTACTCTACAATATTTTTTTTTTTAACAGAGTTTAGTTTGTACGTAATAATATCCACAAAAATTATGGTGGAAAATACTTGACCGTAAATATAATGAAGAGGAAATGGTTGGGGGGTGCGGTCAAAATAAATAACACTAATATGTAATATCACATATTTGATCGGTTCAATTAAATATTTAAGGGAAAGTATTGCGATCGTGAAAAATATCGACTTCCGGTTTTCAACGGAACTACGTTTTGGGGTCCCCTAAATCAAATTAAGCAAGTCCCACAAAATGGACTGTGCTTTTGTGTGTTTTAACAGACGAGCTCAAAAACTAGAAAGCTTAAGAAACTAAAATTTCGTATTTGAGGTATGTCTATACCTGTGATGTGAAGGCAAAGATTTCATCAACATGCACTTAAAACACTATGGCAACTCTCTGATACTACTTTATTAACTGCTCATTGTTCACAAGAAAACGCTTCTGCGCATGCGAAAAGAGTTGGCACCGTGTTTCAAGAGCTTGTTGGAACATACGTAAACTATCGATTTAGATAAAGCACTAATAAATGTCCCTCCCTGAGAAAAATAAAATACTGTCGTTATCTGAAAAATACTAACATACTCAAAATAGAAATTTTAGTTCCATTTTATTATCGGGCGTTGTTATGAATTCTTTCTACCGATCCTTATTTACGATGTATCGTCGTAAAACATGATCATCAGTCTACAATTATATTATTATTTTTATAATCTCTTAAACTTTATAATTATGCATATAAACGAATTCAAACGAACCCCTGGAAATTTTGGATTGTAGGAGTATAAGGGACCAATTTAATTCTTGGTACACCACTCTATGAATAACTGACCCCACTTTCCAATAAAAAAAATATTACGTTAAGTATGCATTTTCGAAAAATTGTCTATTTTTAGTAAAAAAGAAGGGTGGTTAGTGAAAGTTGTGTGGTGCGCGCGCCGCACTAGATATTTTATATTCTGTTACGAAATATATCAAATATTACAGAAAAAGGTAAATATCAAGTAAAAACCAATATGTATGCAAAATGGGATAAATATTTTTTTTTTATTGAATAGAATGTTTTCAATAATTTAAAATAGTTTTCGAAACATTATTTGATTTAAAATGATGTTTTTTTATATCCCGGACAGGTAGTTATCACATCATTACGCAAAGTACGTTTATTTGTTGTAGAATTCCTGATGTTTATAACCTGACAAATCACACTCTGATGATGCACTAGCCTTGGTATTGATGGGAATCAGAATAAATAATGGCATTTAGATCAGAAAAAAAAAAGTAATGAATATAGAAGTTCGGGCCTTTTGGTATGAGCTCCAGTCTTCACTGAAAAATAACCCAATGTTTATCCTTTTTGAGCGATCGTAGCGAGCGAAAGTCGAAAGCTAGTATCCAATAAAGCTATTCAAGGCTTTTTATAACAAAACAGGATGGTGGCCCAAGGATTTTTAAAGTCAGTAAAAAATCCTTGGCTAAGCCGTCCCTCGGATAGGACTTAAAATAGAGGTCCTTAGCCTGTCCGATGGCAGGTACGAGTTAAAGATCCCTAACCTACTTATACCTGGATAGGCAAAATTTAGGACTCCCCCTGAAGCATCGATTAGTTTTAATATCATAAAGAGACGTTAAACAAAGAAACAAACAAACAGAACAGGATAAAATGGGGTTTCACTAAAGTCTTTAAATGCCCATTGGTTTTTAAAATTTTTAAAGCATTCCCAGTTCGGAAAACAACAATTTACAAATCATGATGTTCTTTTAAAAGAATAATAAAAATCAAGTCTAATAAATATATCAATTAAGCTCATAAATAAAGGCAAACAAATGACGTGGGTGATTAACAAAGGTAAGTTGCAAAAGGTAACCCTGGTTAGAAGGATAGGTTGAATAAGAAGATCCGAAAGTCCATTATTTTATTTAAAGAATGTTTAGTCTCTTTCGTTATAAGTATTAATATTGCTCTAAATTAATAATGTGTGTATATTTTATTATATAATTTAAAAATGAATATTTAATTATTATAAAATATATCTTAAATAGTTTAGAAACATAGATCAATAGTTAAAAGAATTAATCAGCTGAAAGCTTTCAAATAAAAATGGATGAAAGGTATTGGGGAACTAAGGGTAGGTTCTGAATGGTTGCGAGCTAATGAAGAGGGTTGAGAAGACCCCACCGGGCTGTAGATCGATAGGCAAACTAAATCGCCTCTTAACAACATCCGTACTCAATGTAAATTACTGTCGTGACAGTTTATAGTGCTTACAATAATTGTTAGTAATTACTTAACAATAATAAAATAATTAACAAGTTACCTCATCGAAGCGCGTGATGCCCGAACGAACCTCCGCAGTGTACTGTGGACAAGACCAGTACGGCACTACCAGCTGTACGGACACATCTGGTCACCAGCCGTCGGGCGTTCCTCGCACCCCAATAGCCGTCATATTTTACGGCTTTGTCTTGTCACTTCAAATTTTTGAGTTTTTTGTTCTTGGTGCACCGTTGTAACACTTCAGTACCAAAAGTCTAAGAAAGGTTTACCCACCAAGTGGGATATTAGCCTGTAGGCTGAATTAAGTATGGCAATCTGAAATTTGAAGAGTAACAATAAATTCTTTCAAGATTAAATATTCCAATATTAGTATCTCTCGCTATTCACAGATAACAAAGTAAAAAAAAAAAAGAAAAAAAAACTAAGTTGGTATTCAAATTAAGTGACTTGAAAGTTGAAAAAACGAATAACAAAATAAAACTGTTTTTTTATACCCAAAAAAATCTTTCTTTCTTGAGTATATTTTTTTCTTTTTTTTATCTATAACGTTACGATTTTCCCCCCAAATTTCTCAATACTTTTTTCTTTATATATAAATTTAAAAAATATTTGCACAATTCTAAGGACCACACTTTTTCGAAAGCAATTTTGAGAGGGGGGACTTTACTTAATAAATTTTGTATCATTTTCACGTGTTCTTTTTATTTACTCAAAAACGGCTTTAACGATTTTGATCAAGCCGGTTATTTAATGTATGTATATGCCAAAGATGTGATAGCCAACATTTCATCAAAATTGGTCAAACGGAGAGGGCACTTTATTTCATAACTGTTTTTCCAATTTTTACCTTTTTTTCGATTATCTCAAAAACGGCTTTAACGATTTTTATCAAATTCGTCATGTTTAATGAAAATTAGGTGTTATTTGATATCAGGTAAGCTTTATCATTATTAAAATGTTCTGAGGGGGCTTAAATGGGGTAGGGGCCTTTTTTGTTTGTTTGTTTTTTTGTTTCCTATTAAAAGTACCTTTGTTTTTGTTTATATGGAGAAATTAACTGTCTCTCTTTACGCCTAAATATGAGATATGATAAAAATAAAGAAAACATATAGAGGAGAAAAAAAGGAAAATATTCAGTCAACTCATAAAACTCGTTGAGCCCACGCATGCGAAGTACGCCTTTAATGACAGACTATTGCTCATAATTAAAGCTGTTCTGTTCATTTGAGAAGTGGCAATTAACAAAACGCATTAATTTCTAATATAAGTAAGTTGGTAAGTAAAAGTTGTGTGTTGCGAGCACGCACCAGATTTTTTATAATAGAAACAAAAAATTAAATATATTGTTGCCAAACAATTTCAAGTAAACCTGGAAAAAATTATACATAAGTTCGCACTTTGTTTAATAATAGTAGTCCAATGGTAAGTATTAACCGAAAAAATACCACCAATCAGATAATCTCTAATACTCCAGAAGCTTTGAGAATTTCAATTCAATTTTTCCCGAACTTTTCTTCTTAAACCCAAAAATATGTTGTCTCTGTAGAATCGATTTGAAGATAACTGTTAGGCTTTTATTTTTTGGACCTACATAGCTAGGAATTGCAAGAAATTAGACGTCATTTTTGATCCCTATGATGGTTGACCCCATTTTTTCGTTGTCTCCCACTACAAAGCTAAAAGTTCTTTTATTACTCTATTGACGATGCGGGTCTATTATTGTCTAATAAAAATTGTTACTACATTACATACATGTTAATCATAAAATGTCAGTATTGTTTTATGCTAATAAATAGGCATACGAAAAAATTGCAACTGGAAGAAAACAATATATGTTCATCTTGTGGAATGGAAGTAGTTACTTAATTTTTTTTTAAACATATTATGTCCCAATAACTATCGGCCTTGTTATCAGGAAATTTCACATTATTAAATTTATAAAAAATAAAAAAAATGCTTCGTCTATAAATTTAACGGCTTTGCAACATTCTTACAGTTAATTAATTCTTTGAAGTAATAATGAACCATTCAGACAACATATACAAACGTCATAATATGTATATCATGCTGAGTAATGTAAATATCTATAGATTAATGCTTTATTCATTCTGACACATTTACTAATAAATATTTTGGTTTACATAAAAAATATATAACGGAACCTAGAAAGTTGTTTATATTTTTCTGAAGAATTTAATTATATTTTATAGTATCATATCTTGTGTTACATTATTATAAGTTTTATTAATTTCTGTATTTTACGTTTACCGTCAGTATTTCTGTTTATATAGACAGTTTAGAGACTTATCACCTCGCACAAAACATGGATATTTGTGCGCAAATGTTTTTGGTTTCGAAAGAGAAGAAAATCTGTGATCATTGTTACAAGTATATAAGCTAGAGGGGAATAAATTTATTACTTTTTAAGTACATCCATAGAATTAGTAAGCACTTAATATCCGACCTCGAAGATACTATTTATATGAACATACTCTACGAATACATATTATACATACATAATAATCAATAATACATAACAATATGAATAATAACATAATATAAGAATATACTATACATGGCCATTGGCGGATCCAGGGGAGGGGGGCTGTGGGGGCTGCAGCCCCTCCCTTTGGAAATCTTTTCATCATTTAAAGATAGAATTTGACTTTCGTTCAAGCAAGGAAGCAAGTTAAAGAACAAATTTGGAGGCGGGATAGCCGAGCGTGTAGGAGCGCGACCCGCTGTTGCACGCTCGAGCCGAACGGCGGCGGTTCGAATCCGCCCTGGGACTTTTGTTTCGTGGAGGCCCCACGGAATAAATCTCGACCCTCCCACCATGGTTAGAATAGGTTGGTTACACCTCTAGAGTAACCCCCCGTATGCCACACATGGCCAGGTAGGGGTACCGAACAAAAAAAAAAAAGTTAAAGAACAAAGGGTGGCGGGATGGCAGAGTGGGCAAACGCGTGCGATGAGAACCGAAACATAGCAAGTTCAAAACCCGGAGCCAGGGGAAATTTAATAATACTCGGCATCAATCCCCCACCCTCTCCTCTGGCCCGGAAAACCCCGTATAGCTTAACAGGCTAGGAAGGGGAGGACCAAGAAAAAAAAAAAAAAAAAAGGTTAAAGAATGAATAATGTGCAGAAAAAGTAGGATTTTAGTTGTGTGAAAGGAACACAAAGGTAAAAAAGCTGATTGGCAGATCCAAATGAAGGTCTGTGGGGCTGCATACCCCCCTTTACAATCGGCTGGATCCGCCCATGCACATGACTCACTGAGTAACTCGAATCGGAAGCCAAGAGACTTATTAAATTTATCATTATCTAAGTGAGCTCATATTTGCTTATTGTAAAAACATTTTGCAGATTAATGATCACTTTTGATGTCAAACATATGTTGTTTATATAAAAATAATAATATATTTATCTTGTTTTCGAGTCTTGAATGTTATATAGCTGTTTTTCGTAACCTAGATAATATGCATATCAACATTACCGAGTCACTCAAAAGGAAAATACATCATCAACAGAAATTGGCTGTACTCGACTTATTTTGTTTTTTAGGCGCACTGAAATTGTCTATCAGCTTTAACCATATCACATCTATATCTTCTAAATATTTAGAAATACATGATTTATCAAATAAAAATAATATAGTAAAGAGGTAGCTAGTTTTCCAGTTCATTCATTGTGTATGTACATCTATATAAATAAAGTTGAAATTCTGTTTGTTTGTTCTTTATAGAAATCCATACCGTTTGTCCTAAATTCTCCAAATTTCGCTCAGTGGTTCTTTGATACCAGGTGCGAACACCTGTCCATATTAAAATTGCGTAACTTCAGCCGATCTTCAGCTGATATTCTTTACTCTCCAAATTTCGCTCAGTGGTTCTTTCAGACCAGGTGCGAACACCTGTTCATATTAAAATTGCATAACTTCAGCCGATCTTCAGCTGATATCCTTTATTGTTATAAAAATCATAATGATTTCACTTTACAATGTTTTTTTACGAAATCGACCGTTTCTTTAGAAAAATGAAATTCCCCGTGATAAACCGGGATATACAGCTATAATCTATGTATATAAAGATCAAATTCTGTTTGTTATTTATAGAAATCCATTCCGTTTGTCCTAAATTCTCCGAATTTCGCTCAGTGGTTCTTTCATACCAGGTGCGAACACCTGTCCATATTAAAATTGCATAACTTCAGCCGATCTTTAGCTGATATTCTTTATTCTCCAAATTTTGCTCGGTGGTTCTTTCAGACCAGGTGCGAACACCTGTTCATATTAAAATCGCATAACTTCAGCCGATCTTCAGCTGATATTCTTTACTCTCCAAATTTCGCTCAGTGGTTCTTTCAGACCAGGTGCGAACACCTGTTCATATTAAAATTGCATAACTTCAGCCGATCTTCAGCTGATATCCTTTATTGTTATAAAAATCATAATGATTTCACTTTACAATGTTTTTTTACGAAATCGACCGTTTCTTTAGAAAAATGAAATTCCCCGTGATAAACCGGGATATACAGCTATAATCTATGTATATAAAGATCAAATTCTGTTTGTTATTTATAGAAATCCATTCCGTTTGTCCTAAATTCTCCAAATTTCGCTCAGTGGTTCTTTCATACCAGGTGCGAACACCTGTCCATATTAAAATTGCATAACTTCAGCCGATCTTCAGCTGATATTCTTTACTCTCCAAATTTCGCTCAGTGGTTCTTTCAGACCAGGTGCGAACACCTGTTCATATTAAAATTGCATAACTTCAGCCGATCTTCAGCTGATATCCTTTATTGTTATAAAAATCATAATGATTTCACTTTACAATGTTTTTTTACGAAATCGACCGTTTCTTTAGAAAAATGAAATTCCCCGTGATAAACCGGGATATACAGCTATAATCTATGCATATAAAGGTGAAATTCTGTTTGTTCTTTATAGAAATCCATACCGTTTGTCCTAAATTCCCTAAATTTCGCACAGTGGTTCTTTCAGACCAGGTGCGAACACCTGTCCATATTAAAATTTTATAACTTCAGCCGATCTCTGGGTATATTCTTTATTGTTATAATAATCGTTTTGATCTCGCTTTACATTGGTTTTTACAAAATCGACCGTTTGAGTCGATAAAAGTCTCAGTTTATAGATTTAAAAATTGAAATTCCCCGGGTGAAACCGGGACATACAGCTAGTAAATAATAATATAAATAAATATTATAATTTTTAGTGATTTCTCAGAATATATGTAGAGGACGCTAAGAAAATAACTTTAACTAGTCTTTGTGTTCTGGTTGTTCCAATAAGCTTTTAGTTTTTAAGAAAAAGTGCCTCTGAGATCGCATCCAACCTTCTTTTCACTAACCCCCCTCCCCTGATCACTCATATTTTTTGCGAATTTGTACGGGACTGTTCATCCAAATATTTGGATATTAAATATATTGATATTTGAACATACAATCATAAATTTGAATATCTTTATGAAAAAGTTTCTAAATGCTTAAAATTTGATTACAGTGAAAATACACTTTAATTTATTAGAAAATATAAAATGCTTTTTATTCATTGTGATTTTTATTTTCTTGTAAAAAAAAAGTATTTTACTTTTACTTTTGCAGGTCTTGTCCCTCAATGGGTTGCCTGTTTAAGTCAGAGCGTCCCTCCACTTCTCTCTATCCAACCAGTCCCCTTCTTCAAGTCCCCTGCCGGCCATCTCCTCCACGCAGTCCCTCCACCGGGTTCGGGGTCTTCCTCTTCTCCGTCTTCCTGGTTGTTCCCACAGCAGAAGTCTCTTAGGCCACCTAGTTTCTGGCATCCGCTGGCAGTGCCCGTACCATCGTAGTCTGCTCCTACCAATCCTCTCTGGAACTCCTTCGGTCACTCCCATCCTGCCCCTGATCTCTGCATTTCTGACTCTTTCTAGGCGGGTAGTCCTAAGACATCTCCTCCAGAAATCCATCTCTGCCGCCTGTAATTTGGAGTATAGTCCTGCGTTAGGCGTCCAGGTCTCTGCGGCGTAGCTAAGGGATGGTTCGAAAATACTTCTAAAAATTCTCATTTTGTTTTCTGTCGAGATGACCGTGTTCCAAAGAACTAGGTGCTACATTCTAGTCATCTTTCTTACAAGGCCCACTATTCTCCTAACTTCGGGTTCTGATGTGCCATTTTCATGTATTATTGACCCCAGGTATTTGAAGGAGTTTACCCTTTTGCAGATTTTCCCATTAATCTGAAGGTCCGCGGCGTCAATACAGTTCACTGCCAGGTATTGGGTCTTTTCAAAATTTATATGTAGACCCCACCTGATGTATTCTCTTTCTAGGTTCCTCAGCGCTTGCCACCTCTGTTATATGCGACCACTGCTTGATCATCAGCAAAGAAAAGGGAGAATAACATATGACCGTTTATGTCTATTCCTTTTCGTTCCCAACGTGCACTCCAATCTTTTACTGCTTGTCGGATATCGATTTTAAACAGTGTTGGCGACATACTGCATCCTTGTTTAAGGCCCTTAGTAGCAGAGAAAGGCTCAGACAATCGAGAGCCTAACTTCACTCTGTACTCGTCCTAACTGTACAGATATTTATCTGCATTTATTAGGGCATCGCTTATTCCTGTGCTCTTTAGGGATTCCCACATTTTATACCTTGGTACACTGTCGTAGGCCTGTTCTAGATCTATAAACGCTAGGTTTACTCCCCTTCCTTTTTCCATTCGCTTTTCTATCAGCTGTCTTAGGACAAATATACTGTCCGTGCAGGATCTTGCTGCTGTGAAACCAAACTGCTCTTCTGGGGTGACAAACTCCTCTTCTAATTTATGCTTTAGAATTCTCCCAATTATTCTCGATACAGAGCACTGGATACAGATACTTCTATAATTTCGGCATTCATTCCTGTTCCCTTTCTTATAAGTAGGTATAATAAATCCTGTCTTGAGGTCCTTTGGTAACTCTTGCTCTTGTATTATAAGGTTTATTAGCCTTGTTAAGACTTTTACTATTCTCCTCCCTCCTGCCTTTAAGAGCTCCACTGAAATACTTCCAGGTCCTGCGGCTTTTCCACATTTTGTATTTCTGAGTGCAACAAGAGCTTCTTCTTCTTTATTAGTTATACTTTCTTGTGCATGACCCTCATCATTGGATATGGACCAGACCATTCTCGCCTTGTTTCGGTGAGCAGTTTTTCGAAATAGTCCCCCCCAGGCCTTTTCACTTTTCAGAGGGATCACATTTCCCTTTCCTTGTGTCCTGAGCGTCTTCAGTACCCTCCAAGATTCACGGATCTTATTGTAGCCTAGGGTGTTTTCGGTCCTCCTACAGCAGTCTTCCCATGTTTGCTTTCTGCTACAGAACGTTTTACCTGCGTGTTAAGGGATCGGTATTCTCTCCAATCTTCATGGCTTCGACTAGATAACCATTTATTATACATCACTTTTTTCTTGGCTACCATTTCTTCTATTTCTTTTGTTCCACCGTTCTTTTGGAGTTCTAGATTCTACCTCTCCTAAGGCTTCACTAGCTGCTTCATGGATGCACTTTTTTAAATCCTCGTATAGCTCTATATCTTTACCGTCCCAATTATCGCCCAACTTGGCTTCCAAGCGGCGTTTGTAGAGATTTGCTGTGCTTTCCTCATTGAGCAGGTGTAGCTTATACTTACTTATATCTAACTGTGTGTATTTGGCTGGCTTAGGTATTTTTAAGAAGTAAAATTAATTTTTTTAAAACACAAAACAGACATTTTATATTATTATTTTGAAGTAGAAGCAGAAAAAAAAAATCATTAAATTAAAACTCTTACACAATTCTTGTATAAACTGTTGAGAAATCCTGTAAACATCTATCTCGTATAAATTTAAGAATGAAATATTTGAAATATTGATAATTATAAATTATTGCTCTTAATAATTCAAAACCCAAACTAAAAGCAAAAGAATGGCAGAACAAGGGGAAATTATAGAGGCGATAACCAGAGTTCACTGAGGCACGTATTATGACAATCTTTTTGGATGATGCTAAGGCCAAAATATTTGACGTGTGCCGA
The DNA here is from genome assembly GCA_911387785.2 of Aelia acuminata. Taxonomy (NCBI): domain Eukaryota; kingdom Metazoa; phylum Arthropoda; class Insecta; order Hemiptera; family Pentatomidae; genus Aelia; species Aelia acuminata. The sequence goes on from OU426983.1 coordinate 37,592,594, forward strand.
GTTGGTTCAAGTGGGTCCTAAAAGATAAGGGGAGGGGAAAGAACCAAACAGTTATAAAAATATAAACAGTATTATTTAATTTATTTTTTGTACTTAATATCTTTATTTACCCCTCTCATATGTAATGCTATGACAGTCATAAATCCTATAAAAATGGTATGTCCGTTTAAATCAGTATAAAATCGTTTATAGAAAGTGAACATGAGTTATTTCACTGCTTCTTTGAGGAGGTCAGTGTGTTTTTGGAGTTTGGGTGCTTTTTGAATCATCGAAAGTATTTTGATCGGATAAAGTTTTTCTTTTTATCATATATTTGTGAGGATTGTGTTTATATAGGCTGAAGTAAGTTTGTATATGTATCCAGTTTCTGTATCACTCATTGTTTAGATTTGTAAATAAAAAAATGGGAAAAACGGTTGATAATAGGGTTCCAGTATTTTGTTAGGTGCAATCTTTAAATTTTAACATCCGGGCCCAATATCATCCTTCCGTCGAAGGTTATTCTGCGACACTTCACAACGTCTGAGGAATTGCTTTGTTATTTTTATAAAGGACAAATTGAATTTCTATAAATATTTTATTTTACAATCTAAGCAGGTTCTAAATTAAAAAGTAAATTTAAAAATAGAAATAACAACAATGAGTATACTCAATATAAAAAAAGAAATTTCTCATAAATTTATTGATGACACGAACTATGATGTTTGTGTACAGTATAGCCTGAAAATCAATGTCAGAGTGTGATTTGAGATTCCGTGGAAGTCCTTTTAAGCTGAAAGGTCAAGTATCCAATCGATGGCAAATCCAGCTCGATTCCTGTTCATTTAATTGTTTGAATCTTATCTTCAATTACCCAAAGAACTTTACAAAGCCAAGCTTTCACATTTGTTAGCACATTCTCATTTACAGTATATAGTTAATTACAGTTTACGAACGTTAAAATACCATTAAATATTTGTAATGATTATAAATGTTGTGTTACGAATGATGTCAAATGGAAATTCTAGAAGAAAATATATATAAAAAGTTTTATAAATAAACATTCAGTATCGACAGTTCATCAATAAGGTCCTACTATTTGGACAATTGTTCAGCACCCAATTCCTTCACTCCAAAGTTGCGAGATCGGTGGGATTTTGGATCAGTGAAGGTTTACCTGGTTGGACACGGGCTCTGGTGGCGTAGTTGGTAATGTACCACACTTGTAATGCGGGAGACCGGGTTCGAGTCCCGGTCATGGCCAATCTTTTCTCTTCAGATAAAATGATCTAAATAATGAACTTATACCGGATTTTTACTATTAGTAATTTCATTAGTACAAATATATATTGTTTAATAATGACATTAAAGTCGTAGTAAGAAAGGCAATGCTCTCAAAATTTTAACCTTAACGTTGGTAAGGTTTGAATCTTTCAAAGTTGATTGTTATTCAGTAAGTTTATAATTCAAGACTGCTATGGGCAGAGGTGGTAGGTTCTATTTCCACCAAGTTCAATTAATATTACATTTGTGGACCTAATGCAATAAAAATCTTAACAATCTTGGGAAATGCACGTTTGTTTTTTAACACCATTTGTTAAAAACATGTAATGTATCGATTTGATAATAATCACATACTCTATTAAAAAAACTCATTAAAATCACGTCTGAAGCAATTATCTAAACAAACGAATGTGTTTGTTGTTAGTTAAAAATCTTGTTTGTACAAGCTATACATAGATACTAACAACGACACCTTAAACAGAAAAGTCCCATCCCCTTTATTTCTGTACGCCAGGAATTTAAAGTACAGCTTCCAACTGTAGTATCTATTTTTACGTTTCGGGGATTCACTTATTCAAAACTTTTTTGATTTTCGTATGTTGAAGCGGAAAGTTAACAATTTCCTTCATAAATTATACAGAGCCTACTTTTGACATTTTATCTCTATTATAAGAATATGAAAAAATTGTCTTGTTAAAAAATCCTACTTGACCCTTTAAAATGTTTTCAACGTTTTTATCCCAAGCCCTCGTCGATTGGTGTTAAAATTCAATGTTTAAAAGGAAGATTTCTGTTTGATTACGAGATTAATATAATAGACTAAAATCCAAACACATCTCAAAGACCCGCCCGCTAAGCTCGCTTTTACTGGACCGTTCCCCTATATTTAGGGTTATTAGCTCTTGTTATTTTGGACTTTTTCGATTTATTAAAAAAAATATATTGTATGTCCCTTTGTGGGCTTTGGTCTGTTATAGTTATCTCGCATCAACTATAAATCTTCACATTTAACATTGAATTTTAGCTATCTCATCTTTTCTGTCCTGCCAATAAGTAATATGTCGCATTCTATTTTAGTATAAATGATTTAAGTTGTTTTTTCGTCCCGAATTGGAGAAAAGTTGGATTTTTTTTTACTTTCACTTACCTATATATGAAATATATAGTAAGTGGAAGTATTGCAATCGTGAAAATTTTCGACTTCCGGTTTTCAACGGAAATACACGTTTTGGGGTCCCCTGAGTCAAAATAACCAAGTCCCGCGAAATGGTCTGTGTGTGTGTGTGTGTGTGTGTGTGTGTGTGTGTGTGTGTGTCTGTGTGTGTGTGTGTGTGTGTGTGTGAACAGACTAGCTCAAAAACTATAAACCGTGCGAACCTGAAATTGGGTATTTAGAGTATGTATAAGCCCGCGATGTGACAGCAAAAATTTCATCAAATTTGCTCAAAGGGAGGGGGTACTTTATTTAATAACTTTTTACGTTTTTTTCGATTTTCTCAAAAACGGCTCTAACGATTTTGATTAAACTGAGTATTTGATCTATTTATATGCCCGAGATATGACTGTAAAAATTCCATCAAAATTGATCAACCGGAGGGGGGACTTTACTTAATAAATTTTGTATCATTTTCACATGTTTTTTTTATTTACTCAAAAACGGCTTTAACGATTAACGAAAATAAGATATGAATGTAGAAAAATGTGTGACTTTGGGAAATGATATTTAGCAAAACACGTCAATTTCTAATCTAAGTAAGTTGGTAAGTGAAAGTTGTGTGTTGCGCGCACGCACCAGATTTTTTTTTTTTACGTTTATTTTTGAGACTCCATATTTTTTTTTTTTTGTGGGAGGGTGGTTATCGTTTTACATCGGTTTTATAGTCAAACAAAAGTTACAACGCATAACTGTTTTCATAGTTACAACAGTTATCTGGAGCTGCTAAATGTTGGGAACAACGACATTCAAGATGAGAAAGATCATCCTTTAGAGTTCAATGTTGCTGATTATTCAATTTGGTCATCTAAGATATGTTTGGGTCCATCTGAAAATGGGTTTGATGTCGTCCAAAATATTCGACACTGATCACCTCCCTGTATTATTAAAAAATACTTTTAATATTGTGAAATACACTTTACGACGTATCTCTAGATTTTTCATCAATCATAACTTCCAATTTCTTCACCGGTGAATCTGACAAAAAGAAAGTTGGAAGTTTTTTCTACTATTGTTAAATATAGGCAAAAAAGGAAATCCAGAGCAGCATGGTGTAGAGGATGGCTCCCGAAAACAGTGAAATAATCTCATTAAAATTATTTTTTTGTGTTTCTGTTTCTTTCTCAGCGGAAGGATCGACCTCTTTAAATTTGCGAACAGAGAATAACTGTGTGGGACTTGTTGAGGCATCTGCGGAAGACCTTCGATCCAATCATAGATTTTATTTGGATTCGATAAGACCGAACGATTCGCTGTATACATCCGCAGGTTTTACACGATGAGATTTTTGTTTTAGAAAAATCGAACGGTAAGTCGTAGCATTTAAACCAGCCGATCAACATTTGTTAGCAACTTCGGTGACTATTTTATGTTGCGTGGGAGAAACTCAGAGGAATGTACTGAAGGAAGAAATAAGAAAGCTCTTCCAAACAGGAAATCGGTTGCCATTAACCGAAGAGCTAGAGGCTCCGGCTGGGATAAAATAGAAGGATTGGCTCGCAGCCAGCTGAGGGGTTAGCCTCCTCCAGTAGATCTTCTTAAGTAATCTCAACAACAGGCTAAATATACTTTAATTGGAAAATAGAATAGTAACTTATTTTATTTAGCACACCAGAATTGTTGAATCTGGTCCATGCCTTGAAGAACGCTGTTGAATAAGTGCAATTTGCAAGGATTATTATTATTTTTTATTAATTTTTTTGTATTCCTACCTCACTATGTGGGGCATAATCTACAGGTGAAACCAATCGAGAATTATTCCGTCGGTCCGCCACAACCAATTATTGGCTTATTCCCTATTTATTTCGGTTTATCTAGATTGAAATATGAATGAAAACAATAAACGTCGACATTTCATTGAAGTTATCTTGTAAAAGATTTTAATTGTAACTTTTTTTTTTTAGATTTGTACGAATTCTGATTATCGTGACCGAAAACATTCGGTGATACAATAGGAATAATGTTGAGTATATTTAAATATATATATTAAACAAAAAGAATACTAGAACGGACTGTGAATTTATTGTGAACTTTTAGCAGACTAATGATTAAATGTTTATTAGAATGTTCTTTAACTTTAAAATTATAATAAACTTTAAAATATCAAAGAATGTTTTTCTCGCTTTGTACACTAACATTGACAAAATTTTAACCCTTTGACTTATTAATGGCCCGATTCTCTTTATTTGTTTTTCTTGCTGTAAGGAATACTGATGGTAGTAATTTTTGTTGTTACATAATGTCAAAAATTCGATAGCTTTTGAGTTATGAACAAACAATTTTTTTTTTTGCTGTTCCCTAGGATATTCCTGGGAGATCTTGTTTCTCGGTGTTAGAGAGGAAAGAAATCTTCAAAATATTTCTTTGAAAAGGTTAGATATTAAACTTTAGAATCAGCCAGCTTTCCTATAGTAGCGTTTCGAGTATAGTTGGTCCGATACGGCATCTTTTATTCTTAAAAAAAAAAAGCTAACATTGATTACTAGGATACAATTGAAAGTTTATAAATACAAGCCTTTTGTACCCAATATAACAGGTAAAGAAACAAAAACTCAACGTTGCAACAATTAAGGGAGGCATCTATGGGATATCTATCTATGGGAGGTGGGAGAATATAGGATCCCATATTTGCACACCTGACACAACACTTCTCGAATCAACAAGTGAAAAAAGCGGACATCAACCAGTGACAGCTGATCCTTCTGAGACATCCAAACGAAAAACAGTTAATAGATAAATATCTTACATTATAAATTTAACCTACTAAACATGCCATACTTCAGGGCAATGGAAATCCCAAAGTGTAGCCTCTTTTTTTCACCAGAGAACATATATCCAAATAAAAGGAAGTCTTGAGGTAAGTATTGGTTGAAAGGTACTATGAGAAAATCAAAAAAAGGGCATGAGTGAAGTTGCCGTATGATAGGCATGAGTGAAGTTGCCGTATGATAGGCATGAGCAGAAATGATATTGTCAATGCATGCTTTTATATCACGTATATCTAGGATTCATAACTCCTTAGTTTTACAAGTTTGATTGCATTAATATCAACCTCGGAACGTTACATCTTCTTTCCTACTCTTAACCTATTTGGCTTCACGGGTCAGGAGTGAGGGTCGGGCTATGAAATTAATGCAGAGCTGTGAAAAGACCCCCTGGCGCCTTCCTTGACTTGAAGTTACTCGAGAACTTCAGATTTATGTTAGGTGCAATGAGCTTAACACACTCCCACTCACAGCTCTGAGCTAATCCCTACTTTACAAGCTATAAAATTAATACTAAAATGAAAGGATTCTTTAAACAATACATCTAATTGAAATGGAATATTTCCATAACACCAGTCTTAAAATTTGTGGGATATTTTTTTTTTTTAACTTTATAGATTAGACTAACTTAACCTCAACTGATTTAGGAAATCTGGTGAGTCCCATCACTAGGGGCAGATGCGTGACTAAATGACACGTAACATTAAACTAATATGCACCCTGTGCAGTAAAACTAGGTACGTTATGTCCGCCTGCGATTGAAAAAAAATAAAAAGTATGGGCTAAGAAGAAAAAAAATAATAACTACGAGTATAAGCACGAGTTTAAGATATTTTTTTTACTTTCACTTACCTATTAATGAAATATATAGGGTAAACTATAAAGTTATTGACACCTTTTTTGGTTCAAAAGTTCAATAGTTTTACCATATGGCAATATTTATTGTTAAAAGTGCTAAAAAACTATAAAACCTAGTTATTGACACCCTGTGGATTTGATTGTGAAATCTTTCCTATGGTTAGTTTTTTGAAATCGTAAATCATAGATGACTTAAAGGACCCTTCAAAGATTAGACATGTATGTCTTGAAATAAAATTAGGACTTGTCTACTTATTTATTCAAGTTAAAATTTGGGTGTCAACAACTGTACTGATTGTCAATAACTTTTTTTTTTGTCGGTACCCCTACCTCGCCATGTGTGGCATACGGGGGGTTACTCTACAGGTGTAACCAACCTATCCTAACCATGGTGGGTAGGTTGAGATTTATTCCGTGGGGCCTCCACGAAATAAAAGTCAACCATCCCAGGGCGGATTCGAACCGCCACCGTTCGGCTCGAGCGTGTTAAAGCGGGCCGCGCTCGAACACGCTCGGCAATCCCTGGCCCAAAAATGATTGTCAATAACTGTATGGTTTACCCTAATAAGGGAAAGTATTGCGATCTGAACAATTTCGACTTCCGGTTTTCAACGGAATACACGTTTTGGGGTCCCCTGAGTCAAAATAACCAAGTCCCGCGAGTTGTCTGTGTGTGAACAGACTAGCTCAAAAACCGTAAACCCTGAGAATCTGAAATCGGGTATTTGATATACGTATATGCCCGCGATGTGACAGAGAAAGTTTCATCAAAATTGGATGGGGTACTTTATTTAATAAATTTTGTCTCATTTTCACTGTTTTTTTTTTTTTATTTTCTCAAAACTGGCTCTAACGATTTTGATCAAACTGAGTATTTGATGTATTTATATGCCCGCGATGTAACGATGTAATGTAGCGATGTAGGTAAAAAAAACCAGCAAGCAGTAAAAAAACTCGACTGTTGATGAAATTACGTCCCTTAAAAAAAGAAATAAGCAATAGTGAATCAAAGAGTACTTTCAAGCTTTGCAATACAAATACTCTGTAACTTATGGAGATATAAAAATATAAGGATATAAATGTGGAAAAAACGTGCGAAGTGAAAGTTGCGTGTTGCGCGCATCGCACCTGATGTTTTTATTTTTATATTTTAAAATGCGGCTGTCGACAAAGAAATGTTCTGGACTGTATGTTAATTTAATAATGACATGTCAGGCATGAGGAAGGATGTCACTCAGTGGTGCCTTTTACCTGGCTAGCGTCAAATATTCTGGTTCGCTAAGGAAGATGACCTATTTAATTATTCATTTATGGGTATATCAGCTGCTGCCAAGTTTCTTTATTAGCTGGTTCAAATTACGATTTATATCAGTATGAAGTATGAAATATTTTTAATATGTTGCTCAACTATTGGAATGTGTAAGAAATAAGTATGCAGAGGTTTGATAGTCATGTACTTTTTATCTAATTTTACTGTTTTAAAATACGTTGGTTAGCCATTTTTTTTTTCAAGAAACTTATTCTAGATTGTTTGCTCTCAAATAAATTGAAATAAATAATTACACAATTTTTTTTCAATATTGTATATATATTTTATAAAAATACAAAATCATTAACATATAAATATGCTTTATGTACAAAATTTATATTATTTACAATAACTGTGTTATCACAGAAGTCTTATACTACAACTAATACATATCTATAATACTTTCAGGTTTATTAAAACAATTGCGTTTTCTCGATAACAATAAAACAAGAAATATTACTGAGAAAATATTTTTTTTTTATAGAAAGGTCTATTTCAGTTTCTTTCTTTTATAATAAAAGGGTTCCTGGGAGTTTAAAACTTAAATTTCGATTCTCCTATTAGAAATATTCTTCTCACTTTGGATGATGCCTGAAGAACGCACTTAAAAAACCCATGATGCCTCCGAGAAGGAACAGTTCCAGATGAAGACAGAAGGATCCTCTCTTGACCCTGGTGGACCTCTACGGAGACAGAATTCAGGAGAAGGCAGGACCGGCGGTGTGGAAGAGCGCGGTAGCGACCAGCCTCCTCCTGTACTCGGCCAGGTGACACCGGAGGGCCTCGACGGCCGGGTGGTGGCTGGGGTACTTCTCCACCTCCGTCAGGTACCGCACCGCCTCAGCCATGCACTCCACGTACCCGCTCACCATGTCGGCCACATCTGAAATCAACAACAGAAAATTACAATTTAACAGCACTGTCGTATAATTATAATCAGCCGCATTCCATGCCAATTCAAAATAAATAAAAGGTTCAGCGAACCCGAAGGTTCGCTTCCGATATCACTAATCACTGCCTACATTCCTCCTTCCAACGGCTTCCATCCACTTCCAACTTTCCAAGATCTAAACGTGATATTCCCACCTTCGCCTAGGTCCACCCCTCGGCACAGCGCTTATTAACCCTTTTTGGAATTCGTTCGCTATGCAAGTCCAACAATTGTTTTTGCTAAAATTGAATCACGTAATTGTTGCCAAGTATTCTACTCAATTATATAATTTAAAAATCCTTAAATGCGTTTTTAGCCCTAAATCCTTTAAGCGACTAGGATTTCTATTCGCGAAGAGCTGTATGTAACAGCAGCAGTTATTACAATTCGTAATTTTCAAGTTTTGACCAAAACTTGTTATTATGACCATCCGAATAATAATAAGCCTTTATCTTACCGCCGAAAAAAAAATTCCCTTCAATATCTCTATCATCGAAATCATTGACTTTTCTCATCCAAACCGTTTATTGTGTACGATCGGTATTTATTTCTGGTCCCCCCCCCACAAAGTTCTATACCAATTTTTATCAACATGGTTTGTTTCATTAATGTCTCTTAATGCCATTAAGGCTAATCGGACGATGCTATAGTGGTGAGCCTAAAATTTGCATATCCAGTTATAATTAGGATAGGGATCTTTAACGAGTACCTGACATCGGACAGGCTCGGAACTTCCGTTTTACGTCCTATCCAAGGGGCGGCATAGCTAAGGATTTTTGACTTCCATTTAAAAATCCTAGGGCCACCACAGGTCGCAAACCCGCGACCCTTAGTATTTTAGGTTGCTATGCTAGCTACTAGCCACTACACCATAGGATAGGATAGGGGTTTTAGGGCGATAAATATCGCGATTATTACGCCCACTACACCATAGGTGACCCCTTATCAACATGGTTATTGTTTCGAATCATCAGATTCAACACTTCTGAAGACTTAGGGTAATATTTTTGAAACAAAATTGCTCAAAACTTGCGATGTAATCTATACTAAAAAAAAACAAAAAAAAACTGTTCACCGCTGACACTTGAGTATTTTTAAAAATTATTATTATTAGTTAATCAAATTATATTACTCCTATTTCATTATTTATTAAAGCTATTATGATATATTGCAGTTTATAACAGATTTTCATAGATTAAATAATAAACATATATTACACCTACTAATTAAAATTAATTTAACTTGATATACGTTTTTATAAACATATAAATATTTTCTTTTAATAAAATCAGGCATTGATTGGATAAAATATTCATTTTTTTTTTGGCAACCTTCAATGGGATTAGATCCAAAAAAATATACGCCTTCTCCCCTCTCTTTCCAGCCTCTCTCCACAGATAGTTTCAAAAGTGAGATCACGTCTGATTCATTTCGACAGTGATATTCAACAGTGTGAAGTTGAGTGCAAGATTCGTTTTATCATCCAACAAAGCATTTCTAAAAGGGTAAATTTTCGTTATTTATTCGAGGATAGTGAGTTTGAGTTATGTTACTACGTCCAGTCGTCACGAAAGTTCACGATGAATGTAGAAGTTCAAGAAACGAAAAAAGGAAGTTTCGAATCACTTGTTACAAATCATGGACACGAAAGGATTACTTGAAGTTTAGCATATACAAAATATGTAAATTTATACCCATCACCTGAAAGGTAATTTTTTTTTATTCTATTATAACTAAAATCTAAATGTCTATATTATCAATAGAAAATTCAACATTCTAAAGCATAGAAAACAATAATGTTTTCATTTTAATTTAAATTAAAACAATCCTAGATATCTCTTATGAGAACAACGAACCTATATAAAAAAACGTAAGACACGAAAAAGAAACACAACTCATAGTCAGTATTGAATATCACTGTGTTTTCAAGCCAGCAATAAAGGTTTAGTTGGGTCATGGATTAATAACTATTTATCCAATCAATTTATCTCAGCTATATTATTACATTGAATTCAGTTAAAAAATCAATGGTAGTAGGGGAATACGATGTAAACTAAACTAAAAATATAACAAAACGAATCCAGTTTTATTCATTACATATTGTTTCCAAGCACGACTTTTTGTAAACATTGATTTTTAAAAATTATATATATATCTTCAACTAGTCCAACGAATACGAAATGCAAAATGCGAAATAAGTAAATATTTTTTAAAAGAATGTAGATAAACATAAATCACTTCCTTTTAACATTGTCTACTAAATACTCTGAAACGTAATTTATAAATACTTTGAAACAAATTATTGGTATATAATAAAAATTTAAAAAGAAAGCCAGCTCACCTTCAACATCGGAAATCATGCTCACGTCTTCATCAACTAAGGCAGCCTGAAAAAATAAATATCAAAATTATTTTTTTAAAATAATGAAATAACTTCATCCTATGATGTAAATAAAAATAATAAATATCTGAAAAATAAAAATAAAATTGATAGAAATTACATAAATGTCATTAATTGAAGCGGTTAAATATAATATTATCTTATAATAATATAATAATAAAATATGATAATATTATCTTTTATAAATTTATTATTATTTAAAATTATTTTCACATTTTATATTATTTCCTCCTCCCATTAAATATTTCCAACCCACTCCCCAAAAAAAAAAATATGTTTTGTAAATATGTTAAAAATAAATATTTTTTTACCAAACCATAAAATTTCATTTATATGATACCTGACAAGGACAAAAATAAAAAAAAATACCCAATAAAAACATTAAGTAAAAAAGCTTTGTTTGAAAAAAATATTGTACATTATTATTTTTGAGAGACAAGAAAAACATAAAGCTCAATTCAGCTTGTAAATGTTTTTTAGATTTTGAACTATTGTCAGAGGATTGGCTAAAAAACTTTGGGTAAAAAATTATCCCAAGAAACATTGTTAATGTTTTTTTTTAATCTTAATTTTTTTTCTAATCCTAAATATAGAAAAATAAATATCGATTCTTAATTCATAATAATACAATAGTTTGTCGTTAAACTGAATAAATCGCAAATATAATGGTATAATAAAAATAATTAGAAAGATTTAGATCATTCAAAAATTACGAAATCCTTTTAAAATTGAGAGCGAAATTAACATATATGGGTGAGGGGAGTTCTGATAAATCCAAACCAAAATTTTGAAATGGTATTTTGGTCCATAATCTTGTAGAAATGGTAGAATTTACAGTTTATTAATTAATAAAGAAAATAAAAAGGTTCCAATATAAAAAAGGTTTTTATTTATTTTTGAGAAAAAAGAGGATGTTTATATTGACAGATTATCGGTTGTTAAATAAATTTCAAACAATTAAAAGTTGTAAAAAACAAAGCAAGAGTAATTGATCGCTGGATAGGGCAATAAATATCGATAACATTGGCAAGTTTGAAAGATAAGTCATTACACAAATGGTCCATAGATCAATAGCCGAATAAGTAACCAGGATAGTGGAACGGGAGACAGAATGATGTATCGCTCAGATACAGGACAGTGCTGCGTAGCACAGGCGGCGTAGTTCTAATCATATATTTAAATATATTCAATAGAGTTATTCAAGGATAAAAATAATCAAAATAATTAATTTTTCTGATGATTGAGACTAAAGTTAATGATCATTTTTGACATAGCACAAAGAATTATTACAAACAGTTGTCAAAATTAAGGAATTGTTAGAAAAAGAAACATTCTAAATAGATCTATATTACCAAACAATTAGCAACTAACAAAATATTGGCAAAAATATGTTATAACTGAAAATTAGTAGAATTTATTTTTATAATAGTCCAGTTTATCCACTTATTTAATATAACAACGAGACTAAATTATATGATATTATTGTAAATGATTAAGATTATCAATATACTTATATTAATATATTAATTTAATTAGAAATAAAGAATATCAGATTTATTATCAACCTCGTGTGTATATAAAATTGAAAAGACCGAATGTTTGTTACATCAAAACTCGAATGTAGCGGATAGATAAATATGAAACGTTCACAACGTTTTTATTAAGTAAAATAGTCAGTATATTCTGTTTATATTAATATCCTCTAGTAATAAAATGTTATAAAGAATATGATATTATATTAAAGATATTTTTGTTCATTAATTTTGTGAAAAATGTGAATGCAAGTAAGTGATCAACTTAAAAGTTTTACAAACTGATGATTTTATCATTCAATAATAGTAAAAATTTAAAAAAAAGGGCTTGAATATTTTGTAATCCTTTTCTATTCCACAACAATTCAAAATAGGCTAATGATGTTTTCTGGTATCTCTCCAGAATACATTAATTTGCTTCCACAAAATTAAATTTTTGATCAAGCCCCAGAAAATTGAGTGGGGGTTAGCTAGTAAAAATATAATAGACAAAACCTACAGCTTTATAAATTGATTACACACTTATTGAAGCCGACTGCTTATTTATTGAATGTGGCTTATATTTATCTTATCTGAGTAGCAACCTATATGTGATCAATCAGTTTCTAAACTATGACTTAATATCATACATACATATTCATATATTTATTTATTTTTTAACATCAATCGATTCAATCAAGTTTAAAACACGCTTTCATACTTGTGAAAATATGTAGATACTAGTGATAATTACAGTGAGTACCTCAATATTCTTAATGTATATTGCAATCGATAATGACATTTCAAACTATTTGAGAATAATTAATCGCTTAAAAGAAAAGTTCTTTTACGTGGCGGATATATTATAAATTAAAAATGTATTAACATTCAAATTGAATACGTTATGTAACTTGCAGTAAATTTGTATTAACTAATAAAACTATTTAAATAACTTATACATATTGAATTATCATTTCATAATATTTTTGATACTGTAAAATATCAGAAAAAAACAATTAATTTAATGTTAAATATTTAAAGCTAAATTTTGATTGCCAACTAATAAAACATTATTAATGTAATATATATAATCTTAATTATGAGAAGGATGAAACTAACAGCACTACTAATTAGAAAGTGTAATTTATTGGTAAAAAATTGTCTAAGAGCTCTTGAGCAATAAAATATAAAATACTAAAATAATCAACATTTGCCAAACTAATTTATTGTTAGTTGGTTATTTGAGACATTACAAATCTTTAGAAATTAGGTAATTATTTTTTCTTGTCAAAACCCCAAACTTCAATAAATGAATTGATTTTATTTTAATTATATAAGTTAATCAATAATTGTTTAGAAAATTCAATGATAATAGAATTGTATTATGAAATCTAATTTCATTAAATAATACCTTCCATTCACTGTGACAATTGAATCCATAAATGTATGTTGATGATTAACAATAAGACCATAAAATTAAATAATTAAACTAGATATGTTTAAAATTATATGAGAACAATTTTGAAATGTAAATAAAAAGAAATTCAACTCAATATACAATTATGAATCTTACCTCAGAACTTCCGATAGCAGAGTCATTAATCAGAAATGGCGTGTATCTCTCCTGCATTTTATCTTCACTAATAAATATTTTACTTGAACAAAATATACGATCGTAGGTGAAGAGCGAAGAGCGATGGTGGCAACCGCACTCGACGAAGGTTGGTCGACGAATGAGAAATGTTGGCGGTCTAGTTAACTACTGCCTTCACTAGCGCTCTAGAGACGGGAATCAGAACTAACATGCCTCCTCAAACTAAATATATCAGGATGCTTGTAGTCTGGAAATTATCTTCCAGTGTTTATTCTGGACCCTTAAAACTCATACCCTTCCTCTTACGCTGATCCTAGTATTTTTTTTCGTTCTTTAAGCCTACGAAAAACAAAAAATTGTCGTTATTTAATGTTTTACAATACGTTCATTGTTTTTAATAGTCCATAGAATAGTTTAGCTCTTGAGAAAGCAAGTTTTTTTTCTCTTATAAATTATAATTACTTGTATATTTCATCAAGCGAATATGGTAAATTATAAGAAATTGGGCAAATTATTGATATGGAGATGCAAGCAAAAGAAGGTGGGTAGTCAGTTGCCCACAGCAACCATGTCTGAGATTGAAGGTGAGTGTAAACATTGTAATCGAACTCGAAGTTTTCCAATTCCTAATGCTGCCTAAACAATCACATTTTCTGTGGAATTTAAGTACTTTTGTGTTTAAAAAAGAATCGAAATTGATAACTTATCTAAGTTTGTTTCTTCAATTATAGACCAGGTGTTTTGTAGCCTTGGCTTACTTAACGATTTGAATTTTGTCACTAACGAGCGCTTTGTCATGAAATAGTGTCAGTGATTTTTTTTAATAAATTTTTTTCTTGATTGTTTTGAGTTGTTTATTGTGTAGGTGTTGTGACCTACACAAATTCTTAAAGCTGCCAGATTCATTTAAAAGTTATGTCATTTACTAAAGAGTACTTGTCATTTTTGAAATATCTCAAAAATATGTAAGAGGTGCTTTCCTTAGGTGGGTGTTATCAAGTATATTTTGAATATAAATATTCTTCAATACAACATTAAAGTCTCTGGCTGTCATAACTAATTTAAAGTTACTAATAAGGGAAAACACTTCTATCAGTGTTGCTAGGTAACATTTATTAGAAGATAATGCAGCACTATTGAAGTAAAAATAATGGTTATATAAAATTATGGAACCTGCTGAGATAGGTATGTATGTAAACATGGTTGTTTGTTTTTTCTCTGACTACTTTAAGAAATGTTTTATCCAGGGTTTATGCTGGCACATTAAATGTTTAAGTTTTTTGGGGATTTCTTCATTCTCATATTCAACTCTGTTGTCTCTTTGAATGCCTTGCATACTAACAGCTATTATCATGATTAGTTAACTAATCATTAGGGATGTTTAAGGATTTGATAACAAATCTTGGTGCCAAAAAAAAAAAGTTAGGAATGTCCTTATGATTAGTTAACTATTCATTAAGAATGTCCTTTAAAAATGTTGCTAATTTGGTTTATTATATGTTAAAGTAATTTCATAAAATTATAAACTTTATTAATATCATTTATATTCTCAAATTTATCTCCTTTTTTTTTTTTTTTATAGCTTTGATTTTTTTTTTTCTAGAAACTGAAACTGTTCCGTCCATTTTATTACCATGCACATCTTGCAACAGGACATTTCGACCTGAAGCCTTAGCTAAACATTCTAAAGTATGTGAAAAGATTCTTATGAAAAAAAGAAAGCAATTTGATTCTTCCAAGCAAAGACTTCAAGGCACAGAGATTGAAAGTTTTGTTCAACAAACTGTACCAAAGAGTACTCGGAAAAAGGAAGCTCAATTAAATCTAAGTAAATCAAAATGGAAAGAAAAAGTGGAACAAGTTCGAGCCGTCCAGGCAGTAAAGAAATCAGCAGAAACACCCTTAACATCACAAGTAAAACCTTCAGATCATGAGGAATGCCCGTATTGTGGAAGATCTTTTGGGCCCAAGGCTTATGAGAGACACACTGAGTTTTGTAAAGAGCAGCTCCACAAATTAAAAGTGTCAAACAATAGTAATTCTGAAGCAAGAGAAAGACTGAAAGTTAGAACGACTGTAAGTATTGTTATTGTTAACATATATTTGACCTAACTTACAAGCCATGGGGTAAACAAATAAAATAAGAAATACTGGTATAATTATTTATTTGGAACACTACTAATAAAGATAACATAAATTATTAATAATAAATAGTTAAAAGGAAAAATAATTAGTAATTGAGTATTTAAATAAAATTTTGATTCACAGGTGAAAAATATAATAACATAAATAAAATCTTTTAAAATTAAAATGTACTACTGATCTAATAAACTAAACTAATTAAATCTTATAAAGTTAAACTTCACAAATAAAAACATGCAAAATTAGGAACATAAACTACTGTACTTTAAAAAGTTATGGCCATAACAAAATAAAGCCTGCACTACTGATAGTATAAGCAACTCAGGCACAGGACACTGATTAGTTATTTATTGGCATTCACCAGCTGAAACATATGCACCAAAAAAACATTTTAAAAGGTGAAGCTCCAATCTCTTGGTCAGCAATTTTAGTCCGATAATCAATTCTTGCAGCGAGCTTAGTGCTTCAGTTATTATAGCTCTATATCAAGTACCCCTACAACCAATATAACCATATCCATGTAATCAAAACATTTTAGCTGAATATTGGATTCCTGATAAATGTTAAGCCACCCAGGGCGGATTATAATTAAGGGCACCACTGCTTGACTAACTATACTCATGTAATATTTTTTTCTATCTTACCTTGCTCCTTATAAGCTATTTCTTAAAAAATTAACCACGATCTTGATAAAGACAAGATTAATCTATGCTAATGACTTGTATTGTTAGTTAAATTTTTGCTTTCTTCCAACCATGTTTTTCTTAGAAGAGATTGTAGAATTTTTTATTAAAACAAAACCGAGCTAGTAATCTCAGAAGATAACAGCTTATAAAACCATGTTTTCAAAAGAGGAGAAGAGGTTAGAATTGTAATCATGTAAAGAGGGAATCACAAGTATTCACAGAGAGAACGGAGCGAAGGACCCACTGCCACTATATGCAGTGAGTAGTTCTGTTACCTGTGACAGAGCCAATAATTTAAATTATTCTTTCCCTTAACATCGACATAGATGGGGTTTTCACTAAATAATTAACCAAAACTTTCAAGTACTTTCTCTTAATCCAAACTTATCATTATCAAATTCATTTTCATGTTTTTAAAAAAAATTATTATTCATTTTTTATTTTAAAAATTCTCTATTGGTATGAAAGCCTAATTTAGACTTGGGATTTTCGGTAGGTAAAATAATTAAAATGCTGATAATATAAATTCTAAATGAAGTGGAAGAGCATGTGCATTGTTAATCCAAACATGCATTTTTTTTGTTCTTATAGATAATTAAAATTATTCGCATAGGAATTATTTTTTTCAAAGTGGCATGTGATAGGAGAGCCAGAAATTTTTTTTTGTAGAAACATATATATGAATAAAATAGATTTGTACTAAAAGTTTTGATTTTTCCTTCCAATTATAAGAAAGTTAGTAATTTATTATCTATTTTATGTTAACAGTTACCTTGAGACAATTACTACAATTATTTATTCATTAATTCCTTCAACTAACATCTTATATTAAGTGAAGTACAATTATTTAGAACTGAATAACGTTTTGCATGTATTAGTTGATATCGTCAGCACCATGCTAAAGTAACGAATGTGAAAACTGACGCTTTTCAGGAGAGCCAAAACACAGAATATAATTTTTTTCCACCTGATGCGTTTAATTATTTTCAATTTTTAATTGTTAATAGATAACTTCAAAAAACTATCGTTTGAAGTTATTTTAATTTTAAAATTGAGGAGGTGGGTGCAAGAAGGGCGTATGGGTCCATTAGCCCTTTTTGGGGAGATCTCAAAAATGGATCCTCCATGTTGTCGTCAATCTGTGTAGCAAGTTTGGCTGGA
This sequence comes from Aelia acuminata, assembly GCA_911387785.2. Classification (NCBI taxonomy): domain Eukaryota; kingdom Metazoa; phylum Arthropoda; class Insecta; order Hemiptera; family Pentatomidae; genus Aelia; species Aelia acuminata. Next base: position 37,610,428 of record OU426983.1, read on the forward strand.
AAATTCCAGCAAGTTTGGTTGGTAGCCTTGTTTTATCAACAGCTGTTATACGCCCTTCTTCTAGAGAACGATAAGGTTCATTTTTCTCCTTGGGTTTCGCCGGTTCTTCTTTTACAAAAATATCTCTATTGTTTTGGATGGTGAATATCTAGCGGTTTGGATTCGGATAAGTAGTGAAATGGATGATTTGAAAAACGTCGTGAAGAAGTGTGTATGGTAGCCAGGTATGTACCATGTTTATTTAATATTCAGACTAAAGTCAGTCAACTAAGCTGTTGCTTCTAATCTCAGTAGGTATACCTACCTACCTACTCGCCTTTGATTGTTTTATTCTATATGTTATTGTATTCTCCAGTTTTTCTAGTCAGTTGAATACATTGAACGTAATAAAAAGGATTGTTTATTTCTTTATTATTGGATATGTTGATTTTCTTTATTTTTGGAGCCAGATGATTGGAAACGGAATGAGACTAAGAAAAAAAGCGAACTTCTGGGGACGGCTACACATCCTAATCCACTGGTAAAGTTGTTGCTCCTTAAACTTTCACCCTAATTAAAGAATGCTGCGCTAAAAAGTGCCCCGACAAGCTCGACAGAGAATGCCAAAAGGACCTATTTGAAGCATTCTACAGCTCCCAATCGAAGGAAGCTCAAGACCAGCTTTTAGCAGGTTCTCTTGAAAGGTTCCTCACTCCAATCAAACTACGACTGAACTTGAGCCCGAAGAAAGAACGGCTTCACACATGGAAGTATTCGCTAAAAAGTGAAGGTGAACCTGTGGAAGTTTACAAGTCCTTTATTCTAACGTTGTTCAAAATAAGCGAGAAGCATCTGCTTGTAATCCAAGCAAAAGTAGTACCAGGGGAGTGTTTTTCTGAAAAAAGAGGCACACACGGGAATCAAAGAAAGTTGCAAGGTGAGGTGTACCAACTTGCACTTGAACATCTTGAGCTGATTCCTCATCGCAAAAGCCACTACTCAGCAAATCGCTCGTACTTTGAAAACCCTTCTTTGACTGTCAAAGACCTTTTCAGCGAATTCCAACGATTCTACCTGCTTCGAACAGAAAAACCACTTGACATGAAGTTCAAAATCTATTTCAAATTCTATCGTCAAACCAATTTCACAACGAAAAAACCGAAGACTGACACATGCGATTATTGCTGTGCGAGTAAGATGAAGCTGCCGAAAAATCCAAACGATCAGAAAACTAAAGTTGAGCTTCAACTTCATGAGAACAAGGCACGCAAACATGGCGATTTGAAAAGAGAATACATAAAAAATGCTAAAGAATCAGATGAAATGCTAGTTTGCGAGTTCGACTACGCCCAGAATCTACCCCTTCCCAAGTTAACGATTTGTAATCAATTTTACAAACGTTTAATTTGGCTTTACATTTTTAATGTACACTGCCATAACGATGACTTCATTCACGATAGGTTAAATAATGGTCAGGATTTTCAGTTTACAATGATATTTATTATGGTAAGCCAACGTTTCGATCCAGCTTGTGGATCTTCATCAGGGCTAAAAGAAAACAAATATATGAGTACCTATGCTAGAGGGTGACAATAAATGGATACATTACAGAACTGATAATAATATAAAAGATGGTATACATAAATATTAAAATAAGAGGCTGGTTAACAAAATAAAATAGAATCTGATATTTACCTACTGAGTCCAGGTGGATACTAAGATTAAAGGTAAAAATAAGGTGAGAGGTAGTGGTAGGGGGTAGGTTTGCCGACTTCAAAGGTTTATGGCGGGGAAATCCAACGCTTTTGAAGTGAAGGCACATGACAACTGAGTGAACAAAATATTTAAAAACTAACAAAATATATGGTACTGTATACAAATAGTTAAGTCTGGACTGAATAATAACATAAAAATGAGATAATACATAAGGTAACAATGCATACAAATTTGGAAAAATATATAGAAAGAAGCATACAATACAAAAAATAATAATGGTATAAGAGGTACAGAGATAATTGCAGGTACCTATGAAATCAAAACTAGGATTTGAGGATGCGGAAGATGTTAGAATAAGTGGATGAAATTATCTCTTTATCTGTTTTGTGATTTACCGGGTTATTAGTTTCTAGATGGATGAAAATGGATTCTGAGAGGAGACGTTTGTCGTGGTTAGATACAGTTGCTAATATGGAGGGGTTCTCAAAGTCGAAGGAATGGTTGTGGGCAATGGCATGTTCTGCTAATTTAGATGTAGACGAATTACGCGTGGAAATACTGTATTTATGTTGATAAATACGTTTTTTAAAATAATTTTTGGTTTCACCTATATAGCAACTGTTGCAATTAAGCGTGGAGCACTGGATACGATAAACTACATTACACTTGTCTAGGAGAGGTACAGGGTCTTTGAGTTTTGTATAAAGATTTTTTAATTTTTATACAATATTAATTGTATAAATCTTTATACAAAACTAAAAGACCCTGTACCTCTCCTAGACAAGTGTAATGTAGTTTATCGTATCCAGTGCTCCACACTTAATTGCAACAGTTGCTATATAGGTGAAACCAAAAATTATTTAAAAAACGTATTTATCAACATAAATACAGTATTTCCACGCGTAATTCGTCTACATCTAAATTAGCAGAACATGCCATTGCCCACAACCATTCCTTCGACTTTGAGAACCCCTCCATATTAGCAACTGTATCTAACCACGACAAACGTCTCCTCTCAGAATCCATTTTCATCCATCTAGAAACTAATAACCCGGTAAATCACAAAACAGATAAAGAGATAATTTCATCCACTTATTCTAACATCTTCCGCATCCTCAAATCCTAGTTTTGATTTCATAGGTACCTGCAATTATCTCTGTACCTCTTATACCATTATTATTTTTTGTATTGTATGCTTCTTTCTATATATTTTTCCAAATTTGTATGCATTGTTACATTATGTATTATCTCATTTTTATGTTATTATTCAGTCCAGACTTAACTATTTGTATACAGTACCATATATTTTGTTAGTTTTTAAATATTTTGTTCACTCAGTTGTCATGTGCCTTCACTTCAAAAGCGTTGGATTTCCCCGCCATAAACCTTTGAAGTCGGCAAACCTACCCCCTACCACTACCTCTCACCTTATTTTTACCTTTAATCTTAGTATCCACCTGGACTCAGTAGGTAAATATCAGATTCTATTTTATTTTGTTAACCAGCCTCTTATTTTAATATTTATGTATACCATCTTTTATATTATTATCAGTTCTGTAATGTATCCATTTATTGTCACCCTCTAGCATAGGTACTCATATATTTGTTTTCTTTTAGCCCTGATGAAGATCCACAAGCTGGATCGAAACGTTGGCTTACCATAATAAATATCATTGTAAACTGAAAATCCTGACCATTATTTAACCTATCGTAATTGAAGAACAGTTGACCATCTCTCATCTCTACTGATGACTTCATTCATTTATACATTCCTGGAATCGGCTGCAAAGAAGGGCCCCAACTCGGTAGCTTCCTTTCTGTTTGATTTGCTCCAAAAAAAGGTTTTGGACTTCCCAAACATAAAAAAAGTTGTATTTCTGTCGGACGCAGCGAGTGGGCAAAATAAAAATGGAACAATGTTGAAGTTCTGCTCGTATGTTGCTAGCGCATTTAATGTCGATGTGATTCAGCTCTTTCTAGTTCGAGGCCATTCTTTTGGCCAATTTGACCGAAATTTCGGTCTTGTCCGGTCAAAGCTTCGAGGAAAGGAAGTTGTTGAAACCCCTGAGCTGTACTACGAAGCTTTTCGATCTACTCGAGCTAAACCTACACCTTTCCAGCTCATCTACGACACTAGTGTATTATTATGTTTGAGTGGGAAAAAGCACTAGCACCATTCTTCGACAAAAACCCTTCATCTAAAGATGCAAAATTTGGAATACAACAGTACTGCCAGGTGAAGTACTCACCAAACGGAAATCTTGCTACGGCAAAAGATTATGAAGGCACATTTCAAGCATTAAGATATATGAATACAGTGCCAACTGAAATAAACCTGGAACAGTCACCTAAAGTACCATTCAAGATTGGGAAGAAAGATGAAGGAAAAGTGAAAGATGTCCAGGACCTTTTTATATACCTCAAAGACGAAAGCATAAAGTTCTTTCAAGAACTATTTGACAGTGTCGATCCTCAGAAAATCCAGTAGCCACCCACTGAAGGCCCCAGTGAAGGAACCTCTCTCAACACCGATGGAGACGAAGTAGTTGCTGATTTTTTAGCTGATTCTGATGTTGAAGAAGATGAGTGATATGCCTGCCTTCTGACTGTGACACATTTTATTTTGTTCTTTCGCCCTTTGTAAAATATTTATTAGCTAGGCAAGCCAAAATAATGTTCATTTCTTTCAAAAAACCAAACGTAACTAAGTGCCTTACTTAGTTTTATTATTTCTAAAAGGATCTCAAGTTTTTCAAAGATAGTAGTTTTGCATTTTGACGTCAAACCTAGTGAGATTTCGGAATATCTTAGTTACCTATGTACCTACTTTTGACGATTTTTTTTAGTCATAGCCTTGATATTTTTTTGAAAAAATATATATGACAATGTGATATTTTAATTTGAAACGTTTAAATAGAAAAATTGGTTCATGGAATTCAAAGAATTTTATTGTTTTTCTCTAAAAAGCTCCTTCTGATTTCCATAAGCCCTTCTTGGGGAGAACGAGTTGAGAGGGCTTTTGAAAATCTCTCCAAGAAGGGCGTATAAAATGCTTCATATTTCACCCATTTTTTCTGGGATCGTTACAAGCTAACCCTATTTTGACTAGTGGAATGGGAAGTAGAATAATGACTGAGTTGGGGTGAAAAGGTTTGGAGAGGTTAGAATATCTTAACAGCTTGCGGCGTGTTTGGAAAAACTTTGGGGCTAATTTTCTCAAAACACAGATTTGACGCATACGCCCTTCTTGCACCTACCTCCTCAATTATTAATTATATATGTTTAAAAATATTGGCTACTTTACCCAAATGGAGGTTTTTTGATGGAAAGGCACTGAATTGAAGGTAAAGAATCAAAGTCAAATTTGAAGTTTTAGTGAAAATTCTCAAGTTTGCAAAGAAGTTTCAAAGCATTCATTTTCGATACTTTATATCGAGGTTAAAAAATTGCTATAAAAGGTAATAATAATGAATGAAAAATAAAAAAGACACCAACCCACACACGTTTCCCCATCATGGAACTTTATGAAAAAATAAAAAGACTTTTTTTTTTACTTAGAATAACTTTTATTGAACACAGAATAAGGTGCAATATTCCTTCAAAACAAAATACATGATATATTAAAAAATACATCCAATCTTCTATTTTCGTGTTATCTGGTTCTGGAAGAGAATCACGGACTGATTTTAAAGTCGGAAGCTGCTCATAAAACGACCTGTACACCTTTGGAACCAGCCCTTGATTGCGTAGTTGCAATAAATCTTTTTTTTCACATCTGAAATACAAATCCGACCATGGTATGGCTTGAAAGGTTCAGGAAGCTTTAACATTTAACATACATTATTGGGATAAATGTATTTTTTCCCTTGTTTTCTTTTTCGAATCAAAACATCAAAATCAATCTCATCGAAATTAGTTTTGACAAAAATTTATTCAATTCTGATTTCCGGTATTGAAACCACTCACAAGAATTGAAATTTTTTGTATTTTTCTTTTTCTTGGTGGTTTCTGGAACAAATTGGTCTTGATAAAGATTGAAATTTAAAAATCATCATGTTGGAGCCTAGTCGCAAGATAGTGTGAGGATAAGAAGATGAAGATGGCCGCCACCAAAACCAATGCGATACTCCTTAAGGGCAAGACAGATAGGGCTCACCCAATAACCAAGGACATGGAAGGCCAGGGGATACGTCTAAGTGAGGTGGTAACTTACCTTGGTGTTAGGTTAGGCGAAGGCTTGAATGTGACGCCTCAATTGGAATACTTGGCTGGTGGCGTGGTCCAAGCAGTGAACAATCTTAGTCGAATAGGAGGCGCATCCTGGGGCCTTAGGTACCTGGCTAATAACTATCTATAAAGGAGTGGTTGAGGGTACTCTACCTCCTCTTTCTGGTATCGGAACCTCAACCAGAGACAGAGGAACAGGCTTGCATCAACTCAGAGAACAGCTTTGCTTCGCGTCATCAGAGCTTACAGGTCAACTTCGCTTGAAGCAGTGTAGGTTCTAGCGGGGGTGGTTCCTCATGCGAGAAGAATTGATTAAATACCTTTACAGAAAGCCAGGCTCAGCAGGATTTTCGGACGCTGTAAGGGCGAGGATAGTTTAAAATGGAAGCAGATAATCCGGGAGGATATGACTTAAAAGTGGAGTCCAACCTCCCAAAAAGGGAGCACTTTCAGGAAATATTTTCCTACAATAAAATACCGACAATTGGCTAAATTGGCCCGGACTATTGGGTTGTACAGTTCCTCACGGGGCATGGGGGTTTTTAGAGCCCATCTGCATCGACTTGGCCTGAACATAGATCCCCACTGCTCCACCTGTTGTGTTCCAGAGACTGCTGAGGAGCACGTGGTCATGAACTGCACTGCATTAGATGGAATAAGGGCCAGAATGCTGAGAACCAATTTTCATCCTCACTGAGCATGAGTTCCCCCAGCTGGTTAGCAAGGAGAATTTCCCATGGTTCAAGTTCATCGAAGGATGGAAAACGGCGTTGGGTCCTGCCCACTTCAACATGGGAGCCTGCTCCAAGAAGACTTAGAAATAGAAACGACCTTCGAGCTCTTGGGGACAGCTGAAGAAGACAAAAATCAAAATAATAGGTTTACTAGCAGTAGTGTGTTTTTGATTAGTCATGCGTAACATCCCACTACTGCTATACCCGTATTGCCTGTGAGGCATGGAAGGGAGGTAATAAATAAATAAATAAGTTATTTGATAATTTTCAATGAAATAACTTATTTCTTTGTAAAGTCTTATTTCAAATAAGAACTCAATTTGTAAAAAATATTGTTAATAAGTTGTATTATGACACATTGTTTTTATGAATAATTATGCACAGAAAAAAATTACTACGTATGCTAGCAAATGATGCCATATTCGATAAATTACAATGGTTCAATATGCCCATTCAACTAATTGGTAATGAAAACTTACGAAACTGGCATTTCCGTTAGTTTGGATTATAGCGTTTGATAAATTTTATTATTGGTCCAACTGTGTAAACTGTTAAATATCATATTCATAAATATAGCATAACTCAATAGGGCAAAGCTGTAAATTCGTAAAAATGACAATGACTTACGACCATCCAACAGATTCCTCGTTTTACCATTAGGTAGCCCTTTTTTAGAACTACGGCACACCATCGAATTTGAAAATCGCGATTTTTCACATTCGTTAGTTTAGCATGGTGCCGACGATATAAGACTCTAGAATATTATATTCTCACTTAATTTTTGTATTCTGATTTTTAGTATCGGGGACCTTTAACCAACAAAGTCCTTAACCGTGATAGATACCAACCTAATCGAAATAGAGATCCAAGCCCATTAGGATTGTCATCGTCTGACATGTATGGTTAGTATCATTCTCTATCTAATTTAATTGGCTATTTGAACAGAAATTTTCTCAGAATAGATATTTTAATTTGATAAGAATTAGTTTTGATTTGTAGTTGAGTTAGTTTTAATAATTTTTAATAATAATTAGAGTGGTTTTCAAACTAAAAAAAAAAAAAATTGTTCTTTAGAAATTTAATTTACTACAAACATATTTTATTTATTATATTATGTATTTAATATATTATATATATATAGCTTTCAAAATCATAAAGTATAAAAATTAATTATTCTTTCTTATTGCCTTCTTTAACTATTTTAAATAAATAAAAAACATATGTTTTAAATTAGTTAACTTCATTATGCTTGCTTTTTGAAACTAAATTTAAATTAGTTTCATTTAATGATCAATATTGGCTTTTAGCTGTTATATTTATTAAAATGGTATTCCTAGTTACAGATGATACGCCTAAGTCTAGAGGACTAAGTCGTAATAGCTCACTTCGTTCAAGTTTGAGATCTAAGCCTGAAACCACTCCTCCTCCTCCCCTCAGAAGGTATTTATTATTGATAGAGTGATTAACGTGTTGGCTGTTCTAATATATTTAAATAAATGATACTGCTCATGATTTTGTGAAAGAATTGCCAGTGTAACAAAAAAAATCTAGTTTAATTTAAAAGATTTATTAGGTTGTGTACTAATCTAGGGGCCATGCCTACGGCTAATTATTTACTGGTTCTATATCGTTCCATTTTCAATCACTTTTAGTTATCTAATGCATATTATTTGTTATTAGTGTAGGATATATTGTATCCCCCACTAAAAAAGGACGCCTAGTGAATAAAACCTGGATTGTACAGATCAATAGGCTTTTACAAGCAGATATCAGCTATTGCTTAAATAAAAGTAATTCATTAATCGAAAACAATTTTGTTTAATTTATTTCATGGAATTGAAAAAATTTCAAATTTTTTTTTAATTTATTAGTCGGTAAACTGAATTTTATAATTTGTCATTTATTCAATTATCATGTCATGTTAATCAGTCAAATAAATGAAGGAGAGACATTTGTTCTTTTAAGAAAAAATTATTCCTCTTAATTTGAACTTGTTCTTATCAAAATAACTCTTTTTGATTTGCTTAAAGTGTAAATTTTTTAGTGCAATATGTTTTATAATTCTATTTTATTCTACTGTCATGCAAAGAGCTACCTATCGGTTCTAGCAGCAGTCATGGTTAGGTTTTGGGCACAAGATGAAGAGGAGGTAATATGAATGTTGCCATGGCCTCTAGTATAGTAGCTCCTTTTATTGTTGAAGATATTTTAATGTTATAAAAAATATTATTTTGAAAATAGTCATTTTTTTTTAAGAATTGAAAATAACTTAATATTACAATTGATTTGTGACATAGCAAAACTGTCTTGTCCACTTTTTAAAATTAAAATTATATACTCCAAATACGGGTTTTATGGTTTTTCCACAGAAAACTGATTGTTTTTCTACACTTAATGTCCAATTTATTGATTTAGCTTTAAACACAAAAAAAATTATGACTTTAATGTAAGAGATGGTGAAAAATGAAGTTGAGCCAGATTCTGAGTTTTGAAGCAGAAAGGACTGAAAACTTAGCCAGTTTTGATTTCTCAATATTTTTATTGCATTGCTAAGAAATTTTTATCCAGTTTTGATTGAAACGGCTTATATATTCTTAAAGAGTGCGGAAAACACTGTAGGAATCCGCTGCTGACTATATTTAGACCTCCTGTGTTTGTCATATGTCACTACTCAATTGAAGGTTGAGCTTGAAATCATATCTAAGTCTAAGAATTATTTAATCCTTTAACCAGGCAGGACGTATAAATGCGTCCTTGAAATATATGTTGTACCCTGGAACTGGTGGGACTTATATTTTCGTAAAACAGAGGTATTAGTCATAGATACATGTATCTATGACTAATACCTCTGTTTTACGAAAATATAAGTATATATATATATATATATATATATATATATATATATATATATATATATATATATAAATGATAAAAACAACAAATATTTCAGGACGTCTACATACGTCCCGCGTGGTTAAAGGGTTAATATTCCAAGTATTTTAAGTTTCAATGTTATTGTTTTCCGTCAAGTATGTTTAATTTATGTACTTTATCTATTACTTCAAAAATTTTGTATTATTATTTATATAATTTATGTATATAATATAATTTTATTAATAATTACCCATAGATGAAATGCCCTTCTTATAACTTAATCAATTAAATTATTATGTTTAGGACAATGACACAAATCAATCCACCTAGCAAAGGTCCTCGTGGTAGTCCGAAAGGTATGAATGAGACTGATCTACTCCAAAAAGCTCAATCTTTTAACAACAAACCAAGGATGATTTCTAAAGAACCCGTCGAAAAGAGGTACTTTTTATCTGTGATAATGAATTAAGTTCATGAAATTATGACTGCTGCTCCAACAATACATTCTTTCTTTCTTTTTTCTGTATTAATTTTTTATAATTAAGCAGTTAGAGCAGCAAATCATAAAGCTCTTCATTATTTATTATTTTTGTTTTTTCATGAAATGCTTGGAGAGCTTGATGTAAATTGACAGGATGAAGCCAACATACTCAAAATCAATTGCACAGCCTCAAATGAAGACTAATTCCAATCCTAAATCACCTCCAAAGCTGAACAATACTGATGTCAACACATTCAAAGAATTGAACGTTATTAGTTGTTTTGCATCTGGTTCCTCGAAATCTGATAATAATGTGAAACTGATGAACCCTCTTTCTTCTTCTGTTCTGGGTACATTAAACTCAGAGATCCTATTGAATGCTGTTTCCAATAGTGAAAATGTAACATCTGATGCGAATATAAAACCAATAAAATCTGATACTCAATTGAATTCTGTTCTCCAGAGTGAAACTGTTTTATCAAAGGATGGTATTAATGTGAAACAGACAAATGATTGTCATTCATGTGAAATGGTTCCTGAAACAATGGTGTCTATAACTCCATTAAATGTAACTCCTCCTAATGAAATTGGTTCATCTGATTTACCAAATGCCAATCGTTGTTTAAATCCAGGACGTGATCATGATTCAAATATTGTTCCCAAAAATGAAATTACAGAATTATTATCCTCCAAAGAAGGTGATAATTATAATATCTGCTCTTCCCAGCCAATCAAAGAAAATAATAATGATCTTTCGAAAGATAGCAATTTCCTTACTGGAGAAACAACTAAACAAACTGATCTTGCCAAAAGATGTCACAAAAATCTGGCATACACTATTGAATTTGAACATGACGGTAGATTTTTAGTTTATGAGCATCACAAGGTTGGACTTAAGAAAAGTCCTTTAATTTCTAAAAAAAGAGTATCAAAAAGTTATGAATCAGTAAATTCATTTAGTAATAAAAAATTTAACTTGGAAGATATAGAAATCAAATCAAATATCATGTCTGAAGAAGTTCTCAAAAACGAAAATTTGTCAGTTCTAAATGAAGTTGAATCATCTTCCAATTCAACTCAAAGTTATGAAGTAAATGCAGCGCAAGTTGAAGATTTAGCAGTATTGAATTCTTCTAACAAAATATGTCCTGCGGAAGCTCTCAAAAATGAAAATTTGTCAATTCTCAATAAAGTTCAATCATCTTCTAATTCAACTCAAAATTATGAAATAAATACAGCACAGGCAGAAGAATTAGAAGCATTGAATTCTTCTAATAAAACATGTCTTTCATGGAGGGAGAGAGTTTTAGAAATTATGGAGGTTTCTGAAAGTTCAAGCAATAAAAATCTGAAAACACAAATGAATTACAACCCCCATAAAGTTGATTTGTGCCAAGCTTCTGAATCCAAAAGTGTCGAATCTCAATCTGAAGAAGTAATTAATATTAACAAACCTGATTCCAATGATAAATTCACTGATATCGATAAAAGTTTATTGATTGACCAAGAATTAATTAATCTACTAAATCCTAAGAAGAAAACCCTTGAAAATATTGCAAATTCTTCATTTCATAATGATGATATTCCACTTGAAATTAATGATAATCAAACAAAACCATTAGTTTCAGAAGAAACAGCAATTATTGATCAAAAGAACAATACCAAAGATGTGGAAACCAGTGATGAGATTGGTACAGTAGAAAATGATTTTTTTAATGCAGATCTGTATTTTGATGATGAGGAAAACAATAATGAAGTGAAAAAAGGACCAGATGATGATTCCTTGGATGCTGATGTATATTTTATTGAAGAAAGCAATGTTGCCAATGAAATTTTGAGAGAAGAAGCAATTAATGTAGAAGAATTCGTTATGAATGAACATTCTGCTGAGGAATCTAATTTGTTAAAAGATTTCGATATCAACAATGTTAGTAATGCCTTGGAAACATATAATGTAGTTGATCCAAAAGAGGTCTGCTTGGACATTCTTTGTTTTAATGATAATAATTTACATCGAAACGAAGGACATCAAAGTATCAAAACTTTGGAAGAACCAAATATTAAGACATATAGTTTAGATAATTTTGATAGTGCAAAAATACCATCCATGACAATTGTAGATGAATGTGACTTTTATGACCTAATTGATTTAGATGATTATTTCAATCTAAATCGGCCTGAGGTGTTTATTGGAGAAAATAATTTCCTTGAAAAAGTTTGCTTATCTTCACCAAAGATGGAGAAAAAAATTGAGTTTCGATCTTTTAGTGATTCAGAACTTCAAAAAAAAGAGTTTAAAAAAAATAAAGTTCTAGAAGTAGTCAAAAGAGATCTGGACACTACCTGTAAGAATGATGAAGATGATCATTTGAATTTCGAAGAAAAAGAAATGGTAAAAGATAAGATCCTTAGATTAGCTGGTCAAGAATTTGTATTAATGGCTGATAGGAATAAAGAATGTGAGAATACTGAAGGATTTGGAATGGGCCACGATCACCAGATAGAGTCTGAAACAAAAAATACATACTTACATATCCCCGAATGTAGTAGTAAGCTAATTTACCATGGCTCATATAAACCTAATACATACTGTCTAAATACACATACAAACAATAACCGAGAGGGTGTTGAAATTTTTTCATGCCTGAAAAGAAATAATGAGGAAGAGCCAAACAATACTTCTCGGCAAACTATGCTTTGTGGGTCAGAATGTTACTCAGATTATGACAGTGTATCAGAGAAGGATAGCCTCGAAATTAAGTTTGTGGAAGATAGCAGTGATGAATTTTATATCAGTCAGCCAGATTTGACTCATGATGATAGAGTCCCTTTTGAATCTGAACGATTTAACCATTCCTTTAATTTTTCCTCAGAAGGTGCAAGATACAGTTTTTCTTCTAGTTCTTCAAGTTATGGGAATGAAGAAGACGAAAGAAGTATGAACAAAAATTCAGTCATTAGTCAAGAATCTTTGTCTGACATAACTCCCCTACCCTTTATTTCTCCTAAAGAACAATCATGCGATAGATGTACATCAACCCATATTCCTTTACTGAAAGCAAGAAGAAATGACATATATAGATCGAATACTTTACCTCCTTTATTTGTTGAGCCTAAAACATCTATTAGGGATGATAAGAAAAACAAAAGCAAATATGATTTTTCAGAAACTTATCAGAATTTGAAAAATGATTACTATACACATTTTTCAAACATAAAAAACTCTCCTGAGGAATCAGATTCTGATTGGGACTTGTCTGATTTTGATACATGTGAGAAAAAAAAAACAGTATTGACTCGTTCTTCGAAAACTGTTTATAACAAGTATTATGAGGAGGTAGAATATAGTCGAGAATCAAATGAGTTTCATACCATTAAAACTAGTGTTTCCAATTTGCCTCTTCCTCATGCTGATGTTTTCAAAGAAAAAGAATTTAAATTGCCAAAAATTAATTCGAAACATGTCCCGCTTGATCAGAGAGCTCACAAGAAAAAGATGACGGATTTTGAAAAGTTGCCTCTTTTGAGAAATTTCAAAGACTTCAAATGGTTTGTATTGACTTTTTGTAAATAGGTTAATTTATTAGCGTTTAGATTGTTTGATGTTAGACCTCTTGGGTTACTGTTTTGAATGAATTTTCCTCACTTAAATATTCAGTTGCTAGGATATATACTAGTGACCCACCGAAGTTTCGGTTTCGGTCAGTTTCGGCCGAAAAACCTGGTTTCGGCCGCAGTTTCGGATTCGGCCAAGCCAAAACTAGCTTTTGTGTCTTATATCTCCGAGAAGGAAATAGGACTACACGATTTCAGCTTGTAAGATCGATCTCTTTCATGGCCTTTAACACCCTTGGATTTAAATGTGGGAAATATCTGTTATTTTAGTTATTTAAACTTGTGTTGTATTTCGATAAAACTTACATATTTTTTATTCAAATCAAAACAGAAATAAATATTTTAGTCAGTATCCTTTTTATAAAAATCTGGTGCGTGCGCGCAACACACAACTTTCACTTACCAACTTACTTAGATTAGAAATTGACGTGTTTTGCTAATTATTATTTTCCAAAGTCACACATTTTTCTACATTCATATCTTATTTTTGTTAATCGTTAAAGCCGTTTTTGAGTAAATAAAAAAACCCGTGAAAATGATACAAAATTTATTAAGTAAAGTCCCCCCTCCCGTAGATCAATTTTGATGAAATTTTTACAGTCATATCTCGGGCATATGAATACATCAAATACCAAGTTTGATCAAAATCGTTAAAACCGTTTTTGAGTAAATAAAAAAAACATGTGAAAATGGTACAAAATTTATTAAGTAAAGTCCCCCCCTCCCGTAGATCAATTTTGATGAAATTTTTACAGTCACATCTCGGGCATATAAATACATCAAATACCAAGTTTGATCAAAATCGTTAAAACCGTTTTTGAGTAAATAAAAAAAAAACGTGAAAATGATACAAAATTTAGTAAGTAAAGTCCCCCCTCCGGTTAATCAATTTTGATGAAATTTTTAGTCATATTTCGGGCATATAAATCGATCAAATACTCAGTTTAATCAAAATCGTTAGAGCCGTTTTTGAGAAAATCGAAAAAAAACGTAAAAAGTTATTAAATAAAGTACCCCCTCCCTTTGAGCAATTTTGATGAAATTTTTGCTGTCACATCGTGGGCATATACCTACACTAAATACCCAATTTCAGGTTCCCACGGTTTATAGTTTTTGAGCTAGTCTGTTCACACACACACACACACACACACACACACACACACACACACACACACACACACACACACACACACACACACACACACACACACACACACACACACACACACACACACACACACACACACACACACACACACACACACACACACACACACACACACACACACACACACACACACACACACACACACACACACACACACACACACACACACACACACACACACACACACACACACACACACACACACACACACACACACACACACACACACACACACACACACACACACACACACACACACACACACACACACACACACACACACACACACACACACACACACACACACACACACACACACACACACACACACACACACACACACACACACACACACACACACACACACACACACACACACACACACACACACACACACACACACACACACACACACACACACACACACACACACACACACACACACACACACACACACACACACACACACACACACACACACACACACACACACACACACACACACACACACACACACACACACACACACACACACACACACACACACACACACACACACACACACACACACACACACACACACACACACACACACACACACACACACACACACACACACACACACACACACACACACACACACACACACACACACACACACACACACACACACACACACACACACACACACACACACACACACACACACACACACACACACACACACACACACACACACACACACACACACACACACACACACACACACACACACACACACACACACACACACACACACACACACACACACACACACACACACACACACACACACACACACACACACACACACACACACACACACACACACACACACACACACACACACACACACACACACACACACACACACACACACACACACACACACACACACACACACACACACACACACACACACACACACACACACACACACACACACACACACACACACACACACACACACACACACACACACACACACACACACACACACACACACACACACACACACACACACACACACACACACACACACACACACACACACACACACACACACACACACACACACACACACACACACACACACCCCATTTCGCAGGACTTGGTTATTTCGACTCAGGGGGTCCAAAAACGTGTATTTCCGTTGAAAACCGGAAGTCGAAAATTTTCACGATCGCAATACTTCCACTTACTGTATATTTCATATATAGGTAAGTGAAAGTAAAAAGGGGGTTTAGTTGCATCAAATGGTGGTAGTAGGTTTTGTTCTTTGTTCTTGTATAGAATGAGACTCAGATGCAAAAACCAATTTTTCTAACTTGGCGGGGGGCTGCCCCTCCCGGATCACCAAAACTTCAAAAAAACGTTTTTCCGTATCAACAATGAAGAAGCATGTTTTCGATGAAACAATGAAGAGCATGTATACATTTTTAAACTAGATTATATCTGCTAACATTTCGGACCAAAACTGTGACTAAGTAGGCAAAATAGCTTCTGAGATACAGCTGTACATATTCAATAGGCCGTCATTTTGTATTCGATCGGCTTTATCATGTCAAAGATTTACTTTATTATTTAATATTTAGATATGATAATATGAATTTTTATTATTATTAGCCGGTTCTTTCAAGATTATATCAACTTTTAGGGCTGTACTAGTAAAGCGGTATGGTCTAACAACCCACTTGGAACTTCCGTACTAGGAAGTAAGGGCCGTGATTCGATCCTATAACCTAACTACTACACCTAGTTACCACTCCTACCGACATATTATATGAATAATTGAGTTAAATTACTGTTATTTTATAAGCTCTCATTGATATTATTGCTAAGCTAGACATATTACACACTTACACGTATTATATAATGTAAGTTTCGGTTTCGGTTTCGGCCCGAAACCAGGTCTATGGCTGAAATTCGGTTTCGTTTTTGGCAAAAATTTTGTTTTCGGTCGGACTCTATATACTAAGAGTTTTGTTACTTTATATTATTTATTTATATTATTTAGTTATGTTACTTTACTGTTATTTATATTGACTATAATTGTTAAGAAATGTCCTGGGACTAGATCCCTGAAGAAAGACAAAAAATTTTAAGTATACTAAAAATATATAGCTATTCAAGAATTTCATTTATATTTTTGAATAATTAGGAAAACTAAAAATAAATAAAATCATCTGAAAAACCGAAATGATTTCATTGTACAAAAGAAAAAAGAAAAAATTGGGGGGGGGGGGGGGGGAGAAAATGAAAACCAGGAATTGATTTTTGAAACTACTATTTATTCTGAGCATACATTTTAATCTTGATAATTCAAAGTGTGTTTGGGATGTGAGGAGGTATTGGAAAAGTATAATAATAATTTATTTTATTTGATAAAGACTATAAACAAGACAATTTTCCTTTCTTGCCGAGGAAAGCTGTTCATGCTGTGGCAAATTAATAGTTTATTCCCCACCATATCCTCCTATACCGCGAAAAGTTGACTGATCATAGGCAAAACTGCCTACCCGACTTCCTCTCAGCCTCCTGTGATAATGAAAAAATCGAGGAACTTTTGGACATCAATTGTATGGATAAATTATATAAAATTTATAACTTCATCCTGTTCGCATCCAACACATGATTTCCGAATAAATGTTTTTTAATGTTATTTATATATTCAAGATTGAAATTATTGTCTAATATAACTTACTTATAATTTAAGTATTATATAGCAGTTCCAAACATATATCGATAATATATGTTTCGTATTAGTCTTATTATCAATTACTATGTTAATTATTTTTTTTGTTTTACATTATTTTGTCAAAATAATATTTGTACTAGATTATAGCCTTTATCAAATAAAATATATTATTATTATTAAGATTTTGGAAAAGGAGGTTTTTGAATGTGGATTAGGAAGTAGCGTGGCACCGGGTATTATGTATGTTAAGGGAGCAGTGAATTGTGCATGAAGGGAATTTTCAAAGGTTTTATTTCTTTAAGCAGGGGTATAAAGGTCAGAAGAAAATAAAAAAATTATTATTTAATAAGTAAGCAATTTTTCTTTCACTTGCCTCCTATACATGAAATATATACAGTATGGAAAAGAATTGTGATTGTGAAAAATTTGGACCTCAAAAATATTAATGTTTTGTATTGCGTCCTCTGAATCCTATTAAACAATTCTCGCTAGCTTGTGTTTGTGTACAGAGTAGAATAAAAATGAAAAGTCGCACAATACTAAAATTAGGTATTTCAGGTGACTATAATGTGACAGCAAAGGTTTATTGAAAATTGAGTTACTGGAACTGGTACTTTATAGTCAAATATTTTACAAAATTTTGTGGTTTCCTCAAAAACAGCTCTAAGGATTTTTTTTTTTATAAGCTCATCATGTTTAATGAGAATTAATTATTCTTAAATAGGGGGTAGGTGTTATCATCATTGAAATGGCAAAAGAAAACTTCTTCATGTAAAGTACCTGTGATTTTGTTTATTTGGAGTAATTGGCATTCCTCTATTATCCACAGTAATAAGAAATGCCTAAATATAAATTCATTTTTAAATCAAATAAAGTTGAAAACAATATGCTTTTCCTTGAATGAAAATTTCAAATTGCAGTAATATAATCGTTGAAAAACTGAGAATTTGAGAAAGAATATATATATATATATATATATATATATATATATATATATATATGTATATGTAACTATACATTTATTAAATTTAATAAGTCTGTAATTTTACATAATTTTATTTGAAAATAAAAGATTGGCTAGGGCCAATATAATAAATGTTTAAGAATGACGATCTATTGATCATTAACAATGATCCCATCCTTTAGTAACGTCCAGCTCCCGATAACTCGCTATGACGTGGCAATATCTGTGAATCTTTGGATCAGTGAAGAGATGAAATTGATATGAATGTCGATACTTACCCTAGTAGCATAGTTGGTTCACGCACCGCTTGGGTGATCCCATTCCAGCCATGGCCAGTCTCTTCTCTTCAGATGAAGTTATTTGTAAATAATTATAATTATTTATTTGTTAAAGTGTTGAAAGTTAATTGATGAGGATGATAAAAAAATTCTACTTTCGTATTGTGTTTTGGCAACTTTTTGATTCCCATGATATTTATCATATGGGAATTGTCAGAAGACTAAATCAAACTATTTTGAGAGAAGACGAGATGTGAGTGCTGTTGAAAATGTTTTGTTGTTGGCCTTCTAGTTGCTATGACCACAGGAAATGTAATGCGCGCTTAATTTGGTTGTTTTAATATCAAGGCATGAAATCTGTTGGTCACCAACGCCTTGCCTTTAACTTAAGTTGTCCACTCTCATTTTTTTCAAAAATTTAGAACTAAAAAAATATTTTTTTTTAATGGAACGATATTATATATATATATATTTTTTTTTTAACTGATAACTTTTATTCACACCTGTCAATAATAACATCAACAATCACTGAATTCGATGATTTTGAAATAATACATTGGCATGAGGGGGAGCATTACCCAGGGGCATCTCCTATTGGCTTGAATGTTACTATAGTCCATTCCACGTCAACATGGTAGTAGATCTTATGCGCTGTTGCCAAATCTTAAAATGTACCCGATTTTCGTTTTAAAATTCTGAAAAACTCCACTCTTTCGTCCCTGTGTCCTTATTTTTAGAGATATTGCTTTGAAATTTTTCATAAAGACACCAGACGTTGCCTTTACTCGTAACAAAGAAAAAAAAATGGTTTTAATGTTGTTCCTTTCCTATTATTTGGCAAAATGAAAAAAAAAATGACATTTTTGATTTTTAAAAATTAGCCTGCTAGAAATGTTCATACTATAGCAGTCTATGAAATTTTGGCATATCTCTTATAAAAAGGACAATTTAAATTTTATTATAAGCTATGTCCGGCAATTGTGGGACGCATACAGCTGGACTAATTGATTTTTAAATGTGAGCGAAAGGTACACCTCATAGGTTTACCACTCCAGGCGACTGAATAAAGATATCATACTTAAATTAAATTATTATTGTTAAAAGTGAATTAAAAATATTTTATGAACTACGTTCTCAAGAACGAAGTAAGTTAATTACAAATAAAATAGTTTTAATATTTCTCGTTTTACTAAATTCCACTTTCTCTTATTTACACCTAAATTATTCACTATGCAAAATTATGATTCAATTTATTTCAAAATCTTTTCATCTTTCATAATTTTTAAAATAATTTCATTATCCAGCTCCTCTTCAGCGTTCTACGGGTGTTACCTGGCATGAGTTTTGTGGCCATGTTATTAATGAGTGAGTTAGGGTATCCTTGTAATTTTTCGTGGAATCTTTTGCAGTGAGTTTGTATGTGTTCATTGACAGTCGGCATGTGAAGATCATTGTATAGTGTTATGGTGCTGACATAATGTTACAATTAAAAATATTAGATAATTACTTGTTTCTCAACACGGTTCATATTTATTTTTCTGCTGCTAAATAATGCTTCATTAATTCAATACATTTTTAAAAATAAAAATGTTGCTTAAAAAGTATTTCTTTATGAGGTCAGTTGTAGTTCGATGTAATAAAAGAATAAATCTGAACATGACATAAAGCATTAAAGTGTAAGTTCATTTTCATATAGATTTTTTTATTAATTGTAAAATGAAATTAGATGCCAAAATTCCAGCTCATAAATTTAAAAAAATCCTTTGAACAAAAGAAATATATATTATCATTATAATATATAACTTAACATTATTAACTCAGAATCATATTCCAATGAAAATTTTCATCCATAAAAGAAAAAATAATAGTTAATTGGATGTATTGATTACATAATGAATTATTAGATGATTGCTGAATGAAAAAATCAAAATTATGTGTCATTTAAGCGCTTAACACGTTCAAGTCAGCGTGTAACACTGGTGGCCCACACTAGACTGCCTCATCGGACACCTTAGTCAATCACAAAACTTTCCACGACTGTTGGTTATTAGATAGGATTGTATTGTTTATTTTATTATTGTTGGATCGTCAATACTGCATAATGCCCTTGAATAGCTGCCTGAATAACACTGCCTGCGTGAGCATGTTAATCTCAAAATTTTAATCTACTTAAAAAATAAAATAATATCTACTAAAGTAAGTCTCCTTTCTTCATATATATAATTGAAATTCCATTGCACTTTAAAGTGAAATAATGAAATCAGACAATTTCAAAGGCTACTAAGAATGCCGGTTTTACTTTGGTTGTTTCTTATTATTTGAGTAATTGTTAAGTTAGAAAATTTGATAAATAAATGGAATGAGGAGGTAAAGTAAGAGTTAAAAGTTGAACTACTCGCTGAATACTTTGGAAAATCCTCAGCCAGCTCCTTTTGGAACATTAAGATTTTGAAAGATGGAATTGGGTTGGAATCTCATGCACACAACTTGAAGTTAAGAGTTTTTATTAGCATTCTATGTAAAATAGTAAAACCTCACTTAACCTGGCTCTCATTTATGTAGATCAGATTTTTTTTTTGGGACTTCAAGGCTTCCACTGAAGCCCTATACTGCCCATACTAACACCCATGGCACTGGGTGATACTTCTCCTACGAAAGAAAAGCACCACCCAGGGCGGGACTCGAACCCGCAGCTCCGGCATGGGAGAGCGGCGCTCAGGCGCGAGATCAGATTTGAAGACAATTTTATTTTATTAAATGTTAACATCATCTGTACTTTTATTGTTTTTTCAAGAAAGACTGGATTTTTGACTATTTGGGATTCGTCTCTGCCCTGAATAGCAGAATAAGTATAAAAATGCCAAAAAAAATTAACAATAAATCAGTTGGCAATCTGATAAGCTAAAGGCGGCTGGATCAATTTGGCTGTTCATTGTTATAAACTATGCTTGACACTCCGATTAGGTTTATATGGTAAGAAAAATTGTAAAAGTTGCCCAGAAGGTGCTTAAAGCTTCATTGGACAGAATGAGTCTTTATGATTTTTGACCAATAGTATTTGTCTTGATTAGATAAAAACAGAAGAAAGAATCGTGGGAATCAAGCTATTTTAACCAAATTACAGCCTTTCGAATATATTTTTTTTTTTTCAAATAAGTAGGTAAGGCAGTACAAATTTCTCTGGATCAACTAGTAGATAATGATTTCTAACACTGATAGCAAAAAAGTAATTATGATTTTATCAAAAACTCGCTTTAATTTTGATATTGGAGGATGAAGCTTTTATTTTTCAATTTGGCAAAATCAGAACGAAATAAAGAGTCATGTAAGGCAATGAAGTGAGAATCGACCCTCCTTTAAGAGCATGAGCGACCTAAACACAACAAACACAAGTGTTTGATGCATAATCAATTTTCATGCAACCATCATTTAAGACAGTGAAACTATTGTTATGATTTATAAAATATTTTGTTACAATGTTATATTATCACCATCATCTTGCACTTACTGAATCATGGAAATGCTGCCCCACTCAATGATTTTTATCAAATGAAAAATACATAGAAAATTGTGAGACAATTCTAGATTTTTTTTTTTTTTTCAAAAATTCTCAGAGGCTTTTGTGGTCATCCAGTCCTAATATTGCTTAAATTTGGAGTGCTATACGACTATGAAAAAAAATAAAAAAAATAATCCCAATTGTAATAATAAAGTTTATTGTTGGTATCATTTTATATTTGACTTTCAACCTTAACTAAATGAAACTTTTCTGGAGCTGGATCTTTAGATTGTTATTATTTTTTAGGTGCTTTCCTCATGTTGTGAGGCATGTTATAACAACTGTACTTCCTAAACGTTTTTCAATTGAGTGAGTTTTTCATTTTTAAATCCTTTGGGTTTATCTTTGGTAATTTTCCATTTTGTTTTTCTTCATGCCACTGCATTTGTTCAGCACTTAAGAATTACTGCATGTATTTTATATTTAGATTTTCCTATCAAAAAATTGTTTTAAACATTATGCACAACTGTATTATTTTCATTAGTGAATGTTATAAATTTATGTGTAGTATAAGAGTGAAAGGACATTAAATTGACTCCAGGTTAATTGCGTTATGGTAGAAGACCCATGACTGCTTTTTCTAAGAATGTACAGTTATATTAATTTTTGGCTGTCTAAAGGGTTGTCATGATTATTATCATGATAGGGCTATCATGAATTTTTTTTTTTTGGTTCTGGGGTTATTTCCGTGGTGTCTTTGCACTAAACATAAACAAAAATGTGATATTTTTGGAGTTAGGTGGTTATACAATTAGTCCAATGTTATGTGTCATCTCCCACAAAAAAAAAGTATCATTAACCATGTCTGATAATAAAGGGATTCCGATTTGTTTTTGTTTTTTTCTATAATAACTATACAGTAATAATTCAAGTATTGATGATTAACCATTAGTTTAAAAGTGAAGGATGGTTAGGGTTGTGGTCAAATAAGGTAATATACATAAATTATTTATTTACAAACAACATAGTGATCCGTTTCGAAGGTCATTGCCAGGATTGACTCCTTAAGGTCATCAGAGGCTGGCCCCCAGTCATGTGGATCAAATAATTTTTAATTAAAGATATTGTTTAGTTATTTTGACTATGCTTATTATCATGTTTTTATCACTTTTCCTTTCTGTTTTTAAGCATTCTATCATTGATTTTTTTTTTTTTTTTTTTTTTTTTTGCATGCCTTAAAAATTGTGAAAAACTATTGATCCCCTTAGCACAATTAAATTCCATAATGTACTTGTTAAAGCTCAATATTCAATATACATTTGTTTTTTCTCTACAGAGATGCCGAGAAGTATAATCCGTACATATCAGCAGAACGTCAAATGCTGGAATTATTTGGCACAGATGATGGGAAAGGAAAAACCTCTCTTCCTGATATCCATCATTCCTCCCCCATCCAGTCTTCCCCCATATCCGCCTTTGTCAAATATTCTTCTCCCAAAAGAGCTCCTTCTGTCGAAAGTTTGAAATCTGACAATAAAGAAAACAATAACTTGAACCCTGATGTTACCGATTTTCCCCCTGTAGGAGATAAAATTGATAATCGTAAAAATTTTAGTTTGAGCAATCTCAGCCTTTGTTCAGTCGTCAGTATTGATTCCATAGACTGTAACAAAAATTCATTCAATTCTAAAGATAGCCATTTAGATGATTTCCAAAGATCCTTTTCTGCATTTGAATCAAAATCTAATAGAACTGTTGTTAAACCTAAAATAAATTTGCAACAAATGTTGTATGGGTCCCAAACGATATCTCCGGAAGAAACTGCTCAAATGGAAAGTAATAATTGTGATGCAGATAATTTAGAAGCTTGCGAAGCAGAGTTGCTTCTTTCAATGTTAGAATTTGAAAAAATGTTGAAATCCTCTCCCCCTTCCTCTCCTGAAACATCACCTAACCTTTGTTCCAGTTCTTCGCGGAAAGAGAAAGAGACTGATGAAGATGTGGATAACAGAAACCATAAGTTTCTGAACAATAGTATCGACTCAGCTTATAGTAGGTCAGTATTAGAGTACTTTTCTTTTTTTTTTTTTTTTTTAGTTATGTGACCAAATATCATTTTCAAATATAATGCATTTTTCCATCTTAACTATTCAATTTCAGACTGCTTTATTTATTCATTCGCTTTGATAGGTTAACTTCAAATCTAGCCTCCCTGATTCATCCGCCTCTATAACTTTTCAGTTTCAATTTAGCTTCTTAGCGTTTGTTTGTTTAATGTCCATTTTTATTTTACTAAGGCTAATCGGATGATGCTTCGTGGGAATCCTAAATTTTGCCTCTCCAGGCATAATTAGGAGAGGGATCTTTAACGAGTACCTGACACCACACAGGCTTGGGACCTCCATTTTACGTTGTATCCAAGGGACGGCATAGCCAAGGATTTTTTACTCCCTTTAAAAAAATCCTAGGGCCACCTAGGTAGGTTGCCATGCTAACCACTACACCACAGGTGACCCCTTTAGCTTCTTATCTTTGTACATTGTAATTTGTTTACTTATTTACACTGATGAATAGATTTGCTATATCGATATGCTGCCCCTCAGTATGAAGTTCAGTTCCTTCTTAAATTTTCTTCCCCAATTCTTGTTATGCAATCACTGTGTAATTACTTTAAAGCATTATATCAGTTACTTGAACAGTCAGTAGTTTGCCCAGTTGTTTATTAAAATTTTTAACTTCTAAATGAGCCATTCCATTTTATAACAAAAAACTATACTTCCTCTAGTTAAAACTAGTCGTAAAATTTTTGCCATCCACCTTTACTTTATTATATCTCCATAGATATTAGCTCTTGATTGTTTTGGATATATATTACCACAACAGGAACTCGTTAGACTGGCATATAACTCTTTGTACTAAAATACTTTTCAGCAAAAACATATTAGTACTCGAGCTGCTTAACACACTTCTAAACAAAAAAATAGAGTAAACAATATCCTAAATGACTTAATCTAGATTTGCATATTTTGCCTGTTTTTTTTTTTTTTTGTCATTTTAATTAATTGGTTCAGTAAATAGAGATTATTATCAAAGTTTATGGTATAAATTTTTAAAATTAGTAATAGTCCAAAAGATAATTTTTGCAAAAATCTATTAAAACTTGAAAATAAATCTTATGAAGTTGCCTGTTTTATTTTCTGGTGTTCTACTTGTTCATTTAAAATTTCTTTCTATTTTAATTTGATCATATTGCAGTGTAATTCTAATAATTTACAATGCTAGAGAACCTTGAGTTAATTACTAATTCAAGATTATTGTTGTGAAAGAAAAGTTATTTATATTTGAGAACATCAAAAATAAAAAAAGTATTGTTCTTGTTTTTTCTAATGAAACGAGTCTGATAATAGTTATAAAAATAGGAATTAGTTTATTGTTTATCTGTATTAAAAAAAAAGTTTATCTTCACTTTTGGCACATTTGACGGTCTTAATTTCCATTTTGAAGAAAACTGCTTGTTTTTTTTTTTTTGTTTTTTTTGGCCATACATTAGGGTATAATTTTTATTTACTTTTTTCAATTTTGGTTGATGTTACCTACTGACAGTTGACTTCTGATCGGTCTCAGAAAAGTCTTTTTTTTTGGATACATTATTTGAGGTGTGAAGATGCAAAAGGGTACAAATACATTTTCGTCAACTTCGGTATTTTTATTGTTCTGGAGACTGTTTAGCATCTGCTCCATGATGGTTTATACTTATCATAAACATGATTATAATTATTATAAATTATTACTGGTTTATACTTATTATAAACATGATGCTATATCTAATCTAATTTTACCTTCAAAGTTTGGGGTGAGTGCAAAAATAATAGTGAACTGAAGGAAAGTTTATTTTTCTTTAAAAAAAATTCTAATTTAGATTTACCGCTTTTTGCATTTTCTCACCTCATTTATATCATAAATACATATTTTTTTTTTAAATTTACATATTTTGTTTTTTGAAATACGGTTTATTGTAATAAAGAAGTATTTAAATCAATCATAGAGGCAGTATTCCAAATAATAAATACTGGAAGTGCATTGCATTAAAAAAAAAAAAAAAAAAAAAAAAAAATAGTTTAAACACTCTAAATTTGGTAATTTATTTTAAGTATTTTATATACGAATTATTACTTCAAACAACTTAGGTCATAAGGAGGCCTTTTCTATTTGGCAATTTATTTTGTGCATTAAAACTATAACAAATAATACATATCTGTAGTAAGATGGCAAAATGTCATGTCTCTTTTTTTAAATTTTGCAAGGCAGCGTTTTGTTAACTCACTATAAGGTGGCTTTTGGCTTATTACAAATTACTTTTTTTTTTTTGCTTAAGTAGATGTATTTTTATTATAATTATGATATTTGAATTAAAATAAAGGAGATATGATATGATGACAGTTTGACAAGGTCGAGCGGAGCTGAGGGCGACACCGGGAAGGTTGAAATGTCCAAGTTTTGCCATGAATGCGGTGCCAAGTACCCGATTGCTGGGGCGAAATTTTGCTGTAATTGTGGAATGCGTCGGATAACTTTATAGTGAATCCACAATATCAGATGTGTGGAAATCGTTTCTTCTCAGCTCAGAAGAAGATAAATTCCTTAAAACAATTAAGATGGAAATAAAACTTGTAGTATTTTAACTCTTCAAACTGTAATAATGGTAAAACGATAGAATTGTGTATTTTATTAGTAATATTTCAGATACATTGATATGATTGAGGAGTGACATATAATTACATGCACTCATATTTTTTTGTTTATTTAAAAAGTAATATTTAGCTAATTTTAAGTCTACTGAACTGAAACTACTAGTCTATTTTCATAAATATTATTGAACATCGAAAAATTCAGTTCTCTCTCTATGGATTTTTCCATATTTATTTTTTAGATTAAAAATGAAAAAACTTAGTAGATTTTACATATTACTATAGATCTAATATTATTATAGTATAGATCTACATTATTATTATTGTTGCTCTTGCTTCAGGAGTATACATATATGTAAAAAAATCTTATGTTCATCAGTTATGGTCAGCGACAAGGAGTATATATACAATAATAGGAACAATATCTTGCAATTCACTGATTTTTTTCTATTTTATAAGTTTTAAAGTAACTCTTGGCTAATCTATATTTTTTTTTTATTTGTTAATACTTTAAACATTTTATTAGTTAATAATTGAATTTATTCTCTCTGTTGTTTTCAGACATATTTTTTTAGTAAATTATGTTAATTTTCATTTGTTGTTCAATTTGACTTTCATTTAATATTTTAACATTCAAGGATACTTTTTTATGGAACTTGGATGTCCATGGATCATTGCTTTTGAAGTATCTTATATTTTGTTTTCCTTCGGATATTTCTGTTTCATTCCTGCAAGTAGTTTATTTTGTGAAATCTTATTCTAATATTTTAAATAATTGTGCATTATCCTTATTACTTGTTGGATAAATATTGTATTCATATTTCCTAAAGAAAATTTTGGATGGTTATTTCTGTATTATTGTCATATAGGGGAGTTGGAGGTTGCTCTCACTCACAAGCTTATCTGAATACATCTACTTTAATTGGCTTTCCCTATCTTGTAGTGTATTTGCTAATAAGAGAGAAAAATCCATCATTCTCTTTGTGTAATAAGGCTTGGGTTTTTCCATTAGAATTTATTAACATTCTTTTTTTTTGTTTCTTCAAAAGTTATACCTTGACTCCTTTTGTTTTTTACTATAAAATCCATAGAGCCTATGAGCTACCATAACAGGATGATTTGAAAAATAGAATGAGGGAGTAAATGAAATATGATAAAATTTATATTATATTTACTGACTTGAAAAATCTTATTAATTTGTAACATCAGAAATACATTTATACTTCATTCTGGTTAAGATTGAACTAATTTATAATCCCATGTGAATGGAATGACATTGTTTATTCCTTGTTTGGAGTAGATCTTGATCCATTATGTTTTTTACATTTTAAAAAGGCTTAATAATAGTTATTAGTTGGTCTTTTGAAAATTTTAGTTGTTTGAATTAGTCAGGGTAAGACGAATATATTTAAATCAAACCGAGGCTAAAGCATGATTTTATTTTATTATAATTTTTTTTTTTTTTTTTTTTATAGTAACATTTATGATTTGTTCCAAGTAATTATTTTTTGTTTTCAATCTATAAACATTGTTATTTATTATATAGTTATTTCTTTTTGTGTTTATATATTAATAACCTCTTTCTTTCTGTTTATTCTATGATAAACATTAACTCGTAGTTATTAGAGTTTTGTTTTATATCTCGATTTTTCTTAACTTCATTAATCTATCGTTCTCAGAGTAGTTGTTACTTATTTTTCATCTGATATTAATTTTCTTACTAATTAACTATTCTAAATATTAATCAAGTTGAAATTCTTTTTCCATACCTAACCGAACCTATCACTTGTCTTTCGATACAAAAAGCTGGTAGTAAAGAAAAAAAGCTTCTTTAATAAAAATGGCCATTGAAGATGCATTCTTTACCTTGATTTTTCTTATTGGGTAAATAAATGTTTTACAACTTCGAATAAAGTACTGGGTTATTTTGATTAAAAAAAAAAAAAAGTGAATAATTAGTTGATCCCTAAGTACATTTTTTTCAAGAATATCCCAGAAGTTCCTATAAGTTCTCTTAATCTTCCATTGACAAAAATGATCCCCATAATAATAACTTCCTAGTAAAATATAATTACTTTAAAAAGTAATTTTATTTGTATGGTAAGTAATTTAACTTCCCTTATGTAAAAGCAGTAAATATTATTAAGCCCAATTTTTAATTTCCTTGCTTGTTTCCCACTTCTTTATTTGTTTTTAAGTTTTTGTGTTTCTAATTGTTATTTCTCTGTGTTATTATTTCCATAATGTCTTTTGTCCTTTTTTGTTATTAGACCTTTTCTTCTCCTACTCTTTTTCAAGTAATGTTATTGTTTTCTCCTAGTTGTACCTGAAACTGATTTTTAATGGTTTTGTTATCAATTGATTGTTAAATTGAAGATAATGGAATAAATTTCTTAAAAGAGAAAAAAGTTTTAAAAATTAAAAACTTCATATTAAAACTAGCCTCCTGTTTACTATAATTTGATGTTTCACATTAAAGCTAAAATAATTAGGGTGGGGATCCTAGATATTGTCTGTCTTTACTCTATTTTGACAATGCATCCATTTTAAAAATTAACTAAGGCTTAAACCTGAAGGAACATTTTTAATAACTATTTACATTGTTATTCTAATATTAACAAGGTTGTTATTCTATTATTAACTATTAATAATACATAAACCTTGCTATTTTAATTATTTAAGCTAAATTAATAATGTAGAATGTAATTAAATTCCATATGAATACTAGAACAGTTCCTATCACTAAGTAAAATTAAGAGCATCTTGTTATAATTATTGGCAACAAAGTTTTGAGCAAGATGGCTGCAATTAGGAGGATCTAAATCGATATTCATAGTTACAGTTAAAATAGGAGGCAAACTTGAACCATCCTCAACCACATTCCTTCATTGGATTCTTTGGATCCAACGGTTGTCCAGACAACAGTAATGTAATTTCAGTCATCATACTATTTCTGTGGCCTCCAATGCTGGTGTAATTACAAAACCACACTTATAAGCTCACTGCCTTTTCCCCTTTAAATGGTATTTTAACAAAATGAGTTGACAATATTTGTGAAAACCACTGTATCTAGTTCAAATTTTATTTCCTTATAAAGCTTAACTCATTCAATTCATTACCTAATTCATTAAACACAAACTGAACAATTTTTTATGTCCATTTCGTTATAGATGAGTACTACACGTATTCTACGTGTAATATAATACTTGTATCATGTAATATAAAACTAAAGGAATATTTAATTTCGTTGAAATAATGATTTTTTGTTATAATAATTACCTATTATCAATACATAATTTCTCAACTACTGAGCTCAGCGTTTTATCTCAGCCATGTTTAAAAATGCTTAATATCATGTGTTAATTAATTATGTAGTAGATTAATAACAAATGAAAACTTGAATTTAGAGGACTCAACTGTCTATGCCTTTTAATAAATTATGGTGGTGCTTAATTTCAAATAATTTTCGTACATATAAATATATAGCACAGTGGAAAATCATTGAACATTATTTTAATGAATTATTATTGCACTTTATGGGTTTTACGTGTGCAAATATATTTCT
Source organism: Aelia acuminata (assembly GCA_911387785.2). Taxonomy (NCBI): domain Eukaryota; kingdom Metazoa; phylum Arthropoda; class Insecta; order Hemiptera; family Pentatomidae; genus Aelia; species Aelia acuminata. The sequence goes on from OU426983.1 coordinate 37,640,953, forward strand.
GTCAATGCCTCTTCCGAGTTGTGTGTTGGCGAGGTTTCCTGTTGAATTTTCTAAACGAATTTATCTGCCTTTAATAATTTTGTGAATAGATCGTAAATCTTCCTTAGATATTGATTTAAGTTTCACTTTGACTGCCTTTTTTTTTTTTTTTAATTACTAGTCAGTGCCAGCTTTTAAAATAATCTGTATTGATCAAAATACCATGTGCCTTATATTTGGTGCTAATATTTTACATCTACTAGGCACATTTATTTTAATGCGATTTCTTAGAATAAGATATTTTTATAAGGAAAATATGTTATTATCTAACCAAAAGTATTAAAAGTAATCTCTTTGCTCTCTTTCAAATTCTAGATTTAATTTATACATAGGTTTCTAACATTTTAATTTTATTAGTTACATTCTCTAGTCTATAGATATTGTTATTTGCAAATGTTTTTGTTACCATTATTAAGATGATTATAATCTTTAGTTGACTTAACTGTGGTTAGCAGCCGATAACACTTTATTTTTTTTCTTTAGAGTAGTTGTCTTCAAACTTTCTGGTTTAATTATTAATCAATATTTTATTTATCTCACATTATGATTTTAACTTTAATAGTTTAAAATAAATTTACTCATGAATTAATTAATATAAATTTATAATTTATTAAATATTAATGAATTATGAGTAATTTAACAGGAATTGGTCCTAAGTTACAGTATAACTTATAGTTTGAATGTGATGCAATTTAATCATGGTGCAGTCAACGATTTTTTTTTTTTGTTAACTAATATTTATTTCATTTATTCTAGTACTGAAAAAGCATAATTCAATGTCTTGATAGCATGCTTTGGTTTTATTTATTACTGTGATATAAAATTTTTCATTTATTTTTAATCATAAATTATGCTATAAAATTAATATTAGTGTATAAGATATAATGTAATTTACTTTGTCATGTACAATTTTATAACAAGAATGAAATAGGTACTAATTTTAATTACAAAAGATGTAATAACCAACTCAATATAAGAATTTGTAATCGAATGTGTTTTTATTAAGTCATATATCACTGCTACAATATCTTGGTTTCAAAGTCCTGAATTTAAAATTCAATTAAAATTTATTTATTATATAAAAAAAATCTAGAATTCAGGAATGGTTAGCCATCATGTTAATTCTATTGTCTGAATAATTTTGCAATGAAAGATTCAATTACTGTGTTTTTTTTAAATATCAGCACTCGGTAGTGTAAAGCAACTTTTGGGATAAGAATGTAGTCTTGTTTCTTTTTGTAGAACTTGTTCTAGTTATAAATACTCTTATTTTTTGTTTAAATAATTATTAAGTTCATTTCCATGTATACAAACTTCAATTATATTAACTTTTCATGTGACAAAAGAAATCTCAAGCGTAATGGAAATATATTATAGAGAAGGAAGTTACAAATTCATAACCTATGCTAATCTTAATAATTATTTGATGTGAAGATTGAGTTTAATCATAGGTATATAGTATGTCTAGCATACCATCCTGGAGCATTGTAAGACATATATCTAAATATATAATTCCCTGCACTCACCCCTCACACTGGAAAAATCTTTATAGCCGGGCAGGCTCGAAAGTGGAGGGGAAACAAAGGAGTGAAAGTTCTGTGAAGTGAATAACAGAATGGGGAACCCATGTACAGGGAATGTAGGCTAATTAAGCTACACTGCTGTTTAATGATAAAACACATAATGCTTATATTTGACTGGTAAGATAGCTGTATTGTGTAAATGTTTTTAAATCTTCTGTTAAAACCAAATATGTGAATGACAGTTACTCATTGAGAGAACAATAGAAGTACTAATAGGCATATCTTCAATTTAAACATACACAAAATCCTAAACGTTCTATTCCTCACACATTCCTGAATTGTTTCATGTGAAGTGTAAGGCCTTCCTTCATCCATTGGAAAGAGGAGTGAATAGCTCAGGACTTGCCTCCATCCCCAGTTCTAGCTCTACTAGAATCTTCTCTCTTAAATGCTTTGGTTTGCTATTTGTCTGGTTTCAATGAAAGGCACTTAAGTTAAATAAACTAGCTGTTTGTTTTTAGGGTGGGGTCAGTTGAATAAGTAAGCATTTTGACAAGTATCTGCCTCTCCCCCTTCTTAACATGTTCACGCCGGGGCTGTAATTCTTGCTCCTCGCCCATTGGCAACTTACCTTAATGATTTTCGCTCTACTGTCGAAATAATTGACAATCCAACATTAATGAAATAAACAATACAATCCTACCTTGTTGTGGAAAGTTGCACATGTTGCAGTTTGATGCTGCAGTTTATTCAATTTATTAAATTAATAGTTTACCATATTAAAAATTTCATATGTTTTTATGTTTAATCAGTTTAACTACTTAATCTTGATCGATTAAGATGTTAAGAAAATTAGTGTAGAAGATAAAATACTATTGTTATGCTATATTATTTAATAATGTCTGTTACTTTTTAAGTATTTTTTTTTATTATCTCTTTTTTGAGTATGTAGAATTGATAGAATTGAATTGATGATAGAATTGAATAGAGTTGAGTCAAAATTGATGTTCCTGATTTTAAATTTGGCAAACTTATTTTCTCTCCATACTTTTTTTCCCCTTTACTATAATTTAGGCCTTAACGAGAATGAGGAGCAGCTTAGTCTTCATACATGATTTAACTACTTATTATTAACAGAGTAATCAACAGTTAAAATCATCTCAGGTGAAACAATTCTTACTAATAATTATTTCCTGAAAGTCAATATCAATATATGAGATGATGGATTTAACCATACCTATGATCTTTACTTTTTATGAGTTAAAATTAATTATTAAAATTGCTAAATAAAACATTTTTATGATACCATTCAGTTTCTGCTCAATATAAATGATGCAAGTAATCATGTCACTAAAATAGATACTTATGGATCTTTCAACTTAAAAGCTTTAATACTTTTTTATTTTTTATTATTGATACTAAGTACAATTTTTGAAAAAATCAACTGCATTGAAGCAAATTTAGTTGCTTTAATCATCATTGATTATTTTTGTTACCTCAAATATGTTAACTTTGAAATCATATATAAAACTATAACAGTTTAGCTAAAAAAAAATGTTTTTTTTTTCAATTAAGATTCAAATCTCCTCGAGGAGAGTATAGGAAAATAAATGCAGATACAGTAAAAAAATTTAGACATTTAAACAAGGTGCCGTTTTAATACCAATTTTTTGCCATGCATAGGCTTTTCTACCGACATCTCAAAAATTGTACTTGTAAATGGGTTGGCTCTATTAGGTCTAAATATACACAAACATTTTATCAAATTTGATACTGTTATATTTGATGATACTGTCAAATTTTATATGTAACTCTCAAACACTATCAATAATTAAATATTAAAAAAAAAACTTTTTGGGGGAAAATCAGTGCCAAAATATTTAAGGCTTAGGTACTTCATCCAAGAATCTTTACTTGTCAAGGGGATGTGGATTTTGTTTCTTTTAGTAATATTTTAACAAGAATAATTATGTAGAATTAGCACTTGTTTTTGAAATGGTAATAATGTCATTTCATTATGATCTACAATGGTTAATAAAGAAAATACCCTAAAATTCACAGCCCTTTTATTAGTTACTAAATTTAACAATAATTTAAGTACATAAGCTATAAATTACAATAAAAATTATAATATAAAAAAATAAATATAAACCATTTCATTTTTCCACTTATAAATACATCAAGGTTTTAATTATAGTTTTCACAATCAAAATATTTAGATTAATGCACATTAATATAACATTAATAGTCATAAAAACTCTTCTAATTTAGATATTTTATGTAGCTAAAACAAAAATTCTGTTATAGGAAACCAGTGGTTATGTCAATGATAAAATTTGTGATTATGTAATCGAATTCTATTTGATTTAAGTGGAATTAATTATTGATATTCTTAGATACAAGGTCTTCCATGGAAGAAAAAAATCTACATAATATAAAACATTATTCATCTGGAATTTGACAATCTTCAATTTCTTTAGTTGCTGGGTAATATACTTTAAAAGCAAAATTACCTTTACAGAAAGGTCCAGGATTGATTACATGGCACTGATTATACTTGACTGAAAATTCCTTTTGTTGGTCGCCTACAACAATGAGGTCAGGACATGGATATAATCTTAGGGCAGAATCGAATTCCCAATAAACTGGGCACACGTTTAAACAAAGTGGTACTAAATGAGCTTGACATATCAACGTTTTGGCAAAATGAGTCCCAATATCTTTCATATCTGGAAAATGTACACTATTTCTGCATAACTTTGTTACCAGATCTTCTCTGACTAAAACAATTTCCTGTGTACAGTACTGAATACGGCATGGATTAGTAGCTAAAATAACATCTTTGACACTGGTCTTAAGGCCGGACAGAATAGTTTCTGGTAATTCAGGTCTCGGTAAAATGTTTGCTGCTTGAGAATCTGTTGGACCTGGTATTATAATAAACTTGGAATTTTGAGCAATAGAAGGCCAGTGGGCTACTAGTTCCCCTAATGTTTTGAAACCATCCTTTAAACATGCCCAATGTTGAAAGCCTTTATGAGCTGATTGGAAGTTACCCATTAAAACAAATGCTGCAGGTGGGCAAGTTGAATATCCTAAAAACAATTGAGAAAGCTTATCTTGAACTTTGGGAACATCTAACCACACATCTGACAAGAAAACAAGCATAGCATCTTCTTTATGTAACTCCAAACCTTTTAATCGCTCATTATTTCTCAGGGAAATTTTCGAAGGGCCCCCAAATGTATTCTCAGACCCAAAATATATGCGGCTAGTTTCAGATATCTCTCTCGGCGGCAAGCCCATGGCTTGAACATGCAACACTCCATCTTGATACCAACCCTCAGCAAGAACAAAGCAACATTCCGTGTACAGCCCATCTTGATAAACAGTATCAGATAAATCAACTTGTATAATTCCACTAGGATCTTCAAGATAATACCTACCTTCTTTAAGTTGAGTCAAGAGCCCTAAAATTACGACATTATTAATTTTGGAGGTTACTGTAAGAAGATATTCAACTGGTCTCAACTTATATTGTCCGTCATCATCACAAACTCCATGAAATAATTCATTTCTTAAGGTTCGCTGATAAATTATTGTATAGCGATTTTTGAAGAGTAGACCTTTAGAAGAAGACTTACCATACAATTCAGGGGTCTTATGCTTACAAGGAAGAAATTTTTTCCTTTCCAAACTATATTCAAATTGAGGAACTTCAAAGGCAGATATGACTCTTATGATATCATCTTCTTCATCAATCTCATTTTTAGAGCTTTCAAGGATAGCTGCTTCAATATGCTCTTTTTCTATGACAGGTACATCAAGTGATTGCTTTTGGAAATGGTCTATGATTTTGTCAAGCCAAATGAATCTTTCCTTCTCATTCAAGGCACTTAATGTTTCAGTTAAATAATCACAGGCATTACCTCTAATACTGAAACTATTAAGCTTAAGAATAGACACAATACTTTTTCTCAAGTCCTTATTACTATTTGCCATCATTAGCTAACGTTCATTGGAAATTGTAAGATATATAACTTTAACAAATTAAAAAAAAAAACACTTTTCTGTAATTATCACCCACCATAATACACATTTCATACAGAAATTATTTGGCGGGAGAACAAAAATTACCTCCTTAAAAATCGATAACAGTCTTCATACAATAGGAATGTTCTAGCCTCTATATCAAACTTCGGCAAACGTTTTAAGAAAAAGGCGTTACAATTTAAAAAATATATATCTAGGTGAATGGTAAGAAACGTTGTATATAACAATTATTCAATCATCTTCAAGCATCGATCAAGTCCGAGTGAACCCATTTTCAAATTCCTATCCCCTAATGGTTGTTGGACTCGAAAACCCTCAGATAAAGTTTGTGAAGCTTCCGATATGATAATCCTGCATTTAGCTTTATATAAAGGATTTTAAAATACAGTAGAAAGACCTTGCAGCAATGCCTGCTTTGCCAAAGAAGATTCCATCTTTCTGTACTTCATTTCCATATGAAATGAATCCCATTTCGATCGACCTACCTTTAGCCAAAGTAATAATTTCTTTTTTCTTCCTTGGTCATTCTTATAGCTTTTAAATAATTAAGCCTCAATTGAATGATATCTCCTCTTTCGATCAGAGAACTACAATGAAACATCGCTCATACTTTGAAATTTAATATTCGAAATAAACTTGTACGTGAATGCGAGGGTGTCCGCAGGATTTTGTCTAGGGGGGCAGGCTGGTAAATTCTTATGCCTGGGGGAGGGGGTCGACGTATTCTGCCAAGGCAATCCTCAATTATTTGTTCAAATAAAGTTTATTGGCATTTAAAAATTTAAATCTTTGTTTATGTCAAGCTTAATAAGTGTAGTAAATAAATAAGAATCTTTTTATTTAAGTTTTTGTTACTCAAAATTTGTAGGGGATTGGCAGCTGCCATTTATATAATTTACCAGAAGCAGAATACGAAGGATTTTTTATTATTTGAACCTAATGCCTCAATTCAATAGTATTGGCTAACCCTATCACATGTACTTTTTGAGTACATTAATAATCTCTATTTTAGGATTGGACTATTGAGACATTTTTATAAAGATGGCACACATTTTATTATCACTCACTAGCACTCCATATTCATCTATCATATCCAGTACGATATATCAGAAGAAAAAAAATTATAACATGGGAGAAGATTACTTCATTACGCTATTCTCGGAGGTATTTTCAAGAACATTTTGGCTCTATTCAACCTTACAAACTTCACCATTTACATAGCGACTTTTGACATTTCGTGACTTTGATAATTTTCATTTGGTCGTTCTGATGATGAAATCCAGAAAATTACCGCAGCTTATCCGAAATGCAATTCGATCCAACCAAAATTTTACAGACCACCAGTTCTTGTATTATTCGTGTTTTATTATTTCCATACCATTGTCATATAATACAACCACGATTCGAGTGCAAAGCAACCGATGGAATGTTCCGTAAATAATCTTATGAGATTTTTAGGCCAGTGATCATTTTATTCTACTTACCAGAACTAAGTAATAAGGTGAAAATCAGCTGTATGTACATAAATTTTCTTAAGTAAAGTTAGTTGCGTAGGTCACGACAAAAAGCCGAGAATTTCCGTAGATAAAAAAGTTGAAGCATTTGTTAAAATGAAGCGCCTCGCGATTTTTCTGCCGGATGTTAATAATTTAAAAAAAGGAGACCAGGACTAAAAATGTTGTATAAACAAATTGGAGACCTATCATTGTACTCAAGCACTTTGGCTTGTACCTCTATCCAACTTCAAATGAAGAAGTATGTTGGATTATAAAAGGATGATCCTCTATGGGAAATGAAACATTTGATATAAATTAATCCACGATATTACCAGTTCTTATACCCTTTATGGTTTGCTTTGGTATACATACATTTTTTTTTAATTACAGAATGATGAAAATATTTATGAAATTATTTTATCAATAATTATTTTTAAATAAATAAAATTATCGATAGTTCTTAACGTTTATAACCTCTCATACATTTAACCTGATTTACTTTATTTTCATGGAAGTGTTCTGTCTTGCTTTAGTAGATAATGAATTTACCTACTCTCACAAAATATGTCGGTATTAACAACATTTTAAGTGGGACTGGCTTTTTATCAGTAGTTAGTAATGGTATGAAAATTCTTATCTTCATGGTCCATGACAGATTTATGTATTCATATTTAGATATTTTCTATTTATTATCAGCTATCTATACTGGCTCTTAATAAATGAGTCCATCGTTTGAGAAACCAGATTGGTCTTCAAATTCTAATTGAGGAAAAAGTGAAGAAAATTATTTCTGCTTTTTCACCAAGTAATTCCTTTAACTTTATTTTTTTTTTTCCCTGAAACATACCTTATTTGAGATTAGAATTGGAAGCATAGTTATCTTAATTATATTTCTCAGCATTCAAGGAGCCCACAAACAAATTAAAATGGAAATATACTCTTTCGGATGTCTGGTTTTTCAAGGGACTGATTCAATTAGAGTATGCTATTTAACATGGTGATTAATGGAAAAGGCGAAAAGTTTTCTGAGGAAAATAAAAATAATCATTTTAGTGTGCTAAGGAGTAATATATTATATTTCACATAATTGAACCGGAGGACTAACATATGTTTAGATATTATTTATACTTATTCTAAATTTTCTAGCTAGCTCTCTTTATGTTACATTGTTACCTCCTGATGTTAAATGACCTTTATACAGTTATTGGTATTTCATAATTATATAATTTTTTGTTTTTAGTGTTAAATGTTAGATTTGCCTCCAAAAAAACAGGAGGGAGCACCAGAAACAGAAAAGGACATAGTAAGCCAAAGCATAGAGGTATACATTATCAAGATGGATCTTTTGTCCAACCCGGCACGATGATTGTAACTCAGAATAGATTGAGATGTCATCCTGGTTTAAATGTTAGTCATTGTTTATTAATAGTTGGTTAAGGACTTGTTTTGAAATTTGTGTTCTTTAGGCTCATCAAAATTTTTAGTTAATTTTAAAATATTGATTCCCATACCTAGATATAAACCATATTTCAAAATACAGACTCCAATTTTAAAGACAGTGATCTCAGAATTAGATAAAAACTATTAGCAGTGTTGAGTCTGAACCTTGGCTAGATCAAACTCATTTTCTTGGACGAAGAAAATTAATTTACCCCATCCCTCTCAGTCTATACCTAGGTTTTCATTTCCTTAATATAGATTATAGAATTTGGTTTCATTGGTAATTCCAGTTTTGAAGTTTTGAAAGACGTGCAGATTCAAGCAATTTTGATGACAGGATTATACATATTGTGCTATGCAACTCGAGAAATAAATTGAAAGAAATGGAAGTAAATAATTTTTTTTTTTTTTTTTTTTTTTTTGTGGCTTTGTGCACTGCGACCTCCTGGGTCTATTGTGCGCCCCAAATTCAAAATAATCTTTAAAAAATCATGTTTTATTTTTTACTATGATTATTTACTTAAAAATTTACAATAAAGCATGAGGTTGTATTTTTTAATGATTATTTACTTCCATTACTTTCAATTTATTTCTTGAGGTACATAGCACTGTGAATAATCTGCTTAAATCTATTAACAAAAAAAAAAAAAAAAGGTAATAAATTTTAGTTCTTTAATAATTATAAAAGTTCCAACGAAATTTCTTTGTTAACATAATTAATCTCCTGGAGGTAAAGAGAGAAATATATAATTGCACTAATGGAAATATTTTTTAATAAAAATTAAAGCATTTCCGAATCTAATAGAATTTACTTAACTAAATCAAATTGGGTTAGCAATCCCTAAATTTATAATTTTCCATTTGAAATTAATATAAGAATTTTTAAAGGGTATTTTAGTTTCATTATTAATTTCTTAGATATAGTACCTATTATAAATAATACAGTGTAATCATTGATTAATATTTTTATGATTCGTCATGCTATATAAACCTCATACAAATTAGATACCTTTTTTCCAAATTGTTAGCTTTTATTTTATTAAGTATTAAATTGCATAATTTAATTTTTTTTAAAGTTGGCAAACTAAGACTACATATAAAATAAAACTGAGTTTGACTATTATATAAATTCTCCATTATTTGGTAGCTTAATATCGAAGCTGATGATTTTTTTTTTCCCCACTTACATAAAAAGCAATTTTTTTTTTCAATCAGACAAGCTTTGTTGTAACTGTGACTTGTTATTAAATATTTTCAGGTGGGATTTGGAAGAAATGGGACTCTTTTTGCATTAATGCCTGGAAAAGTTATTGTCACATGTGAAAAGATAGACCCAAACTTAGATCATACCTGGGTTTCAAAATCCTACAGAGGAAGAGATCACGAACGTATTTACAAAAAGTATTTTCATGTCATCCCTGAAAAACAACACTGTCGTTTTAAATTAGTCGATTGATTATTTCATAAATGTTTGTAATTATAAAAAATAAATGTGTAGCTGTATTAATTAAGTTGTAAAGTTTTCTCTGGATTTTTTTTTTGGTCAACCATTTTTAACTGTGTAGCATTTGAAATCCTTATGAATTTTCGGTAGGAGGTTGAGCTGCATTGTATGGATTACTGAGTACTTGATTATGGAGATTCACCTATTGACATCTATAAATTTTAATAACATAAGAATAATATGTTTGTAATTCCAACTACAAATTTTTAAATAAATTTTTTTCTGTGCGAAGGCTGTTTTACTGGTGCAATATTAGCCTAATGTTTAATAATTATTTTGGAAGAATTATTTATAGCTAGATCAACATAATAATTAAATAAATTTATTAAAAATCATAGATTAATATTAAAGGACATGGTTAAATTGCATCATCACAAATTTAAAGACAAATATAAAAAAAGTTTTTATCTTTCTTAAATATTGTACAAAGGGACTGTCATATAGTAACTTTATATCTATACATTCTATAACACATTCATAGTTCTTTTAATTCATCTCAGATAAAACAAATCAATTTTCCGATGTGTTTATAGGTAGTTTTAAATTTTTCTCTCTCTACATCATGTAAAGTTATAAATTACAACTTGATCATTTTTAATTATATAATCAATTAATGTACTAATCAGTAAGTACATTAGAACTAATGCTTAAGTATTTTTAAGCTTGATAATTTGACAATTACTTAAAAACTTAATCAAACTGTCAAACATTAGAAAAATAAAATAAAATAAATACTACTAGAAACCTTTAATATAACTTAAAAGCTTCATTTTGAAATGTTGAGATTTCTCTTTCTAAAACGTTTTTTCTAATGAAAGTAAAAACTAAAAAATAATATCAATGATCACATCTCCTAATAAATTAAATAAAAGTCAAAGGTATGAGATTCTATAGATTCCGAGAGACTCAGCTCCTTCATTAGGTGGCACTATGTTCTGAGCCCATGAGTGACACTGGTGTGTAACTTTCACCCTCAGTCACAACAAAAACCTGAGTAAACGTTTCACTTATTTCTTCTGCTCCTGAAAAACAGCACTTGTAAATATATAAAACAATCAAATTCATCAAAAGTATTCTTATACCACAAATATTGTAATTACCTACCATTATTACTCGGGGCAGGCATAACTTGTGGTGGAGAAGCTGAGTCGGCTGAATGTCATGTTGTATGCTTTTTTCTATGAGCCATCATCGTTGAACGAGAAACAAATGCTTTAAGACAAATATCACATTGATACGGACGCTCCCCAGTATGCAGCCTTTTGTGAATGGCCATTGGTGAAAACTGTGTAAAACCCTGCCCGCAGATATCACACTTGTAAGGGCGTTCACCTGTAAGCACAAAGTTGGATTTTAATTTCAAACTATAATTGCAAAATCAATAAATATATAAGCAATATCTTGTCCTTCCTAACTTGATGTTCCATACAGATAATAATGTTTTAGATTTAAATTTAAAACTATTTTTACTTTCACTTATCTATATATGAAATATATAGTAAGGGAAAGTATTGAGATCGTGAAAAATTTCGACTTACAGTTTTCAACGGAAACACACACATTTTGGGGTCTCCTGACCTCTAAATAACCAAGTCCCGTGAAATGGTCAGTGTGTGTGTCCGTATGTGAACAGACTAGCTCTAAAACTATAAACCGTACGAACCAAAAATTGGGTATTTTGTGTATGTATATGCCCGCGATATGACAGCAAAAATTTCATCAAAATTGGTCAAATGAAGGGGGTACTTTATTTCATAACTTTTTTCCCAATTTTATGTTTTTTTCGATTTTATAAAAAATGACTAAAGATTTTGATGCAACTTGTAATTTGATGTATGTATATGCCCGCGATATGGCATGGAAAATTTCATCAAAAGTGATCTAATAGAGGGACACTTTATTTCATAACTTTGTTTCCCATTTTTAAGTTTTTTTCGATTTTCTCAAAAGCGTCTTTAACGATTTCGATCAAACTCGTCATGTTTAATGAGAATGAAGTATTCTTTAATATCAGGTAAGCTTTGTCATTATTAAAATATTCTGAAGAGGCTTTTTTGTTTTCCTATGAGGTACCTTTGTTTTTGATTATATGGAAAAATTAACTGTCTCTCGTTACGCCTAAAAATAAGAAATGGCTAAATTTGAAAACATTAAGTAAACTTATACAGGAGAAAAAAAGAAAAATATTCCGTCAACATTGAGCCCAAGAATGCGCAGTACGCCTTTAATGAGAGAACATTGTTTATAATTAAAGACGTTCGGTTCTTTTAATGGAAATTATTTGTTTCATGGTAAATGAAATCAGACGCTATGGAGTACTATGCTTGCATTGCCGAATTTTCACAAGTAAAAACTTTTATTTAATAATTAAAATTTTTAGTGTTCTCTAGATGAGAACATTGATTTAATGAGAGAACATTGTTTATAATTAAAGACGTTTGGTTCGTTTAATGGAAATTATTTGTTTCATGGTAAATGAAATCAGACGCGATGGAGTACTATGCTTGCATTGCCGAATTTTCACAAGTAAAAACTTTTATTTAATAATTAAAATTTTTAGTGTACTCTAGAAAGCAAATAGAAACAAAAATAAGTAAATGAATGTGGGAAAATGTGTGACTTCGAGGAATGGCATTTAACAAAACACATAAATTTCTAATCTAAGTTAAGTTGGTAAATGAAAGTTGTGTGTTGAATCGCACCAGATATTTTTTTTAAAGGCCTTTTGTATGATATAAGCTAACATTTGCCGGTGCCCCTAAAACAGTATATTTTTCATCATCTCTACTGATTAGCTAAGTTGTTATATTTGGGGCATGGTTTCAAACTGAAACTTCTTTCTTTTGTTTCGTTTTTTATATACATTACCTACTGCCTCACAAAAGGCTGCAAAATAATCTGAATGCAGAATTCATTACCTAGCACCCAGTACTTTAACTGATGACGATATTCTCCGATCATTGGTGGAAGATATATAATTATATACTATATATACTATATACTATAAATTATATACTATATATATAATGTTTTAAAAGAAAACTTGAAAACCTGCATTATTTTCCGGACAACCCAATACCTGCAGTTGTTAGAGCTACAGTAAACCCTCATTATTACGAACTCAGATATAACGAACACCTCGATATAGCGAACCAAAATACTATCCCCCAAAAATTACCATTATATTTCTGCTGAACCCCTCGTTATAGCGAAATCCCTCGGTTAGTGCGAACTATGAACTAAATTTGATGCCTGAGAATTATTATATTCTGTTATAACGAACTGCTAGAATTTTTATTATTTTTTTTTTTTTTTTTTTTTTTTTTTTACTGTATTACGTAGAATGAGTGCAAGAAGACGAAGTAGCTCCAGTTTCTAGAATTGAGGTGTTTTTTTTACTCTTAACTAATCCGATTTCCTTTTGCTCTCTCTCTTTTATTCCATTGACTTTTTTCTCAAAACTAGCTCAGTTTTGTTTCGACTGTATTATTCGAATAAGTGTTCTGTAGTCGTTTATAGTTTTTTTTTTAATACACAATGAGTTCGTTGGTAAACGTGTGTCACAAACGTAAATCCTTATCAATCGAGGAAAAATTATAAATTCTCCAGGATATTGAATCGGGAATTCAATGTAAGAAAACCATCGCAGAAAAATATGGAATTCCAAAATGAACATTGTCAACCATTATAAAAAACAAAGATAAAATAGATTCAACCGCAGCCCAAGGATTAACTTCAGCATCTAATAAACAACTGCGCTCTGCGGCTCATGAATATTTGGAAAAAAATTGATAAATTGCTTTAAACAAATGAGATCTCAAATACCAATCTCAGACCCTCTTATTAAAGCTAAGGCTAAAGAACTCTCAAGTGAACTTGGCAGGTAAATTAATGAATCTCATTGTTTAATTAATATGTAGTTTATCTAAAAATTAATTACATCCATGCGTTTTAATTTAACTAGTTCTAATGAATGAATTTCCTTCGAAATATGGCCAAATTAGTGCGGCCATTGGCCAAAAAAAATATTTAAAAAAAAATCTGGTGCGTGCGCGCAACACACAACTTTCACTTACCAACTTACTTAGATAAGAAATTGACGTGTTTTGTTAGATATCATTTCCCAAAATCACACATTTTTCTACATTCATATCTTATTTTTATTAATCGTTAAAGCCGTTTTTGAGTAAATAAAAAACGCCGTGAAAATGATACAAAATTTATTAAGTAAAGTCCCCCCTTCGGTTGATCAATTTTGATGAAATGTTGGCTATCACATATTTGGCATATACATACATCAAATACCCAGTTTGGTCACAATCGTGAAAGCCGTTTTTGAGTAAATAAAAAAAGCACGTAAAAATGATACAAAATTTATTAAGTATCAAAATCGTTAGAGCCGTTTTTGAGAAAATCAAAAAAACACGTGAAAATGTTACAAAATTTATTAAGTAAAGTCCCACCTCCGGTTAATCAATTTTGATGAAATTTTTAGTCATATCTCGTGCATATAAATACACCAAATACCCAGTTTGATCAAAATCGTTAAAGCCGATTTAGAGTAAATAAAAAAAACACCTGAAAATGTTACAAAATTTATTAAGTAAAGTCCCCCCTCCGGTTAATCAATTTTGATGAAATTTTTACAGTCATATCTCGGGCATATTAGTACATCAAATACTCAGTTTAATCAAAATCGTTAGAGCCGTTTTTGAGAAAAAAGAAAAAAACCTAAAAAGTTATTAAATAAAGTACCCCCTCCCTTTGAGCAATTTTGATGAAATTTTTGCTGTCACATCGCGGGCATATACCTACACTAAATACCCAATTTCAGGTTTGCACGGTTTATAGTTCTTGAGCTAGTCTGTTCACATACATACACACACACACAAATACACACACACACACACACACACACACACACACACACACACACACACACACACACACACACACACACACACACACACACACACACACACACACACACACACACACACACACACAGACCATTTCGCGGGACTTGGTCATTTCGACTCAGGGGACCCCAAAACGTGTATTTCCGTTGAAAACCGGAAGTCGAAATTTTTCACGATCGCAATACTTCCACTTACTATATATTACATATATAGGTAAGTGAAAGTAAAAAGAGTACAGTAAAGAGTAGGTAGTCTTTAAAAACACATTCCTCCCTATTTTAACTTATGCCAGCGAATCTTGGACCCTTACTACCAAACACAAGAGCCAAATCCAAGCTATGGAAATGCGCTATTTAAGGAAAATAGAGGGGAAAACAAGATGGGATAGAGTGAGGAACTCTACAATAAGAGCAAACCTGGATCTGAGACCAGCTGAGGAAGTTATCGAGGAGAACCAGCTTAGGTGGTTTGGACACGTCTCGCGAATGGCTGAGGACAGAATCGCCAGGGCTACCCATGAGGTTAAAGTGGACGGGAGGAGGCCACAGGGAAGACCTAGGAAAACCTGGGAAGAAGGAGTGAAAGAGGCCTTTAATAGGAGAGGAATGGAATGGAGTAGGAGAAGGCAGCTGGCACAGTATAGAGATCTCTGGATCAGGCTCCACAGGAAAGCACCTCACACCGCTCAGCGGTAAAAGAGGTCACGATTAAGTAAATAAGTAAGTAAAAAAAAAGAGTCCTCGGTTATAACGAATCTCGTTATAGCAAACTATGAAAATCAAACCCCCTACCAGTTCGCTATATCGAGGGTTTACTGTATTATAAGAGCTATTATAACATCTAGTATTTAAGTATACATATATCTACACTTTAATATATTTTACAATATACTTATATTATTATTTTAATTTAAACAATTATTAGTTACATAATCAGCATAAGGAGAGAATTTTCTATTTATTTTCGCTATTATAAAAAAAAAAAAAAAGAAAGAAAAAAAAAAAAGGATGAAAGAAACACTTTTATTATTGTTTACATAAAACTACTAGATGTAAACAAATAGTGTAAACACTGTTATAAACACTGATGTAAATAGTATTGTAAACACCTGTATAGATTCTAAAATATGTTGACATTTTTTGTATTTATTTATATCTATTGTCCATTTATAGTGAGATATTTTTTCATTGTTAAATATGTTTGTTTTTTGTTTTTTCTCCTTATTATTAGTTTGTCGAAGTAGGTATGTAGTGTATGTGTATTTTTATTATTATTTTTTTTTTTTTTCTTACTATTAGTATGGTATTAGTAGTGACCAACTCTATTTGTATGGGGTTTTCCCCAAAAACAAATTACAATAAATAAAAAAATAAAATATTATAACATCTATTTATCTAGAATGTTCATTCAAACATTTGAAGGATTCAAGTTAATGTGAATTATTAACTTTGTAAGATGTACCATTCCAAAAAAAATTGTTAGTCAAGTCCAAGTACTATCTCTATTCCAGTTATTATTATTTTAGATATAGATAAATGAACTAATTATAATTTTTTACTTTCACTTACCTATATATGAAATATATAGTAAGTGGAAGTATTGCGATCGTGAAAAATTTCGACTTCCGGTTTTCAACGGAAATACACGTTTTGGGGTCCCCTGAGTCGAAATGACCAAGTCCCGCGAAATGGTCTGTGTGTGTGTGTGTGTGTGTGTGTGTGTGTGTGTGTGTGTGTATTTGTGTGTGTGTGTATGTATGTGAACAGACTAGCTCAAGAACTATAAACCGTGCAAACCTGAAATTGGGTATTTAGTGTAGGTATATGCCCGCGATGTGACAGCATAAATTTCATCAAAATTACTTAAAGGGAGGGGGTACTTTACTTAATAATTTTTTAGGTTTTTTTCGATTTTCTCAAAAACGGCTCTAACGATTTTAATTAAACTGAGTATTTGATGTACTAATATGCCCGAGATATGACTGTAAAAATTTCATCAAAATTGATTAACCGGAGGGGGGACTTTACTTAATAAATTTTGTAACATTTTCAGGTGTTTTTTTTTATTTACTCTTAATCGGCTTTAACGATTTTGATCAAACTGGGTATTTGATGTATGTACATGCCCGAGATATGACTGTTAAAATTTCATCAAAATTGATTAACCGGAGGGGGGACTTTACTTAACAAATTTTGTATCATTTTCACGTGTTTTTTTTATTTACTCAAAAACGGCTTTAAAGATTTTGATCAAACTGGGTATTTGATGTATGTATATGCCCGAGATATGACTGTTAAAATTTCATCAAAATTGATTAACCGGAGGGGGGACTTTACTTAATAAATTTTGTATCATTTTCACGTGTTTTTTTTATTTACTCAAAAACGGCTTTAACGATTAACAAAAATAAGATATGAATGTAGAAAAATGTGTGAATTTGGGAAATGATATTTAGCAAAACACGTCAATTTCTAATCTAAGTAAGTTGGTAAGTGAAAGTTGAGTGTTGCGCGCACGCACCAGATTTTTTTTTTTTATGATTCAACCAACACATTCTAAATAGGTATATGTTTTTCAGGCAATTTATTTTTGATACTATATGAAAGAATGTGAAAACTATGATACATTAAATAACCAACAGCAGTAATTCACAAGATTTTAAGAAAATGTTGCATTATTTTGTTTCGATAAAGCATCAAGTTATTTTCATATTTAGCTAGCTCATAATAAGTATTTATAAATGTGTTACTAAAGATTTAAGAAATTACCTGTATGGCTGCGTTTATGGCACCTTAGAGCATCACGCCTGGCAAATGCTTTACCACACATCTCACATACAAAACTTTTTTCACCAGTATGCATTGTAGAATGTATACGGAGATCTACTCGCGTTAAGAAACCTTTTCCACAAACTTCACAAATAAATGGCTTTTCACCAGTATGGATCCTTAAATGGGTAGCCAAATATGACTTGCTGACAAAAAGCTTATTGCACACAGTACAAGGATATTGGCGATTATCTAAACCAGAATGCACTTTTTGATGAGATTTGCAAAGACCTTTTGTAATAAAACCTCGGCCACAAGTTTCACAAATGTATGGTTTTAATCCTAAATGCCGGTTTTGATGATCGAGGAGACTCTGTTTAGTTTTAAAGTTGCGCCCACATGTTTCACAAGGATATGGTTTCAAGTCACTGTGGACTCTTTGATGAACTATCAAATATGATTTACACTGAAACCCTTTTCCACAAGTTCCACAATTGTAATCAAAATGGCCTGTATGTTTTGCTTCGTGTTGTGCAAGTCCGATTTTAGATCTAAATGCTTTTTCACACATTGAACATTTATAAGGCTTTTCGCCAGTATGCTTCCGCATGTGCTCAGCTAGTTTGTAATTAGTCTTGTATTCCTTTCCACACTCCGTACATGCTTTCATATCACTTTTTGAATCCTTTTTGCTTTCCGATTTTTTTTTTACACCAGTATCAACATTCATTTGTTCTCGATCAACATAGGGATGCACATCTCTCATATGAACATAGAGCACCTCGTCATTTGCTACTGATATTCCACACTCTGCACATTTTTTCCAATGCACTTCACAATGAGCTTGAAAAGCATCACTGGTATCAAAAGCCTTACCACAAATATTGCAAAAGTACCATTGTGGAGGTTGATGCTGCGGTTGGTGAACAGGTTCAGCAGGGGTAGGGACAATGTAGGTTGTTCTGGTATTCTGGACTTCCCCAGCTTTCATAGGATTTTCAGTAATGTTTGGTAAGGTTCTGAAAGAAATAAAAATATAAATTATCAAATGATATTGACTTAAATATTTACCTAAGTCAATAATCCAATTATAAGATGTGTTTAATTTATAAATTTAAAATAATTTATCTTGTTTATACGTGGAAATAATAAACCATTTAATAGATGAGAAAAGAGGTTCATCAATGATCAACTTAGTTAAGCCAAGCCAAGGGAAAAGAATGATTTTCTAAGCTGAATAGATTTTGTATGTCTTTACCATTATTATTTGAAAAATAAAATATCTAAAAAGCTTGTTCCAATGACTGGGAAAATCATTCTGAATACAATCAAAAATCCTAAAAAATAAGGAAGTTTCATAGATGTAGATGATTTGTTGCAAAGGAGAAAAGACAGAAAGCAGAAGATAGAGCAGAGAGTAAAATAGGAAAGATGAAACTGATTAGTAATCAAATCAGACTGATTAAGAAAAGAGACAAGTTTATAAAATGGATCAAAAGAAAAGTTCAGATAATAAATCGCAAAACATTTATTGTTCTTTTTAAATTATTGTTATATTGTGCAAGTATAAACAGTATACCGGGTGTTTCGAAATTGCAAGGAAGAAATATAAGGGCATTCGTCATAAAATAAAATAAACTTATGTCCTTAAATCATTTATTTCATGGAAAATGCCATTAAATAATTTAGCAACAAGTATTTGTAGAAGTTCTAATGAAATTTACATCAGCTGTTTTACTCCTGAGCAGGAGTTCAGCATCTCTACTTAGTTAAATAATTCAAAGGCTGTGCAAGCTTGAAATATGCGAGCTTTCAATTTATCTAATGTTTTTTTTCTTTGTGGCTTTATTGAACTGAAGCCACTCTGGGTCAACAAATTGTATATCTGATTCTTGCAGCTTTTTGTTTAGTTCATTGGCTTTAGGACATTATTGTATTATAGAAGGCTTTTTGAATTAACCAGATCTTTCGCCTTAGCATCAGTAATGCTATTAAATAATGAACCTCAATGTTTTGAATCAATCACACCAACAGAATATATGGAAAGCTGCTTTATCCTCCGTACCAGAGTATCTGCGTTGAGGAGACTCTGTGTGCTTTCAAACAAAAAATTTTAAATCTGATAGGTCAGGTGACTAAGTGGGCCTACATTCTATCAGTGTTAATTTTAAGTGGTACAAATGAGTATATTCCTTTAAGTTGGACAACAATGGCCATAAATGTTTTACGTTTGGAAAGTAGTCAAGATTCTGACAGATTACAGAATGGCATCTCATCGAGAATACCTAAAGAGAGCTTCATGAAATTCTTTCTTTTTCTGACAGAACAGACTAAGGATAATTTATGGAAATATCCACTAACTGATGAATATTAGAAAAAATGTGAAATACTTTTATATTCCAAAAGCAGTACAAGAGTGTTTTCCTATTCATTTTTGTTTTATTTTTAACAATTAAAAAAAAATGCATAAACAGCCCACCAATGCAGTCCCAGGGACCACAGAAGAATTTAGTATTTATAAATTAAAGTTAATATTATTTTTTTCAATTTATAGGATATCTAAAGATTAAGGTAATATATAATAATATAAAATATATAGACAAAATAAAAAACAATAGTCCTACCAGAAATATACAAAAAATCTAATGTGGCATAACGTATTGACTAATATACTATAATAAAAAAAATCAGTGATGTTGAGCCTTAAATTGACATAAAAATTCATACATAACCAAATGATATTATTGTAAGAATAGTAGATAAAATGAAGGAATTATTTCAATGGTACTACCATCATAGTATATATAGTATAGTATAGTAGGGCTGAGAAAGTTATTTTTAAGTTTTTGGAACTTATTTTTTAAAAACAAGACCATCTAGTTTTAACTAATAATATTTTTTATAAAATTAGTGAAAAATAACAGTCTGCATATTATATGATAAACTATAATGGTTATAATATAATCAGATAAGGTGATAATTCTTTATCAAAGAGGATGTTGATCCCTAATTAGGAATGCACAGTGGCCACTAATTGAAAGCGATTCAAATAGACTACAACAGCTTCAATTATCACCTTTAATAAATATTGACTGATATTGCAGAATAACCTTTTAATAAATAAAACAGTCTCAGTAACGTAAAAATTCCAATACCAATAAAGTCTTCAACAGGTTTGGTAAGAATGTCTGACCTTATCTCTTGCATTTGCAAGTTAGTATTCATTCCTTCAGCAATATTGCATGATCCATTTGGTTCTGCATCAGCTCCGAGAGAATCCCCTTCAGAATCTCCCTCTGATGTATGTTGCAAATTACTATTGGTACATTGAATAGTGTCATGTTTAATAATGATTTCAGGCTCACATTTAATCATGTTCGGATGATGATTTAATGGGATATTCATTATAGCATCAAGTTGTTCACTGTTATTTTCCAGACCAATTCCAACCTACAATAGCAATGTAAACAATCAATCAAAATCATGAGAAGATAATTCTTGATAAATCAGTAAAAAATATTTAAGAATTAGAATAGATCATAATTGTTTCCAGCACCAAATTTGGGCAAAAAATTACATTTTTCTTTCACTTCATGAGCAACTTGCAGAACAGAATGTTAAAGTCTTGAAGAAAAGGTACACAAGTACATATCCATTAACGTTAAATTGCACTGATTCATACTAATCATAAAATCTAGTACAAATTATAATATGACTACAAAGAATTGGGCAGCACATAAGCAGATAAGGGCCAAGAAAATTAGACAGCAAAATGCTACCATCAACGTGAGGAAGTTCCTATTTCTTAATCTGGATTAAAGAGTTTCAATCAATAATACTGGAACCATAAATCTTCAAGAATTAGCCAAGTATCTGACCAGTTCCCTAAGAAGATTAAGTTATCTGCCAAATGTTGCGCATCCATTTAAGAAGAGAATCAACCACCAAGGAATGACATCCATATGTTGCAGTGGAAACAGTGAAGAGCATAAAAAATAATGTTGACTCTTCAGAAGTAATGTGATGATTTAAAAGTAAGAACTATATAGTCTCATTGAGGACAGCTGAAGAGGTACAAGAGTTTGATCGCAATATATCATATCACAGCAATTTCTTATTTCCTGCCTACCAAAAATTGGAGAAAGATAAGTTTGTAAAGAGTATATTTCAACTTAGAGCTAGAAAGGAAGAGCCCACGAACCCCGACCAACAATTCTGGTAATAAGATTAGTTAATTAGAGGACATGGTAGCTGACCAAAAACAGTCTAGGAGAGGGCTTTTAGAACTAGGATAGGCTGAGCATGTTGGCGTGCTTTCTGCTTAAACATTCTTGGGTGCAATGCCACTGGTTTGATTCCTCTAAAATTTATTTCTAGTGGCCCTATATAACGAAGTCAATCTTCCCACCCTTGTCAGAGTTGATTAGCTACATGTCAAGAAGGCCTAAAACCTCTAATCTATAATTGGTAATTAAAAAGGAAAGAACATTAAAATCAAATTTCTTACAGATATTAAAATTCTCAAGAGCTCACTGACATTCAAGCTGTCACCAAAATTTTTATTAACATGTCTTTCAATATAATTACTAAAGTCGCACCTCAGTGGGTTGTACATGTAGATTTTCATTGTGTTCAGTAGATGCTGTGGCACAAAATGTATCAATTGCTATGCCAATAGATTCCGTACATACTGGAGTGAAAACGTTTTTCAGTATATTGTTAAGTTCATATTCTGTTTTCATACTTCTTTCTCTGAATTCAAACATTTCATCTAATTTAAAGACACATTCTTCACAGATCATTTTAGGCAGTTTGTCATTGCTGCTTACCTAAAAAAATCATTTTGTATAAATGTGATGTTTAAGCAAAAGGGAAAAGAACACTTAATGATTCTTACTTGCACTGGAAGACAAGCTTTGATTTTTTTGGAAATTTGTCTTAAGTCTCCCTCTCTTTCGAAAATGTGGAGGCCCATCAATACTGTTGTTTTGGAGCCACATAGTCTACATAAATCACTGAATTGTGATAATTGTAGGTTGACAGTTGCCATTTTACACTTCACATAGAATTTAACTGGTATGCAGAAAAAATAGCCATTAGGCTATTTGCTCATTAACACTGCACTTTTCGCAATGGACAATCTATTTCAATGCTAGGGAACATAGCTGTCATTATGTACAGTTGTAAATATTTTTGTATTGAGATATGTTGTGACCTAAAATTATTTGAGTGTATAATGGCTGTAACACTAAACAAAATGCCTTCGATAACTTGATATTCTGCTAGCTTTGATTTCAGCCTTTATTACTACTAGCGGATTCAAATTTTTAAGGAATAAATAAATATTGATGCCAGGTCTTTTTAACCTTTTCAGCATTTTTCACTCCAAATGATAGTTATCTTAAAATTAGGAAGCTCTGTCTGTGTATGTATATCGCAACTAGCCGAAATTAATAATTCTAAAAGTAGGTATATTTCTAATAGACATTTACAATTTTTAAGAAAATAAGCATGACTAATGTGGATTTAAAAAACGCTGTCACATTTAAAATTGAAAAAAAAAAAGGATGTAGCAATTTACGCTAATAATCATGCATGCTGCTATCAGAAGAGAGATGGCCGTTCAGTTCTTTGGGAGCTACTAGTTGTAATGTAGAAAATGGCTGGCGTTAGTGATTGTTTCGCGATAGGAAGTACTGTGGCTTGTAAAACATGTTACAACAAAGTGATAGAAGGCGAGGTTCAAGCATTTGATCCTCAAACAAAAATGCTTGTTTTACGTATCCTTATAGATTTGGATTTTCATGAAATTATAACCTGGTATTTTGGTTACTATTACCAAGTTAATTCTTACTAGCTTTTTGTTTGTGATTTTTAGTCTATATTATACAAATATGATTACATATTCATAATGGTTTGCATGGGTATATGTCTTCAATGAAGTTAACCATAAGGATTTAATGTTTTTTTTTATGTTTTTCTTCAACTTAATTCAAATGAATTTCTTCTTTCAATTTCAACTATGGTGAATGAATGAAAATCTTGCCTTTACATAACCTTTAAGACTGTATTGTAGAACATTTAGTTTGTCTTAAGCAATTTGAGTTTATGATAAGTATTGATAATTATGCAACAATATATTTCACCTTAACCAGTGTTTAGGATGCCCTGCATCAAATAATAGGCCAAGTTACTGTAATGTTTACATTGTTAATTTGTCATTGGTCAGCGATGTCCAAGTTAAAAAAGAAGTATCTACACCTCAAGAGCCCATGAAGGCATTAAATCTACAAAGGGTATGTTCTTATGATTTTGTCCAAGATTAGTTTTTAGTGCTTAACATTTAAAATTAATAGCTATGAGCTTTTTTAATTTTGATGTTCCTTTGATACCCTTCATTACATATATGCTTTCATTTAGACATTTTAATATATTTGTTTTGATATATTTGAAATTGTCTTCCAAACAATCCTGCAGTAATATTCACACTGTCCATTTCGTTGTGGGTTGTCAGCAGTCGTCCTAAAATATGAAACCTCTATCAATATGCAGTATGAATGTTAGCTGGTGTGCTGATGATATAGAAAAGTTTTATAAATTTAGATATTACAGTACTTAATGATATGTCTTGACCAGGAAATGTAGTAAAATGAATTTGCGAATACTCGCTTATGATTATCAGTAGGTGATGATTTTTTGAAGAAGACGGAATATGGTTCAAAGTCCATTACATCCTTACGAATAGTCGCCTGGTTTTGATCAGGATGCCATCAAACTTGTGGAATCTAGGTTGTAATTTTGAACAATCGGAACATGAGGAAATTACTCTTCAGATTTTGACTTCAAACCCAATGGTACAGTTTTGTTCCTCCTGGATGTTACAGGACTTCATGCAAATTCTTCAACTTAAGAAGAGAACTCCCCAATGATGTGCAAATTTGTGATAATACTATAGGCAGCCTTGTTCTGATTTCCTACTCTATAAATAATTACCTACTTGTAGAACTAAGACCCAGTTTCCATCTCATTATTTTCATTTTCGATTTTGCCTTTGTCATTACTTTTCATCATAAACAAGACAGTGGTGATAAATGGAAGTCTCTACCAAGAAGAAAATGTCATCACTTTCCTAATGCCTCTACTATGTTAGATTTCTTTTTATTGATGAATGACACTCACACTTGATTAGAGATTATGATAAAAAGGTAACTGGTCTCTTTTCTTTGGATCAGAAGCATCTGTATGGAATCATCAACTGCGGAAGATAATGTTATAAATGGCTTAACAGTTTCAGGTTAAAGCTTCCCCTATTGCTTCTTCGCATGGCCTATTTCAGTAATTATGTTGTTGTAATGTATGGGGACTCTTACTGCGTCCTTTTTAGTTAAAAGGGCCCTGATCAGCTTCATTAGATCCCAGCTTTAGACTCCTGCACGCTCTTCAGAAATAAATGAACCGCCAAATGGGTCCTTTTCATTAAATATTAGGGCCACACTGAAGTTAACTAAATCCTGCAATACCTTCATTATATATCATGTTGGTTATCACTCTCAGAAATGCTGGTACACCATTCCTGACCCTAAATGGAAAATGTGTGAACTGATACTGAAATTCATTAAAGATAGACAGGATAATTTTATAGAAGATAGAATATCTATTCTAGAGAGATGGAATAAGTTCTTAGATCATAATTACTAAATCCAAATAAGAAATTTTTCATTCCACAAATGCTGGGAAAAACTGGAGTTTTCTAAGGACGCCACTGCTGCAGAAAACAGAAATGAGTAAAATTATTTCGAAGTTTGTCCACATAATGCCTTAGTTGGTCTTTACCAGGGCTTTTTACAAATGCTATACCTGATATTCAGAGGTGCAGTTTTAATTACAGTGGTTGCTGCTTAATCAGTTGGAATTGGGTCAGGATAAAATACGTGTTAATAAAAAAATTAGTAATTGAGAGTAAATTTTTAAATGAAGATACTCTAATTTTTCTCAGCCATATTTAATTTGTCATAAGTAGATAAGAGGCTAAATACAAAGATCACATATATTTTTACTATAATTCAGAAAATTTTGAAACCGGGATTCCTAATTTTAATGTAGCATTTTTTTTTTTTTTTTCGGTAATTTATCGTACTAAGCTAAAAGTTCTCTCTTCTGGGTAACCGACCTATCCTCTCGTTTATAGCAGGACATGACGAAGTTGACACAATACAATATGTTCACTGTTCGCGAACTAACTGAAATGAAGTTCAAAGTAAACAAGTCCTCTTCCCTAGCAATTTTATCAAAGTCCACGAATGTCACATTTAAAAATTGAAAAACGAATGGGATTGGTACTTAATTGATGGAATAAGATGAAATAACAGAATAAGATGTAATTCATAAACAGGATTATTTCTTCTATAGTATCCCGAAATCAAATGAAAGCTGGATTCCAGGAAGTAAGAAACTACAACAATAGTAGGTAAGTTGGTAACTACAAATTTGTCATCGCATTTCACTGAGAAAAAAAATTTCCTTATAAACAATGGATTAATCGGAAGGCAACTACAGATTATCAGATAAAAAATATGTATAAAAATGTAAATATTTATAAAAAAATATATTGTAAAGGACCATTTGGTTCCGTCCCAATAATTTTTCTGTTACCTGATTATCTGACGACTGATTAAGCGGCAATTACTGTATTATGTGGATCTACCCTGGTTCAGTCTGGGCTTTTAATGAAGAATTTACTGCAGGTAGCAGACCGAGCTTAGGCTGATCTGCTAGTGAATTTTTTTTTGCAGATTTTTTTAATTAGTAAAACTCGATTCTTTTTTGTGTACAATCCAGCTACTCACAAAGTAAAAAGAAGTTTTTTTTTTTAGTTCTGATGAGACAGTATTAAATTAATTTATTTATTTTCTATTCTGTTTGTATTAAAGCAATACTTGTGGTTTTTAAGCATCAGAACTAATTTAGAAACCAGTTTTAGATTAAAAAATCTTTCTGAGCAGTTTTCGGGATAACCTCCGAATTCAAAGTTTTAATTAGACGGTTTAGCCAGCATTTCTCTGACTTTTGAGACTATAAACTGAGAAGTTTATTTGAATAATAACTGAATAATAATTTTATTTTTTAAATTTTATCAATTTAAAGTTGTTGCTTGGTTTTATAAAATTAAAATATGTATATGCGTTGTACACGCTTCTGATTATGACTAATATTTTATATAGATAAACAACAGGGTTAGAGAAAATATAGAGCAAAAGAGATGCTTGATTGCTGCAGTCAAAGCTGGAGTAACACAAGAAGGAATGATGCTTTTTCAGACAATTAGTAAAACGTATGTATAGTATTTTGTTATTATTGTGTTTGTAGATTAACTCATTTGAAAAAGTTGTTCATAAATATTATTAATATTTATTCATTTTTAGTTATAAATTTTTCTCGATATTTTTGAAAGAAATTAAGTTATTTTACAAGTATAAATATCATTATAAGCTGGGGTTCTGGAATTCTATGCCACTCACCCGTCTCACTAATAAATTTAATTTGCATTTTCTAAAATTATTTGTTGGCTAGGCTTGTTCCATTCGCCGTTCCTTGTATTTCTGTTTTCTTTTTATTGCATTTTTAATTGATAGAGAGAGGAGAAAACTAATGTAGTGTGTTCTTCCTTTAGTAATTTGTTAAATGTTTACATTTTTTCATGTTTTAAAAACATACTTTACTTAGACTATTATTCATT
This sequence comes from Aelia acuminata, assembly GCA_911387785.2. Taxonomy (NCBI): domain Eukaryota; kingdom Metazoa; phylum Arthropoda; class Insecta; order Hemiptera; family Pentatomidae; genus Aelia; species Aelia acuminata. The sequence goes on from OU426983.1 coordinate 37,668,431, forward strand.
GTTTTAATAAACTCCATGGTACATCGAATCATTCAGCCAAAGAAACTTAAATGATTTTCATTATAATAGCACCTTTGATAGAGTCTATGAGTTATAGTCTAGATAGTTATTAGCGGAAGTTTAATAATTCCACTTGAAGAGAATTTAAAAAATTCATGGTATAAAACATAATTAATTGTTTAAAGTTTTGTTTCAAATATATGACTTCTGCTATCAAATCTCAACTTTCTGTTTGTAAATTGGTTATGTAAAACATGCATTTAGCTATAGCAAGTAATGGATATACAATATTCAATATGTGCACATATCTGTAGTACAAGCCAGTTTTCATGTACTGGTCTTAGTACTTGGGAAATATTTATTAGTTTACTGAGATGTTTTAATCATGTGCTATATTAAATTAGCAGGATGCCAGGGCCTTCATATTTTAAGGATCATTTTGAAAGGTAGTATTACATCCTGCACAACACAACATTTATCCAGTGCATTAAGTGGATCATTCACTCAATATATTTCTTTCATCAGTCATTGCATTTTGATAAATATTTTCTGTTAAACCTAATTTACCTCGGAATCACCTGTATATGCTCAGTTCTTCACATGCCAATCTTCTGAGTTATGTCTAATCAATTCTGATGCTATGCTTGTCTGATTGATCTTGGTCTGAATATGCCATTAGGAAATATTATATACATGTATGTGTGTATATATTACCTCACTACTTATGATTTGTAATTTTAATTATTAAGATGATGAATTAAATAAAAATTAGGCCAATATTCACCAAAACAACGCAAGTTGATTTAGGCAACATTTTGGCTCCTACAGCCCTTTTCAAGCCAGAGGATGATCTTAATTTTGATCGTTTCTAATATTTGGCGTTTTCGTTATCCAGCACCATATTCATGTGAGCTTGTCCGTATCATCGTGAATGCACAAAATGAGCCCAATTTCATAAAGATTGGTTGAGTAGTTTCTTATTTTACCCCTGACAAACATTGTGACACGAGATTTTTATATAAATAAAGATTTTATCTGCTTTTTTATTATTGATTTGATTATTTTATCTGAAGATTTAGTAATAATTATTACTTATAACCTTTCACTTCCTTTCAGAATTAATGAAGTTACATGGAATGGACCGAACATTGTGATCATGAATCAGGTCACAATCACACCTCCTTACAAAACTGAGAACATCAAAGGAGATAGTCATAGTAAAGCATTTACACATATACGCAAAGTGGTAAGTTCTTAATTAAGTGCTTAATAATTGAGTCTTAATTAAGTTTGCTTATTCAAAAGAACAGTATGTTTAAACATGTCATAGTGAGTTCTGTTAAATTATCAATAAAAGGTTTTTAAAGTGTAACCAAATCGTATCAGTGAATAAAAATAGTTTTAAATTAATAGTACTGTAAATTCCTTACATATTTTCTCGCTTGGGATAGTGTACTTTTCTCAACAACTTGTATTTGTTTCAACAAATTTATTTACGTCTATTTATACATTTGTTCATGGGGAAAGAAATTCACAATGATAAAAAGGGCAGATTGTTTTGAAAAAGACGACTGGAGTATGTATAACTTATTACAAAATATGTATTCATTAATTAATTTTAGAATTTCATATTCTTACCATTTTATAGTGGCCAAGGGATATCAAACTGATGTTTAGTTCTTAGAATTATAGCTATTTCTTCCCATCCTGTTAGATATCACTATCTTACATGTGTCCCATTTCTATTGGAAAACCTCTAATGTGAGAATTTCGTACGCTTCGAAAAATTCTTCCTAGGCAACTATAGGCTAGCTACTTCATGATATGACACACTCTGCATGTCGAACAGTACTGTATTCCTAAAAAATTATATAAAAGTATTATAAAATTGAAGACTCCTCCCATTTTTAAATCTATTGAAAATGTCATATTCTTTTCTAATAATACCTACTTAATATGTAATACTTAAAATATTCTTTCCTTCTTCTGCTCATTAGTTTTTAATTTATTATTCTTTTCTGTAGGTTGAAAAACACCTAAGGGATACACAGCTTAGGAATAAACAGCAAGAAGCAGAAAAGCTGTCAGGAGTTGGTGGATCAACAGCAATGGCCCAGACTACGCAGTAGATGTGATTGAGCGGCCCTCAGGTCTGGGGGCGATTGTCAATCTCCTGCTGTTCCCTGTAGCACCCATCAGCCCTTAGTATATTTATAGTCTATCATTAATGTACTCTACATTCTATCTGTTTTATTTTTGATCAGGTCTTCTGAATATTGTAATCTGTTTCAATAATTTATATTATTGTTATGATAATCTCATAATTTTATTGTAGTTTACTTTATATTTTTACTTAATTGTAAAAAAAAAAGCATGATTTTTGTTAATGGATAATATTTTAATGACAAAAGCATTTTATGAAGACTCTGGTTATAAACTAATTTATATGAAATGTTACTGTGATAATATGGAAGCTATGAGTTGACAGTAAATAACTAATATTCATTTAAAGTGTTGTATATGTTGGCCAATAATGTTAAAAATTTCAAAAACAGTATTCCAAACTGGGCTTGAGGGGTAGTATTCTCTTTAGTAGATCGACTTGAATTTCGAAATGATTCGATCTGTTCGATTCATCATCTCTATAGATTATTTTGAAGACAGATTTTGTTGTAGGGCTCCGTTTACTACAAAAATAAATAAATAAATAAAAACCTGTGTGTTACCATTATGTTATGAGAAAGTTGCAGAGGATTTGGTATATCTGTTTTTTGTATGTTTATATTTTTTAAAATAATTTTAAAAAATAAAATTAAAGTAGCAGTGTTGTTAGGCCTGCTTATGTTTTTCGGCTTACTCAAACTTAATTTATCATTGAAAATAAGAATTTTCAAAGATCTATCGTATAAATGTTAAATATATTTATGAGAACATTTCTGCTTATATACTTTTGTATATGCTGTTTTCCCATATTGGGAAAATTTGGTAACAAATATTTTTGAAACAGGAGCATTTTTTTTATTACCTTCCTCGAGCAATATAAGATTGTTTAGTTTATGTTTAAACTATTGATTTGGCTTGTAACTATTGTTATTTCAAACATTTTTGTAAATACATATATTATTTATGAGTTACTGAAGACAACCATTATTGTCTTCCTTTGTTTTGTTTTCGTTAAAGCTCCTGAATACCATATCCTTCCCCTACCCATCAAACAAAAATGATAAAGCTGTGTAATACTTTTTATATTTTGCTAATACTCAATTTCAGTCCAACCCAATGAAAGAACTGCATCATGTTATTTTATTACTTGTTAATAAATCGACATAGATTCTGTTTAATCTCTGCTGACAAGAATTTGGCAATAAATATTTTTCTAGTGAGTGCTGTTAATGAAAAATATTTAAAAATTAATAAACACTTTTGTTTTATTAATTTTTAGTTTATAGTTTTGAGGGTCTTGGATTTCACAATTGAATTGACTTCCAGAAATGAGTAACCAACTATTAAGTGGTCATATTCTCATTCAGTAAGAGGTACCGAATCTAAATTTTCATTAGCAAATCAAATTAATAGTATTGAATTAGTGATTTAACAGGGAACCATCCATCCTCTATTATAATGGCAAATATCGTGCTCATTTTATATTGTTTGTTGAAGTCATTGGTCCCAGTTCAGAAGCAGAACGCGAAATGTGTTATTAAAGAGTTCTATGTTCTTGAACTTCTGAATTGAAACAGTTTATCTTTATTACTGCTGGCTGTTATTAAGTGACCCACACTGTTTCTTCTAGCGATTCTCTACTTCACGATTCCACTTTTCCATAACTTCATTAAATGTTTGGAAAGTTGAAATGCCTATATTCACTGGTTAAGGGAACATCTAGCACTCGCTTGGTAGGTGATGGTAAGGTTGATATGGGTTGATAATCCAGGACATCTCTAAATTCATTTGTCAGGAATCACTGGTCAGAGGAGGTGACAAGATTAGGAAGTTAAAATTTGTTGTGTTGGTTTCATTATAATTGCATTTTAGGTTCTAGTTAGTTTTTGATACTCAAAGAAAGTTATGCCTACTGGTTAACTCTCAAACCAAATATGTGCCAGAGGCATGGCCATATTGAGAGGTGAAAGCACTTGAAATCTGCCTGAGGTTGGCCTAGTAATTGATTAAGATAAGACCAAAACCTTGCAGTGGCAGGATGCCTAATTTACTTGTTGGGGTTATTGCTTTGTTGGCTTCATCTAAAATGAGTGGAGTAAAACTGCAAGGAGATAAGTTGCAGAATCATGGGAACAGACTGAAGAGATTGTAGAAATCGACCTTCTTAACCGAAGCTTATAATACAAAAATCTCTCATAAAGCCATAGTGTGCTATGAAAGGAACCAGGCACTGAAATATTTTGGCTAATTAGCCACAACGCTAATCCTTGAAAGAAAATATTAAAACAAATATTTGGTTTATGTGCACACTAGGACATTGTGCCGACCAGGGCATTGCAAGGTTGATGGTGGATTCTTGCCAATCTTAGGGTGACTGTAATTGCTAAGTGGTGCTGGACTACAATGAATGGAGAATTTCATGTGAGGCTTAAGTTCACCCTGCAGCACCGGATATGAAGAAGAAGGAAAGTAATTAGATTAGTTTTTTAGATTAATTTAATTAAAAAGAACTTTGAGGACAGCTGAGTGGATTAACAACATATTTAATGGCTTTTCAAAAATCCTTATTAGCTTTTAAATCAACCTGTTAAGAGTGTTCATTGGTGGTGTTATCCTTAATGTCTAAAATAAAATAAATGATATTTAGAAAAGGATCATGGCTGGAAAATATGAATATTATCTAAATCTCGGGCTTTTTTCAATCTTCTCTTTTGTTCAGGATCACCAAAGTAAGGCAATATAAAACTCCTACGTCCTTACCGCCCACAAGCATATGGCTCCGAATCATGGGTCTTTAATGTTAGTTACAAGGACAAGTGCTGAACTACAAGATTTGTACTGGAGTGGATTCTTAATTACAATGCATGCAACCTAATCCAATGCCAAAAAGGCTATTGCACACAAATATTTTAGGTAACAGAAGTTCAGAGAGGCAAGGGTAAGTTGGATAAAAAATGTGGAACATAACCTTTGGAAGCTGGATCCTAGATACTGGATGTGTAGATGGATGACTAGGATTGACTGGTGGAATATTGTGAAGCAAGCTAAGTTAAAAAAAAAAGTCTGTGGTTTATTGAAAACTGCTAGTCTACTGAAAGTCATCTGCCTATTTGTTATTTGAAAATTTCAAATAAATATTCCGCAATTTTTTTTGCGATTCACCTTTATACTGCATTACATTCATTCCATGAACCGTCAAGTGGTGAATATAGTAAATTAAGGATAAGCATTTTGTGCAGAATTAAGTTATTTTAAAATAGTGATTTTGATCTTATTTATTTGTAATAGTATATTCATATGGGAAATGTTTTTATGCACATTTTGGGACCTATAATTTTTATTTTATAAAAGCTTTAATAGCTTGAACTGGTAGTTATTAAACCATATGGGTAAGTTTACTGCTAGGTGAAACGTTGAGGATTCTGTTTCAGATATTGGATATACTAGTCAAGTAAGAATGAAAACAATTTTTTAATATTTCTATTTAATTTTATTATTATTAAAACATAAAATTTTATACATCCAATTATATTATAACAATATCTACATTCATTCACTTATAATTACAAGAAGTAAGTACTTTTAAAATGTCCCTTTTTTTTTTTTTTTTTTTTTTTTTTCCTTTTCCATATTGATTGGACTTTTAAATATTAAAATTAAGTTAAAGAATTCATTTCTCGCAATAGTTTTTGTTTTTATTTTAATTTTTAGTTATGTTGATTTGAGAACACCATGTGGACAATTAAGTTAGTTAATTCAGTTATACAAGCTAGGAACTGCTAGAAGAAACACAGGTACATGCTCACCTGGAATACTTATTTTATAAAAAAAATAAATATCTTAAACATTATTTTAATTATTTAAATAAATTGATCTTATATTATACATAAGTCTATTGAATGTTCACTGGTAGTGGTGGTAACAAATAACATAAAATTATGTCCTATACACTATATTACAAAACTCACTGGTACATTTTCATTTGTCTAATAGGTACATTAGATTTTCTATACAAATCATTAACTTTACTTACAATATCGTACATATTTCTCATTTCCTTATGCTGTTGTAAACTTATCATAAAAAGAAACGAACAAACATACTATTAACCATTGTGCTCAATAATAATAAAGATGTTAGAGGCTTATATACAAAAATAAAATTATGCTAAGCATTATAATAGAATAAATATATTTTTAAAACATTAAAATTAATTATTTGGACAAATTACTTGCTACAAATATATTTACATTTATTTTGTAATGAACTTTTAAAAACATCATAACCCAAAGCTACTAGGAACTTCTTTCAGCCTAAATCTTAATTCATCAAACTTGGTAAAATAGATTAATTTTTTGTCAAAATAAAAATAAATTAAACTTATACAGTACGACATTAAATTTGTTTAAAGTCATAAATAAGTAATGTTTACTACATATCAACAAGATTCACTGGGAAAAAATTATAGGTAAATTGGAACATAAAACCATCAAATTATAATTGAGTTGCAAAAGAACTTTGATCTTATGAGGCTTATAGCAAAGATGCCGTCACCTTTTTTTCTTATAAGAAGGCACGGAAACATGAAAAATTGTACAATTTTCTGATTCCATGACAAACCAATATTTATCAATACCATGTATAAAATGGTTGTGGTCTCGGTTGAGAAAATGAAGAACTGTAACCAGAAGCACTCGTTGGGCTGAGTAGAGGGCCAGAGGTGCTGTGGTGCGGTGGAAGGGTTGACCAGCTGCTCTGTCCTCCGGGGCTGTTTAAAGGAACCATGTCTGGGGAGCTGGCGACCAGGCTGTCTCCACCAGTTCCTCCTAAAACAAATTTTAACTTTAGATTAGAATAGCAATAAAAAATAACTTGAATCTGATTATGCTGTGGATTGAGTTGCTGCATCAATATTTCAAAAATCCTCAAATAAAAATATTGAATATTCTAAAATTAATGATAAGCTTATCATTTAGTTTTTCGAATACATCAGAATCACATTTAAGATTCTTTTATCATCATGAAGGCTTCTTAATAAATGTAAAATCTTATTTTAATACTAAAATAATACTACTACTAATATTAATACTACTAATATTTAATACTAATATTAAAATAATAAAAAAAAAAAAAAAATCAGCTTACCTGAATTGGTCCCCATGATAGCTAAGCTAGTTGGAACAGGCGACAGCATAGATCCAGGGCTGATAGGAATGGGATAAACGTTACTTGCAGTCGTTAAAAGTCCAGGAGATACATTTCCAATATGTTGGCCACTTCCCCCCAATGGTTGCATCTGAAATTGAGAATTAATGTAAAACATGGCACATTCAAAAAAACCGCATATAAAAAAATGAAGTGTTTTCTATTTCTATTACTCTAGATAAAGAGAGAAATACTTTCTAGTCCTCTATTTATTTTCATTAATTAAAAATTATTTTTTCCTTGGTCTTTCATACATGTTCTGATGATATGAATATTTATTATATTTTGCAATTTATGAGGAGAAAAGTAAAAGAAATCTTACTTGGGTAGTGAGTAGAGTTGTTGATGATGACGGTGGATATGGATAACCAGTTCCAGGGCTGCTGCCTCGGTCAGAACCACCTCCAGCATCTAATGAACTCATCACATGACCACCACTGCTGTAGCCGCTACTTGCTTCGGACACTATTGAAACAAGGTGAAGCTAACATTAAGTAATCATAAACATTTTTTTGAACAATTTCTTAATTGAAGCTATTTTATTGTCAGCTTTTAATAATTTCCAAGTTTAACTGCAGATCTAGTTGAAATTTTTTATAAAACATTCACTTTAAAATCAAGGATTTATAATATTTTCACCATTGAAATTTTTATATTTAATTAATTTACTCACACTGAGGCGTATGACCGAAAGTTGGCGGTTCTGGTTGTAGCATGTAAGTCGGAGGTGCTGAAGAGGCTGGTGGGTAACTCATGGGAAGACCCATCCCTGCGTAGCCAGATCCAGTGTTGCTTGCAAGTTGCTTTCTAAGTCTGGCTCTTCGATTGCTAAACCACACCTAAATAATAAATTTATGATTATTTTTTATTTACATATTGAATATATAAAGAGGCTGATATAAATATACAACTTGACTTTTGTGGGTCTATTGAATAAATTTTAAGGGGTTTTGTCAAAGGTAATTTTACTTTGTATTTAACTGCTGACTAAAATGTGTATTATTTGCTGAAAGTGAGTTGATTTACGGATGTTACTCAAATAATTCTATTTTTTAATTTTGGGTTAGTTAATATTTTCAAATGAAAAATGTAAAGTGGTTTTACAAATCTATTTATCTTTATTTTAATTTAAATTAAAAAAAAAGTTGGGTTGAGAGATGATGATCAGAAAATAGTATAACTATATTAGATAGAGATTGATTTTTTTTTTTTTTTTATGGCATTGGTTTAATGAAATCTCGATAAAAATAAGACGTCTGTTGTTTATCATTATATCAGATTTATTTTTAATACACTCAATAGTACCATAATTATATACATTTTCAAATTTCCCAATTTCCTATGTGAGTATTCTGTTTAAATATGGGAATACAAAAAACTATAGTTGGGTAAAGTAAAATTAAAGAAGTCACTGACAAATGGATTGAATATAAACTCTTCTGGTCATTTTGAGTAGTAGTGGATTTAGCACCAACTTGGGAGGGTCAGGACTCCCAGTCACATAATCCCCCCTCCTTCCGATTTTACCTTTTGCCTGACAGTACTGACAGTAAGCATATTTCTGATTTTTTTACAAAATTAGTTCCCTGTACCTGAACTCATGGCATTTATGAACAGTAGTGGTCGGCAAGTTCAATATTTAATTTTGGAGCCCAACCGTGGATTATTAATTTTTTTTTTTAAATGAGCAACAAATTATGAGAGATGAAAATTACAAACAATTTTAATTAATAATGCATATATGTATTTAAATTAGATAACGATTCTAAACGTCTGCCTCAGCTGCAGTGTGTTCATTTTTAGTAAAGAGGAAACCTTGAAAAGTTGCGTGCTTAAGTACACAACGTGGAACACGTCTCGAATGTTTATTAACCCACCTTGTTAGCTTGTTCGCCCCACTTTTCTTCGCCTGCGAGTAAATGCCAGAAAGCTTTATGCTCACCTGATGATTTCTTCATATGCGAAAGATCAATTCAGATCATTTTATATAGTAGATATGATTTATAAAAAAAAACTGTTGTGAGAAAAGGACACTAACTAACTAGCTTCCTTGAAAAAAGTATCGAAATATTTGCGAGAAGCGTCCTTCGAACAATAATCGGAGCTATCTGGGATATTCCAAGATAAAGTTATTAACCAAGTTTTCATAAAATTGTGATAAACTCTGACCTGTATCCTGGCTTCGGTGAGCTTGGTCCTCTGCGCCAGCTCCTCCCTGGTGTAGATGTCTGGGTACTGTGTCCTCTCGAAGGCCCTCTCCAGCTCGTCCAGCTGCTGGGCTGTGAACGTTGTCCTGCTACGACGTTGCTTCCTCTTCAGTGTGATACCCGGTTCGGAGTCGCAGTCGGAACCCTCGCTCCCTTTTCCTGAGGAAGAGAAGAGAAGTTAGGAAACGTTTAGGAGGAAAAAAATTATAAAAAAAAAAATCGTAATTAACTACATAAACGTTACACATTCATAGCGTACTGAACTAACATGTTCGTAAAATATGATTCCGAAAATAAAAAACACCAATATTTGCGTCAGGAGCGGTCCTAGCGGGAATGTAAAGGATATATCCCTCTACCAAATTTCGAAAAAAAAAGTTAGTGGAATTAAATTGTGCATCTAATTCTTAGACAATTTTCCATTCTTGTTTTATTTGTGTCTAAAAATTGATAGATTTCTAATTTATTTTTTTTTAAATAAGTTTTGTTAAATAAGTTAAGTTTTTTTATACTGAGCAATCCTTCCCTCCTTCCCCGAACTTTTTTAAAAAATTCTTATTTTTTTAGAACAATAAAACAAAAGTTTTATTTTGTTTGCCTTATATTACAACTTTTTTACAAGCTTTTTCGAAGGTATTTTTTTTAAGCATCGCCTGCAAGCGTAAAATTCAATTAATTATTTTTTAAACATAATAACTCGTCATATTGTTTCTAAGGCCGTAATTTTCCCGTTTCCAAGGAAGTACAAACTTTCCCAACATACTAACGGATGTTTAAAAAAAATAAGAAAATAACTCTATCAGATATAATAAGTTTCTGTACACAACGATCCTAGAACTGAGGTGTACATTTCTTTAGTTTAGAAAAGGAAAATGCAATTTCCGACAAATGTATTTATTTTTTTATTTTACGAGAAGGGCTCACTAAAAACGCTGATAAAAACAGTAATTCACTGGTGGGTTCCAGTCGTAAATGGCCCACGTTCCTGGGTCAAACTGTTACTTTAATTAAAGTAACTACAAGCGGGGTTTGCTCTTTTTATCAACTCTATTTCTTCTTCTCATTTCCTATTTGTCTTATCTCTATCTGCAGTATATAAAAAAAAAAAAAAAAAAATAAAGGAGGGAATATAAAAAACTTAAATTTTCACATTTTCAAAAAATTTTTTTTAAGAATGTTTGTATAATTCTGTTACAACGTTTACAAAAGTATTTGGACACTTTTTATGCAATTCCTCAAAATAGTATAGAGGTCTGAAGTGGATTGTAAAAGTAAATTCCCTTTAAAATTTTTACCGAATCAAAATGATTTTTTCAGTAATGTATGAAAGGCTTTAGATATTGTAAGAGATGATAATGGCTGTAATATTATTATAAGGAAATACCCTGAGTTTTTTAGTTCTTTATAGTAACAGGTTTTAACAGATACAATCTTTTAATGAATAAGAATATGATTATCTTATATCTTTTTCTATCTATTTCAAATAAAAGTTGGTTTGGAATTTCGGGGATATTGTAAAACAAAAATAAAATATAAGAATGGTATTGTGTCTTTTAATGCAATCCTTCTTTAATATGCAGAGTGTTAGCTTTGTAAAGTGTGATCACAATCTCAAAAAAGTTATATGAAGCTCTCTAATTATTGTTTACCATAATAAATAATTAAAGACATAAAGTGTGAATTATCATTAATTTATTGACATTTAGGTAGGGAGGGGGGTCGTTATAGGCGGCATTAGGCGTCGGTCCCTTTGATCTCGAGCGGGGAGCAGCGCCTCATTTGTCTAGCCTGAGCGCCCAACCGCCTCGCCACTCTTACGGGTCAGTTTTACAGCTTGGAATTTTATTTATTTTGGTTTTCTGAGTTCAATGCCTTCAAGTAATTGTTTAGGGTGGGGGGTAGGGGAAATGTATGTATGGTATTTATAATCTGGTTAAAGAAATATTATGGAAATCATTATTATATAGCCATAATTTTTAATTATAATGTTTAGCAAGTTTCTAAATCTTTTGTTTATTGTTAATTTATTAAAAATATTTTTCTGTCGTTCCAATATTTAATTAAAAAAAAAAAACTTATACATCTAAAATAATTTTTATTCCGGAGTAGGCTGGCTCTTAATTTTGATTTATTTAATTCATTTATTAACTTTTGAAGTTTAGTTTTCAATATTAAAATTATCAGTAATGATTAAATAGAAAATTTATCTTCCTTTTTTCCACAACTATTTATTTTCACATTACAACATGTTAACGTTTCGGGGTTTTGTCCCCATTTTCAAAAGCTGTACATAAATTTATCTATTTTAATTAATGGTTCAATAACTGTTATAATAAATTAAATAAATTACATTAAATATAACTTACATAAAATAATTTCTCAATCGTATGATTGATAGCCTTTTAATAAATTTTCCGAAACTAGATCACTGTCAAATGCTAAAATTATCATCATATTTTTTGTAATTTTTTTTTATTACGTTTTTAAGACCTGAAGGACACAATTTAAAAAAAAAAAGTGATATTATACTACATTATGAATTATTCATTTAATAATTAATTATCGTGATCAAGAAAAAAGATAATCTAGGTGCGGTGAGATATTAAAATTATCATAATTTTTTATGTGAATTTTTTGTTGACTTTTTCAAGAATTGAAAGATATAATTTAACAAAAAAGTGATATTATATATTATTATTTAATAATTAATTACAATTTCACTTCATTTTCATACATCCTTAAATTTAATAAAGAAAAAGGTTAGTCTACGTGCGGTCAGATAATAATTAAAACGAATTTTATATATTCATGGTAGCTAAAATATCTATTCTCTTGAATATTCAATGGTCAATTATCAATACATCAAATTTAAATAGTTATTTGGAATAATTTTGAAATCAATTCAATGTTTTGGAATTTTTATTTTAAACCTTTCAACATTTATTACCTCACCACCAATTTTTTTAACGATTGTGCTTACTAAACAAACAAGACAACTATAGTAAAATTAGTTTTTTTTTATTTTAAAATAATATTTTTACAAAATACTCAGACTCTCGCCATTTTAAATTGAACATTTTTTGAATAAAATTAAAATCCTAGGTTGACGTTCAAATATTGGACTCAAATCAAATATTTGAACGTCAACCTAGGATTGATTATTATTCGCTAGAAACTTGAATAGGATTGATTTACAACAAAAGAACTAATATCATGAATTAAGGAAGCAAATAATTATTCTGCTAACACTCTTCAGGTAGCAGATACATGCTGTTAACTGCAGGTCGCCTAGTTGCAACAATAAGCCTATTAAACGCCTATTGGCAATTTGATACGGTTTATTGTTTATTGCTGTATCCTAGGAGACCGGACATAAGCTAGGGGTAATTTTTCATTCGTCGCGGTTATTTTTTTTCCTGGCCAGTTGAGCAAATGATTGCGACAAACAAGCTTAACAGCCGAAATTTCTGAAAAATATTTAACTTGATTCAACAGTAAAAAATCACATAGATATCTCTGCTTGCAGCATGAAGTGTGTCAAGTTCAAAACCTTGATTTGAGAAAAATGTCCTTAAAACGGTTTTAGATTTTTTTTTTATATATACTAATTTTAAATAGATTTATTTTGACGATAAAAGATTGGCCTTGGTCTGGAATCAAACCCGAATCTCGCAATTTTCTTGTGAATTTCGTCCGATTTTCTTGCGATATTCGTCCAAAAAACAGGATCCATTGGCATGTGGTATATTTTTGATACTTATATATTCAGTCTAAACAGTTCCGTGTGGTTGAACATTTGTATTAATTTTAAATATTTTTTAAGGTTGTCCTTGGCATCGACTAGAACCCCGATCTCCCGATCTATTGCATTACTAGCGCAGTGTATTCCTTTACAAAATGATGACATTCTGCAAAGCTATCTGCAAACATTAAAATATACCTAGTTTTTTGTATGGACTTAATATACTTTACACTAGAAGAACATTATGTATATATATATCCATATCCGAAGGTACGGCCCTGCCTCCCCTTAGATTCAATATTAATTTCGGCTGCAGTTAACTGTCGGGTTTCGTGGCCGGTACTCCAGGTGTGACTGGATTTCCAGGGAAGGGGATTCGATTAGAACAGAAGTTGATGGATGCTGCGGACCACGGTTCCAGGTGCTAGAGGTAGGTGGCTCTCCACAAATTGATTCCTGTGCTATTAAGTCCCGCCCTGGGCAATTATATCCACACCTACCATCGGGCTAGAGTTGTGTGATGATTCACATTGGGAATCCTGGAAACAGCTGGAGGCAAGAAGTAGTAATTCGATGAAGCACGTGCAAGAGGGTGATGCATGACAGCATTGCATTTGCAGTTAGGTCTAGTTTTTGATTAAGAACTGATTAACACACTTTCAAATTTCCATTTACTGTCATGCTCTACCTTACGTCTCAATAACGCATTCAATTTTGATTTGCTTCAGATCCGATTTTATAACTTTATTAACCCACTTCAATTGATATTAATTTACTATCCATCATTATTAAATCTCTAATCCAAACCTTAATCCATCAATTTGCTAATATGTACCTCCAATTTTAAGCTCTCATGATCCTTTTGTACCCAAAACATCCTTTCTCAGCCAGAAAAACTAAGCTAGCCTAAATCCCGAAGGACTAAGACAATTAAAGGTAAGCGATTTCTTTTAGGTACTTAATATATCTTTTCTTTTTTTAAACTTTAAGATAATAATGTTCTTTACATTTTAAAAAATATAGAATATTGTATTTTTACTCTCTCCCATTGTATATAAATTATAATAAAAAATTTAGACCAACGGAAATACAAATTTTAAGTTACAAAATATAATGTGTTCAAGCGAAAAGGGTTTTGATTTGTTTCGGTTTTGAAACGGGCTAATTTAAAAACGAAAATGTTAACTAAATTACTTTATTAAAATAGATATATAGTTATGATATTATGTAATCCACCTTAAAATCGCCAAAATATTTTGGAAAACTTAATCAACGTTCAAAGTTGTAGAAGGTAATGCGCGAAAAGAGAATAATGATCTTTCTTTGGTTTATTTAACAATATTCATAATAATATTATTCAATGAAAAACAAATTAAAATTCAATGAAAACCTTTAAATCTTAATTTCAGCTTCACAAATAAAAAATACATGGCACGAAAAATGATCATACTTTTTATAAAATGTCAATAAAAACTGTCTTAAGTCCGAATTATCATTTTTTTATAAATTTAAAATACAATACAGAACCTGTCTGTCCTGTGCAAATAGAAAATACTTAAGTGTAATAGAAATTTGGCATAGTATGGTTAGATTGCACCATGTAGGTATATTATCAACTTCGATGTGAGTATAATCTCGCAAGAGAAATTTTTATATTGACAATTTTTAATCTGAGTAGCAGGGCATCTCATTGGTCGAGCTGGACTCACTACTGTTTGTCCCTCATTTAAAACTGAACTTGAAGGAGTCTGGCCCCCAGGTACTGCCATTGGCGGATCCAGGGGGGGGGGGGCTGTGGGGGCTGCAGCCCCTCCCTTTGGAAAATTTTTCGTCATTAAAAGATAGAATTTGACTTTCCTTAATGTAAGGAAGCAAGTTAAAGAAAAAATAATGTGCAGAACAAGTATAATTTTAGTTGTGGGAAAGGAACATAAAGGTAAAAAAGCTGATTAGTAGATCCAAATGAAGGGCTGTGGGGCTGCAGCCCCCCCACCCTTTAGGACTGCAGCCCCCCCCTTTACGATCGGCTGGATCCGGCCATGGGTACTGCAAAGACTGGATATAAGATAATTTGGCTCTCAAAATCTCGTGAACCTTAATAGAATTGATTATTTTAATAGGTCAATGGATTCAACGTGTTTGTTTTAAGAAGAAGACCGATCTTTACCTCGAAATCAATAAAAATTGACTAAGCACAGTCTGGCTCTTTGGTGCCTGATTATTAAAGTTCACGAATTAATGTAATATTAAGTTTTAGTCAAAGTAGAATAGAAAATGAATCACATCTAATTTCTTTCTATCATGATAGTTTCATTTATTTAAAGAAAAAAAAAGCACTTAAAATTCCGATAGAAACAGCTAATAAGCTATAATGAACAGTTGATTATTTAAAGCAATCGCTGTAAGATTTTGGTAGATAATTTCAAAGGATTCCGAATCAGAAATACTTTAAAATTCATTATTTTAATTTATGCTGAGGCATTAATATTCCCCCAGGTGAGAGTCCTCTCGGAAACGAGACGTTATATGTCTTTTAATTTCGAATAAATTACCATAGATGTTCCGATCCGTCAAAGGCGGCTCATATTCTCGGGGAAATTGAAAGTGAAATGAGTTTTCTCGCATCCTAGGATGGGAAACCTTAATCAGTCACCTTGTCCCTGCAAGTCTCTTTCGACATCTCTCCCTCGTTCGTTTCGATTTATTCTCTCATTGTTTCCATTCGATTCTTTTAGAAAATGACTTTGACAATCGATTAAATAAACACATCGTCCTTGGCTGGGTAGTTGTCTCCTACGAGGTCGCGCTCTCACCAAATCCTTGTGGCCTCCGCGATCGAAACATGTACTGTTAGAGTACACGCAATTTTAAATTATGTAAAGCTCATTCAATTACCGTACTTAAAATACTAGCCTAGACAGTAAAAAGTGATTGACTGGTAATTTTTTGAGTTTCTCTTTAGATAATTCCTTTTTTTTTTTTTTTCTTTTTATTACAAAACTAGATTTATTATGATATCTGAAAAAAAAAAAATTGTTTGTGATTTTTCCATCTAACCTACAAGACAGTTGGTCCAACTTTGACTTTATTGCTCTAAAGTAAATGTTACTAAAGGCTACTTACGTTCTTTGGGCAATAATAAGTATTCCTTTTAACTTTGACTAAGTGTAACGATCATTTCGGAAAATGGCAGCCCTGAGGCCTTGCCGAATTAGCCGGACGGAAGCCGAGAACGGCGGACCTCCCATGATGCAGCTCGGTCCATTGATTGACGGTTGTGGAGCTTTATTCTTTGTTCAGATGATTCCTCTATTAAAAAGAAATTCAATAATAATCGCTGGGCGGCTTTGGGACTCATCGCTTTATGATTGACTACTTCATAGGAGTATTAGTAATCAAGATGTATTCGGTAAATGGATTTTTTGTCTGTGTGTATATATGTATCGTCTTTAGCAAGACTGCTCAATCTAAAATGAAGGTGATTTTTCAGGAGACCTCGAGAGCCTCTAAAGTTACTTCTTTATACGTTTATTATAATGTTTCAGGGATCACCACAATAAAAGTCTATTAGTAGGTACTCCAGTAGACGACAATTCGAACATGATTGGTGAAAAATTCTTTTTAAAAAATGTGTCCTTAAATTAGATAAGTCTATTCAGATTATTTAACTGAAACTATTGGCTTACTATTTAATGGCGACTGTCTTAAAAATAAATCAAAACTTAAAAGAATTTTCAAAGAATTAAAGATTTAAGAAGAATTTCCCCCGGCTTTTTAAAAATAATGTTTAATGTTGTTGTTGCTGCTTAAAATGTTCACTGATTGGAAAAAAAAAAACATTCGCATTCAATTCGTAAACCTTGGTGAATAAAAAAGTACTGTAATCTCTATTTTCTTAACAAGAAAAATATTAACGGGAAGATTAAAATATCGCTGTTATCTTCTGAAAACAATATTCTAGCGCCCAAAATTTGAATATTTGGTTCCAATTTATTATCGGCCGTTATTATGAAACCCTTTTATTTACGACATATCTTCGAAAAACGCAGTCTAAATAAATCTCGATTGTTATTTCTATAATCCCTTAAAAAAAAAATTACATGAAAAATTCAAACGAATTCCCGGAAAGTACATGGTGTCCCATGAGTAAGTGTTGCTATCTTCATTCTTGGTACACCACTGTATGAATTGCTCACGACGGTACTCACTTTCAAATAGAATGAATAAATAAGGGCAATTTTCATTGGGGAAGAAAGTTTTGCGTTCCCTTTCCGGTAATTCTCAAGTAGGATATCTAAAAAAAAAATTTTTTTGTAAAAGGAAGGAGTGTGGTAAGTTAAAGCTGTGCGATGCGCGCTTTATACATATATTAATTTTACTAATTTTGTAGTTTTTTTTAAATAAATCTAATACCTCGAAACACTTTCACGGTGTCTTACTGTAATTCTACGACACCCATTCATCGAGAAGAGTGATTGAAGCAACAGAGCCGACCTTAGCAACGTTATTGGTCATTTGGGCGCAGTTATTGCCTTTTAACGACTCCCTCAATACATAAAGGTTTTATTGTTATTACACATATCGACCGGAGAGGTGTATGTGTGTGTGGGGGGGGGGGGGGGTGCGCTGGGAACAGCCCAACTCTCGGAGGACAGCGGCCGAGGGAAAAACATTACGAGTTCCTTATGGGCCTCTGATTCATTACGGCTTGGTCATTAGTTGGCCCTCTTCCACCGCCCCTGTAATTATATGCATTCCCTAGCCTCATCCCAGCAACACCGCCATTGAGATCCTCTGATCACTGCTCGCCTATCAATAAATGTCCACGAAAATCCATATAATGGTGAATTCCAAATGAGCCTATACCCAAAAGGGAAAATTTTACAATCCTTCTAACTATATTTGCTATTATTTCAGATAGTATTAATATTTATCAGTTTGATGTCGCACTATGCAATGACAAAGTACGGAATATAAAAGAACAAACAATTTTTCACATTCGACAGTTCGACGCATGTTTGTATTCACCATTATTCATAATCAGTACGGAGTATTTTTAATGATTATTGAGTGTTTATGGTATTCATTTGAAATGAATAATAAATAACTAAATACCAGTTATTCATTATTCATTTCAAATGAATACCATAAACACTCAATAATCATTAAAAATACTCCGTAATGATTATGAATAATGGTTATTCATTTGTTTTATGATTACCAATTATTCATATTCATGAATCATTATTCTGATTACAATTTGCCCAACTCTGCTCTACCTAGCCTTCATTCCATGCGCGTTATAAATATAATTGTATTAAATATGATTTGCCTTTCATCAAGCCTATGAATAATCGTGGGTTGATTTATAAGAGTTCTGTCGGGGAATTTCGGGAGACCTTTTTAGTTTGTTTTTAAAATATTTCGAAATTCTCAAATAACCGACAGGGGGCCTGAGGAATGCCGATGAGAATTAAAAGGCGAGAAGAGCGGATGCAATAGCAGCAGGACCATAAAGACAGGGCCTTCACGATCCGCGAGGAGGCGACAAGCAATGCTGGGGACGATTTCGTAAGGTAATAACCTCACTCGCTCTAATGGACTTTACGCTATAAATAAACGAAATAGTGCCTCGGCAATAAATAGAGTTGTTCTCGCTGAATTAGCATCCATTGGGGACTTTTCAAGTACTCTCTAGTTAGCTTCGTAAAATTATCTGGGTTTCTTGTAGCAGATTGTAGCACATTTGTAACCGTTGAATCATTGGAGCAACAAGGAATGTACCACGATGTGGTATCCTCAGTCTGTCCAACCGATTTATAAGAATTATTAAATTAGTCCTGATAAAATTTATCTCAGACGGATTTGAAATCCTTATGATTTGTTAACATTTAATTCATCTCAAATAACTACTGAGGTGACGAGAAGTACTTGTATACGAACTCTTGTGCTTGTATTCTGGTTATTGCAGAGAGGTGCTATTATTCTGGGTACGCAACCTATATGACGATCCTCTGGCATCTTCAGTGGGTCGCAGGATAACTGACCGCAGCGACATCATATTTGGAATGTCCAAGAGACAGTACATTACTAACCAAATATGGGTGTTGTGGATCCATACTTGGTAAATACCATATGTACCAGTTGTGGATCCAGAAACGTTCTCCGGGGGGGGGGGGTGCACATCTTCTTATTTTTAATTCTTAAGATTGTCCTGGTGATTGCTCCAATAAGGTTAACAGCCACTATGCCCATAATTCTTATTTTAATTTTTACGAGTCATGAAAGACCTAATTTAAAATATGAGTACATTGCAAGGTTGCAAATCACAATTAAATATTCCAATGCAATCCATTTTTCATTTAAGGATACAAAATGTTACTAAACAAAAAGTGTTTAGTCTATTTAGAAATACTAATAGCTTATATACTTCCTCACCTCTAAGGGGAAGGGGCGACACCCGCGCCCCTCCCCAGGGTCCGCTGGTTTACTGTACAAAATTCGCTCTTGCCATGGATGATTTTAAGATCAGTTTATATATGCTTATGATCATGTGCATTAAAAATTAAATGTTGAAATGTATTTTCAACAAACATCTGTTGATATTTTGTTTAAACCTTTCTTAGTCTTTTCTGAACATTTTTTTTTAATATAAAGCCTACTAACAAATAAAAAACTTTTTTTAAAGGAGGTGGTATAGTGAGAAGGTTCATTTTATGAATGGCTTATTATCAATGATCTTGGTCTTTTTTTAAATAAACCAGTTTATTTGACACTAGCTCTTTTTAAACGAATTCAGATGATTTTAGAATAAATATTATTCGAGTTTAATTTTCCGCCATTGTCAAGAATTCACTGAACTTTATACTGCCAATGTAATCATATAGCAATTATAAATCAATTTCCTTTTTAAAGATTTATTTTAGTTTTTCCGAGGTTCTACTATAGTGTACTATAGTGTAGTAACGACTATTACAAAAAATTATATATATAAAAAAGTCGATTAAAAAAATTATTACATAGTAGATATGTATAATATATATGTATAAATTTAATAAAGTATTCATTGTTTTTGTAAAACAATAAGTGTGCTGCTTTTCGCTTTGCTTGCTAAGCACGCATGTTACTACTAGCTGCAAGATTTTTTTTTTTTTTTTAATGCTCCCTTTCTCATAGGATAACACTCCGTAGGCTGCCGACAATAAGTGGAATAGTAGTCAAGTAAAGGCAACACTTGGGCTTACGTCACCTACCCCAACAACAAAATGCAGCGGCGATGCGGAGAAAGCCGAACATCATTAGAGATCTCTTTGTAGGAGCGACAACAAAAGGTTTGTTGCCGGGTTTGTTGGCGCCACTTACACCTGAGCGGCTCATTTGTCAAGAAGCTAGCGAAAGAGAACAGAGCCGACAAAAGGTAGCATTGTTTCAAACAGCAGGTCCGCCTCATCATAATGGCACTCGGAAAAGTCTTAAGACTTCTACGCTACACCGTGGGATGAGGGGGCAGGTGTTGAGGCCCGAGAACAAAAATGCGATTCTATTAATTTCTTGATTGGACGTGTTCGTTGTAGTCGGCAAGGTGCTAAAGGCGATTCCAGAGGTAGCAAAAACAATAAGGAAGGGGAAGGGTATTCAATAAAGGCAGTTTATGATTTGAGTTGTAAAAAAAAAAAAAACTGAAAAAGTTATAATTTTTTTCGTTTTTTTTTTCCCCACGATTGCAACATATTTATTCAATATTTAAACGTTTTCAGATTAAATTTTTATCTTCGACATATATGTATGATCCAATGCCCGATCCATTTATTTAGGAACCACCAGTTTGTAAGGTTATAATAGGTCTAGCGCAGAATTAGAGTCTGGCCACACATGTCGGCACCGGATCCGCACCATAGCATTAATATAGGTTATGTTCAGAATATTTTTAATTTAACTTACATATTACCTTTAGTTATGTCTAAAGGTAGGGCCACACATGTCTGACAAAGGCCACTTTAGGCATAACTAAAGGTTATATGTAAGTTAAATTAAAAATATTCTGAACATAACCTAGGGTGCGGACATGTGTGGCCAGACCCTAAGTGAGAGAGTAATTCCGTAAATGTTTGATCACAAAAATTATCTTGCTCCGTTGTCGGATGGTTTCTTTTCGGATTCGGAACCTGGAGAAGGTTTTTGTTTTTAATTTTAAAAAGGAAGAACAAAGAAAAAAAATTCCGAATTGGAAATTTTGACTAGCGTTTTACGTTGGTTTAGACTTCAAATTACAAATTTGATTCCATGTAAGGGTAGGTAGTCCATATTGGTATTAAATTTGCTGCCGTTCTCTTGATTTTGATGAAATTTTCTAGGATTAACCTTCATGACACATTTATCTTTTATCTTTATCGCCTTTACGTAAAGCCATACCTTATGTACACAATTGTGCAGGGGCGGATGAATTTTTACAAATACCGTGACCGTTGATTCTATAATTCGAGACCCAATCCAAAATAAATAAGCGTATCGATATTTCGATCGGATTTTTTGCACTACTTATTTCGAAGTTTAATATTACTATTTATCTAAGGATGTCTTTATACAAGTATATAATGCAATTTGTTTTATATATATTTTCTTACACAATCGGTATCATCTTAAGACTGATTCGAGTTTAACTAAACCAGACTTGGAGCTGCCAATCCAGCCGGCAAAAAGCACTAATAACATTTTTACAGCCGCTTCACATTTCTAAACGCGCCCTTTTTTATTCTTTTTTTTTTTTTTTTTTTTTTACTTTTCGTTGAAGGGAACAATAACAGACGGAAGCCCTAAAAACAAAGATATTACTATTTTTTTTTTTTCATTTTGACTTAACTTATAGAGTTCCTTTATGTATATTCTACTTAAAATATTATGAGCTATATCTGGTTTCAATGAGTACTGACAATCAAATTCGGCTGTATATTTAACATCGATGTGTCTTGTATGAATAAACATAGCCGTTCAAGTTCACTATGAAACATTGAATATCTTAACTTTTGGAACTAGAGTATAACTTCATCGATCCAAAGTTTTGATTTTTATATAATATTACAATTCATCACGAATGTTAAATTGATAGCATCAGCCTTTTCCCACTCATATATTGAAAACTCTTAAAAACCCTTTTTCAAGAGAATATTAATTTAGAAATCAAATAATGTTTAAATGAGGCCAAGGAGGAAGCGCTGCGAATGGAGGTAAGGAATTCCAAAGATACGTTGCGCGTACAGTAAAGGATCTAGAATTTTATACGATGAATCGTATCAGAGATGTATACAAGTTTATGGAAACCGATCTGAGGTGACAGACGTCCATACTCGTGGTCTTTGAAATGAGTACTTTCAGCCTATAAGATGAAAAACATTCCTCAAATCAGAAATTTGTTTGCCCTTCGGCTCAGACTATTTTAATGATTTTAGGACTACGACGGTTCTAAAACTCTTATATAAGTAAAGTAATTTCATAAAACCTATAATCAAAAGTTCATCTGGTGTTCGTGACATGGGCGGATCCAGCCGATCCTGAAGGGGGGGCAGCTACACAGCCCTACCCTAATCACCTTTTTTACCTTTATGTTACTTTTCCACAACTAAAATTCTACTTGTTCTGCACATTATTTGTTCTTTAACTTGCTTCCTTACATTAAGGAAAGTCAAATTCTATCTTTAAATGACGAAAAAAATTTCAAAGGGAGGGGCTGCAGCCCCCATCCCCCCCCCCCCTGGATCCGCCAATGGTTCGTGAGTTTTTTTTTTTTTTTTTGTGTACTATAACTGTAAATTTTAATTGCTATTATTTTTAGCAACGGCGAATCATTACTCCATCGATTGGTTGAAGAAGAAAGGAATTTTTATTTTGAGGGATGAAATGAATTCAGAACCGGACTGGACCGAAGCCGCACTGCCGTCCCTTGGTACACCTCCCCGAGGAGCCCGGTCGTTAAAGGACGAGTGCAATTTGCAAAATGGTCAATTAAAGGTAGGCGGTGAGGGGGGGGGGGGAGGCGAGAGGGGTTATGGAAATGGCAATCACGGAACACCTGAGAGAGCCGAGTAATTAAAGTCAGGTAAAAGTAATTGATATTAAATGAAAAGCGAGGCAGTCAGGCTGAAGAAGCCGACGCTCAATGGGGCCTCTGTTTGAGTTGCCCGCCGCCGCCGTGAAGGCGCTACCATAGCCCTGCTACTGAAATTATAACCCTTTCAGATTGTTTCCAATCATTCATAATAACTGTTCCAGAAGTCAACTGTGGAACTGTGGAAGCATAGGGGCCTTCAATACTAAAGGTCGCTAGTTGGTATCTCGCGGTGGCCCTAGGATTTTTTAAATGGACTAAAAATTCCTTGGCTTTGCCGTCCCTTGGATAGAATCGAAAATAGAGGTTCCGAACATATACGATGTAAAGTATTCGTTACAGATCCCTCTTCTGATTATATCTGGATTAGGAAAATTTAGGAGTCCCATTGTACCATCGTCCGATTAGCCGTTTTGACATAAAGTGACGTCAATCAAACAAAAATAACTATTCCATCTCTTAACGAGGCGGATTTTTGTTTTATGGAAGTAATTTTCAGCAGGATGTAGTGGTCGCATTTTCAATACCACGCTAGAGTCCATTTGATTCCGAAGGAAATCAGTAATTTTTTGGACCAAAAGTACATACATACTATACATGCATGTTACTGGTTCTTGAGCCAAATAAAACTACATATGTATTTTTTTTTATCAACATATAACAGTTTTCTAAGTTTTTGCCCAACAAATAGATTCACCAATCAAACAACAAAAACACGTATCATGTTTTTATCTTTTTAAAGCACAATTAGTCAAGGGAAACATACGGTGTTTTTAAATGATGTTTCCGTTATTTCCAGTGTTGTTTTTTTTCTGGTTAAAATCCTGATCATGATAAGACACCATTATGCTTTCTTTAGAAAACCAATACCTTATTCATTCGTATCCTACAGGCTTAGATTTCTGTCCCTGCATTTTACTCAAGGTGAATACAAACCACATTTACTGCAGCTGTGCTAACATTGTCATTTTAAATCTCGTCTTTTTTTTTTTCTTTTTTTTTTGTATTTAACCTCTGGATGTTCATTTTGAAAGTATAAATAGGAAGTGGGCTGACCCTTCGGCACCTAGTAGGATCATATTGCTCTCTCATTTCAAAAACTTCTCATCTTAATGATTGTTTTCTGAACGATCTGAAAGCTTAGTAGGTATATCGATGCTTGGGAGGTCCTCAAATTTTTCACTTAATCGTCTATATAACAATATCTATAAAAAAATTTAAATGATTTAAATGAATAAATAAACAGAGGCTGGAATTTAACATTTTTTATTTGGCCATCTTCTTCAATCAGAGAAAAAAGTCATCTGCAACTTTGCACTGCGAATAATGATGTTCAATCGGAGGCTTAATATCTACCCTGAACACACTTTATACTACTTCTAAACTTTAAATTCACTCTCCTGAAGAATCATGGTTTTTGAGATAAGACGTTGTTGAAAGGAGTGAGCGATATTAAAAGATGCTTAAACATATTCCATTCGCTCATAAACTAATCCAAAGATTACAATTGTACAGGCGTTGTTGAAATATCAAGTTATAAAAAATGAAATTCAAATCTATCGACAACCTTGAGTTGTCAATGCATCTTGATTCAATTAAACCTATTTATGACTTTAGTCTTATAATTTCGAATCATTCGTTTGGAAATAATTTTTCGATTGATTTGATGCTATTAGCAGATTTCAATGTTCGTCATTTGTAGGTACCTACAGAGTTTCAATTTAGCATCCATAATAAATCATGTAAGTATGGCTTGATGCATCAATTGCACCTTGATTGATCATTGCTTTATTTTTAACTAATTCATCACCAATATATCAAAACCATATTAAAATATCCACAAACATAGGTACCTATATATTTTATTTTATTAATACTCTACAATCCAATTTACGCGAGCATGATCAGACTTCAAAAGAATCAGAATCACTTATCTTTATTTGAGTTCCCTTCAACGCAATAAAAGGAAGTTACTTTTTTCTGGGATCGTGCGCCATCATGGAATTAACACCCTCATGTGGGCGAGCAAGGGGGTTATAATAAGGGCGGCATTACGACCTATTTATGGATCGTGGAAGGTAATTGGCCGCACGTTTCTTCGAAAGCAACCAATGGGGACAGTTTTTACTGGATGTTTTGTCAAAGGGGAGGGGTGTATCTAACCGCCAGACAAATAGAGATACTGTCCAAACAGTTCACCGGAAGCCACTGCCTTTAGTTTTAGTCAACTTTTTAGGCTCCACTTCCGCCGGTGCGGTTCAAAACCTTCGACAAAAACCCGCCGACTCATATCGTCCGGAAAATCCACAACAGTCTGACGGTTTTTTATCTATTTTTTTTTTATCACGAGGGGGGAGGCGCCTCCGAACGGTTATTAAAATTCATCTATGAATGTACATAAAAAGGTGTCCTACCATTTTTTTTTAGACAATTTTTTTTTCATATTTACTATCGGGTAATATTTTTTCAATTCAACTTTTAGTTCGTTATTACTATAAAATTATTACTATTATCTATAAATATGAGTTGATTTAATTTTTTCCAAAAATTAGGAATTTTTTTATTAATTTGTAATAATGTTTAATAGATTTTATCAGAAATTATAATTTTCCCTCAAAGATTTTTATAACATACTGTTCACACTTAACTAATACTCCTACAGTACAAAGAATTTTCTCATATTTTCAATTCAAGCATTTATTTTAGTTCAAGATGCTGTATTTTAGAAACAATATATTATTTTTAATAAGTTCCAAAATAAATAATGATCTGTTGCAAGGAAACCAATTCTTGTATATTTGCTATTGCTTGTATAATTCCCTCTTTTTACTTTCACTTACCTATATATGAAATATATAGTAAGTGGAAGTATTGCGATCGTGAAAATTTTCGACTTCCGGTTTTCAACGGAAATACACGTTTTGGGGTCCCCTGAGTCGAAATGACCAAGTCCCGCGAAATGGTCTGTGTGTGTGTGTGTCTGTGTGTGTGTGTGTGTGTGTGAACAGACTAGCTCTAAAACTATAAACCGTGCGATCATGAAATTGGGTATTTAGTGTAGGTATATGTCCGCGATGTGACAGCGTAAATTTTATCAAAATTACTTAAAGGGAGGGGGTACTTTACTTAATAACTTTTTAGGTTTTTTTCGATTTTCTCAAAAACGGCTCTAACGATTTTGATTAAACTGAGTATTTGATGTATTAATATGCCTGAGATATGACTGTAAAAATTTCATCAAAATTGATTTACCGGAGGGGGGACTTTACTTAATAAATTTTGTAACATTTTCACGTGTTTTTTTTATTTACTCTAAATCGGCTTTAACGATTTTGATCAAACTGGGTATTTGATGTATGTATATGCCCGAGATATGACTGTTAAAATTTCATTAAAATTGATTAACCGGAGGGGGGACTTTACTTAATAAATTTTGTAACATTTTCACGTGTTTTTTTTATTTACTCAAAAACGGCTTTAACGATTAACAAAAATAAGATATGAATGCAGAAAAATGTGTGACTTTGGGAAATGGTATTTAACAAGACACGTCAATTTCTTATCTAAGTAAGTTGGTAAGTGAAAGTTGTGTGTTGCGCGCACGCACCAGATTTTTTTTTTTATACTTGAATATCGAATATGGCACACCCTCCCCCCCCTCCTAATCGAATATGGCCTCCCCACCCCTTAACTCGACATGGCTAAGGTAAAAATATTAAGGTTCTTAAAATCGAAATATTAATATAGTATTTATTGGTTTGTATACCATTGAGATACACGGCATATGGTATAGCGATCAGAAATATTCCACATTCAATTTATTAAAAATACAAAGTATAATCTGATGAAATGATCTATGATTCTCTTCTGCGCGTGATGTTTTATGTTAAACAGACAATGCATTATTTAAAAAAAAAGGCTCTGTTGACTAATTTTTTTTTTTTTGTTCTTAAGTACCTAAATCGTATATTACCTGATCTCGAATCTGGGGATTTATCCGTGATTTGGATTGTAATAGCTGTGATCAATGGTTCAAGGATTAGAAATTTCTGTTGAAAAAAGTTTCGTGAGACCGGCGGGTAACAGAAAAGCAAAACAGTCGCCCTGGGAGCCGGCAGCGCCTGGGATCCATTTTCCTCGCCTTCTTTTTATTAGGAAACCAAGGAGGGCCAGAAAACGCCGACTCATCGCAGGAAATTGTTCCACTCTGGAGTCTGGAAGAATGGCCGCTCTCCAGTGGAAGAAGTCGGGATAGCCATTTATTACTTCACTTAGCTGATGAAGTATCGGTTAGTGAAAACAAATATATCATGTTGTACACGATTTTACAGAATCCTAACATTTTTAATATTACAATTCATGTTAACCAACGATGTATGAATTCCTATCGTTGGTCTCGATGTATGAAAGCCTACGATGTATGAAAGCCTAGCCAGATATTTTTAAAGCCTTTAACGGTATTAGACTAGATAGTGAAAGTTAAAAATTACTTTCGTTATTAGATACATTTTTTTGAGCGGTGGTGCTCAAATACATTGGCCTGCCATCTTGTACAGCATGTTTCTACTTAAAAAAAAAAAAAAAAATATAAATACCGTTTACCATAAAAACTTTAAAAAAACATTTGAAGTTCAATTTCTATGCGTCTATGGTCTTATATTTTTAATGCTTAAAAACACGTTTAGTATTAAGAATTATTCGTTTGTATTGTGATGCTTTTGCCGCAAATGTTACGGAAGAACTACAGACGCAGGAAAATATCAATTTTGTCTGTACTCCTCAAGCATACTGATCGTAGTCTGCGTCCATGACATTCTCAGAGCCGGAAATTCTACATAAATAGATCAACTTCATATATTTATATTGAGCACTTATTAATTATTATAAGACAATATAACGCATTGTAATATCTGTATTGTCGGTGAAGGGTGATTGCGCACACTGAGCATAAAAAGAACAGAGGGTCAAAACGCTGCCACGTGATAAGCCAGAATGTTAGGAGTAGTTGATTTAAAGTAGGATTCTAGATATGATATAATGAGATAAAATTCAAAATACGTTCTTTAGTTGCTTAACTATGCTTGTCAAACTTTAAATAAATAAATTAAAAAAATAAATCATTGAAAAAGGACTCGTATGTACCCTTAAAAAGCCCAAGAGATTTCCAACGGTGGCCATTGGAAAAATTGAAGAAATTATTTTTGTGAATGTTGTACTGCAAAAGTGATGAATACACGAGTGCAATGTTTATGCACTGTCAGTTTTCATTGCAAATATTCGATTTGCATTATGCGTAATAAACTATATAGTAAAAAAATAAAGTTAAAAACTTGAAAAAAAAAAGTTACTATAGGAAATGAACTATCATGGATGGAGGAAATGAATATAATAGAATTTCTATTTCAATTATGTTAATATGATTTTCGAGTAACGATTTTTTAAAATTATTATTTTTTTTTGTCGATGGCTTAAATCAAATTTATGTCATATCATGTCATAAGATGTTTTAATGTACTTAATTTATGTTATGAACGGACTTAGGTGATATTTTATTGAGGAGTAGCTTACGCAACATCATTCTTCATGTCATGTCAGTATTGAGTGAAGCTGTATAAATATATACTCCGTGTCTAATCAGTAATATTGCAGTAGGTACCTCTAGCATTGTTGGAATTAATGACCTTCAGCATTGATGGGGGAGGGAGAATCGAGGATTTGGAACCCATTTAGACTTCTAGACTATTTAGCAGGAATTTTCTCGAAAATACATTAAATATTTATCGAAAACTAATTATCAGAGTTTCAACAGAATTATATTAAGAGAGTAGCAATAATAGTTTGGGATCGGAGTCTTCAGAGAGCTGCAACACAAGTCCCACGGGACTTAATTCCTGTATGCCCTTTTTTTACTCCTTGGTGTTTGTACCGCGAATGTAAAAATATAAATTACTCCGAGAAAATGATTTGTTTTTGCCGTGGCTCACATGGCAAGTAATAAATAAAATAATTAAAACGCCATCCAAAAGATTTCTTTGTACTCACCGTCCAATTTTTTGTCCCCATCCTCCCCGTCGTTTCCTCGGAGCAGCCGGGAGATGGCGCTCACGGAGGGGGCGTTACCTCGGTCGCAGAGCCCTTCCTTTATCAGCCTGTCAATCAGAAATAATAATAATGTTAAAGTTATTAAAAATTATAATAATAAAATATATATAATAAAACAAATCATATTTCATCCCTTGCATGTTGAAACTGATATTTTATTAGTTCCCTAAAAGTTAATATTTGAGTAGCCACAGCAAAGCGTAGCCGGGTTTAGTTAGTAATAATGTAATAACGCTTCTTTTTTTATGTTACATAACATGTAATATGTTACCTATAAGTGTTATTACACATTTTATATATTTATGCCAATGTTTCGACACAAATTTCAAGGCTTTTTCTTTAAAAAAAAATCCAAAATACAAAATTTATTCAGTAAAGTCCCCCCTCCCGTAGATCAATTTTGATGAAATTTTTACAGTCGTATCTCGGGCATATGAATACATTAAAAACCAAGTTTGATCAAAATCGTTAAAACCGTTTTTGAGTAAATAAAAAAAAACACGTGAAAATGATGAAAAATTTATTAAGTAAAGTCCCCCCTCCGGTTGATCAATTGTGATGAAATGCTGGTTATCACATCTTTGGCATAAAAATACATCAAATACCAAGTTTGATCAAAATCGTTAAAACCGTTTTTGAGTAAATAAAAACAACATGTGAAAATGATACAAAATTTATTAAGTAAAGTCCCCCCTCCCGTAGATAAATTTTGATGAAATTTTTACAGTCGTATCTCGGGCATATGAATACATTAAATACCAAGTTTGATCAAAATCGTTAAAACCGTTTTTGAGTAAATAAAAAAAAACGTAAAAAGTTATTAAATAAAGTCGAAAAAAACTTAAAAAGTTATTAAATAAAGTACCCCCTCCCTTTAAGCAAATTTGATGAAATTTTTGCTGTCACATCGCGGGCTTATACATATCCTAAATACCCAATTTCATGTTCGCACGGTTTATAGTTTTTGAGCTAGTCTGTTCACACACACACACACACACACACACACACACAGACACACACACAGACACACACACACACAGACCATTTCGCGGGACTTGGTTATTTTGACTCAGGGGACCCCAAAACGTGTATTTCCGTTGAAAACCGGAAGTCGAAAATTTTCACGATCGCAATACTTCCACTTACTCTATATTTCATATATAGGTAAGTGAAAGTAAAAATAGATATCGTAAACAGGACATTCTAATAATATTAGTTTTTTTTGTTTTGTTTTTTTAACTTGGTATTGATTATGAATTAAGAGTTTGTTTCAGGCAAAATATCATTGTAAGAACTTGTTAAATACGGGTCATTCCATGTCAATTCAACACAGCCTTGAGCCTCATCATCTCAGATTTTTTTTTTAAATGTGGTACATTCGTACTATTTGGATTGATTAGAAAAATTGTGAAATATTACTGAGACATGTCCACCCGTTTTTGAATTATGGACCTGCAAAGCCCTCAAAATTAGGTCCAAATACAGAAAAAATAGCTATAGATGTTTTCCAAATTTTACTAGGACTATGAGATTGGTGTTTTTTAACAGCGCATTTCATGCAATTTCAAAAAGAAAATTTCTGAAAACCAAATTTTCAATTATATTTTTAATTTTCTCAAAAAGGGCATTTTAAATCTTTTTATATATTTTTTAAAAAAATAGGCAGTATTTTATCTTATCATACAACAAAATATAAAAGTGGGATGAAATTCGCTTTATTACTAAACAAATTTTATTCAAAATAATTGCTAAAATTATAGCAATATTTATATTTTCATAAGGGAAAACATGAAAGAAATAATAAAAAGGGCTCAACCAATAAGCCGAGAGATAACTAACTACATTTGGTCGTTATAACGCCAAAGTGAAGCAATGCCCAACTCCAAACTTCACTAACATAGAGTTTGAATATTCAACTCAAGAAGATCATTTTAAATCAGAACTTTTTTTGAGAGTTCGCTTTGATCAAGCATTCTCTGTTAAAGGAATGCAACAATAACCAAACATACATCAAAAATATTAGTGAAAAAGTTTTCTATGGATTCAGAAGGAAAGGAAGTGACAAAATCTCCGAATTTACTTCCACCAACGGACATTTAAACGCTTAAAATCATTGCTATCCATCAAGATAATTGATTCTATCAAAAAATGGTCGCTATAACGCCTTAGTGAACTAACTGTTTTTCTTAAGTACTTTAAAATTTTATTTAAGTAAAATTTTATTTACTTTTTAATTTAATTAAGCTTTAGTTTTCTCAGCGTTTGGAGTTTGTGTGTGTTGTTCTCAGAATGATATATTTTTGTTTAGTACATTTTATGCGCCACTTCTTCCATGTCATAAAATATGATGTGGAAACTTAATCAAAATTTTTCGTATTAATGTTTTCACGTTTACCTATTTTCCAGTTTAATTCAATTTTTTTTTCTGCAAGAATTTTTCATCTTTCTATTTTTAATATTCTAGATAGATAAAGTGATCTATTTATATACTTTTTGGTATTTATTTCGACACAACAATTACAGGGATCTGATCGGTTTACAAAATCATTAAATTCCAAAGATTAATTGACTTTCACTGTAAATAGATAAATTAAAGTTGCTATTAATATCTTGAAAAAATCATTATTAAAGAATCTTGATTCTCCGGAAAGATTAATTATTCTGTTTCTTGTAGGTAATAAAAAAAAAAAAAGGAAGAAGTAAATTCTTTAATAAATGATACTTCTTTTCTTTTTGCTTTATCGAATAAAATAACTTATTTCTGTTTTCCTCAGTTTCCTTCTTGGTTCGATTAATCAAATTCTTTAAATTATAATGATAATTTAAAAAAATCTCTATTCTTAATTTTTATGTGCTGGTTAAGTCAAAGAATGTATGTTATGCAATTTTTGTTTGTACGCAAACGTATAAATATGAGAAAAATGTATGATACACTTTATGGGAATGTTTTGGACGTTGGAGATACATTTTTAGCAGTTTGCTAGGATGATATACGGTCGGTTCCTGTAAGACTGGCCACCATCAAAGGGGGCCGGCACTTAAGCTGGTTAAGAGTTGAATTATTTTCAATTTAGTATGATACTGGCTACATCTACTTTTTCTAGCCTTTCTTCTCTTTGTTACGATATAAATATAGCCACTTAGTTTTATCTTCATCATGAATCATTATCCCGAGTTCCCTAATCTTTGCTGAGTAAG
This sequence comes from Aelia acuminata, assembly GCA_911387785.2. Classification (NCBI taxonomy): domain Eukaryota; kingdom Metazoa; phylum Arthropoda; class Insecta; order Hemiptera; family Pentatomidae; genus Aelia; species Aelia acuminata. Next base: position 37,701,150 of record OU426983.1, read on the forward strand.
TTTGCAGGGAATATCGTGATTCCATTGAGTGAAATGTATTAATATTTATATTGTTTAAACCCAAAACTTAAGCGATTACCTTACGTACTGATGAATAACCTTCCTCATATAGAACTTTAAAGGAAAATATTATTAAAAGAAATCAAATACTTCACTCTGGATCTTCTTTTACCTTAATAATTTAATAACATATAAATTTCTTTTTAAATACAAGAGGTACATATTAAATAATAATTAATTAATTTTAACCTACTAAAATGAGCATTTAAAAAATTAATTGGCTGGAATATCATTTGATTATTATTACTATGATTTAATTTACTTAAATGATCTCAATTGGTCCAATATTATAGTTTTAATGTAATTACACTAATCTTTTCAATATCCTTACAACCTGAATTTACATAAAAAGTTGAGTTACCTATTTTTAAAATTTAAAAATAAAAAATCTTTGGAGTTAATTTTAAATTAATTGAGCTGTGGAAACTCTAACCCTCCAACCATTGTAAATAAAATGGAATTTGAAAGCCCATATAAATTTTAACAATAAGAGTCAATTTATAGATAATTTAATTAAACAAATAAGAAACAAAATTTCCATTTTTATTGAAATAATAAATGGTTGAACTAAATTAATAAGATTTTTTTCTAATAAAAAATCTGATATACTTAAATGTATTTAAAACTATAGTAATTTTTTTTATTAATGAGTTTACATTACAAATATGTATTTACAACCGTTTTTCATGTTCCAAAGCCTAATGTTCCGTCCAAATTGGCTATAACTTTTTATTTATTTTTCTTTCTTTCAATGGAAAATTTTGGATTGGAAAAAAAAAAATTAAACTTATTTCTATATGAAGATATTATATACTAGCCGGATTTCGGAGTTCTGCGTAGCTTCTCCGTTGTCCCCAACAATAGACCAGGGTTCTTTACTCTTCTCAAAGCTAGAACCGACAAGTTAAACAGTTACAAAAAAGACTATTCTGGCCTAAGTTGGGGACAATGTATAATCGATAACTAAATTTAACTTTATAATTGATCAAAAAAGTATGAAAAGTAGTTACTGATTTTTTTAAAAAAAATATTAGGGACTCAAAAATATGTTTTGAAATAAAATAGGACAGAATAATCGATGTAATAAACATAAAATGATTTATTAATGTTAGATATAAAATAGTATAAAATTTAATTTTGGATTAATAAGTTATATTATTATAAATGGTAATGAGTGGGAATATATTTACCTATCTTATGAAGTAATGATTAAATATTTATTTATTTAGTTTCGTGACTAACCATTTGAATTTGTAATAAGAAACAAATTAAAAATATTGACTCAAATAATTTCCTTGTCATGTCGTTTTTATCTTGTTTGAACAATTGCTGCAAATCATTTTTCCAGAAAATTAACGTCTCGCTTCAACGCTTTAAAAAATGAACAATCATCTTAGCGACCATTCACTGATATCTGATTATTATTCGTTTATTTATTTATTTAAAAAAAAATAAATAATCTAGTTAGAAAGCCTTCTTTTTTTTTCTTCTTGTAAAATCGTGTAACTTTCTCTGTAAGCTTGGGCTTTTCCCTCACCTCAGGCGAATTGTATATTCACATCTAACTACGGTACCTATAGATTCTTGAATATTAGAGTAGGTATAGATGTTTTACATTCATTTTCCACAAACACAAATATTCAGTGAACCATCAATACATTTAAATAATAATGTATTTTTTATAGTATTAACATAATAGGATTGGATAACAGAGTTGTCCCAGGGAGAGATTTCGGTAACCGATCCACCCACCGAAATTTCAAGAGAAAACATTAAGTCGAATAAATTTACGCATCTATTTTTCTACTATTGTAAATAGTACATTTTCTAGTAAAACTGTTTATGTTTATGAATTTTAAAAAATTCCTTTTTTTTATTTTGTAAATTTTTTATACTTTATAAATATATTTTCCCCCTAAATCTTTTCTCGGGAAGCTGCTGTCAAATAAGTTGAGAAATCACCTTAATAACTTGACACGGAAAATCGAGAGTAGAATTCTTATTTAAAGTAGTCCCCCTTATACTATTGTAACGCTAAATCGTCAAATATAAAAACATATGGTTTAATATCCCAGACCTTTTGTTGCAACAAAGTAAGCGGTTGGAACGAACTATTTAGTTCTAGATTGTTTGAGATCCATCTACGGCGTTTCACCAGCTTCCACAAAGACCTGGAACCTTCCAGAAGATTCATTTTACGACTATATATAAGGAGCGAGTGACTGGGCCAATTAGTCTGAGTCTGAGTCTGCGAAGCACAAGTCATATGATTTGTGTGTTATAAAGTTATCATTTTTGCAACGGCAACTTACTAGTAACTGCTTGAATATTTGAGTTGTGATAATTCGTTCGGCATTGATAATTGTATATTTTTGTTAAATAAATATTTGTTAACCATCTAAGTGTTACATTATTTTCAGTAAAATTTTAACTTACTTTTCAACAAATTAGAAAAAAATATACTCCTGTGAAACAGAAAGTTCTGCGGCTTTTTCACAATGGGTGGGTATCCTAGTGATTTCTTTTTTCGTTATCAGATTCTTATTTATATATTTTTTCTGAGAATATTCCCACAACCGTTTTTTCTTCTCAATTTTTTTTTCTCTCTAAGCGATTTCCCGGTGGAAAATCGAGAGACTGTTAATCTTATTATTCGAGAGGAAAAGGATATTCGCCCCTCCCCGACACCCCTGCGCTGTTCTGTAAGAAGGATCGTGGGGAGGAAAAAAAAAAAAAAAAAAGAAAATCCAAACCGCTTTCACTGGAGGACCTAAATTCGGCGGCTGGATAGAGCCCGTGACGTTTCGGGAAGCATTGTCTTCGGCATCCCGAATAAAAAGGCAGAACAATGGAGGAAGGATTCGGATGATAATGGATGAGTTTTTGCGTGGTTGTGTAACTAGTTGGCAACATGTCTGGTGTGGGAGGTGCGGCGTCATGGGAACCCCCAGCCTTCATGCTTTCCATATTTTACTTCTTTTGGTTATTATGCAAGATTTTTTTTTTTTTAAATATTTGTTGCAAGTAAATAAAAATACATTAGGATATTTAGGGTATATTCATACGCACAGAGTCATTAATATATTTTTTTTATTCCTAAAAGAAGTTAATCGAGGGAAGCAACGGGAAAGTGTAGATAATTTTGAGGTTGTAGACAATATAAAAAAAACGAGGAAAAAATGATTAAATAATTGAGTAGCGTTTAAACCTTACCCAAGCATAGCAAAGGCTAGCTTGTAATATGACTGTTTATATTCCTTGTGTTGTTATATTTTCCGTTTGTTCTAGGTTTTTCAAAACCAATCAAAGCAGTCCAATCGTCCAATCGTCATGGAACCAATCGTCACGTGAGCACCAAGAAAATGGACGTACCCTCCCCCTCCCATCCCATGAGAGATCAAGAGACAACTATTACTAGTACTATTACTAACAGTAACATTTTGTGTCCTTAAATGGAAAATGGATTGAATTTACAAATTTTCTTGTGATTTAAAACGTTGATAAGTACATATATTTTAAAATAGGCCATTCTAGATTAAACCATGTTAGTTCTCTGTAATTCAAAAAGTTTTCGCTTCCCCTAATACTGCAGTTTTTTTTTGTTGTTTATTTTGCCTTTCAGCCCCTAATGTGTAAACCCGGCTTTAGGTGGCTAATTTTACCCTGTTAGGAAAATCACAAGCGATCATTATGGTGAATTTCCTTGTCCGAGAAAATAATATACAAATTATATCAGTTTTATACATAACATAGAAATCTCTCAGTTTCAGTCCTATAAATATTAAAAATATCATTTAGAAACTAGGAATTATACAAACATAATTATCTTTTTTCCGAGATATTTTTAAAATTGTGATTCTGATGATGATCATGCTGTATGCATGTTTTTTTAAAGTAATTAAGTCTTTAAAAAGTGAAATAAAGAAGAAACTATTTATCCAAAATAATTACTATTAAAATGTTAAAACTGATCGTTAATAGATTGGAGTACGATATCCGGTTACGAAAAGTAACAACAAAAAAAAAAACACAATAGATTACAGGAAGGTACCGAAATTCGGTTACACCACTTTTACATCACTGCATCTGATTAAATTAGCTGTTCCAAAACATTTATGTAAGCACTTAGAGTTGGATCCAACGGAAAAGTTATTTGAATATTGAATTGTTTAAAAATCGAATCTTATATGTATGTGAACATTAAAAACATATCTGTTATGTCGGGTAAGGTTGATGACTTCTTTACTAGTTCTGTTTGTTACACAACATATATATATCGCACAAAGTGTTATTCCTTATACTATTTATAGATCAACAACAGCAGGACCGGTTTTCACTATCTGCGTCCGAAAAGTGGAATAAAGTTCGTTAGTAATTCAGTAGGCTTGCGTAAGAAGGGCTTGACCGATTTGCCTTTTCATTTTTTTAATTTTTTTTCAACTTCGTAATAGTCCGAATATGGTTCATATGGAACGAACCATTGGAAAAGATGGCCGGGAAAAGTGTTTAACATCCTTGTAGAGAATTTGTTCCATCCGGCGTGGAGTTTTATTCGCGAATATCTCAAAAACTATTTAATTTTTGTCAGTTATGAAGTTTGCTTTGCCACTTAGTTATTATATTTCAAGCTCTACGATTTGTCGTTTAAGGATAAAAACCACGCTAGTTTCTTGATTGTTTAGTCGAATAAAAAGTACGACGAAATGTTACCAATGAGATTAACACTAAACGACTCTTATCACATACATTTCAAAACCTCGAAATGTTTTATCTTTTGCTATGCTTTTATTCTACGCAATTAATCATATTAAGTTCAACTTTAGAATGGAATTTTATGAGATCTTGAACACCCTTTCTCGTTTTCGCTCTAAATAGGGGTAAGTCTATCTAGCCATTTATAAAGTTCACGTCAACATTCTTTCACCAAAAGTTTAATAACAATTAAAAACAACACATAAACGTTAGGATTTATCTAGAAAATAATGCCTAGGGACTCTGAAAAATCTAAGTAAAAAACTAAACAGCGTATGTTCCACAGAAGCATCATCGCCACGGAAAACAATCTATATCACATATTTCCAAATTTAGAATTAATACACCGCCCTCAACATTGTACTTTCCCTGTAGGCTATACCGGCTATACCGATATTCTTTTGGTTAAACAGACTTGAAAAAAAAATATTCTATATCTTTTTGAAATTATTTCGCCAATCTCTAATAAAACCTACAATTTAGGACCAAATGTACGGTGCAATTTTTGAGATATTGGTTTAATCTATATAAATGAAGATGAAATTCTGTTTGTTTGTTTTTTATAGAAATCCATACCGTTTGTCCTAAATTCTCCAAATTTCGCTTAGTGGTTTTTTCATGCCAGGTGCGAACACCTCTTCATATTAAAATTGCTTAACTTCAGCCGATCTCTGGGTATATTCTTTATTGTTGTAAAAACCGTTATAATCTCGCTTTACATTGTTTTTTTACGAAATCGACCGTAAAATGAAATTATCCGAACGAAACCGGGATATACAGCTATAGAAAATATGGTATCAAACAGAGGTATCGTAATTAAACGTAAAAAAGGAAATATTTTTGTAAGAGTCTCGAGAAGCAATATTTTAAACCTCCCCAGCTATTAAAAAGCTTCGCTAAATTCGGTTGTGAGGAAACACCGACTAGTTATTCGGTTTTCTTAACTAAAGATGTAAGGTGAAGGTCATATTTACTGTTATGCTTATTTCTTGGAATATTTAGCAGACGGAAGGTTAGTTATATATTTATTTATATATATATATATATATATATATATATATTCTAAGAAAATAAAAAATGTAGCCAATTTTCTACTTCCACTATAAAAAAATAATAAAAACTGGGGATACATATGGTGAGCCGTCTATCTAGCTAGGGATGAGATAAGCGTCGGAATACAAAAGGAGCCACTTGCCATGCACCTCTGAAAGGAATCCAGGAACGGTACAGAGGGGACAATGTAGACGGGGTTCACTGGACTGGGCCCGGCCTACCGTCGTTTTTTTAAAGCAGCCTCCGCCATCCGACCAAAATAGAAGAAATTTTGTCACCACGCAAACAGGAAAAAAAAAAAAGAAAGAAAGAAAAAATTTTTTTTTCTTTTTTTTTTTAAGAGTCCATAATAGAAAAAATTCCACATCGTGAGAGACACGAAAGTGTTATACGTCAATTATCAACTTCTAGTTATTTAGGCATATGACATTATTTAAAGATAACTCCCTTCAATTTTTTTTCAAAAGGAATTTTTTTCTTCTTTCACAAACTTTAAATTAACAATTACCAAAAATGCAAAAGTTAATAACTAATTCTATGATACTATTATATCTCCGCTTATTTTGAAAATGGGTTGAGCCAACATTCATTTAATCATTGCTTAAATTATATTTAAAACTATTAACGAAGACTAGACTTCCATTAAGATTGCCATAAACGTAAATAACAAAAATTAATTTATTTAGGCTAAGCTAAATCTAACAAACCATAAAACGGACTTAATATTAAAATCATGAATATTTTTTAATATCAATGATGTTGCTTTTAGACAGGCTTTTTAGGCTTAAGGTGATAGCATTTATCTTTCTTTATTTATTTTTTCCTAGTCTACCTTGAACCCATGCCTTTTCGGGTTCCATAACGAATTTCTTTGATATGACCCATTGATGTCTAATTTTTAATATTTTAGTTTTAAATTTATTAATATACAGCAATAAACACAGATCCACAGACGCTCTTTCGTAGTACAAAACTACCTTATAAATATTAAATAAAAATAAGTTTGATAATGAGTATTACGTAAAAAACAAAGATTTGTTACCAATTTACTTATATTTTTTTTGTTTTTCTTGACATTGTAAAATAAATTAATTTTGAATCAAAGCATTTAATTTTTTTTTTTTTATTAGGTAGGTTAAACCGCAAAGTTATTGGCACCCTTAAGACTACATTTCTGTGGTTAAATTAAAAAAAATACTTTTTATAAAGGGATCAAATAGAATCTTCCTATAGCTCCTCAGTTGAGGTGCCGATAGCTGCACTGAGTGCCAATAACTGTATGGTTTACCCTACATGGTGGAAAAAAATTGATGAAATTTGTTTTTTGTCGTTATTAGGTAGATCCATACACATGCATTTCATCTTTATAATTTCTACGATGTCAATGCGTGGTAAATGCTTAAAGAAGTCTCTGAAGTATATTATTTAAATTTAATGGGTTTCAAGACCATTTAAATGGGTTCTATTTTATTTCCACAAATGTACATCACACAGTTACATTAATATTACTTTCTTACAATAAATAAAATAACAATTCAGCTTTGATTCCTTATACGAGAATTATAAACATACCGAGATAAGGGAAAATTAACAGTTTTTACAAGATTTATAGACCGATGTTCTTAGGAAGCTTTTCATTTCTTTCGGTATATAATTTTCGAGTTCGCTTAGCCATTTTATTATTTATATATTTATAAAGCAAGCAGTCTCTCGTTACTTGACTTTAGTAATACGAGTATTACAATGTTGAAGGAAACGTTGCCTCCAGAGTTGACAGACAGTATTTATTAGAAATCGTCGACTCTAAATCAAATATCTGTCCAAGCCAACATACTGCTTCTCGGAGGTCCCTACCTGGCCCACCCTCAATAAACTCATTGCCCGGTTGCCCCCAAAGGAACTGTAAATCACATTTTGCCTCCAAGGTAAATATTTGCGGTAGTTTGGTCCCTACTTGACTTAGCTGCTCTTCCAGGCTTCAACTAGTCAGCAAACAAACATTTTTCAAGTGATTTGTTGTGCCAGTAATCAGGACACTTACACGGATAAGTTTAGCTTACATACATTCCCCCACGAGTTAAAATGTATGTTTTAATACTTTAAATTTCGCTATTCTTTATTTTCAATATTTTGTGGCCAAGAAGGAGTTAGTTGTAGATGAGAATGTGTATATTTTTTTCTTTTTAAGTTGAAAATGCCCAGCTTGGCTTAAAAAGGTTCTAAAGAGCAAAATTATTTTAAATATTTGTTACGCTAACTCTAATTGCGTTATTAAATTTTTTTTTTCAATTTTATTTCTTGTATTTACTCGATATTAATTCAATTTTTGAAGCTGGTTCAATGATAGAGTAATTTCGAAATTTTGTTAAAACATGAAACAGACCAGGGACATTGAGAGAAAAAAAAAAAAGTATGTGGTATAAATTGTAGAAAATACTATAATATTAGCAATTGTTTACATAAATTTGATAAAGTTCCTATAATTTTTCAAAGAAGCAAGTGAGCCGTTTACGGCTATGTATGGTTTAATTCTTATACTTATATGCTTTATTTTCACCGACCAATATCCTTACTCGAAATATTTTTCTGAGACCGGTGTTGGGACAGAAAATGAGATTTAAGAAAACTTATTACGTTAAAAATGTGAATTTCATCATAAAGCGAATTTTATCTTCATGTAAAAAATATGTTTAATTTTGTTTAAAATACACCGGAAAACTACATTGTTTTGATGAAATGAAATGAAAATTGGTTTACATTAATTTTTTCATTTGTTCAAAAATATATTCCTGAATAAGTTTCTACGAAATGAGATTAATATTTTTTTATGATTTAGTGTACTCTTTATTTCTGTAAAATTTACGCTCTAGATATCTTTATAAAATTAGATGAGTTATAGACAGTGAAGAGTTCGTCTGTCGAGATCTTATTTATACAATTTTTCTTTGACTCATGTTATTGGATGGAATAATATAATACACTTCAACTTAATCCGCTACCGATTGCTTTCTTTTAAATATTAAAAAAAAAATTAAGTTCCCTGACTTCAAACATTTAGTGTACTCGACAAAATGCAAATTAAGGACCATCTTTTTGATATTTTAACGTAGGTACTTTCAAGTGTCATTGACTGATTCGAACATAGAACTCCATATAAGAAATGTTTCAATGAAATGAATGTTTCAAACATTGAAACATTCGTATAAGAAAATTAATTATGCATTAAACTTTAAAATTTGGAAACTCGACGTGGTTGTATTGACGTCGGGGACACAGGCGGAAGAGGACGACGCTGACAAGAATCGGCGTGGATGATACGCGTGGCCAATGAGTATATTTCGGTAGGGCTATTCCAGGATCGGTGAACCACCTTAGCTACAACAAACGCATAACAAATCCTAAACAAACAGGAGGCCCTAACAAGCTCTTGACAGATGAGGACGGAGGCTGATCAAAGATGCCGTGGGACAGATGTCAACTTGCTACCTGGTCCTTCTGTTTTTAAATGGCTTTTTTTCCTCTTCAGCTTTTGTAGTTTTCTCAATCATTCGTCGATTCCGGTTCCTAAACGTTTTATCTTAGGACTGAACTCTATCATTGAACTAATCGGTGTATTTATTAACACTACATTTCACTAACGGAATTTAACACTTTTGTAAAGTAGTTAGGGATTATATTTATTTATCAGAATATCCAAACTATTTAGTTGACATGAATCGCAGTCTATGTCATTAACGGTTCCGTTTATGTCGGTAAAATATGCATGATTAAAATAAAATAAGTTAGTGAAAGCGTATTCTTAGTAAATATATATCCATTATCAGCATACTGATTTATGCCTACGAATAATGAATGAATAAAAATTCATAAAAAATATATCAAGTGTTTACGCTGGCATTTTTTCTACCTAATGAGAGCAGGTTGACGGCAGAATTTAACTCAATCCTGATCCCTAGGACTAATGTTGGCTAATGGAGAGGATTTCTACCTACCACAATGGATTTCTACTTAAGGCGTTTGGAGAACCACCATATTTTTTTATTTAATTTTTTTTTTATTATTATTTTTTTAGCTAGTGAAAACGTATTCTTAGTAAATTTATATCAATTATCAGTATACTAAATTATGTCGACGAATAATGATGAACAAATGAATGAATAAAATTCACAAGCTGGCGTTTTTCTGCCAAATGAGAGCAGATTGACCGCAGAATTTAACTCAATACTGATCCCCTGAACTAAGTTTGGGTATTATAACCTCCTCCTACCAAGGTTTTTTGGAGAAGCACCTGCTTTTCTTTTTTTTTTTTTTTTTTTTTTTTTTTTTTACAACAAATCTGAGAAAAAATGGTCATAATTAAAAAATTCCTTTTTATTCATGGGTTTAGCGTTATGTTTCTATAAGGTTATAATATCTATAAGGTTTGTTTATCAATTGTGTATCTATATATATATATATATATATATATATATATATATATATATATATATATATGTATCTATTTACTTATTTATTCATGTATTTATATATTCGTCTAGTTATATATCTATTAGATATTTTTTTTCCCTCTGTATGCGTGCCATGATAGGACGGGGAGAAAAATGAGAGAGAGCAGGAGGTTACAGATTTGCTCAAGAGTGATATAAACTATAACAGGGGAAAAAAAGAAAGAAAAATAAAGGGTTAATGGAAAAAAAAAATATATATTGGAAAAAAAGATTATGTAACTGTACGTGTATATGCATGAAAAATTAAAATGTAATTTTAGTTTAATTAATGTACTGAAAGTTGTATTGATAAGTATGCTGTGTGTTATAGCAACCCAATGTATTTGGGCAGCATGGTTTTATTTTAAAAAAATAAAGCATTTCTCCTCTCCATATGTATTATGTATATTAATAGATTATATTAAATATTTTGGCAATGTACAAAGTCAGGGTTCTTAATTTGCCTATTTCCGAGTACACTAAATGTTTAAGTCAGGGACCTTATTTTTTTTTTTTTTAAATATTTAAAAGAAAGCACTACCAATTGCTTGCGGATTAAGTCGAAGTGTATTATATTATTCTATCCAATAACATGGAGTCAAAGAAAAATTTTATTTTTGAAAAATATAATATTATTATAATAATATATCTACAACGTATCTAATTAAAAGATATCTAGACTGTAAATTTTTTGTAAATAAACGTATCTATCCGTCTGAAAATTATATAATAATAATTCATTATTCTTATTATTATTTTCACTTATGCAAATATGTATATGTATCCAGGTGCTCCTTATTATTAATCTATAGATGTAAACTTGTTTATGTTTGGTTAGATAGATCTCTCTTTCAATTATATTTATTTTGTTCAACTACCCAGTTTTGATTATTATACTTTATTTTATTTATTCATTTCTTTGTTCTTATCTTTTATTTAGTTTTTTTTTTTTTTTTAATTTTTACTACTGTTATCATACAAGAAATCGTTATATATTTATTATTATTATACCATAATAATGTCATGTAAATTGAAGTTGATTGTAAGGACACATAATCCGAATCATGTACAAAATCATCATTTCTTTTGTAAATCCTTAAATAATAAAAATATTCTCTCTTCTGTATATACTTTATTAAGGTTTTCTAAATAACCGCTAAACATATTTGAAAAAAAAAAAATGTTACATATTAAGAAAATAAATAAAAAATATGGAATCTCTTCTTGTGCCTTTCCCTGGTGTTTTATGAGATGTCTCAACAATTCTCAGCAGTTCTCTGACATTCAGACATTATTTAAAAGCATAACCATTTAAAATAAATCATTCGTGAAATTTACTTCGACATTAATTATAAATGTTCCTCTTTAATCCCCATTCTTCATTAATCGAAATTAGATAGGGAGAACTGTACTTCCTGGGAGAATTCACCCTCTCTCTGCAAGTAATGAAGATCTGCGATCTGCGACCGCCAGTGAGTAAAATAATAATAATAACAATAATAATAAAATAATGGTAATAATAATAACGATACAGCTATCGTAAGTGCCTGTGAATAATTGGCAATAGTTTGAGCGGTGTGATATTCAATTACAGCCCCTCCATTCAAACTGTTTTACGATTCCTTTTAGAGGTTTTCAGTTATCTATAATACCTGCCTAAGGTTTATTACTTCACAGTAATTACTCTCCCATTAATAAAACACGAATTGGTCATATTATTAAATTATTATATTACGAAGACCTCTTTTTGATTTCCTTCAATATTTTGATTTTTCGACGTTTCTATTCCTTGGCCAGAAGAATCAATCTTTTTTTTTTTTTACCAGGGAATTAAATTTCACACGATTTAGTAAAATTAGTTTTAGTTTTATTAATTTAACTGTTTTATACTAAAATAGTTTCCGATTCCTTTCATGGAGTATAAGAAAAAACAAATGTCACTATAATAGTTCCCAAAATTAAAAAAAAAAACAATAAAAAACTTATTTTTATGTTAAATACTTAAAAATACATTTTAAACATTAAGATGACAATAAACCATAGCAAAATTAAATTTTAAATGGGAAAAAATTCCAATTCTAGTTTATTCCTCACTTTAGAATTACTCTTTTACGAGTTTCAATTTTAGATTTCGAATGATAATTAGTCCCGATGGGTTTCGCAACATCAACATCAGATAGAAATTCAAATTGAATTTATGGATTATTGCAGTTTTGTAATTCGTACTTTAATAAAACTGAAAACCGTTACAATTAAAAAAAAATATTATTCAGCATTACCACAACGTCTTCTTTTTCCATAAACGTGCTATTTCAATAAAATTTAACTTATAGGAAACGTGGATTTTTGTCCGAGTGGATTATTGAGATCACTGGCACTATCTATGAATCATAGAAAGAAAACAGTTTAATTTTATATTCATTAAATAGATTGACATGGCTGGGACAATGGACTTGGTAGTGCAATTTGTTTTCACTCGGCAAAGATGTAGTAAACCGGGTTCGAGTCCCATGGGCAATCTTTCCTCTTCTTATAAAAATATTTAAAATTAATAAAACGATTAACTTCCATCAGTTTATTTCTTTCATGTTAAACCAATATTGTACAATCAAAAGTTCTGGTTTATGTATGCTATGATCTGATTTTTTGACGTTTGATGCTTTGATGAATTCAACTAAGCATTAGAATCTTTTTTTTTTTTATTATAAAACCAAATTGAACTGTTTTCATATCTCATACTCCATCGCCAGTCGGTAATGATGTTATTTATTTATCCCTTGTACGAGGCACAAATTTTTATTTAAATCATTTCAGATAGGATGATAAATTTTCAAGACTTTCAGTCAAAAGTTTTTATTTTGAGAGCCCAAGTTTCGATCCAGACATGTGGATCTTCATCAGCGCTTCTGGAGTCCAGAGTAATAAAGAGACTGAAGCGAGTCCATTAACCCATCTATTATTTTATTTTGTTTATATAAAGAGAATATCTAGATGGTCACGAGTTATTTATTATTTCATGAACATGTTTTTTATTGTCGTGTATATTATTAACTTTATTTTGTAGATAAAAAATCCTTCGCTATGAGAAAAGTATTGACACTAATGTTGAATTTTTTTTTAAGCCTGTAATTTTTGTGAATGTGATTTTTACCACTAATAAATTCTTTTATTTTTTGAAAATAAATGACTCTATCGTTTTACAAATGAGACCTGTCCAAAAAGTTAAAATACATAGGTGCCTATTCCATAAATTTCATTTTATTATTTTACACGCCCAATTTTATATTTGTTATAGTTGGTTACATTCATAACTGATCTCCTTTTCCAAAACATTCAAATCAATACCGACACGAAATCGAGTAACGCATGGTTTGTTCGTTCAACTTGAAATTATTTTTATTTTAAGGGTTAACAAAAAAAAAAAAAAAAAAAAAGAAAGAAAGTAATGACCGTTTTACGATTTGTGACCTTTTGGAAAATTGTAATATGAAAATTTTATGTGCAATTCATAACGTAAAACAATATATATATATTTTAAATGTATATGGTGCTAAGCACTGAAATCTTCGCTATATAAACCAATAAATAAAAAATAAGAGACTGTTTTTAAAAAAAAAGGCTAACCGGTTATTTATTAGAAAGTAATGGCCTTTAAAATTATAATTATCTATTTTACCACTAATATAAATATTTATTACTGTTGGGAATTATGAATTATAGTTTTTGAAGATTTATATTTATATACAAAGTCATCACCAAGAGAGTTTAACGAGTGAGCTTCCAGTTACAACCTCTAAATTTTTTTCCTACTTTTGTAGACTATTCAGTCGTTTGAAAGGTCAGGCCCTAGGAAGGCTGACAAACTTTCATAAATATAATTTATTAGCCGGCAGTAACTTTGTTAACATTTGGGCTCATTATGCCATGATAAATGTGGGTAGTGAACGAGCATCACAAAGAGTAATAAAGTTTAGTATGTTTCCAAGTATAAAACAAAAAAAAAAAAGACAAAAAACTGTTTTGTACAATTATTTAGTAAAAAAACTATTCTATACAAATAATTAAATATCGACTTGTTTTCAATTATTTTAATGTATATTTAATATAATGAGAAAAGTCCTCACGTTATTTAAACAAGCTGAAATAAAACAAATCTAAATAGAAATAAAGATACATATTAAGAATAAATCGTCTTTCAGTTAATGTTCGAAACTATTTTTGCCGATAAGAATTCTAAAAACTATTGGTGGTTATAAGTACCGCCCATTAACAAATTCAATTAAAATTTAATGACTTGTCATAACAAAGGGTCACGTAATCTAAAAAATGGAAGAAATTAAATATTAACTAAGATTTAAAATTTTTAAATCTTGGTTTAAGAGTATTCGAAAATTCTCGAGTCATAAATCACTTTGTTTTAAATATATTGTTGTGAATAAATATTCTATTTAACTATTTGTAGTATCGTAATACTTCAAATTGCATTTATAGTTAATAATGGAAATATTAATATAATAGAAATTAAATTATGAAATAAAATACTTAAAATGTATAATATACAACTCTTCTTTTTTTGTTTTTTAATTTCTATTCCGGTCAAACAAATTATTAGTTATATATATATATATATATATATATATATATATATATATATATATATATATATATACTAAAATTATTTTAAAATTCTAAAAAATAGTTTTTGGAAGGCTTGGATACTTTTTTAAATAAATAAGTTCTTGAATCAATCTATCAATTACTCTCATTCGGCAATCACTCTGAAAAAGTGCAGGTAATAATGCTAGCACAGATCACTGATAATAGTGCTTGCCGAGACTATAAATAAAGTATAACGCAGTTACATACTTTCAAAGCATTTTGGAGTCGACTAATTAGAATACTTTTCTCTCTACACGCTGTTAAACGTATCTAATAAAATAGGATGGGTAAAAATGAAAATAAGTATGTACGTCTAGTTCATGGAAAAATAACTTAAGATCGTTTTCAAATATTTAGTTTGATATTATCTACTATGAACATGCACTCAAGATGTACATATCTTTTTAATGATCGATTGGTATTGTCATTTATTTTCTGCATCGACTTGGTCATTTATTCATCGTGTGTATGTTACAGGCATGAATAATCTTAATTTAACGCTTGCGTAATTGCGGAGCCCAACTCTTTTTTTTGTTTTGTTTTTTACTCCGAAGTACTGTATAATTGATCCCCCTTTTTTATCCTTAGTAGTGGAACTGAATCAATCGTGATTTATTGTTAAGAATAATAAAACTTGAGAGTTTAAACAGAAGATATAATTCTAGTCAACTATTGATATGAGGACAGACTATGAGGAAAGTTAAACATGTTTATGTTATAAATACGTGTCGTATTGTAGTTGTTACACAGGAAGATAACATGGCGAAGATAGGAAAATTATTGGCTCTTGAAATGGGAAAGTGTGCTCTTTTCAACTGATCCTCAACATTTAACAATATTCCTCGGAAAGCCGAAATAATTTGTATTCTAGAGGCAAGACAAAGATTAATAATAAAATATATCAAATTATTGATTTTTGATACTCCTCAGTCTTAAAGCATTTTGAGTTATCGGTAGAGGCGGATTTAGCACGAAATTTGGGGGGTCTCGAATCCCTTTCTCATAAACACGTGGCTAACAGCACCATTTTTGTATGAGATTACACCTTGTATCAAGAAGGAATGCGATGTAAACAACCAAAATTGTTATGTTTTAATTACGTAATTGCATTATTCGTTTCAAAATACAAAAAGTTATAATAGCTTTAATATATAATATTTAATATATAATAATAGCTATAATATATAATAAAAATATATAATATTTGAATGGGAGGGGGTGATAAGCTATGTGACCCCACCCTCTTTATACGCCAATGGCTATCCGTTATAAAGTTGGCCGTACATAGTTTGTCAATCTTTTATAATCCTAGTAACTGATGAGAATTTTCAGAGTTTCTTACACGTATTATATCTGATTAGTTCTTAATATTCTGAAATATTCCTGCGCCCGTCCTCTCCAACCTGTTTATCTTTCTATTTCCATACAAATATATAATACATATATAATACATTAATCCATACAAGTATACAATAAGACCATCGTCATTGCAACGATGTAGATTAGTAACATTTAGTGATTATAACATTTAACACGGCGTTTGAAGCATTTTGACTCTTTGGATACCACTTGATATTTCATTTACAAAGAAAAATTAAAGTATATAAGCAACCACAACTGTATACCTCGCGCTTATTATTCATTAGGTATATTCGTGCCTTCTTGAAATCTTGAAAACCTTCCTGATAAATTTAAAATTTTAAAAATATAATTTTCACTGAATTGTTGCTATGTGCTCATTTAGTACGGCTTTTGCAGTAATCTGAAGCCACTTCCCTGGGATTGTCATTTTGCTGATTCTAATTTGTTTGTTTGTCTAATTCTTTTTTTTTTTTTTTTTTGCTGGAAGCATTAGTTTATGTATTCATTTTTCGGAGCAATCCATAAAATGCTTTTGACTATTTGTAATCAAATGACACTGTTGAAAACTATATTAATGTTCTGATATCAGATGAGTGCGAACTTAAGTCGTCAGGATAAAATTCAGAAAGCGGTTTTGATAAAACGGGGAAATCCTCAAAACTCAATTATAGTATGATTTTATGAAATAAAAAATAAAATGGAACTCTGTATATCCAAACAAGATAGAAACATTTTTATTTATTTATAGGACTCCCTATTGATAGAGGTGTCTCTGTAGCCAGACATTGCATATCTAACCCACCTAAAATACATTCTTGGTCCATTAATGTACAGATGTACACTGATATGTGATTATATTATGTCTACGTTCCAGGGGTATTCTTCTGAGGGACTGACTTTTCGATCATTCCCTCTGAACCAAACCTTTTTCTTTCATTTGCAATTCCTAATTATTATTCTGTACTATGTTTAAGGTATATAAACTTATCTATAGGTATATGCTTGGTAATATTTACCTGTCCCTGATCTCCCAGGAGAAGATGCCGGGGTTCTCTCCCTTGTACTCCTCTATCCTCCGCTCGACGTCCGGGGTAGCGACCCTCGGCTTGCTGCCTCCTATCACTCCAGGCCTGATGCTCCCGGTTTCCTGGTACCTGTTGAGGATCTTGGACACGCAGCCGTGGCTGACCCTGAGCTGCCTGGATATGACGCAGGGCCTCACACCGGCGGCTGCCATCTCGACGATCTTCAGCCTGATGTGGTTGGGAAGAGGC
Organism: Aelia acuminata; assembly: GCA_911387785.2. Lineage (NCBI taxonomy): Eukaryota > Metazoa > Arthropoda > Insecta > Hemiptera > Pentatomidae > Aelia > Aelia acuminata. Next base: position 37,718,797 of record OU426983.1, read on the forward strand.
CGGCCGTTGATGAACACTCCTCCGAGTTGGTTGACACGGCCCTGCCCTGTTGAGCACACGTCTGCGCGGGCATACCCCGCCTCTCAGAAACTTGTCTTACCGTTTGCAGTAAACAATATATATATGTATATATGCTCGCATGCAAACTGTATATACACATACATATAGCTGGGAATTATTTAAATAATATAATATTTAAAATTATATTTAATTTTATTTCATCCAAATTCAACTTTTCAGAGGAACCAAAATTAAATTAACGTTATATTATTGTCAAAATTATCCCACATCCGAATGAAAATAATAGAAACAACTGTTTATGAATTGATGTTTTATAATTATTTTCAAAATAATTCATAACATTTGTTAGTTTAAACGGACATTTCTATTAAGGTACCGAGTTCTATTATATTCTATCTACTACTATATAGTTCTATTATATTCTATCTACTTTTAAAAAATATACCATAGCCGCTATTGAAAAAGAATATTTGTAATATTTTGTACACTTCTCTAATTAATTATTTGGAGACTAAAATATGGGGAAAATAGTTTTCAGTTTTTGAAAAAAAAAATAATCGCTTAGGTATTTTTTTATTTATTCACTAAATATAATTACCTGCAACAGTTTTTAGTTAGAGTTGAACTCATATTATTACTCTACTTATTGTAATTATTGATTAGAAATAATAAAAGGTTTACTGTGATATGAAAAACATTTACTGTTTTATATGTTTTACTTTTCAAACGTAAGAACTGTAAATGATATATAAAATTTAAATTTTATACTTTTTTGAATAATTGTAAATGATATATAAAAAAAAAAAAAAAAAAACACTATAATTTTTCGATGATTTCAATTGTAGAATGTAATGGATGTGTTACCAAATGAACACTTTTTAAATATAAATGTATTTTTGTATTAAAATCTTGAGTTGAAAAGAAAATTTTTTTTTTTAATGTAAACATGTTCAGTGTGTTCTAATAATAATCAAGAATTCATAGAGTTTAACCTTAGTTATTAATCTAAAACAAAAGCATTAAAGAATCTAAATATTTATTTTATTAATCGGGTTAATCTTTTACTTATGATATAACTATAAGGATGCAATCCTATTTGTTAAATTTTTTTTTGTTAAAATATTTCTCAAAGAACATATATTTTCGTTGACATTTTCCGTAGGACCGAAAAATAATTTTGGCTCTGTTGATATCATTTTTAGCATTTAGTTTGAATTATAAACAATATCATGTAAAATGATGTTTATATACCACTTAATTAGTTACAGTATAAATTAATTAGATAAATAACGCTCAACTTTAAAATTTAATTTTAATTCAATTTAAAAAATTTAAATTTTTTGTTGTTTGTTTAAAAGTAATGGTCAAGTAGAAATGAAGGAACAGTTTTAAAGAGAAACATATACTAGTATAAAAATACATAATATGATTTCATTCAAAATAATATTTATACAAAAAATCAATCATTTCAAAATCACATGATCAAAAATAATTCCCAGATTTTTGGAAAAAGAAGCATTTATTAATAAAACTACAGGTGGATAGAGTAACAAGCTACTATAAGAGGTGACAGTAGAATATTTCGTGCAGTGTTTATTTTCAGTATAATCATTACAAAAATTTGAATCATTAAAAAAAGAAATTGAATTATTCAAAAAAGTAAAATATTCGGGCAGAAATCATCACTATTTAAAGATATGTTTTAACATCCCATTAATTTATGTTGAATTGAATATACTGTGTCTCTATTACGAAAAAAAAATTGATAATGATTTCATCTTTGATAACGCCATGCCCGTTTGAATGTATATGATGCTAGTGAATTGAACTGATAATAGTTAATGTTAAGAAATTGTATGTTGTTTATTAATACTTTGAATAGCTTTAAATACAAATTATTTAAATTAATGTAGTTAGAAGGGTCAGAATTTTGAAACAACCAAAGGGCATCCATCATACCATGCATTCTTCAGTGAGTTTTTCTACTCAAGATTAGTGTGTTATAATTCTACGCATGCTCATTACGGGGTATTGTCATTGTTTTTCATTGTTTTTTCCTGAGTAGCTCATCATAATGGTAATTTAAAGTATAGCAAATAGATCAGATTGGGTATGCACAGATTTGTACAGCATTTTTCTTCATTTTTTTTATTATATACTAAATTACTATATAATAAGCAAACTTACCCATTGTTTTGTCAAGTAACAAATTGTGCATGGCTGCCGTGAGTGTCATTTCCGAGTCTTTTCCCTCAGTGAAAACAACAAACAACAACAACAACTAGGTAACACTTTTAACAGAGGTCACACATAGGTCTCACTCGGAGCGGTCTACTATTTGGCTGTCTCACCTTGAAAAGGGTATCCACTGAAGCAGGGTCGCATCATGTCGTAGTTGGTCACTGTCATCTTGTTCTGGCTGCCGTGCTCTATGGTGGGAGGTCTCCTTGCTCTGGCGGTGTCAAGACGAAGAGCATGAACCTAGCGGCAGATGGTCACTGACTGGTCTGTGCTCTGGGGTAGGCGGCCCTGGGAGAGGTGGTGGGGGAGGGGCGCGTTCCGGCCAATGGGAGCCGCCCGATCGGTCATTGGATCCCCACCACCTCCACTACGCCCCCGCCCATTCAATAACAATTTGACTAATAAAGGAAGTCGCCTATCTCACCACCTCGACATATTTCTGGCTTATCTACTCTCCCTCCCTTTATTGCTTCTCTTACCAGCGTTAATTGAATATTTATTAGTTCTTTTGATTTATTTTTGTTAGTTTATCTGATTACTTCTTTCATTCAGTTTTAAATTTAAGAATCATTTTTTTAATATTTGTTTCGCCCCTACAGAACATTTTCATTGTAATATCAATATTTTAAACTCTCGTGTAGAATTTCATTGATTTTAAATTAATTATAGTTTGAACAGGAATTGGTTGGGGGTGCGGTCAAAATAATATGTGAATTTACATATTTTATTGTAGCCGATGTTTCGACCCAAATTTTAGGTCATCATCAGGGCTTTTCTCACTGCTGTGGAACGCCGAGTGGACTCTCCGAGAACAACTGCAAAGAGAAAAGCCCTGATGATGACCTAAAATTTGGTTCGAAACGTCGGCTACAATAAAAGATGTAAATTCACATATTATCTTGACCGCACCCCCAACCAATTCCTGTTCATTATATCTGCGGACAACTATCTTCCACCATCTTAATAATAGTTTGCTTTTCATCTCAAAGAATATCCTCTAATATATTTCCTAAAGCTAATTTTTTTAGTTTGTTGAAGATTCCGCAGTCTACAATTCTTTTTGCATTGCATATTTCGCATTGTGGTTCCAGACCTTGTAACAAATATGCTTTTTAGAACTCACTTTGTCCTACCCTTATTTGAAAAAGGACGGTTTTCTCTCTTCGTGGTTATGTTATCTAGATAGTACATTTGTTCCTTAGGTTTGGCATTAGGATGAACCTTTCTAGCAAGCCATATTTTAAAAATTTCTAGTTGTATTTGTTTAAAGGAGTCCTCGAGAGGAATAATGTTTACTATTATTACCTCGTTGTATCCTGGAATTCTCTAGTCTAATGACACGCTCAATCTACTTGTTCATTACCAGAGATCCCGCATTGTCAGGGGGGCATATGAATCATTGGCGGATCCATGGAGGGGGGCTGTGGGGGCTGCAGCCCCTCCCTTTGGAAAATTTTTCGTCATTTAAAGATAGAATTTGACTTTCCTTAATGTAAGGAAGCAAGTTAAAGAACACATAATGTGCAGAACAAGTAGAATTTTAGTTGTGGGAGAGGAATATAAAAGTAAAAAAGCTGACTAGCAGATCCAATTGAAGGGCTATGACGCTGCAGCCCCCCCCCCCCTTTAGGACTGCAGCCCCCCCTTTACAATCGGCTGGATCCGCCCATGATATGAATACAAAATTATAACTATTCATTTCTCTTTTAATTTCCACCAAACGTTTCTAATATCTATTGTGATGTTAGATTTGGGCCTGGTATTTTCAATATTCTATAGTCCACTCATTGAGTCTGATACCACAACCCATTTTCCGCTGCTACACAATCCTTTATGTGCGACTGTTTCCCTTATTGTTAAGGTTTCTCCTGTTTGGAGCATACGTTTAGATACTAGAGTACTTTTGGACAAATTATAGCAAATATTAAACAATTATTTTTTTTAGTTCGTAAGCTAAGTGAAATATAACTAATAAATAGAAGAGTAGTCATGAAGGGTACCTGAAGATACAGTAAACCCTCGATATAGCGAACTGGTACGGGGTTTGATATTCATAGTTCGCTATAACGAGATTCGTTATAACCGAGGATTCTTTTTTTTTAATATTTTTTTTAGCCAATGGCCGCACTAATTTGATCATCTTTAGAAAGAAATTCATTCATTAGAACTAGTTAAATTAAAACGCATATATGTAATTTATTTTTAGATAAACTACATATTAATTAAACAATTAGATTCATTAATTTACCTGCCAAGTTCACTTGAGAGTTCTTTAGCCTTAACTTTAATAAGAGGGTCTGAGATTGGTATTTGAGATCTCATTTGTTTAAAGCAATTTATTATTTTTTTCCCCAAATATTCACGAGCCGCAGAGCGCAGTCGTTTATTTGATGCTAAGGTTAATCCTTGGGCTGCGGTTGAATCTGTTTTATCTTTGTTTTTTATAATAGTTTACAATGTTGATTTTGGAATTCCATATTTTTCTGCGATGATTTCTTACTTGGAATTCCCGATTCAATATCCTGGAGAATTTCAGTTTTTCCTCGATTGATAAGGATTTACGTTTGTGACACACGTTTACCAACGAACTCATTGTGTATTAAAAAACAAACAGTACAAACGACTACAGAACACTGATTCGAATAATACAGAGGTCGAAACAGAACTGAGCTAGTTATGAGAAAAATGTCAATGGAATCAGAGAGAGAGCAAAAGGAAATCGGATTAATTAAGAGTAAAAAAACACCTCAATTCTAGAAACTGGAGCTATTTCTTCTTCCCGCGCTCATCCTACATAATACAATAAAAAAAAAAAATAATAATAAAAATTCCAGCAGTTCGTTATAACAGAATATAATAATTCTCAGGCATCAAATTTAGTTCGTAGTTCGCATTTACCGAGGGATTTCGCTATAACAAGGGGTTCAGCAGAAATATAATGGTAATTTTGGAGGGATAGTATTTTGGTTCGCTATATCGAGGTGTTTGTTATATCCGAGCTCGTTATAATGAGGGTTTACTGTATTAGGAAAACGAAAAATATGAGTATAAATTCAATGTTCCTTATATTTTTAAAATTGCTTTATTATAAAAAAAAAAAATAAACTATTTGAAATGATATTTGAGTAGTCTTTGCAAGGCCTGTTAAAAAAATAAAATAAAATAAACAATAAAAAAAAATATAAGTGATCATTGAAACATGTTTATGTGAAAATAAACATTATTAATATGGTTGAGCTTTGGAAGTAAGACCTATTTTGGTGCTGTTAGGTGTTGCCCTATCACTCAACTGTTAAGGTGTTGGGGGTTTATCTGTTTGTTTAACGTCCCTTTATGCTACTAAGGCTAATCGGACGATGCTACGGTGGGAGTCCTAAATTTAGCCTATCCAGGAATAATTAGGATAGGGGTCTTTAACGAGTACCTGACATCGCATAGACAGTCTATGTGTAATAGACTCGGGACCTCCATTTTATGTCCTATCCGGGGGACGGCATACCCAAGGACATTTTATTCCCTTAAAAAAATCCTAGGGTCTCCGCGGGACGCGACCCCGCGATCTTTAGTATTGTAGGTTGCCATTCTAACCACTACATCATAGGTGACCCCGGAGGTTTATTTGCCGATATAAATTGATATCGGGGGTTTATTTGCCGATATAAATTGATATCGGGGGTTTATTTGCCGATATAAATTGATATCGGGGGTTTATTTGCCGATATCTATTGTCGAAGGGAGCGGAATTGATATTTGGGATTAAATAATATGAATAAAAAAGAGGAAGTGAAACTGAAAAAATGTGACCATGCTTAACTCTCTTATGTTTCTACTTTGGCCATGAATTAAGCAAAGACCGTCACTACTTCTTGCTTTCATGAGTGTCTACTTAATAAATTAAACTAATTAATTAGAAGATAAAAGATTCGACCACGACCGGGAATCGAACCCAGGTCCTCTGCATTAATTAAAGGTCCTTCTAATCAATTAAAATCCAATGGGGGTTACAAGTATAAATTATATCTTATTGCCACTTCTTTTAAAATTTAAATATATCCAAAGATGAAGATACGCTGGTTTTAATATTTCATTAGAAAAATAAAAGACCAGCACGAGAAGTTTTTTAAGAACTTATGATATAGTGTTAAATGTGACGAGTGAACGTTCGACGACGAATTTAGAGTTTTTAATTGTTTATTTCGAACTGTATCTCCGTTTTAAGTTGTGATGGGAATAGATAATTTGATATTACGTCCAGAAAATGAAATTGATTGTTGTTTATTAGAATAAAAATATATTCCCTCCAATAGATCAGTAAGATTGTATATATATATATTTTTTTTTTTTGAAGTCATAGAGATGAGATGACTCAGTCTTGTTACATCTCAAACGATCCCGCAGTAGGAATGGAGAAACATTCCTAGAGAATTAGTTGAAGTGGGGCAACGACCGCAGATTTAAATTGGCTGACAACTGCCAACGATTATTTGTCTCTGAAAGCAATTGAGCTACTCAGAGGAATACATCTTAAAAAAACTAAGCCCAAATCTACGTTATTTAATGCTTAATTGACTTTACTTGACATATTTGTAAGAATTATAGATTCATGACTTCAATTTGACGAGTAATAGATGTTCGCCTAAAATATCGTAACTTACACTTGATAAAATACAATAAATTATGCTTGAAACATCCCCCATTCACACTATATTGTCAGCCACCACCATAGATTAATTTTGTTTGCTGAATCAGGATCCTATAATCTCAATATTTCAAATAAACAATTTTTCTCATTTTTAATCATTCAATAGAGGTTTAAAGATTATAACGTGAGACCCCACAAAAACATTATGGATCCACTATTGATTAAATATACTATGTCATAACGACTAAAATGCGCAATTGGAACCTAAATTAGAGATAAAGAGGTCCATATCAATACCTAAAAAAAGAGGAATATTTAATAATCTTCATTGTGCTGCATGTAATTATATGTTGAAAATTAGCTAAATGGATAAGTTTTAAGTATTTAAAAAAACGAATATCGATATAAGTAATAAATTGTAGAATTCTTACTTATTTATCATTTTTAATGGGATGAAGAAGATCGATACTTCTTCTACAAAATACCTTTTGAAGGGCATCGGTACCTTTTTATACATTAAATATTTATATCATAAATATACTATGCGTAAAAAAAAAAAAAGTTGGATGTGAGCTTTCATAATTTATATTTTATTTTATCACAAGACATGACTTACTGTAGAGAGACGCAAACAGCGCACTGTGGGAAAATTTTGTCATTTAGCGGCCAAAAATCTATAACTCCTGAACGAATGACGATAATCGAGTAGGTAATTATTTTTTCATTAATGAGCTTGGGATTCCCTTCATCAGTGAGAATCAAAAAAATAAAAATAACATCCCTCAAAGTATTTCAAATTAAGTTTTATATAAATCATTTCTTCACTTAAATTTAAATTAATGAGCTTATTAGGTGCAGGGTTATACATGGAGAATAAAATGAGTCAGTATTATTATCTATTGAGCTTTCTGCTTATATACATATCTTTTTCAGGCATTTGCTCCTTTTGAAAGATTTTAAAATAATTATTGTCTAAATAAGAAACATTCCAAACAATTAAATTAAAAATACCCTATTTTTTAGGAATTTTAAGGGAATAAAATATTTTCATATAATTCAACGAGAAGTATATTTTATGATTTAGTCCAATTGGAGGCCGATTATATAATAAAGGTTCAAATATGGAGATTTAAATCTTAAAATCGATATATCGCCGATCGATCGCATTTGATCGATCTAATTATATTATGGTATTTTAGCACCATTCACCCTCTACCACTGTGAAAAAAATCAGCTATCGTTCTGATTTTTTTCATAGTGTTAGAGGGTGAATGGTGCTAAAATACCATAATACAATTAGATCGGCGATATATCGATTTTAAGATTTAAATCTCTATATTTGAACCTTTATTATATAATCGGCCTCCAATTGGACTAAATCATAAAATATACTTCTCGTCAAATTATATGAAAATATTTTATTCCCTTAAATTCCTAAAAAATAGGGTATTTTTAATTTAATTGTTTGGAATGTTTCTTATTTAGACAATAATTATTTTAAAATCTTTCAAAAGGAGCAAATGCCTGAAAAAGATATGTATATAAGCAGAAAGCTCAATAGATAATAATACTGACTCATTTCATTCTCCAAGTATAACCCTGCACCTAATATGCTTATTTATTTAAATTTAAGTAAGAAATGATTTATATAAAACTTAATTTGAAATACTTTGAGGGATGTTATTTTTATTTTTTTTATTCTCACTGATGAAGGGAATCCCAAGCTCATTAATGAAAAAAGAATTATTCGATTATCGTCATTCGTTCAGGAGTTATAGATTTTTGGCCGCTAAATGACAAAATTTTCCCACTGTGCAGCGTGAGCCTAAGGCATCATTAGCACCAAATTATTGGAAGGGCGCCTCAACACTTTACTTGATAGCGTAGGTAGAAATCCGAAAAACAACTAAGTTTAGGCATTTAATTCCTCTTCCAACGATGTATGAGTTATTTATAGTCTCTTAAAACTTGTTAATTTATGTCTCATATAGAATTCTGGTTGTTGCTAAGGATTCATGTTGTAGGATGTGGGTCGAAATTTTATCAATTAACATAATTTCTCCTTCTGATCCTGATCCTACTAATTTCATTGCTCTCCATCAACAGCATAAGCTCATTGAGTTGAGGGAAAGTAGGATCAAGCTGTTTTGTTTAAGAAATAAATGGAGACCGATTCCGGAGATCCAACTGGGTTAAAGAATTTAAAAAAACAATACAGTTCCAACTGAAATAAAAATAATATAATTCATCAAATATACAATGAGAATTTTGTCCGTTTTCGAGTTATGTATTTGAAAATAGGTTTTTCAGACGAATTCACGATACATAGATATGAAGCTCCCATTTCCTTTTATTATATTTTGAAGAATTAAAACACATTATACGTGTATTGATTGATCAGTTATGAGAAAAACGCCGGTGATCAATATATAATTTGAAAATTTGCATCAAATAACCTCATTTAATCGACACTGAAAGAGGGCAAAAATAAAATATATTTGACAACATTACGACAATAATACAAGCTGCCATAATAACGGGCCCCGTACAGAAACGAAAAAACAAAAAACCGAGCTATATGCTTTTTAGTAAGAAATTTTCGCCAGTGAGAAATATAGATACAATTCTGCTGTTTTTGTGCAATATAGATTTAGCTTTTACTTTCCCATAATCTAATACCAGAGCTCTGGTGACAAGCTTTTTCTGACATTTATATAACAACTATTTACTTGTCACCGAACATGATAGTGTGATTTACTTGTCCAGAGCAGCGCCATCTAACTTACAACAGGAAACAGCAATCCAACCTATTTTGTACTTATATAATAATTACTCAAGTGCCATTTATTTTTCACAGAATTTTATCCTTAAACAATCCATAACGTATTAAATACATATATATATGTAGTAAATAGAATCGATGAGATATTGGCATGCTTTATTAATAAGGATATTACTAAATGCTTTATAAATTGCTTGTTGTAGACGTATATAAACAAAAATCCTCTCGGAAATCTCGGGTTTTGCCCATGTTGCTAGGATAAAGATAGTGCAAAGATTGCATCTTAATGTTGATATAGAATTAGTTTCAATTTTCATTTCTAATCTATTGAAAGAAAAGGGATTTATTTGTTTTGACTGGAGCTAATATTAAATATTCAAAACTGTGCCAATACTTTTTTGGCCTTCAAAATTCACTCTGTTATGTTTTCTTTAAATTCAGTATTTGAATTCCAAACATTCATCATTTCTAAAATCTCATTATCAAGAGCCTCTTTTAAATTAAATATTATTTATGGAAAATATCTTTATCCTATTGAGATTTGTTCAAAAAGTGTGGTGTGCCAGTACTTTTTTGACCCAATGTATGATAGGCAATGTAAGGACTCCAGGCATGGGCGTACCCAGCGGGGGGCAGGGGGGGGCAGCTGCCCCCCCCCCTGGAAGGCTGGAAGCAATAATTTTTTAGGCTTTTAAGACTGGAAGCAATAATAGAATACATTTTTTCAAGCAAATAATTGTAATAACTTAGTTGATAAAGCACTGCTATAATTATACATAATTTTGGTTTCATTCACCTTTTCCGCGGTAAGGTGTTACAACCTGAACGACCATAGCTTGCCCCCCCCCCCCCCCAGTTTTGATCCTGGGTACGCCCTTGACTCCAGGAAATCCCATCCACACCATCTCATAAAGTCAGAGCAGACATGTGATAGTGCTAAATACACTCAATTGGAGAAGCTATGCCATAGCAAGGACAATGATATCCAACTTTGTTAATCGGAACGATAGCCGTTTCAACCTTCGAGGAGGATTCTAGGTAAAATCGTTAGTATATCCAAAATAAATATTTATGTCATGTACCTACTTTAGACAAACATGATTAAGTAAATTAGTGGACAAAATCAATTTAAAACTAATCTTGAATTATTCTCTAAAAACTTTTGGGTTTAATTTCTTGGTCGGTTAATACCTCTTTTTTTTTTTTTTTATTAAGACCCTTTTGCTATGTCTTTACTTTATTTAATGGTCGACGTTTCAGGCTTTTCGACCATCGTTTAAAAATAAAAATAAAATTATCTATTAGACCAATTTATAAAATTTTACTATTTATTTTTATATTGAGATCTTACCATAATCATTTCCTTGTATGTAATAAGAAAGAAAAATTATCATAAGGGGATTTAAGCTGAAAAAAAAAAATTAGATATTAACAATTATTTTGAAACAAATCTACCCACAGAATAATTAAAGTGTTATAATATAATAATAATTATAAAGCAATGATAATATTTACATAATAACTTTGATATATGATGATGATTCCTGTCATTTAAATTAATATCATTTGCACTAAGTCGGCGAATTGATAATGGAGCATGTGAAAGAATAGCTTGTTCATAGAGAAATTTATGGAGGATTAAATATTTTTGAATTTGAATTTTGCTAAACCTTCGTTTGAATTACAGCTCAGATTTGAAAAAAAAAAAAAAAAATGAAATTTCACCGTATTTCTTTTTATTTCAAGATTTACTTTCACTTACCTATATATGAAATATATTGTAAGGGAAAGTATTGCGAACGTGAAAAATTTCGACTTCCGGTTTTCAACGAAATCACGTTTTGGGGTCCCCTGAGTCCAAATAACCAAGTCCAGCGAAATGGTCTGTGTGTGTGTATGTGTTTGCGTGTGCGTGTCTGAGCAGACTAGCTAAAATACTATCAAAATTGATCAAACGGTGGGGGCACTTAATTTCAAAACCTTTTTTCCAATTTTTACGTTTTTGTCGATTTTCTCAAAAACGGCTTTAATGATTTTGATCAAATTCGTTATGTTTAATGAAAATCAAGTCTTCTTTAATATCATGTAAGCTTTATCATTATTAAAATGTCCTAAGGGGGCTTGAATGGGAAAGGGGCCCTTTTTGTTTTTATATAAAGTCTCTTTGTTTTTGTAGAGATGAGAGAAGGTCAACTGTTCTTCAATTACGATAGGTTAAATGATGGATCTTCAATTACGATAGGTTAAATGATGGTCTTCAATTACGATAGGTTAAATGATGGACTTCAATTACGATAGGTTAAATGATGGCTTACCATAATAAAATCATTGCAAACTGAAAATCCTGACCATCATTTAACCTATCGTATCTTTGTTTTTTATTAATCTAATCTTAATCTGTGGGTGACCACCTTTTTTAAATTATTTAAAAATATCTTTGTTTCTGTTTGTATGAAAAAATTAGGTGTACCTCTTTACGCCTAAAAATAAGATATGGCTTAATATGAAATATGGAAAAAATCAAGTAAACATATATAGGAGAAAAAAAGAAAAATATTCCGTCAACTTATAAAACAGCCCACGAACGCCTTTAACGACAGACGATAGTTTATAATTAATAAATATGTTCTGTTCATTTAAAGGAAATTATTTGTTTCATGATAACTATATGAAGTTTTCAACAACTACATAGAGAATTATAAAATCAGCCGACTTGGAGTCTTATGCTTCTTGCACTGCCGAATTATCACAAGTAAAAACTTTTATTTATTAATAAAAAAATTGAGTGTCCTTTAAAGAGGAAATACAAAAAAAAAAAGTAAATGAATGTGGAATAATGTGTGACTTTGAGAAATAGCATTTAACAAAACACGTCTATTTCTAATCAAAGTAAGATGGTAAGTGAAAGTTGTGTGTTGCGCGCATCGCACCAGGTTTTTTGTTTCTTATGTACCTGTAGTTGAGAGTAGAGTACTGACCGCATAACTTCATAAAGCTTGCCAGGTTACTTTAAACCAAGCTTCCCATTGCTGCCAATACTCGGCTCGTACCATCTGAATACAAACTTCGGCTACGCATAATACAATGAAAAGAAAAAGTAACCTTAAAGTGAAGAGACAATTGTAGGGGCAGTGGCATTTCTAATCGGGCTACCGTAGTGAGTAAATTGTTTTACGACGGCCCGTTCCCATGGGTGCCTCAATAGGAGTTTTCCGGCGAGGACGACAGACCGTAAATTTGGAGGCGGGCCGGTAGCCTGTCGTCAGTTTGTTCTAAACACTCCTTGCCAGGTCCTGACAAAAAGTCTAACAGTGCCCTGCCACTCATAGAGGTCTCACTTTACGATCCAAAGAGAATCGCACATCTTAAATGTTCCATTAGTCTTGTCCATTACTGGGCCTATTGTTCCGGCCAGCAACCGCTTCGGGGAAACCAATTGTCCCTTCAAAACAGTTCCAGGAGTCAACCGGTGTCCAGCAAGACAATACCCGACTGTCATTATAATTTGAAATTTGGTCCTATGTTTTGGAAGTTCCATCGTAAACACGATCACGCTTCAATTAAGATGCTTTGTCCCTTCAGTAATCATTTTAAGTGATATAATGTTAAATATAGGTAACTAAATAGAATTTTGAGCGAAATAATAAAAATTAATAAGGATCCCATCCTGCGAACTATGTCGATCAGGGCTGTCAAACACATACTTCTGGAACGCACAAGATTCGCCAAACTTCGATGCGACCTAACTAAAACAAAGAAAATAATATCAAGGAGTTCCTGGGAGACCTTTAAGACTCAGTGAAGGTTGTGATATTATTTTTGAAGAGGATCAAATTGCAAAATCAAGTTTAAATAGAAAATAATTTTGCCATTAACCCTCACGTGGCAGAGACTAAAATAAATGTATTAAAATTGATTTCATTACCCATGCTTAAATTAAAAAAAAGTTTTATTTTTCTTAAATAAAAGCTTTGGTGACAAAACAATTTTTACAAATGTCATTAATTAATTAAATTTTGAATAATAATAATAATTATTATTAGTATTATTTATGAACGATGTTTAGAGTACTTGGTCTAGTACAAAAACCGAAATAGGAAATTTACTACATTTATCTGTATTTCAACGTAAACATACTTCATCTTAACCCCTCACGAATTGCATTTTGAAATTAATGATTGTTGACTCGTGCATCCCATTTCGAGATAAGCAATTATTTGTTTATTAATTATGACATTTGCTTGCTAAGCATAAAATATCCAAGTTTGCTCTTAGTTGCATTTTGCCCTCAAAATGTTAGATTTGATTGCGGCATACACATTGGTGGATCCAGGGGGTATCCTTAATGTATGGAAGCAAGTTAAAGAACAAATAATGTGCAGAACAAATAGAATTTTAGTTGTGGGAAAGGAACATAATGGTAAAAAAGCTGATTAGCAGATCCAAATGAAGGGATATGGTGTGTGTGGCCTTTACGATCGGCTGGATCCGCTCATGGACTGTTAAATGGAAAAATATGTTTCAAGATTTTGTTTCATACTTTAACGCCGTATGCTGCTGTGGCTAATCGGACGATACTACAGTGGCTAGTCTTAAATTTTGCCTATCCAAATATGATTAGGATAGGTATTTTTAACTAGTACCTGACATCGCACTGTCTCAGCACCATCATTTTGCATTCCACCCGAAGGACGCATGACCAACGATTTTTTAATCCTTTAAAAAAAATCATGGCGGGCTGTGAACCCGCGACTTTCTCTGTACCAGTTGGTTACGCTAACCACTACATCAAAGGTGAACACAGATGTTGTGCTTTTCCTGACTATCTCATCCTCCTAATCTACATTGCAGCTCAACGTTACGAATAACCTTTAGCCTCAAGAAATCCTGAAAATCAATAAAAATTTTCCTGGAAGACTAAATATTGTAAATAAACTAAACAGCAAAAAAACAAAACAAAAAAAACACCTGGAATTTCGTCGTTTTTATCTTCCTAGTGCAAATAATTTAATTTTTTCGGTATTTGCCAAGTAAAGTATACATCATACTAGGTAACAGATGGAAACATATTGAAAAACAAGAAATATCTGAAAAGAAAAACAATTTTATTTAAAAAATTCCAAACTCGTATAAATGAATGAAATATTCTTCGGCCATTTTTCTTCATTAAATTTTTTGTTATTGTCATTCCTATTTTTTTCTAATAACGGGTGATTCCTCCCCTTCCTTGTATCACAGCCTGGAATCTCCTCGGCATGTTGCTGATTAAGCTGGCAACTCTTTCCCGTTGGATGCCGTCCCATTCTTCCACTATCGCGGTTCTGAGGTGTTGAAGGTCCATTGGAAGATCGATTCGCATTCGGATGGGCCTCCCTACCTCATCCCAGAGGTGTTCGATGGGAGTAAGGTCGGGGCTTCGGGCTGGCCACTGGAGGGTGCGTATACCGACTTCATTAAGATAGTCGGTAACCGCGTTTGCAGCATGTGGCGGCACGTTTTCATGCATTAACATGAAATAATCACATTTGAAAGGGGCGAATGGCACCACATACTCTTCCAGAATTTCGTATATATACCTGTGAGCAATTAGATTCACTCTCTGGAACACATGGAGATCAGTCTCCGACACTAAAGTGATCACACCCCAAACCGTCACAGACCTGCCACCGTAAGGCACCCTTTCGGAGATATTGCACGGTGCAAATCGCTGTCCTGGCCTTTTCCTCACTTCAACCCGATGATCTGAAGCAAATAGTTAAAATCTCGATTCGTCTGAGAACAGTACTTGAGCCCAGTCGTTTACTGCCTACACGGAATGTTCCTGAGACAACATACGACGAGATGCCCGATGTGCTGGGGTAAGCTGAATTCCCGTAGCAGGGCCCTTCATTGAATTTGAACTTCGTGAAGCTGCCTTCGTACCGTATCCACACTGACATTCACATTTCGGGCAATTCGAAGGCCTTGATTGGTCTCCACGGCTGTCTGAAAGTGATTTCCTAACGTCTGCATCACAATAAATCTATCGTCAGCGGGAACCGTCGTTCTGGGCCGACCTGAACCTGGCCTCCTGGTTATGTTACCAGTCTTCCTGTACCTCCGGACTGCCCTACGAACGTTGGTTTCTGTAGCCCTAAGGACCTAGCCACATAATACTGGCTTCTCCCATCCTCTATTAACGCGAGCATTTTATCCGAAGCGTGGATTCGGTGGGTGAAACTATTCTGAACAGCAAACAGGATAAGAAGAAGAAAAACAAAATGACTTTTAAAAAAAAAGGTGCGAAAATGAACGTGACTTTAAAAATTAAACGTAACTACACAATAACTGCAGGTGAACTTATGGGGAAATCATAATTATTTCTAGGGCATTAAAGAACTTTGTTCAGGATTATTGATTTGAAAGTCTTTCTAGCCGGTATCTAACCAGAAAAAAACGAACAATACGCTCAGATTGTACTTTAAATACATATTTATCGAAAAATATAGGGTTCGCCGGTTTTTTTGCTGTTTAGTTTATATACCCATCACAAAACTTGAAACAGTTTACATGACAATTATTATTTCTGTATTTTTCCTTTTTTTCATGGATCATTACAAACAATTTTGTTTAAAGGAGAGGTATTTTTTACTCTAGAGTACCTAAGCAAGCTTTTGGAAAAAATTTTACTTTTTATCTCTTGAAATTTGTACTTTACAGCAAATCTTATAACAAACAATTTTAATTTTATCAAACAGAATAAAAAGAGAAGAAATTGAAGAATTTATATGAGATTATTATTATGATTCTATCTTTAGACATTTTTGTTATCTTTTAGGAGAGTCCTTTCCCACCACAAGTGACAAATTAAACAACAACTTTTTGTTTAATTTGTCTTCTTTTTATAACTGCATTGTTTTTATTAACTATACAATATGTATTCAAACTTTCCTAAGAGATTCCATGAAGCTGATATTATATTATTCATTATATTTTATACTGTATATAGGATTTCCCCATGTCTGGCTACTGCTAGAGTTCAAGGATTGTATTTAATAAGATAACTTAGACTTAGAGTGCAGATCTTACTCAATGTAGGGTTCTATGGGAACCAGAAGCGGTTGCAGAAGACATGATCATCGGAGGAGAAGAAGAGATGAGTGGATGGGCGGAGGCGTAGGAGGTTTTGTAACGATGAGTTTTCCAGGCCGGTGGGATCGACCGCTTTCACTCCCGTTGGCCAACCATCTCCCGGTGAAAACTTGGGAAACACCGTCATGCACCGCTCAACACATTTAAATATTCCTGGACCAGTTGCTGTAGCTTATTCTAAAATAAAAGGAAATTTGTAAGCAATGAAAATGTTTCAGAATTGTTGGTACACCTATTAGTTATTACCATATTTCCCAAACCACGGTAGAGTGTGAATAAAAATATAGGAAGATAATTATGCAAAAAGGTTATATAATTGTCAGTTTTAAAAAATTATTGCGAAATATTTTCCCTTTTTAAGTTTGGATTGTTTGTTCATGATATTATTTTTAATATACGGAATGCTTCCTCTGCAAGATAGTGCTTCCCCCAACTTCATTTCGTCTGTGTCAATAAAGTACAAAAAATAAATTTATGTATAGTCAGAAGGAACTACCCGCCAATGTAATTAAGTATATTCAAACCGATAAGATGGCTACTATAATTGTTTATATGAGGTTTCTTTTTATTGAAATTTACTATCCATGTTCTCAAAAATTAATACATGAACAGTCACATTACAAAGTGACTTCATCTATCCATACGAGGGCGAAATTTATTTAGCAGTGGATTACTAGAATATTTTTCGCGCTCTTATAGGATATATTGACCTTTTAAAACTCGCCAGAAATCCAATAGAAGTGCATTCAAAATATTGAAAAATGAATCATGACCCCCCCTCAAATATTCTGGATATTTATTTATATTTTTTGTATAAATCCGCCCATGTCTGACCACCCCATTACTCAGGTCTCTATATTAATACAGAAATATAAAAACTAGTGAAGAGAAGAAATTCTTCGAAAACACATACTCATTACAATCAGGACAGTATTTCTGTGGCCTTCTTTCTTAAACTGTAGATCCTGAATATATTTTGAGGATTCTATGTAAATTCGTTGTTGCTAGCTGTAACCATAGCCTGTACTCATTTTGCAGTTACTTCAGACTCCAATATTCTCTTTTCCATGTATTTTTTTTTAACGACTCTGAACCAAAGGTAGGTCCAGGGGGGGGGGGTATAACCTCCCCTAATATTTTTGCTTTTCAATTTTTTTTAGAACTTTTAAAGGAATATTGCAATTAGATAGTTACAATAACATAAATATAACTTGGGTGGCGGGATGGCCGAGTGGACAAACGCGTCAGAAAAAACGCGTTGCCAGGGGAAATTCCAATAATACTCGGCATCATCCCCCACCCTCTCCCCTGGCCCGGGAAACCCCGTATAGCCTAAAAGGCGAGGAAGGGGAGGACCAATTTAAAAAACAAAACAAAAAAAACCTAAATATAACTAAGTTGTTTATATGTTAATTTCGAGTCAGTGGTAGTTAATGTTTTGTAACGTTGATACCTATTTGAGGTTTTCATTTTTTTTTTTGACATTTTATACTATTGTTTTACGTTAATAAGATTATTAAACCTACATTGGTGTTAAAATAAACAGAATTTGAGCAATGATGAACAATGAAGCAAATTAAATGAACAGTAGTATAGTTTGTAAAACGGGATTGTAGAAATATTATATAACATTACTTCCTTTCCCTACAATCCTTCTTAATTCCAGGTAATTCTCTTATTAAAAAACGATGCTGTCAGCTAGCTGATTATGAGACAGGGATGTCATGACCCCTCCAAATTTTATGCTGGATATCTATTCGGAACAACAGACGAGAAGAAATTGTCAAAACTCACACATCATAATTTGCTGATAGAAAAACCAAGACCAACCTGTATACAGTGTAACGTACCCTTGACAGTTAAACACTTACTAGGAGTTGAAGCCAATCTGATCAATTGATGAACCTCAGTCTGAAGTTTGAACATTGAAGTTGTGTTATGAAAGTGGTGCCGCCATATTAAAATAAAATAAACAAAATCCGAGGGATAAACTTGAAAACCTCAGGACACAAGCATTCATGGCTAATGATTCTTTGGAATACCTCTAAAGCTGCTGCCTTATGTAAGAAATCAAACATGTAAACCATGGAAAATTATATTATAAAGAAATGAATGGGCTACTTTCGCTAATAAGAGTATTATCTGAAGTATGTAATTCTTGTCAAAGGATATGTAAGAGAGAAAGTTCTGAATTTAAATATCTTTGGAAAAAAAGGGGGAATATTTCTATTAAAAATTTCTGAACACGAATGTTGAATACATTTTTAATGTCAATTTTTTTTCTTATTCTTTAAATTTCCGACACTTTCCAAGGGGCCTAATTTTGTACATAAAAGGGAATCACCCTACAATTGAAATTAACATTAATTTCTTTGACTGAAAACGCATCCAGTAAATTGCTCCCCGACCCGAATTGACCCCCGATCCCAAATTGCTGCTAGGTATTTCTAACAAATTTCCTTTGATATTTTAAGATCACTGGCCTTTTTAGATGGAGGTATTTACTTAAGAATTTATTCATTAGGGATTTTACTGCTTAGTATGTCCCTAATTATAGTATTTATACTAAATTTTCTCCGTTTTATACATATGCCCAAGTAGATATTATAGTTCGTGATATTCGTAGATATTTTTAGTTATTTTAAAGTTTCCCATAATGTAAGTTGTAAGTAAGTACTTATAACGTTAATAAAAAAAAAATAAAAAAAATAAAAAACATATGGTCAGAATAGTTCTAGACCAACGAACTAATAATTGGAACAAACTGTCATCGTAAATGTTTGTGACTATGATGTTCTAGTACCATCTACGCTGGACCAAAAGGTTCGAGGCTTGTCTTCTTATGACTAAATATAATAAGCGATGGACTGGAGATTTAGTATTGTTCCGGAATCATATGGTTATTTCTTTGCCAAAAGTGATAATTTTTGTGGCATTGACAGTATTTTTACAAGTATAGTATTTATGCTATAGTTTTCCCCGTTTTATAAATATGCCCAAGTAGATAGTTTAATTCACAGACTCTTGACTAGCATTTTTTTTTTTTTTTGTTTTTCCCCCCATTATGTAAGCAGAAGCCTTACAGAATATTGCCAATTCCACCTTTAACAAGATCAAAGCTTGCCGACAAAGACTCGCTGACCACGCTAAACAAGCTCCAACCGCATCGTTTTATTTTCCGGTCTGATGTTTGTTTACTAGTGTCCTCGTTGGAGGGGACTTCTTCAAGGCAGTCAGGACCGTCTGGACTTCATGGCATCAGGTATGTACTTCATCAAGCTACTGTAAAGTTTTCCAGTTTTTTTTTTTTTATTCGCAAAGTGTCATAATTAATTAAGAATTACATTTACTTTTATTATTTTGAAAAATTTAACAAGTATAACTTTTTTTATATAAAACTGCTACCATATTTATAACGAGTTATATTTATAACGAAACATATAACGAGTCAAAAATAAATGGTATATACATATAGTCAGAAAGAATATAAATTTACAAAATATCAAACCTATAAAATCTTTTATTTAACCAACATACGAATGATACTCGATTCCGAAAAAATACCTTATTTCTTATATATTACTTGAGTTGCTTGTACTTTTGCCATGGCGTATAAAAAAATATTTAAAAAAAAAAAAAAGGAAGTACTCTCGGTCAAAAGATCTACTTGAAAAAGGGAAGAGATGCCAAGAAGATCCGAGGATGAAAAATGAAAAAAAAATCCGATAGCGTGCCACACATTTCTTTCTCAGCTTCTTCCAGTGACTGACCTGATCAGCTGAAAAGGGAGCATAGAAAATCCGTAGCTTAGGCATTGAATCTAGGATTAAATAGTTGCAAAAAATATTCTTAAATATGTATTTTGGGGGGCCATTTGACTCCGTAGGAGCAGGAGAGTAGAATCACAGCCTCTATCATTTTAATTTTTGTCAAATGGTATGATTTCCGTACCGAGATATTTGGAAAACAACATATAGACATATAAAAGATAACGCAAAAGAACCATGTCTTGACTCAACAATATATGCAGTAATTGACCGAAAGGATTCCACAAGGTGGAGCATGTAAAGATACCGATTTCATTACATTCTTTTTGTGGTGATATTAGGTTGAAAAATATTTGCTTTGCAAGGGCGTACCCAGGATCAAAACTAGGGGGGGGGGCAAGCTATGGTCGTTCAGGTTTTAATATCTTACCGCGGAAAAGGTGAATGAAACCAAAATTATGTATAATTATAGCAGTGCTTTATCAACGAAGTTATTACAATTATTTGCTTGAAAAAAATTATTTTATTACTGCGTCCCGCCTTAAAAGCTTAAAAAATTATTGTATCCAGCGTCCAGGGAGGGGGCAGTTGCCCCCCCCCCCTGCCCCCCGCTGGGTATTTATAATAGTTAATATTAGGTTATTTATAATAGGTAGGGTAATTCTTAGGGTAATCTGATTTCATAAGAAATAATAAAAACAAAATATGCTTCAAATAAAGTGAAGTGAAGAAATTTCATTTAATAAAAAATTAGTAAGATTAGTTTTTAGGGCCTATGAAAAACCTGAAATACTAATTTGTATTGAAATAAAAACATAAAACCGGAATTTATGCAAATTCAATGTTAGTATATCCGCTTGAAAGCTGAACACTCTGTTTGAAGTTACGATATGGTCATCTGTGATTGTTTGTTGGTGGGTTTGCTTTACACAGGTAAAGATGTCACTGAAAGAGCGCACCCTGGAAAACGCCACATACCTAAATACACATATTGGTTTCGCGGAAAGAGAGTGCGCTGATTCTATTGACTGAAATCGCATATTTTCACTTGTAACTCGCAAACGACGGCGACAACGGAAAAGTCTATATATCCGTAATGTTCTTTTCGACAAACTGAAAAAAATGACACATTTGAAAAAGCCCCGCGACCGTTTTCGCTGAGAGTTGCAGTTTTTCGCTTACAACTCGCAAACGAAGGGATAAATCGAAAAAATGTATTTCACCAAATATGTTTTCCTTGAAAACCTGAAAATATTAACACCATTTAGAAACCTTTACGACCATTTTGATTTTCTCAACCGCGGTGTTTTTATACCTTTTATAGAATAATTGATTTGTATTTTTCCGGTGTAGCGGTTAAGGAAAGCTTTAAAATAATGCCTCATTCAGGAAATTTGATGAAGTATTAAGGAATTTATGGCGTACCCACAAGAAAAAAGGCCTTGAGAAATAATATATATGATGATTTTTGAAAATGAAATTAAATCATGAAAAATCACAACACATGACGTTCCCACCAGTTTAAGTATATCGGTGAACACCAAATTCCTCAAACAGACAAAGTACGATATCTTGGACTAATAATTGATAGAAGGATGGCTTGTTGGCCCTCATGTCAAAGTGAAAAGACATACCTTAAAGAAAGGACTGAAAATACTGCACTCACTTTTTCCAAATCGTCAAAATTGAAATTCAGACAGAAACTTACTGAAAATCATTCACACACTTTCTGAAATCCATATGGTCATACGTCTCACTGATTTATTGTTAAGCAAAAGAGACACACCGTGATGATTTGCTGCTGGGTACCATCTTCCCTCATGCTTTAAAATGCCAAAATAAAAGCAGGCTTATATCTCATTCCCTCATTGTCGGTTACTTGCGGCAGGTGTAAATGAAACTATGAAGTTAAAAAAAAATATTATATTCAATTAATATTCCAATAGAATACTATAAAGAGATCCGGGTTCAGATCCCGGTCAAAGCCAATCTTTTCCCTTCTTATAAAAAATAATACTAAATTATTGTGTAGTATATAAATCCTCAACTTTTTTTCTCGGCTTTTAGGTCGCATTGGGATGAAGCCACAGGGATAGGCCGAATATTTTTCTACCAAGTGTCACTTGAAAACATTATATTGATTAGAGCCTCCCCATTTAAGGCATGCTTTGATACAAAAGGATCGTATATCATATAAATGATTATTTGATTGATTATTCTAACCCGACAATTTACTGAATGGGAATATTAAAGCATAACTAAAAGAATACAAGAAAATAAGGCGTTAACCTATTCAACATTAGGCTCTAAGAAAACACCGGAAGAAGAGACGCAAAAAGAAAAAAAAAATTCTATTATTCTAAAGGGGTACATATTTCACGTGGATTCAAGAAAAATGGCGATATATCGGGATGGAGTTATAAATTGCATATGTAATAATTGATTGAACTTTTACGATAATTAAAAGTAATTATATTAAAGTTGAGATCCTCTTAGAATGTGAAAGCATCAAGTAAGTACTGTTGTAATAAATGTCAAACTCATGAAGGGTATAATTACAATTAAAATTAATCCCAAGGATTCATTTCAATCTTCGATTAAGAAAGCCTTTCAACTCGAGCCGGAAGTGTGCAACTTTAATTCTAAAACAGTTATATTCATGCGCTCTGATGAAAAATAATACATGCGTTAAAAGTTCGCTTTTATATCGAAAGGTAGAATATGTGGAAATTATAATTTCATTTCATTTTTCACATTTTAAGTTTATCTATAGTTTAATGAAACTAACAGCCTGCCGAATTTAAGGACAAGCCATAGTGACACATACATATATGCACATAACAATTTTTACAAATAAATATAAGTAATAAAGTCTTAATAATGAAATGAACTTTTTTAAATTTTGTTTATATTTTCATAAATGATGTTTCCCTCATTTTTTTTCCATTAGAAAAATTATGCGACATTCAGATGTATGCTCTATTCATCCTTGATTTAGTTATTTTAGTCAACCGCCTCAAATTTCATTGGGATAGAAGGTTTTGTAGTACTCTTTGTTGGTAGCTTGAACACGGTTGGAATTTTAGGGTACTTGAGGAGCATGTCTTTTGTCCCACACAATGATGCAGTTACCATATTTACCAATGCTTTTGATTGAAAGGATTGGATTCTTAGGATATTTAATGGCTACTAGACTTATAGAGTCTAGTAAGTACTTTATGTATTGCAAGTTCTTAACCAAAAGAATTAACCAAAATTAAAGTAAAGGGTCGCTGTTCTGTAACTTTATCTTATTCACTCTTAAACTCGGACTTTCCTGAACCCCACTTGTAGGAAGTAAAACCACAATACTCCATTAGATTCCTAATATTTTTTCTTAACTGCATCAAAAAGTGTTGATCCAATGATAAAATCATTAAGTAACTGCCTCCTCCAAAAATATTCTTTAACATCAAATACTTCCTCGCAAGCCTTCTCTATCAACCCTAAGTGTCTTGCTCCTTCGGTTCTCAGCCAAACCTCCTTAGATGATGTATGTAGTGAGGATGATGGTTTTGGGTGTTTGAACCCACCTCATCAGCCTCTTAACTATCTTGGGCTACTGTTCTCCAGTTTGTTGCATATAATTCAGCCTCAATTTTTTATGAAGATCCTATCTAACCATCATCATCATCTTTCCACACCATCTCAACTTTAGAGACGATTGTTTTGAGGCTTCCTGATTAATGGCTTCGATCGAGCTAAGTTCGTTTATAATTCGTTCGTAATTCGTTATAAACTCCTCTTCATACCATGAGGTATGGATTGACAAGATTATTTAGGTATTTTATTATTAGGTAGTTCTTCTCCATGCCTTAGCAATGAAATCGTAGAACCCATTACAGGATTTTTCTCACCTATCTTACAGTTGCTCCATTCTTGAAATCCAATTAGAATCCAGATCTTACAACCTTGTACCACTACAACACTGGTTTATCAGTTTATTTTATAATTTTAATGCAAGATACCATGAGATATTATCGAATTTCTGTACCTTTAATGGGAAAAAAAGTTACATAAGAATTCTACCTTATTACATTAACTGGACTGTTGATTCATTTTCTACAATAAATTCATGGAGGGTAATAAAATCTCTTTGAAGGAGGTGGATTATTGCATTTAATTAGTTTTTCCTTTCAGCATAAAAATATTGTGAATTTTTCAGAATTAGTGAAATGGGACATACCTATACATTCAGTGAAAAAAAATCAGTTATCTCGAAAAGACTTCTCGGAATAAACAAAAGACGGAAAACAACAGCTAGCTACGGTGGCAAGTGTTAAGAGGTTGAAAGAGATGCTGAGAATGTTTTAAATGAACGGAGCCTATCTTGAATTTGAAATCCCGACACCATCGAGTTAGCCGCCATGGTTTTCTGGCTAGATTAACTGATGTTATTCATTGGTTTTTATTAAATGCTTGCATACATACACCGAGGACTATGTATACACCAAGGCTGCTAAAACATTTAGGCTTTTCAATTTTTTGTATTTTAAGCGAATAATGCATATTGGTAGTTACTGTGCCCTAAACATAACACTTTAGATGGTTTAGATTACAGCCTTTCTAAATATCAGGTAATAATCTCATTAAAAAAGGGTGTTGTGAGTCACGTGATTATGAACAGGGTTCATGATCAGGGTCATGATTCCCTCCAAATTTCGTGTTGAATCACCCCTTACATACATCATCTAAACAAAAAGTACTCCAAATAAGTAAAATACTATTGTTGACATAAATATTTACATATATAACAAATATGTATTTCGACCCCCCTCACTCATTTTCACTATTTATTCTCTCTCCCCTCTCCAATCGTAATTTTGGCCGATGGTTTTGTGTTATTTCATAAGGGACGATTGTCCCTAGAGGCTGGATAGAAAGTAATCTTAAACATTGACAAAAATGCAGTTGAGATGAAAGGTAAAGTTGAAGCTCCCAATTGGAGGTTCCAGAGGGATGCAGGAAGTGGTTAGAGGATTGTACGGGAGGCACCGCCAATACACTGGATGTTGTACAACCCTCCGATGGCGTTTGGTTCTAATGATGACAGATAAATGAGGCTGTGGCAACTGATGGTAAGGCACAGCTTTCTCGGAGTTGAGCCATTGTGGCTGGGTGGTGGGGGGAGGACAATGGGTAGCCGCAGACGGCGTGGCGCTCATGTAACACCGCACAATGGGCTGTCGTAACAACATGGCCGCCGTCCCACCTCCCCTCCGCTCCCACGTCCTCTTGTTGACCAAATCTAAGATAAATTTCACAACTATTGCTGCAACTCGGCATCTTGTTTTTTGGTCTCGGAATGCACATGTTCTTATACTCTCCCCTCAATTTGTTTCAGATCTTCTGAACCAATGCAAAAGTAATGCAACCCGCTTTGGTTTTTAATAGGTAACAACAATTGTATTGTTGTTAGGTACATTGAATTGTGGTATTGTTAGGTACATAGCTAAGGGCTCGCGCTAAATCTCTGAAGAACCTTCGACGGAAGAGACTGAAAAGATTTTTCAACTTTATCACGAAGAGAGCAGAGGGGAAAAGTTATAGAAGTTCTATCTTTTAACGCAAAGCATTCGAACTGAGAATTAATAAATATCCAGATACATAAGATTTAATATATGTAAAATTTTTGGTCATGCGCAATGAAATGTTACAGGAGCGGCAGATCCAAAAATCACAGGCTAGTAAAAACCAGAACCTCTAGGCTCTACTTACGGATAATTTTCCACTTATAATATTTCTGTTTAGACTTTTTTGTTTCCTTATTTTGTTTTTGTTGTTTGTTCAACGTCACTTTATGCCACTAAGGCTAATCGGACGATGCTACGGTGGGATTCCTAAATTTGCCAATCCAAGTATAATTAGGATAGGGATCTTTAACGAGTATCTGACATCGTACAGGCTTGGACCTTCATTTTAAGTCCTATCCAAAGGAAGGCATTGCCAAGGATTTTTTACTCCCATTAAAAAATCCTAGGGCCACCTCGGTATGAGAACCCGCGACTTTTAGTATTGTAGGTTGCCTATGCTAACAACAGCACAGGTGACCCCGTTTCATTATTTTATATTCTACAATTGAGGCCTTGATAATAAAGGAGGTAAGTGCCCTCAATTGAAATTTGCCCAGAGAAGCAGAAAACGTTGTTTTAAATTGTTATACTGTCCCTCATTCAAAAAGTTTTCCTGCTGCTTTCACTCATTTGAAAATTGTGTCCAGGATTTGTAAATGAATTTATATTGATAAATGGACGGAAATAATCGCAGTTGAATGATGAACTTGAAGGGATGAACGAAGTTAGTTTATTGGAAGGTTGAACTGTGACCCAGACTGAGCCACTTTTCTCCCAATCTGTTACCACCAGTCGACTCTTTATTAAAATCCAATTTTACATAGTTTGGTCTAAACAAATCATTCATAACCAAGGGCGTCCTCTGGATTTCGTCTAGGGGGTAGAGCTGTAAAATTCTTAAGATCGGGGAAGGAGGTTAAAGTTTTCTGGCTATGAAAGGATCAATAAATTTTTCAAATAAAACCTATGATTTTTATATTTTATAATATATGTTTATATTGTTGTGCCATAACACATTCAATTATTTGTGGAAGTATCTCTGAATTTAGAAGCTGCGCAGTAAAGCTGTAGTACAGTAGAATTAGTGGTAGGACCTAGGACAGGAAGGTGACTGAAGTTCTTTGGTTGCCATTATCTCTTTATTTTGTTCTGAGGCTTTTCTTCTGTCCTCTCTTGAAGTAGACTCCTTGGTGATAGTTTTTTTTATCTTATAAGAGCAGTTGTCATTGTCTTTCTATTTTCTCCCCGTTACGCAGTGTTTCCATTAATACAAGTTAGGTGGACAAAAGTCACAATTAGAATTCTACATATTGGTACTACAATAATGTGAAAAATACATCAAAACATGAAACTCTAAATATTTGTTTATGTCTCACACACTCTACCTCGTTAGTAATAGGCTCCAAAGGTTTAAATCATTTGCCTAAAATTTGAATTTTAGGCATCACTTCAATCATACAAACTCATACAGTCTTCCTAACTTTCTATAGATTAATTGTTAAGGATTAATATTATTTGGACTAATTCGTGGCAGTTAATATGACTGGCCGGAAACTTGAATTTAAGGGTTCGAAGAGACTCAGAAAATATAAAAATTTCTTTAAGATGGACCAAAATCCGGTAACGTGTCATTGAGAAGGATTATATGAAGCAAAAAAAAAAAAATAATAAATAAAAAAAATACGGCTAAAAGACAATCGTATAATAAAATACAACTTTTTTTATACTATTTTTTCATTGGTAAAAGTTTAATATGCATGAAAATCGTTTTACTATGAAAATGTAAAATTTCCAATAAGGGGGAAATCTATTTTTCCATTAAGTATGAACAATATAAAATTAAAAAAAAGATTAAAGTAGATGTATGAAAAATAAACCGACTTTGATTTTCTGAAGATTTTAATTCAAGTGTACGTTAGGATGTATTTTTATTGTTCTAAGTATTGATTTCATTGCTTAACTTTCAGGACAGCTAAAATACATGTATAGACTAAAATTGTACGTAAGGATTAATTTTTAAGGATTTCGAAAAAAAATAATGTCGTACGATTTCATTATAAATCACAAATATAAATTATTATTCAACAGTTACGTGAAATGCATTCAAAATGGCATGTTAGGGATAAATCACTTATTTTCGTTAGGTAATATTAAAAAAAGAATGTTTGTGTATGCTTATGGAAAGTTTTTCTTTTTTCCCGATATGGTTCTGATGTTCTTTATTGGATAATTTCCATAATAAAAGCATTAAGTAGCGACTGATTATTGAAATAACCTCACTAATAACTCACATTATTTCTCTGCCAAATAAAACCATTATTTTCCACAAAAAAAAAAATATGCATCCGAATTATTCATAGTAATAAAGTGGGGCTAAAAACAGGGCTGTGACTAAAACTTCATTAGCAAACAATACAAAGAGGAAATTGAATAGAGAAAGGGTCCTTTTTCGCAGGATTTTTCTTCAGGTGCTGAGGAAATCTTACGTGTCGCTTGATTGTGTAGGTTTCGTAATAAATGTCTTTGCATTGGGCGTCCCAGAACTTCATTCGTTCATGTTGCTCCTACTAATAATTTATTTGTATCAATGTATATATTTTAATATAGCTTGTTTCTGTGTTTTCTCTCTCACTTGTTTAAAATATAAAAGAGGAATGACTGGTTTTAAAGAATAAGATGAAAAATAATAATATAAGCGACCACCAAATTCCTCAAACAGACAAACTACGACACCTTGGACTAATATTTGACAGAAGGATGACTTGGGGCCCTTGTATCAAAATGAAAAGACAGATGTTAAACAAGTGACTGAAATTACTATACTCACTATTTTCAAAATCATCAAAATTGAAAATCAGATAGACGTACGGCTCACAAATTTATGGAACAGCAAAAAATACAGACTTACAAAAACAACAAACCTTTCAATCCAAAATTTTACAGCTGATAACGAAGGCTCCTTTGTACCTTAGTAACAAAACACTACATACGGATTTACAACTACCAACTATCGATGAACAAATAAGAACCTCTATTCTGGCTTTCACATCAAATTGCACGAACATAACAACAGACTTATTAATGACATGGCTACGACTGACATGCCTTCCATGAGGCGACTAAAAAGGAGTTGGATGAGAGAAATCCCCTCCTGAAACAAAACAGGGATGATGTGCTGCTTGGCACTATCTTCCCTCATGCCTTAAAATGCTAACACACAGCAGTTTTCATCTCATTTGCTGATTGTCGCTTATTATTTGCTACAAGTGCAACTAAAAATCTGTAAAAAGTTACTGTAAAAAGTGAAAAAAAAATTAAGCGTACATTTTAAATAGGAAAGTACGTAAATAACTATTCGTTTTTCTTGGTTCTCATTTTGGCTTTATAGAAAAGTGGTCTTTATATATTATTATATTTTGCTATATTTGGTACATAATTTTATTTATTGACTTCACTCTTTAATGTGAATTTATCGCACACGTCAGAATTTAGTTGAGTTAACATATGAATAGTTTATTTATCCAGAACAAGTCCTTCCCAACTCTATTTTGATCCATTTACACAGCATAGGACTATTTTTAAAAGACGGTGATAATGTTGAGTAAAATTATCTTTTTCGAACTTGACCTTCTCTCCCCATCTTCAGGAGATATCATTTTATAAGTGGCTTTGATTTGGTAATTACTAAACACTATTCCGTATAAAAGTATAACAATGTTTAATTACAGCAATAAAACCAAGTGAACATTGCTTAAGGACAATAATTAAAAGAGAATGCTATATTTGTGTGTGTGCATCAAAAGTTTTTATAATACTATATTTGATCTTTTCTACTGCTAGGTATAGGAGGATTGGAATATAAGAAGTACCCAACTAAGACAAACCTTAAAAGAAAATTAAACTTTTAAACTGTCCTCATACAAGACTGTTACGACAGGAAATCTCTTAAAGTTTCAGACTACTCAGCAATGATAATCTACTCTGCAATTATTAAAACAAATGCTCCAAACCATTAATCAATTGAAAAAGGCTCATTACGGTAATAAAACCTATTTTGAATCACGGAGTTGAGCTTTGGAACCCCATTAACCTTTGGAATTCCATTTATTGCATTCAATACTTACAATCGAATAACCATGGAAAAATGGCTGATGCTCTGTATTTTACCACCGATTAATCTTGAAACCATAAACCTTGATGTTCAGTAAATCGCCCATGTACATTCACAGATACAGATTGGTTCACATATCCTTCCCCAATAAACTTTCGACTCATCCTCACCCTTTTGTTTTCATACTTGCTTCATCCTCTATTCCCGACTGTCCTTATAGGCTCACAGTAGGCGAAATCTTGGAGAGACCCAGCATATAGCTTCTCTACGATTATTTGGATTCCTAGATATTGAAGGATTATATATTGACACTATATCGGTTTTTACCGTACAATTATTTTTTTTTTTTTTTTTTTGTAAACGTTGTGTGCTCATCAAAATAGTTTAGCCATGAAAGTTTACGTACAATTACCTTCTGGGGTAGCATTTATTTTCCCCTGAACTATGAACGATTAAAATACAAAACACAAATACAATTTTTTTATATGAAAAAAATACCCACATAATTTACCAAAAAAAAATAAATCAATTCGTTAGAACACTCGTTCTATACTTATTTGATTCAAAGAAATGCTTACTTTCTGCTACTATCCGTGCTTACTTTCTGCAAGGGTATTATGCGGATACCATCATGACTCATCTTGCAAGTATGTAAATATGAATTATCAAAATTAGTTTTTATTTTTGAGCTTTATTCTTACGTTTTTTCAACTAAACATGGGTACGAGGTCACCAATGTAGCCAATGTTATATCACGCTTTAATAAAAGCCCTCTACCAATGTTTTTTATAGACATCTCGAAGACTACATACAATGACAAAATTTATGAAATTAAGTCAATTTATTACACCAGAATCATCATCGAAGAACCGAGGAAAAAAAGGTTAATACCGCAATGTATTAGATGCAAACAATATGGGCATACTAAATCATACTGCATATCTTACATAGGTCACGATAGCACCTCATGCACCAAGCCAAGGGATACCAAGCGAATTGCAACGGTGAACATCCAGCGAACTATCGAGGATGCCAGGTCCTCAAGGACCTGAGGACTCAGAAAAAAGCACGTACCAATCGCTTCCAGCAGTCTTCGCCTACACCTCCGCCTCCGCCCTCGAGTTCCAAACATTACGCGACTCTCCAGCCACCCAAGCCTGCACAGCGACGAGTTCAGAAACGCCATATCGACAATCAACAGGGATCATCTTCACAGCAGATCGGACAGCGAACCGAGCCATCTCGAAATCAAACATGTTTGGGCGTGAGTCGGGAATTCACCCAGCAGCCACCTTCAGCTGATAATTACCCACCAGCCCCTCCTCAATTGGTTCAATTACTTACTGGTCTGAACTCCCTCTTGCAACCCCTTTTTACTCTTCTCCAACAGCTCGCACAGGTGACCCAAGCTATGTATCCTCACTAGAAGATTAAAAGGCGCTGGATGAGGGATCTGCTCTCTTAGACAGCCAAGGTAATTGACTCAAGCCAAGAAGGGGGTGCTGTTGGGTGCTTTCCTTCCTCATGCCTGACATGTCATTATATCATTTTACCGCCATCTCATTAGCTGATTGTCCGCACTTTGCAGACAGGTGCGAATTAAGAATTAAAGTAAAAAAAAAAAAAATTTGAGCAGGTTGGCATTTGACCTTTTGTCCAGTTAAGTAAGCGGGTTCGCCCACTTAGAGGCTTCTGAATAGAAGATTGCCCCCGGGATGTTTACAACTTACAATTTATAATAATTATTACCGTGCTTACTATTGGGTAGTTTCTATTCACGTCATATTCATTTATAAATATCGATAAATGTAATAATTATATAATTCAGAAAGTATGGGCGAAATGATGGAGGAAGAAAGTAGAGTAGCTGTGGCAATGTGTAACAAATTGAAAAAAAAAAATTATTTTTAACTGTGGATAAGGGCGACCAATTAAGTCTCAACACTGTTTTTCTTTAGAGCTTTATTATTGCAAACGTTTCGGCCAGTTCGGCCATCTTCAGTGCTAAATTTGATTGATAAAAATAGTCTTCTAAAAATCCACCTTCAGTGGTTAGTCAATTAATAATTAAAATAAATAGGTATTTGCTACCCTTGTCCAACTACCTGTTTTATATTGGTAATAAATATAAAACAGGTAGTTGGACAAGGGTAGCAAATACCTATTTATTTTAATTATTAATTGACTAACCACTGAAGGTGGATTTTTAGAAGACTATTTTTATCAATCAAATTTAGCACTGAAGATGGCCGAACTGGCCGAAACGTTTGCAATAATAAAGCTCTAAAGAAAAACAGTGTTGAGACTTAATTGGTCGCCCTTATCCACAGTTATAAATTGAATAGTCTCAAGAAGTAGGAAAAAATTAATAACTAAAAATTATTTTGTTACATTAGTAATTACAATCAAGAGTGATCTAAGTATATAGTTAAAAAACAAAATAAAAAACGTAAAACTTTATTGTTCATTTAAATTTTTAAAAATGAGGTTTATTGATTATTTTCAGTTAATTTTTGAAACAATTGAGAGACCTTGATGTTGTTATTGTGAGACCTCGCATGATAGCGGCTAAGATAAACACTTAGGAAAGTGACAGAGGAGCATGTGAGAGGGCTCAATGGGCGGGATGAATGAGGGCAAGGTGTGTCGGATCCCCCGGACAAATCTAATTTTTACACAAATTTCATACCCGGCGAGCATCCATTTATATTCCGTATCAAGTACACTATACTCCTAACTAGCGTACTACCACGCCTTTCCTCAATGGATTTCCATCCATTCATAACTTCGCCTATAAGGCCAATCTACCGGGTAATTATTATTTTGTATAATTTCATTTTAGTAGACATTTCATGGATTTAGAATTTTTTTACCGTTAACATCCTCCATGAATAAAAGACGTTCATAAGATAGTTGTACCGGTCCAAAACATTCATTTGTTTTGATAATGATTTTAAATTTTTATCCGATTATTTTGCCCAAGCCTCACGTGTAATATAATATAACACCATATACCATGTTTAGGTGATACCAAAATTCTGTTCGGTTTGAAATATATTAGATCCCGGGATTTAATTCCAAATTTAGTGTGAGCAGCCCCCCCCCCCCCCACCACCACTGAAAAGGACCCATGGCAGTTGGTTTTTCTTTTTGAGCAAGGGCAGCAAGCGGAAATCAAAAGCTAACTCCTTAGTCTCTTTTAGTTAAAAAGGGTACGATGGGAATTTTGCTAAAGTCGTAACATGCCAATTTAAAAAAATAAATTTTCCCAAAAATACTTTCCGTAGAAGGGCATTCCGAAATAGTAAACATTTTTAATCACCAATAAAATCAAATAAGTAAATAACCATAATGGAAAGACATCATAATAAACGAACAAGATTTAAACGTAATTAATAAAATAAACAACAAAAAGAAAATAAACAAAAAAAGCATTAAATAAAACGAAGATAGGTCCCAGGTATAAGAAAGGTAACCGGGACTAGAAGGTAGGTTTTTCGAATTTCGCTATGATACACAAGTACCCAATTGATAAATTAAGTTGAAATAATATATAATCAGTTTGGCACGGGTTTTCGAAATTGATAATTGCAAATGAATTTATTAAAAAAATATCTAGAAATATAAACAGTTATAAGAAGAAGAGAAATTGCCGTTGTGCATGGTCCGTTTGTAAATAATAATAATAATAATAATTTTATTTGTTCTGGGACCTTTCCCTTAAGAACAATATTAAATAATAAAAAAGTGGGTTTTAGAGCCTCAAATTAAAGCTTAAATTTCATTCCAATTTGTTTACAAATTGAATAAAATAAAATAAAATAGATAAAAAAAAAATAAAATAAAATAAATAGAATTAGCATACAACCAAGTAGTAAATAACAAAGTTATGCATTATGAACGCATATTAAAAAATAAAACTGAAGCAGATGAATATTTAAAAAATAAGTATGAAAAAATTATAAAAGTTTAAGCTATCTGAAATAGAAATCTGCCGTCCAATAAAATGAAAAAAAAACTGTGAAGAAAATTTTTTTGTGAATTCTACACATATATGTGAAGTTTGAAGTGGCTATTTCTTGTACAATGGAGGAGGTTGTTTTCAGTAGTGAAAGCTTTATCTACTACAGAACCTGGTTTTTGTACAACGAAATATCTTTTTTTTTTGTAGAAACCTGGTGTCATACCATCAAACTCCCTCAATAAGAAAACTTACAATCCAGGTCGGCTCCCTGAGAGGATTACGTGTCTTTTTTTTTCTTTTTTGGAAAAATATTAATTTTCTTCGTTCGGTATTAGCTTATGAAGATTATATTAGATACTTTTTATTATATTAGATTATATTCAGAAACTTCTAATGTTTAGATGATAGAACAGGTTTCAGCTCAACTTGAGGCATTAGTCACGTATAAACATTGTCATGAAGTTAAAGTTTTCCATAATCATTATTTTGTTCAATGTCCATTCATAGATAAAGACAGGTTAATGCTACAGTATGTGTTTTAGTGCCTATATTTAGGTTTATTTCAAATTTATTATAGTTAAATTTTATATTAATTTAAAAATAATTTTATTGTTAATACTCTCTCTTTTTTCCCTCTCTCTCTATCTTACTCTGGCATCTTCCTGAACACACACATACTCAAAGAAAAAAAAAGTCAGAGATGATTTTTAAAGGGAAGTACCTTTTCAAAATATTTATATCTAAAAGTAGACACCGTCTTCCACAGGTTTGACCACCTGTTTGTGTTTATTTAAGATAGTTGATTGAAGTTCCTACGAATTTCAAAATCTCTGGCAGTAACTTCTTTTTCCTTTCTCATCTTCGTAAATCAGTTTTAACTTATCGCTATATAAAAGTATTTTAAACTTTAGCGGAGCCATTGCTTACAACCCCTCGACAGGGGAATCAAGTGACTGGTGTATGTTTTGCGTTGAAACAGGAAATCAATTTGACCATAGTATCTGAAGTTGACATTCGAGTTCAAATAATAGAGGTAGAAGTATACTCGCATGACTCCCATATTCAGTTTGATTTCTTTCGATAATTTTCAACGTTTTGGATCTTTGCTGGACTTATTCAGGTAAAATTTACCTACTCGGGACCACAGATTTTGTTCAATTTATCGGAATTCGATACATCATATTATAATTAGCGTTTAGTAGGTTAAAGTAGTCTATAACAGGGGTATGTGATAAAAAACAACATCTCTTCATATTCAAATGGTCCTTTATGGTTAAAGGACGGTAGTAACATGGCGGTCACGGTTTCCCAGCTCGACAATTAACGGTTGACAGGTATTAGCGTATTTCCGCGTATCATTATGGATTTATTTTTATTTGTTAGTTAATGTCATAGCAACCTCCCAGAAGACCTGAGGATGAAAGCTGGACAGTAAGAGAAGGAAGGCGGAGTGAATGGAGGATCCTCCGGAATGAGGAGCCGTCGCCAATCTAATGTTTACACAAATTTCATAGCGGCGCGGCCCACATGAAATCCCGATTTACACAGCTAACGGCCCTTTCATCTCCCGATAACTAACTCATCTCCAGCCTAGCACACGTTCTTGTCCGGTGCCCTATGAAGAACCTCTTGGCTTCTGCAAAAATTACCCCTCCAGCTTACCTCAACTTTGATAATGTTCGGTTCTGGGAGGCAGTATCCTCTTCAGGACCATCGGACCATGTCTGTTCTATTCTTTACCAGTTTTTAACGGATTATGTTTTTGTGTTGACTAGTTCCGCGTGTTTGTTCAAGATCTCATGAATGGAGATCGCATTCCCTTTTTACAAACCTTAATGAGATCATTACATCGTCGTCACCATGCTAAAGTAACGGATGTGCAACTAATATCCTATGCATATTCGTTACTTTAACATGGTGACGACGATATCATTTATTTATTATTCATTGTATTACCTAAAATACCTAAAAACAACCTACCACCGCAAATCTTTCGAAAAAAGTTGGAATCAATTTTCTTATTAATTTTTCATATTAAGATTAACTCTAGGTGAGCTCCATCACTGATTATTAAGCAGAATAACCAATCCATAAAAACAATATTGTCCAGCAAACCTTAATCGATACATGAATATACTTTTTGGAGAAAATTGGTTTGAAACAAAATGAAATTAATACGGACTACAAATACTAATTAAAAACAAAAGACAAAACATTGAGATAAAAGCAATATTATCTATTTAAAAAACCAGGTCCAAAATCCTAACGTTTTTTCTATAATGCCATTATGTATGGATGATATTCCTGGGAATAAACAGGAAGTCGATTTAGCCACAACCCGGAAGGTATATTTGGCGAAAACATAAAAATATATGGAATTTACCTTAAAGACGGGGTGTCCAGATATACTTTGTTTTTGAGTAGCTAATTAAGATTAGTCCTAAATTTATTAATTTTTCAATAGTGGAATCACCTGGTGTTTTACTAATATCACATTCTTTCATTGAACATTAGCTAATATATACTGAGATTTCCAAAAATGCTGTCAATGCGCGTATATTTGAAATAGTTGATAAAAAATTATTAGTGCAGAAACATTTCAAGTTGTCAACTATTTTGCAATCATTGGCGGATCCAGGGAGGGGGCGGGGGCTGTGGGGGCTGCAGCGCTCCCTTTGGAAAATTTTTCGTCATTTAAAGATAGAATTAGACTTTCTTTAATGTAAGGATGCAAGTTAAAGAACAGATAATGTGCAGAACAAGTAGAATTTTGATGTAATAATGAAACAATTGTATCCTATTACAGTATCATGCAAAATATCTTTGATGCGCGGTCATAAGGGCTTAAGTCACTTTTTGAGCAATTGGAGATTATGTCGAAATATTATAGCACGAAATCAGAGCTACCGGTTGGTATTAAAGTCTTAAGTCAAACTTTAAAAATCTATTAGCTGTACCAATTGATATTACAGCCTTAAGTCAAGTTTATAATTTCCTTCCCGGTATTAAAGTCTTAAGTCATCATATGACCTTAATACCGTTCACTACTTAAACAAATTTTATTGGCGCTATAGTCTTATTCGACTACTCCAACAGTGGTAAAGCTGGTATGAATGGAGATGACGTACATCGTGGGGTGTTGTTGACCACTCAATGATAGAAAAAAAAAAAAAAAAATCCCAATTTATCATCCATTGGTTTCAGCTAGTTAGGGGAACCGGAAAGAAAATGCGATTTCAAGTAATTGAAATGAAACAAGAAGATTTTCGTGGTTTTTTTCAGAGCTTCTCAAGACATATTTAGTATTAAGGAAGAAGAATTCGGATGTGGACTTATTTTCCTGGCACATAATGTTCAGTACACTCAAGACTACGGTACTCTGTTGTTCAAGAACTCCTAAACAGAAGAACCTTCGAGTCAATGAGTTTTAGAAAAATAGGGAGGCCTTCCATAGGTTCAACAAAAGTACAAGTCCATCCTATACCTGAGGTAAAGAAAAATGATCTCATGGATTTACTTCCTCTGATACCACCAGTATTTCACAATTTTTATAGATAACTCCCAACAGATTCAGCTATCCATGCGGAGGTTGAGCTGGAAAAGTCTCAAATAAAAGAAATAGAATTTTGAGATTTGTTAATTTTGTATTTCTTCCTGTATGCCATCAGTAAATTTTGCAATGTAAAATTAATAAAATTGTTCTATACCACAACATGTCCTAACATGTGTATGTCCTAACATGCTTAAGCGATTATAAAGGGTAAAATGTTAAACAAATGAAATCCTTGTTAATTCCCAAATTGTAATTTTGACTTCGTTAATAAACAACTTTAATACAATTTTCTAATGTTTTATTCTGATTTATTTTTTCCCAAATTAAAAAATAAATGCGTTGCTATCATATTTGTAAGTACAACTTAATTTATTTCTTATAATAAATTTAATATCATTGAGATTGAAATTTTAATGAACTTATTTTGTGTAACATAAGGCGTCAGATAGTAATAGTATATGTCAGATATACTTACTACTATATTGTTTTATAAAAATAACAAATAATATAAACAATTGGATTTTACATAAT
Organism: Aelia acuminata; assembly: GCA_911387785.2. Classification (NCBI taxonomy): domain Eukaryota; kingdom Metazoa; phylum Arthropoda; class Insecta; order Hemiptera; family Pentatomidae; genus Aelia; species Aelia acuminata. The sequence goes on from OU426983.1 coordinate 37,757,152, forward strand.
GTTTTAAGCTTTGCTGTTGCTCTCCTAAAAAATTCAAATGTTTGACTTTAGCCCTAAACACCGCATATCAAAGTGAAGAGGTTTGCGGTCAAAAAAAAACTTCTGTCAAAATAAGTCCAAAGTACCTAATCAGTAACGATCAGTTAAGAAACAAATGTATACTTCAGATAGAATTGCTATTATATTGTTTTATTAAAATGACTATCACAAATAATATCAATTATTAGATTTTACATAATGTTTTAAACTTTGTTGTAGCTCTCCTGAAAAATTAAAAATTTTGACTTAAGCCCTTATGACCGCGCATCAAAGGTATATTTTCTCACATTCCTTTAATTTGGTGGACGTTTCGGACTGTCGTGTCCATATTCATCACCTGCATAGTGTACAATTGATTTTAGTATTTTTCTTATACAGTTATAAACAATAAAAATTAAAGTACCATTGTAAATACAAAGATATAGTTAAAATAGGCATGAACATGACATATAGGTATGTCAAGTGTCAATTTTAAAGAGTTACTTAAATAAACACATAAGAATCAATAAATAACAAGAGAACAAAAATAATAATAAAATGGTAACAATGCTCACCAACCTTCTCGTTTTAGATATTAAAAATTTAATATTCTAATAGAATTTGTCATTATTGCATGTTAATGGATGTTTGACCTATGGGGGGGTTTGCTATCTTTTTATCCTGGTGCTGCTAAATCCTATTTATTATTGCATAATAGTGTTTGCTTACTATTTCAGTACTACTACTTTTCAGTTGATGCTATTTTAATATATATTGCATGAGACTGTAATAGGATACCATTGTTTCATTATTACAAATAAATTAAGATAATATGTATAATTTTAGCTGTGGGAAAGGAACATAAAGTTAAAAAACCTGATTAGCAGATCCAAATGAATTGCTGTGGGGCTGCAGCTCCCCCCTTTAGGACTGGAGCCCCCCTTTAGGACGGCAGCCCCCCCCCATTACGATCGGCTGGATCCACCCATGTTTGCTATAGAATGTTAAACATTGTTACCTGTTATATTAGAAGTCATAGTGTACCTATATAATCAATGAGGAAAGTTTTTCGAATCGACTAGTGATTACCTGTTCTAGTTTGGTTTAGATTGATTAAATTTTTTTGTTTTGTTTTTCATGAGATTTAGTCATCGTTTCAATAACTCATTGTTTATATTTATACAGGAAACTTTCCTACCACCCAGAAGTATCTAGTTCCGTTATACAACCTTGAAGAAATAAGATAAGAGGCATTCTGTTTGGGTAGCAATTGTGGATATGAGCGCTGTGGGAAGGAAGGCACCTTTAGAAAGCCAGTGCTCTCATGTCCGGCACTTCTCGGGAAGGTTCGACTTCTTACTTTCTCTTCGGCAAATTGCTGTCTACATATTCGACTGTTATGGAAAACTTTAAGATTTCTCTTCCCACTGTCCAAGAAACCAAATGTAGAGGGGAAAAAAGGAGACATGTTGTCGGTCTACGTACATTTCCATAGTTGCCTGTCTTTCTTGTAACTTGTCTATTTATTGAAGCCAGTTTTGATGTTTTTGAAAAAAACAAGTTTTGAAAAGAAACATTAGTTTGTTCTTTTAACTATTCAGAAAATGCAATGATCGTTCATTCCTAAGTAAAAGTGTGAAAATTTCTTTTTTTCAAATATAACTAAGAAAAAAATCAATTTGGAAATTGATTTAATGTAAAAGAAACCTATACTCAAGGACTCTGGTTCGAAACTGGCAATACCAGGATATTCTTTCCATACTGTCCATACTTGGGCACACTCACAGTCTCTAAAAAGTAACTCTTAATTAAAAAATTATGGGGGGAACCTATAATTTGAACATCATCACGATCGATTAACCTAATTGCATAACCGCTAACCAAATAACAGTGGATCCTTATATAGGTTTTTTAAAAAGTTTATATTAGTATAATGTAACCGAAAGTTGGAATACTATTCCTAACTAATAGACAGAAAAACAGGAAATCCCAGCTCTTCTCTCTTAATCGCTTCATTTCTCATTGGAAGCCACATATTTATATGATCAGAATGGAGAATTTGGCAATTGCTTTATCATTACGTTGGTTTGATAAGTTTTGAATTACCCTAAACATAATTTGACAATGACCTATTGTAAATGTTGAGCTTGATGGAAATTGAACCAGAAGATTTGGTGAAGTTTGAGGTTTGGTGAAATCTGGAGAAGTTGGTATAAGGTATATCAACGTCATGATGAAGGGGATTTTAGATAAAATAGAAAGGATCGTTGTTGAAAGGACTTTAAACTTCATGTAGGACAATTTAGCTGTTTTCCAGAAAAAATATTCAGTGGGTGATTTGAAGAAAGTGCACGTTAGTGGCATTAAGAGAAAATCCGATCAAAATTTATTTCAAGTACTGTCATTTATAAGTTTGATTTCCAGAATATATTCTTATTTCTACTTATACGTTACTATCATAGATCAGATTTCTTTTAACGATCAAACAAGTTATAGCATTAACAGGATTTTGCGAGTACCTAGTTAACGTTAGTTTCATTAAGGAATGAGTGGGGGGAAGATAAGACTATGAGGCGCGAATTTATTCTTCTTGGTGAAATCGGGCGCCAATAAACCCAAAGCTACCCTTATCCGTTACCGTAAGAAAACATTGCTGTATTAATTTGTAATAACTGCTTCACCCTACGTAGTCAACGAACAGAATTCAAGTTGGATTATAGTGGTTGGTAAAAGATGTTCAAGTTCTTCATATCCACTTCCAGCCTCCGATGCGTGGCCCAACCCTTCCTAAGACAAAAGAGGATTGGTATGTTAATGGATCCGGTACCCATCCAAGCCGTACCGGCTACCCAGGAGGAGTTTTTCCCGAGAGGAATGCCCGGACAAAGAAGCGGAGATCAATCAATTAGATGGCTGTGATTAGCATGGGATGGAGGCAGGGCTACCAGTCTTGGCCTCATTGTTCGCCGGCCTTTTGTCGAAGAGGCCTCTGGTAATGAACGTTCCTTTGTCCTGCGTCGAATAAGAAAACGAACGCTCTGATTACAGCGACCACTAATTAGGCAACAGGTATCATCCACAATGCGACAGGTAGCAGCCGCTTATTGGTTCTGCCGCTCCTCCAATAGCGGAGCACAATGCCGTCACCCTAGGGGGTGATTGCCAGGGGGAGTCACTTTGGGGAACGGGCAATGATGTAACTATCGGAAAGGTAATGATGAAAGATGTAACTTACAATGCTGAGACTAAAGTCAAACGCTCATAATATCCGAATGGAACATCGTAACATTCATAGGTAAACGGAGTGTGAAAATTTTAAATGAGTTTTGATGGGTTCCTTAATGTTTCTCCCAGACGTAAGAGTTAGTCTTAGCATAACATTACTCATCCATTGTATTCCTTGCATTTATTATTTTAACCCTGCCGAATTGTTGAAAGTTTTTTAAGAAAATGAATATTAGAATTTTGGCAATGTCCAAGTTCTAGGTTGAAAATCTCAAAAGCAGTAAGAAAAGAGGCAATCGGATATCATGCAGCTCTGATGGAAAAATGAGTACAATGGTTTGGAAATTCTCGAAGTGTATTTGAATAAAGGTATATCTCTTTCTGAGATTATAAGTTAAGCAGGTGCAGTATGTATTAAAATTTATGACTTTAGTTAAGCATATCATAGTCAATACCTATATCCTTTGTGCATCTTTATCTAGCACGATTGGGCAAAGCTATATTGTTATTGTTGTGTGATCCTATTTAGGAAGTGCCCATGGTCTGTTGGAACGCTGTGGAAGATACCAGGTACATGAAACGTGATCAGACTGATATTTGATAAAAAGTAGGACCGTTTTTATCGGATAGTAATGGTTTTCCCAAGAGGATGAGCCCATAGTGACTCGGAGGCCTTCGGGTTTCTTGGCCGCCCTTGAAGGAGTGCTATTGAAGCGGGCCATAAGAAGAGCGGTCGGAGGGGCTGAAGAAGCCGTGGCTACGTGAGGGCCTCGCCTATTGTCCGCCCGATAACTTTCCCTGCGGATAAATTTATCCAACAGCGTTCTCACACTTCTTAACGATCGCGTCCTCTTCGTTTTCTTGAAGGTTTTGGGAAAATAATTGGTGGTTTTAGGAAACGCGTGTCACCCGAGTCAATCGCATAAGATAAAACCTAAAGCAGTCTACATAACTTTGATTGAACCCTTCCAAAATTTTGTGATGTATTTCTTTCGTAACTAAACTCAATTTTTTTTAACCATTTTGTATTGCAATAATACGTTAGAGCATTGAACGGACTTTCCACAGAGGGCCACTAAGGGACGTGCTGACCCAGGGTAGTCCTTGTGACACTTGACGAAGGACGGAAGAAGGCCGCGACCAGACCGAATCCAGGGATATCCGCGGCGGCATCGCGTGGTCCTAGTTGCTTCAAATAGGCGCTCACTATCTAATAGGCGCTACACATCTAAGTATATGTGAGCCTATTAGTTGACGGAATGACTAAGTCTTATTTTAAAAAAAAAAAATCAGTAAAGAAATTTTGATAACTTTTGCTTTGCGAAAGTATGGGAAAAAATTAAAATAAAAGAATTACTAAAACATCATAAATGCTAATAACCATTTATTGATTGCTGATTGATTAAAAAATTAATATTGAAAAGATAAAGACACTAATTTTATAGAGTAAGTCACTTTGTCAAGTGTGAACCTAAACAAATTTTTCGTTTAATGAACGAATAACTCTATTTAATTTTTCTTGATTTCCAGTTTGAGAGTGTTACAAAAAAATAAGTGTATTAACGAAAAAAGGGTTTATTAAATTTATATAAATAAAGATGAAATTCTGTTGGTTTGTTGATTCTTGATAGAAATCCATACCGTTTTTCCTAAATTCTGCAAATTTCGCTCAGTGGTTTCTTCATATCCTGTCCATATAAAAATTTATATTAATAATTTATTCATAACTTCAGCCGATCTTTGGGTATATTCTTTATGGTTATAAAAATCTTTATGATCTCGCTTTGCATAGTTTTTTTTTTACGAAATCGACCGTTTCATTAAAAAAATTAAATTCCCCGGGTGAAACTGGGATATACAGCTAGTTTAAAATAAAATAGAATATTTTTACCATATAAGTACAAAATATCATCATTTTCTTAAACTTAGCTTCATCCCCTTGTTTTTATATTATTGAAACATACATAGTAAATTGGTGAAAAATATATAGAAGCAGATTTTGTTCTTTTTCTCTTGTTATTTAGTGGAGTTGGATGTAATAAATCCATTATATTTACTAAAGACAATTCAGTCGGTATAATACAGTTTTTTTATAACATCAATTTCTGTGAATTTATTAACACTTAAAAGAATATTTCATTTTTTTTTTTCAAAACCTTATCTATTTGATCTATCTATCTATCTATTTGATCCATTCTAAACCGAATTATCTCACCTTCTTTTTAATTTAATTTTCTGTTTGCTGTAACGTCTATTTTTACTTTCACTTACCTATATATGAAATATATAGTAAGTGAAAGTATTGCGATCGAGAAAAATTTCGACTTCCGGTTTTCAACGGAAATACACGTTTTGGGGTCCCCTGAGTCCAAATAACCAAGTCCTGCAAAATGGTCTGTGTGTGTGTGTGAACAGACTAGCTCAAAAACTATAAACCGTGCGAACATGAAATTGGGTATTTAGTGTATGTATATGCCCGCGATGTGACAGCAAAAATGTCATCAAAATTGCTCAAAGGGAGAGGGTAGTTTATTTAATAACTTTCTAAGTTTTATTCGATTTTCTCAAAAACGGCTTTAACGATTTTGATTAAACTGTGTATTTGATCTATTTATAGGCCCGAGATATGACTGTAAAAATTTCATCAAAATTGATCAACCGGAGGGGGGACTTTACTTAATAAATTTTGTGTCCTTTTCACGTGTTTTTTTTATTTACTCAAAAACGGTTTTAACGATTTTGATCACACTGGGTATTTGATCTATTTATTATATGCCCGCTATGTGGCAGTTAAAATTTCATCAAAATTGATCAATTGAAGGGGGGACTTTACTTAATAAATTTTGTATCATTTTCACGTGTTTTTTTTATTTGCTCAAAAAAAGGCTTTAACGATTTTGATCAAACTGGGTATTTGATGTATGTATATGCCAAAGATGTGATACCCAACATTTAATCAAAATTGATCAAACGGAGGGGGCACTTTATTTCATAATTTTTTTTTAATTTTTTTACCTTTTTTCGATGATCTCAAAAACGGCTTTAACGATTTTTATCAAATTCGTCATGCTTAATGAAAATTAGGTGTTCTTTAATATCAGGTAAGCTTTATCATAAAAATATTCTGAGGTGGCTTTTTTTTGGGGATAGGGGACTATTTGTTTGTTTTTTTTGTTTCCTATAAAGTCCATTTGTTTTTGTTTATATGGAGAAATTAACTGTCTCTCGTTACGCCTAAAAATAAGAAATGGCTAAATATGAGATATGATAAAAATAAAGAAAACATAAAGAGGAGAAAAAAAGAAAAATATTCAGTCAACTCATAAAACTCGTTAAGCCCACGTATGTGGACTACGCCTTTAGTGACAGACCATTGTTCATAATTAAAGCCGTTCTGTTCATTTGAGAAGTGGCAATTACCAAAACGCAATAATTCCTAATCTAATTAAGTTTGTAAGTAAAAGTTGTGTGTTGCGCGCACGCACCAGATTTTTTTTTTTTTCTGCTTAAGAAGTCACTATGCTACATTAAATGAACTTCAGTTGGGTAAACACTTTCAGTTCTATTGCATCAAACCCTGCATCATTTGGTAAATAGCTGTGCCCAGACTTAAAATTCATATCAATAGTTTCACAACTTAAAGCAAGCAATTTTATTAAAATTTTGTATTTCTGTTTGGGCTATTGCTGTCGGATAAGGCTATTGGAGAAGAGTTGCAGGACAAGACTACATTTTTATGCAATTTATTTAATGTTCAACTAAACATGCAGCTTGCTCTTTAGATCTAAGAGGGTAATTATTATTCGAAAATAATTATATTCGTGAAATAACATCATGGAAAAAGTTGTTGATGAAAACGCACAATAAGAAAACTATACTGAGGCTATGATTGAAAGTGATGAGACTCATATTTCCCATTAGAAAAAAAAAATTGAATACAGAATTATTATATGGTTACCTTAAATTACTATGATTAAACACAGTCAGATTGAACGTAAGTAGCCAATTGGAGAGTAGAGCTTAAAATGTCTCTATGAAGATGGCATATCAGATCTTTAGAAGTTTGGAATTCATGGAAGGTCTATAAAAGTAAAGCAGGTCTGTAAAAACGGATATCAAGCCATTTAGGACGAGATATACAACGGTTGATGAAATGTAAAGGGCTGCTGGATTTACCAAGGGCATTGGTAAATCCCCTAAGCGGTTGTTTTGAGGATACATTATTTTCCTTTCAATTCAGCATTGTAGGAGTGAGGTTCGGAGACCTTTTTTACTTTCACTTACCTACATATGAAATATATAGTAAGTGGAAGTATTGCGATCGTGAAAAATTTCGACTTCCGGTTTTCAACGGAAATACACGTTTTGGGGCCCCCTGAGTCGAAATGACCAAGTCCCGCTAAATGGTCTGTGTGTGTGTGTGTGTGTGTGTGTGTCTGTGTGTCTGTGTGTGAACAGACTAGCTCAAAAACTATAAACCGTGGGAACCTGAAATTGGGTATTTAGTGTATGTATATGCCCGCGATGTGACAGCAAAAAATTCATCAAAATTCCTCAAAGGGAGGGGGTACTTTATTTAACAACTTTTTACGTTTTTTTAGATTTTCTCAAAAATCTACGATTTTGATTAAACTGAGTATTTGATCTATTTATATGCCCGAGATATGACTGTATAAATTTCATCAATATTGATTAACCGGAGGGGGGACTTTACTGAATAATTTTGTATCATTTTTACGTGTTTTTTTTTGTTTACTCAAAAACGGCTTTAACGATTTTGATCAAACTTGGTATTTGATGTATTTATTTGCCAAAGATGTGATAACCAACATTTCATCACAATTGATCAACCGGAGGGGGGGACTTTACTTAATAAATTTTGTATCATTTTCACGTGTTTTTTTTTATTTACTCAAAAACAATTTTGACGATTTTGATCAAACTTGGTATTTAATGTATTTATATGCCCGAGATATGACTGTAAAAATTTCATCAAAATTGATCTACGGGAGGGGGGACTTTACTTAATAAATTTTGTATAATTTTCACGGGGTTTTTTTATTTACTCAAAAACGGCTTTAACTGTTAACAAAAATAAGATATGAATGTAGAAATGATATTTAGCAAAACACGTCAATTTCTAATCCAAGTAAGTTGGTAAGTGAGAGTTGTGTGTTGCGCGCACGCACCAGATTTTTTTTCTTTGAGTATGTGTGTGATCAGGAAGATGCCAGAGTAAGATAGAGAGAGAGGGAAAAAAGAGAGAGTATTAACAATAAAATTATTTTTAAATTAATATATAATTTAACTATAATAAATTTGAAATAAACCTAAATATAGGCACTAAAACACATACTGTAGCATTAACCTGTCTTTATCTATGAATGGACATTGAACAAAATAATGATTATGGAAAACTTTAACTTCATGACAATGTTTATACGTGACTAATGCCTCAAGTTGAGCTGAAACCTGTTCTATCATCTAAACATTAGGAGTTTCTGAAGAAATCTAATATAATAAAAAGTATCTAATATAATCTTCATAAGCTAATACCGAACGAGATAATTTTATGAAACCGAACGAAGAAAAAAAAAGACACGTAATCCTCTCAGGGAGCCGACCTGGATTGTAAGTTTTCTTACTGAGGGAGTTTGATGGTATGACACCAGGTTTCTACAAAAAAAAAAGATATTTCGTTGTACAAAAACCAGGTTCTGTAGTAGATAAAGCTTTCATTACTGAAAACAACCTCTTCCATTGCACAAGAAATAGCCACTTCAAACTTCACATATATGTGTAGAATGCACAAAAAAATTTTCTTCACAGTTTTTTTTTATTTTATTGGACGGCAGATTTCTATTTCAGATAGCTCAAACTTTTATAATTTTTTCATACTTATTTTTTAAATATTCATCTGCTTCAGTTTTATTTTTTAATATGCGTTCATAATGCATTACTTTGTTATTCACTACTTGGTTGTATTTTAATTCTATTTATTTTATTTTTTTTTAATTTATTTTATCTATTTTATTTTATTTTATTCAATTTGTAAACAAATTGGAATGAAATTTAAGCTTTACTCTGAGGCTCTAAAACCCACTTTTTATATTATTTAATATTGTTCTTAAGAGACAGGTCCCGGGTTTTTCACGGGTTTTTTTATTTACTCAAAAACGGCTTTAACGATTAACAAAAATAAGATATGAATGTAGAAAAATGTGTGACTTTGGGAAATGATAATTAGCAAAACACGTCAATTTCTAATCTAAGTAAGTTGGTAAGTGAAAGTTGTGTGTTGCGCGCACGCACCAGATTTTTTTATTTTTTTTTTTATTTTTAGTTTTAGTTATCCTATGAATTAAATCTAAATAATGCAGGAACATTGACCACTTATACACGGATCTTCACGCGAACCGGTGGAGGGGTCCCTCGGATCCTGGAATATTCTAGATTACATGCCTTCTGGATATTTCTTATATACTATTATACAATAGCTCCTACGACGGAGAGACGGAGGATAGCGGCTGGCTGGAGGTGGCCAAGGACCCAGGCAGCCACCGTAACTAACACGCCGAGCAAGGATACCCTGGACTCGGGTTTTTCGTCAAAAATCCACGACAGCAGCCTACTTCTGCCCCCGAGGACACGCCCTTGCGGCCCCTCTTTCGCAATACTCAGCCGATTTGACAAGTGCTGGAGGACATGAGGGTTAAGTTCGGAATAAACAGTTCCCAACACGACCTGAAGAAACAGAATGAGATCTTGAAATTTGAGAATTCGATCAGCGGTTGGACTTTAATGGGTAGAAAATTCTTGTTGTTATTACTGCGTAAATGAAAACTATTTTCATATTCTTCATGCTATAGTTGTTAGTAGCTACTTTGACTCACATGAAGACGGAAGTCCGAATTATGAAACAGACTGTAAACACGATCATTTTATTTAATATAACTTATGCTTAATTTGGTTAATCGGACGATACCGCCATGGGAGTTCTAAAGTTTGCCTATTCAGGTATAATTAGGATATGGATCTCTGTGGAGTATCTGACATCGCACAAGCCCGGCTTCCATTCTACTTCCCCTCTTAACGTACGGCATATCCAAGATTTATTTTCTCCCATTAAGAAATCCCTGGACTACCTCGCCGGTCTATGGACCTGAAATTTTAGGAGTAGCAGGTTAACATCATTAATAGGAAATAAGTTAAACAATGAAAACCTGAGATATTCAACAAACACCAGCAATTACATATTAATGTAAGCAAACTTTTTTATATAACCCTTCCTTGCCGTTTAGGCTTTTAAAGGGTTTCTCAAGCCATGGGAAGGTGATGGTTAATGCAATGTAATGATGGTACATGATTTAATATATACATATGTATATTAATTATGTATAATAATCTATTAGCTAATTGTCACCTATGTTACTAGCCGTCTCTTCCTACTTTTAGAAGAATGGGAATAGAATTGTACAGTTCAACTCATTAGTTATACATATTTTCAAAAGAGAAATATGCATATGTGTTGATATGATCATTGATCATGATACATATACATATTTTCAGAAGGTGTAAGAGAGGTATAGATATAGAGAGATGGTGTAAGAGAGATATAGTGATTTCAGCCCGAACAGAAGCTGCCTTGTCAGGAGCCCTACAGGAGTTGGAGGAAACTGCGTCAAGAATGGGCCTTGAGATAAATGAAGACAAAACGAAGTATATGATGACTTCAAGGCAAAAAAGACGGGTAGAAAAGTCTGTTCTCTTTACGACCCATGAATTTAAGGCGGTGGAATCTTTCAAATACCTGGGTGTCACTGTTACCAACCAATGAGATGATGGCTGAAATTAATACAAGAATGGCAGCGGGAAGCAGATGTATGTTCTCGTTACAAAAGCTGCTAAAATTTCGGAACTTGTCTAGAAAGGTAAAAATAATAGTATATAAGACAGTAATCCGACCAATTGTGACATACGCCTGTGAAACATGGACTCTCACCAAGGTCATGGAAAGAATTCTTCTGGTATGGGAGAGAAAAGTTCTAAGAAAGATTTTTGGCCCGGTGTTTCGTTAAGGAACTTGGAAAATCCGCCCAAACACAGAATTAAGAGCACTCTTCCAGGAAGTTGACATTGTAACGTACGTCAAGAAGGCAAGGTTAAGGTGGCTTGGCCATGTGGAGAGGATGCCCGAGTATAGAATCCCCAAGAGGATGTTATACAGCAAACCTGGCGGCCAAAGACCAAGAGGGAGGCCAAGATTGACGTGGTTGAAAAATGTTGAGGAGGACCTAAGAAAAATGAGAGTGAGAGGATGGCGGATGAAGGCGAATGATCGTCAGGAGTGGCTGAAAATTGTGGAGGCCAAGGTTCTTCAAGAGCTGTAGTGCCCGTCAGTAAGTAAGTAAGTAAGTAAGTAAGAGAGGTAATATTATTCTTATTTTTTTAAATGTTAACCAATACAATTTTAAAGCTGTGAAATTTTAACAATCGTACAAAACTAGATTTTCCTCGTGAAATAACATACAGGTACGGCAGTTTCACAATATTATCCATGAGCAATCATAAGAAAATGGAAAATAAAAGAAAAAAACGGAGAAGGAATGTTAAGAATCGGCACCTTTAGCGTGAAATCGATGATAGCAGCTACATTCTTTTTTTTTTTATTCTTTTTATTACAAAAGATCCCTGCCCTGTTCTTCTAAACACTTTTTCTTATTTTAGATCTTTACATAACAAATATTTTTCAGGAATATGCTGACCTGATATGACGAAGATTTTGGCGATTTATGAAAAAAAATTTAGAACAGGAAAACTGTTTTTAAAAACTCCAAGGTAAAGCATGACACTGCGTTACTTGACAAAAACTTAATAATATTCAATACATTATGTTTTTACGTAGCCAGTTTTTAGATTTTAGATTTATTTCCCCAGTTTTAAAAAAGTAATTATATTTATTAACTCCTTTGTGTGACCAAAATGAAACTTTTTCTTTAGTACAATGTTAAAATTAATATTTAAAAACAATATAAGGATTTCTTTCCTTATTTGATCTATCTTTATTAACATTATGGCATATTTTTAGCCTTAGAAATATATTACGAAAACGACATGTTTTATCAAGTTATGGTCGATGATGATTTGAACCAAAACGATTTAAATAAAAATTAAAAAGAAATATATCTTCGTTTTTCTTAATATCTCTAACAAAGATTCATATTTATCTATAAATCTTATAGATATTTATTGAACAATAATCTATATAAATAATGTTGAAATTCTGTTTGTTTATTTGTTTTTTATAGAAATCCATACTGTTTGTCCTAAATTCTCCAAATTTCGCTCAGTGGTTCTTTGATACCAGGTGCGAACACCTGTCCATATTAAAATTGCATAACTTCAGCCGATCTTCAGCTGATATTCATTATTCTCCAAATTTCGCTCAGTGGTTCTTTCATACCAGGTGCAAACACCTGTCCATATTAAAATAACTTCAGCCGATCTTCAGCTGTTATTCTTTATTGTTATAAAAATCATAATGATCTCACTTTACAATCTTTTTTTTTACGAAATCGACCGTTTCTTTAGAAAAATGAAATTCCCCGTGATAAACCGGTATACTCGTATACAGCTATAATCTATGCATATAAAGGTGAAATTCTGTTTGTTCTTTATAGAAATCCATACCGTTTGTCCTAAATTCTCTAAATTTCGCTTATTGGTTCTCTCAGACCAGGTGCGAGCACCTGTCCAAATTAAAATGGTATATTCTTTATTGTTATAAAAATCGTTTCGATCTCGCTTTACATTGGTTTTTACAAAATCGACCGTTTGAGTCGATAAAAGTCTCAGTTTATAGATTTTATAGATTTACAAATTGAAATTCTCCGGGTGAAACCGGGATATACAGCTAGTATATTTAATAAATAAAAAATAGGTATTTTATCGATGACATGAGTAAAATAATATAGTAATAAAAACTAATTAAAACATTAGCGGGATAATTCATGCTAAAAATTAACAATAATACTTAAACCAAATAAAAAGATATCATTATTACAGAATAAATTCTTGACCATATATTGAGATGAAAATTAATTTTTTTTTCGAGTTTGTAAATTTGGTAATTAAAAATTATATGTGATAAGAAGAAATAAAGACAAAATATTTATTTAGATAGAAAGAGGGAATGAAAAAAGTCAGGCGGTCGGTGTCCAAGTATGTCTCTACCATGCAGCAAACATATTTTTAAAAGAACATGAAAACAGAGGCTAAAAGATTGCAATGAAGTCTAAAAAACCGAAACCAGATTAATGGTGGATAATTCACAATAGGAGTTTCAGTCAAAAAGATTTTGAAAAAAAGTGCTTGAGTCGTGAAGGATTTCACTGAGACTGTGGTACAGAATAATTAATTATACGTAAAAAAATAATTATACGTAAATTAATTATCCCAGAATAATATTTAAACATTTTATTAAGTTTCTTTAAAATTATTTTACTGGTGTTCAATGTAATTTTTTCTTCTCTTCTCAAACTGATGGTGTTAGTTGTACTACTACAGATGTGAGAGTAATAGTTATGTTAAGAATAAATTACAGATTTGAATGGATTAAAATCTATTCAATTTTGAGATAGCACTTCCAAGAATATTATTATATATATTTTACTTTATTTACATAAGCTACATGTATATAAGGTAAACGTACCTATAGTGGACACTGTTCCAGTAGTGGCCATTTGGACAATTAAATTTTGAAAATAAGGCAGCTAGGCTTTGAATCAGCTTCAAACTAATAGTGCTGGATAGTAGTAGGTACATTCACTCTAAGTTTGAAGCTGATTCAAAGCCTAGCTGCCTTATTTTCAAAATTTAATTGTCCAGGTGGCCACTACTGGAACAGTGTCCACTATAGGTACGTTTACCTTAATAGGTTGATTGACAGTCAGGATTTTTAATTCAACATTTTTTATTTTGAAAAGCCAACGTTTCGATCCCTACATATGGATCATCACCAGGGCTTTTGAGTCCAGAGTAATGCAGAGACTTACCCTCAGCCTTTGTATTAATCTGGACATGTAGGGATCAAAACGTTAGCTTTTCAAAATAAAAAATATTGAACTGAAAATCCTATCAATCAACCTATCGTAAAGAATAACAGTTTAATATTTCTCACCTCTACATGTATGTATTATTTTTGAAGAAAAAATATGGCCTCCGCCAGGGTCTGATCACCTCGGATGCTTTGAGATCGCATCCAAACCGAGTCAATCCCCTCTCTTCACTGATCCACTTCTCCCGATCCAACATATATTTTTCGAAATTTATTCCTATTCGTCCGGATATTAGGCTCTATTAATATTTCGTGGGATAAAGAACTTGACCGCAAAAAGAACTTAAAAAACAACAACTTTATTAGCAACCAAACACAGTTACATGAGCTACTACTATACCAATTACTAGATATTGACAATTCTAGTGATATCTTATGGTTCTAACAGGCAGGTGTTTATACAGGATTGAAGGAGGAGGATAATGCTGACTCAAGTATGTAGGTTTATGTACCATAACTGTCTATTTTTAATATTTATATATTAATTTAATTATTTTGTTGTGGTATAACCACATATTGTAATTTTTCAATAAGTTTATTTTATTTTTTGAAGAGCAAACATTGGCCTCGGCCAATTATAGAATTAAAGATATAGTACAATTAAAGATATGGTACGACCATAATTGTGGATATACTGTCCTATTATTACTTCCGAACCGTCCTATCCGAACCCTCCCCTTTCCAAGCCTTTAATGACTAAATCAGTCTTCAATTAAAAAAGAAGACCACTTCTTCATGAGGTGGGACTTTCCGGATGAAGAAACCTGAAGAAAGCTGTCCATCCGAAGAAGTGTTTATGTATCGGGGATGAGACATGTGGCTGCACCATCTTGGTTCCCAGGCTGCCACCAGGTAAAAAACTGGAGGCTCTGGAGGAGAGAAATAGAAGAGTTGAAGGGCTTTCTTTATAAAGGAGCTCCTCGGGTAATGGTCGTCCACCGCAAAATGGCGGTCGAGGGAAACTTAATAACATACCTCTTTCCTGTCTTTTCCTTTATATGTCCTTTACCTATCTTTTCTCGGAAGATAACAAAAAAAAAAAAAGAGTAAAAAATTTTTATGTAGTCAATGGACCCTCTTTTCTCGTTGATCCATTTCTTAAAATTTTTAGGGGATAATTAGATGATATAGCATATATGCTTAAAGATGAAAACATTCATCACTATAACAACATACAACACTCATGGATCATTTATCAGGAAGCAACATTTATTATATGCTCGACGAGAGTATAAAAACTCATAGAAAAAAAATAAAATAAAAAATGTGGAATTCAAAACACCTTAGTACCTCAACAAAAAAATAATAACAATCTTATCATGTAAGTGAAACTTTCCTAGAAAGTTAAATAATAGGAGACGATTTAAAAGCAAAAAAATAAATAACACGACATCCGTCATATTATGGAATACTCCCACCAACGTTCCAGTAGTTAGCCACCCGTTCTTTTTAGTAATTGCCCTAAGGGTGAATTTCCGTGTTGTGATCTATCCCTTTACGTAAGGACCGATATTTTGCCAGCAGTGCTGGTGGGCTACTGGAGCGAATCCACGACGAATGAAGGCTTCATTTCGCCTTGACCCTCTTGAGCGATGGATGGTGGTCACAGAGATATTTGTATCATGTTATACAATTAATTTTACATATGGACATTTTATAGACAAAGTCCCTTTGTAAAATTAAGGAGATGATGTAGCTACGATGAGCACTATGTGCAGACTGGTATCGAATGCAAGTATCGGGAATTAGTAGAACTAGGCCGGCATTTTGATCCGCACTTAAAAGAAATTCGAGGCTAAAGGAGTCGAGAAAATAATTAAATAGTGATTATGAAATAGGAATATCGGAGGGGTGTGCTGCGAACGGAGGTATGAGGGAAAACGGAGTATTATGTAGAAAAAAATACTGCAGTTTCAGCAGGATGGTCAGTACGATAATGTTACGGAGGTGTGTAGAACAGTCGTTGCCGAGACAAATCCTGCTTAAGCGAACACTGATATGACCCAATAACCATGTAGATAGGAGGTCTGAAGATAAGTTAACTTGAGGTAAGTTATCTTTGATCATTTACTAGGCATGGAGGCTGATACAATAAATGTTCTTGGTTGAGAGCGGGGGACTATATCCTCCTGCGAGAATATGCGTATTTAAGTATACTATAATTAGTATATCTATCGCTTGCAGTAGTACCCTTAAACAGCCATAGGTAACATTCTTCATATGCCTTATAGCCATATGGCCAACGAAGCAAGGGGTGAAAAAAATATATAAAAGTAAATAACGTGCTTATCAGTTGTTTCCTTATCCTCGTTGAGGCTTATTGAGTCGTGTTTCGACCGATTTGTGATTGCCGGTTATGACCGGCACAGTTTCGGTCATAACGGCTATCACTGTACAGTCTTTGTTTCTATCCCAAACTTGGTTAGGGATGTTTAGGTGTTTAAGGACACACTACTATGGTCATTAGTGTCCTTTATCTATTAGTTTAATTTTTACTTTTTAATATGTGATTATATTTTTTTGAAAATATTATTATTCTTTAGAAATATTATTACTTTTTCAATATTTGTGGTGTTATCTCCCAGAATCGTATTGCACTTTCTTTCAATTCGCAAATTTTGGAAATATGCTTCGTATAGGGGGCAGTCCTCAAAGATGTGTATTATAATTAACTGCACGTTGCAATGAGCACATGTTAGTGGTGTATCCCTTTCGATAAGGTATCCTTATGTTAGCCGCGTGTGGTCGATTCTCAATCTTGCGATGACTACTTCCTCTCTTCTTTTGTTGCGGTTAGAGCTCTTCCATGGTTTTATTTTTTAATGTTTTTTAGCTTATTACTTTCTTCGGTTGTTTCCCAGAGGTGTATCCACGTCATGCGAGCTTGGCGTTTTAGATAGTATTGAAGTGTAAGCATTAGTTAATTCCAATGATGATGCTGCTTCCTTTGCTGCTTAGTCCGCCGCTTCTTAGCCTGGGATCCCCACGTCCGATGGTATCCATACTATTTTATAGTTTTTAATCATCGTAGAATAAGCTTGAGCGTTTTTTCTTTTTCTTATTCTTCTTTCTTCTTCTTATTTCTTTGGATGTTCTATATATTTTTTTTCCTATTATGTGTATTATGCTTTTTTAATTACGTTGTCTTTGGTATATATATTGGTGAGAGCTATTATTGACTACATCGAGTCTTACTTATAATCATTACATCTGACCTCTGCATCTACCGTAAAAAATAATTTGATGCTGATCTATGGCTTTCAACACCTCATGTTTTTTTTTTTTTTTTTTCATTTATTCTTTTTTTTTTTCCATACTTAAATAGCTATCTATGGATTGAGAAGTGTTTTGTATATTTCAACTAAAATATTTTTCTTGTTACAGATTTCAACTAGCACACTAGATTGTAATATATCAAACAATATTTAATATATTTTGATTCACACAAAAACTATGTTTGTGAATAAATGTGTGTGCACAAATATTTGAAAAATCTTGTGGTCTCCGATCATGATGAGCTGGCGATATCGCAAAGGAACCGCGCGGTATGACTTTCCTTTTCGAAGACCCAATATTTCGAGGGGACGCAAAGGGAGGGCAGTGGAAGTATAGAAGTAATTTTCTACTGTGTTTCACGGGACTAAGGAGATGGCCACCGGTGGATAATAGGCGCTCGCTACGTGATCCCAGGGTGTCCGGATTCTCACAATGGCAGCGAGTCCTTTTCATTGCTCCTGGCTCCTCGGGTCTGTGTACCCAACAATCTTTTCCCCTGGTAACTACTGCATCCATGGAAGTCTTCAGGAGCTACGATTTCATCAACAGTGGTAGTCTATCTGAAATCAGGAAGAGCGGAGATGTCCGCACGAACGGCGTCCGATAGAGGTAAATTCGGTGATATAATTATGAAAGGTGAGAGAACCCGATGCCGAAACTACCATTGGCTGTTGCCTATGTGCCTCCACCCATCGCGAAACCCCCAGATCAGCCTTAACAATAGGTAAATTCGATACTCATAGAAAAAAAAAAACTACAAAATTAAGATTATGATTTAGTTACTAATTAATGATAACTCATATGAGCCCATTAATAATCATGGATCACATTTTTTTTCAGCATTCATATGGGATCAAATATCACACTATATGAAAAGCTATTTAGAATCCAGTATGATTCTGATTCTATACAACATTCATTAACCTTTTGAACTCATTTCTGTTAAAGAACCAGCAGAATGGGTAACTGGAATATGAGTCTAATGAATATTATAGCATAGGTAGACGATTTGGCCAATTGGGGGATTGCTGGGAGAGATCTCCAAAGCAATTTGCTGACGCTCCAAAAACACTGTAGACAAATAAATGTTCAAAGGATATGACATAGAGAGAATCCTGCATGTTGTGGGAGGAAAGAATTGGTATCCGACAACGTATGTATGTATAAATGATTTATTGACAGGAATTTATAATATCAAAAACCGCCTTTCTTCTTTCTTTCAATGAGTATTTCTGTTATGAACTCTGAATACCTAAGTTATTCATATGTAACATGCTGATCATAAAACTGCTCAGAAGACCAAATGTTGATTGGTGTAAATTTATAGTAGTTTTTAAAGGTAACTATGTTTTTTCCATAAATAATACATAAATAAATGATCGATAAATTATCTTTAGTTGGGCGCAATACGATACAATTCTGTTACTAACGCTCTTCTAAATTTGTATGTGTATTAATAACACCATTGAAAACAGGAATAAAAATGTTTTTATACACAACCAGATTGAATGAATGAAAAATTTAGTATCATGCAAGATTTTTTTTTTGGTTTTTGTGTTGTAGACATAAATTTAAAATGACAGATATTCAGCACACATAAATTTAGTTTGTTTTTTTAACGTGGAGCTTATGATATAAAATGTTTTTCCATTTTCTTTACATGGAAATGGATGCCAATCTCCTCTTGTTGGCAAATGAAACTTAGTGGTCGGAGATCACTTTTTATATCCAGTGATCCTCTCTCTCATCCCATCTATTATTATTTTATTTTCAGATTTTATTGTTGATTCTGACATTGAAACATTATTTATTCTAGCTCTTTGGAGCATTTCTTGAACGGACCCCTATACCTAATATTTTTAAATTGATTTATTATTAATTTTTTCAAGGATTTGATTCTGCAATGATAGTGTGGGTCTCAGAAGCGTCTACAAGATCTGATCTAATGAGTATTTTGGTCCAGGACACATCCATATTTTATTTATACCAATATTCCACGACTTAAACCCGACATAAGAAAGTGTCTTTGTAATGCTTTTACGGAAGTTGCAATCTTCGTTCTGAATTATGGTCTCTCGTTCTGTTGAAATATTGTAAGAATGTGGTGTTAGAAACGAAAGGGATCATCAACAATAGACTCCGAACAACTCTAAGTGTATTTTTTTTCCTAGTGAAAATACAGGTGAGAAAAAAAATGAAATAAGTTGATTAAAAGAAAATAGTGGATGTGAAACGATAGAATTTCTGACTGCGTAACGAATCCTCGGCCTGCTCGACTTCCTCTCCTATTCAACGGACGCTGCCTGACCGATACCGAGCTCATCCTGCTATTACTGGGCACCGCCCGACAATATTAAGGTAAAATAAATAATAATTTAATAGAATAAATCTAAAATGGAAGTACTTATCTTCAAATATAAGTCAATAATTACCATTGTTACCTCTGTAGATAATGATTAACCTAAGTCTGCATGCATCTGATTAAAATTCTGCTTGTGCTAGTAGGAACTCCAACATACGATTTAGGCAACTCTACCAAATACTATGAAGAACTTCTCTTTTTTTAATAGAAAACAAACTTCTAATTTATAAGACCTCAGGCCTATCTGGACTTCGTGACTCCAAATGTAATCGACAGCAACAAGTCGAAAAACGATTCCAAAATTCTGATTACCATAGTCAACGCTCCTTATCACGTCACAAAATAAACCCCTCGTAATTTATTCTTTATTTCCTTATATCGACTAAATTCACCTTTAATATTTCCATCCAAAGCCTTCTTTTCCATCATTGTTCACCAACTTTATTCGTCCACTTACTCCACTTGTGAGATTAAAAAGGCAGTTGCAACGAGACCTGCTGAAATATGTTTTCTTCTTCTAAGCTCAGTGTGCTTTTGTATTTGGCGCCCTGGCTCTGCATCTGGTCACATTATGTACCTCGATTTTTTTTTAAACCTATTTTTGGCATGGATATTACTTTTCTAAGATTGTGGCATTTAGTAACTTTAATTTTAGCTGATACAAAATAGGTTTATATGTGCAGGTAACACATTTACGATCTGCATTTTTAAGATGTCATAGTTTTATGCCATAGCTTAATAGTGAAGCATTGAATGATTAATTATTTATGGTAGACAAAAAAAATCCTATTAAAAAGTAACGTTTGATGAATTTTTACACATTCAGTAAAAAAAAAAAAAAAAAAAAAAAAAAAAAAACGATTTCAATGTTAGTATCACACTCCAGGATAATGGCAAATTTTTTTAAGTGTCTGAGGGCAAATTGCTTGGCTTGCGTAACGTTGCGATTATCGTTATTTACATTATCGTTACATACGTATATAAACAAAGAGACCTATTGACTAGGAACAAGCGGGGTGCTGAAATTGGATAAAGACGGTCTTTAATGAGTTCATTGAAGCTGCTGCGGGAAGTTTCGTAACTCCCCGTAGTTAGGAGGAAAGGCTTCCTCACAAAGCCTCGTCCGCTGAGCGAAAAACGAAAAAAAAAAAAAAAAAAAAAACAAGAATAAAAAAACATTTATAATGCCTTGTCTCTATTGTCGAAAAGACGGGAAATATCCACAATGGCGGAAGAGAAAGTGAACTGGGCTGGCGGAGAGGCGGGACGAATCGTTATAATATCATAATCAGTTTGTGGGGGATGACAGGGAGGAAGAGGCAATACTGTTCTAGCCGAGAAAATATTGTGTAAGGGGGGCCCGCCCCAATTAGCGGATCCTTTATGGCACCAAGTGGTTTGATTAAAGATTCGTTCCGACTGTCTGCAATGTCCAGGGGTTCGCGACAGGTGTCTGATAGCAATTTAGCAGCGAATATAGTGAGTGTCATATCGTTTGTGGGATTCAGCATTATTAGCAATATGGCATTAACATCACGTTTTGTTTATTTAATTATGTAAGAGATATATCTTGTATTCACTCGTTGGTCCATTCTGTCGTGGGTACATGGTTGGTCCCACAGCATTTAACTTTGGATTAACAATATTACGTTACAATTTAAATGATTCGGGATCATGTAATTTGAAAATATGTGTTTCTTGGTGCATTCTTAAGTTTAACCTCCTCCTCTAAACTTTTGTTAAATTTTACAATAGAAAGCTTTAGGCATCTTTTATTATTAAGGTATCTCACCATGATTTTTCTATTTCATTGAACACGCCATGATTACACTAGCTGTAGCTGAATAAAGTTTATGTTAATTTATGTTATTCATTATGTAGTGTAGCTAGACCACTAAGAGCCTGGAGCGGGTGAGAACGGGGGGGGATGAGGGTGGGGGGTAGGGTCGCTAACCCTCATCTCCTTATCATTGTGATAACCAGGAAGAGTGGGAGAAATTTTCATACCTGGACGGCTCTGGACTGCCCCTGTTCAATCCTTAATAGAAATTAAATTTTCATGATTTATACTTCTCTTCAGGAAAGGAGTCCAGTAATAAATAAACACAATCGTAAAACTTTTTTTAGATATGTCGGTTTTCTCAAAACCGCATTTTCAAATAAAACTTAATACATGAAATTCTTTATTGTTTCGAAGGGCTTAGTGGCAAATGTAACTTAAAATATAAAAAAGATTAAAAAAAAAAAAAAATAGAAACAAAAAATGTAGCGTTGGCGGCGTGATTATAAGAAGCAGTCCTTAAGCACTGGCCAATTAGGAGGGAGAGAGGAGTGCGTTGGGTGGCCTGGACGCTACATTTACTCCAGATGACACGAGCCCATCGTCACCACAATCCATCACCTTCAACTGTCTCATCTTTCTTCTTCTCTTCGGCTCTTCTTTACTATTCACGCTTATTTAATCTCTATTTGTCTCACATTATTGTTTTGACAATCATTGTATCCTCCTATCGCATCTAGGTTCAGAATTTAGAATAGACTTTTTAAATGTTTTTAAGATAAATATCCACCTAAGTTTAATTTTTTTAAAATAAATAGTTAAGAGGCTGTATTTATGCACTGGGAGTTCTGATATAAGCAAGTAACCAACCATTAAGAAATTATATTAGTAACAACAAGACCATCATTTTTCTAAAATACTCCATTGCTACCAACAAGTGAATTTATACAAATATACAAATAAATGAATATTTTATGATAAACTTAAGAGTAACCAAGACATACCATACATAGAAACAGAATGATAAAGGAACAATGTGCAAATAAATAAATCTAATGTTCTCCACGTTTGTTCAACACTTTCTTCAAAACAACACTATACAAACAATCATTATTTTTATTAATTTATAATACTGGTCAACAGTATTTTGTTAAATGATGCTGTCTCGGATGTCTTTTGCTATGGTAATTCCGAATATGACCATCAAACTTGTACATGGGGTACAATTTTAAGTAATTTTAAATATTGTAAAAAAAAAGTGATATTTCATAGTTGGGTCATTCCATGTCAATTCAGCACAGTCTTAGGCCCCACCATCTCAAATTTTCTTGAAATTTGGTGTATGTGTACTACTTGTATCTACTAGAAAAATTATGAAATGTTACTGAGATATGTCTACCCGTTTTTGAATTATTGGTCTCTAAAGCCCTCAAAAATAGGCCCAGAAACAGAAAAAATCACGATTAAAAATAGCTGTAGATGTATTCCAAATTCGACAAGGAGTATGAGATTGGTGTCTTTGACAGTGCATTCCATGCCATTTCATATGATATACAACAATTTAAAGGTTGGCATAATAGAAATTTTCCTGAAACCTAGTTCAAAATTTTAATCTCAATTTTCATAATAATTTTTATAATAATTTATAAATATAATAATAATAACTGATTAATAATCAGGAAAATATTAAAAACATCAATCATAAGAATAAAGATAATAGTAGATCATTAAAACGAAAACAAACCACAATAACTGATTTTTACACAAAAAATAATACGATAGATGACAAAAGAAAAGAAAAATCAGATGAAGAAAAAATTAAGAGAAAACAAAAAAATGAAAAAGGTTACAGATTTTATAAAATGAATTATATACCTAAATTAACAGAAAAAATAAATAAGGCTTTTAAAAATTATGATCACTATAATTTGAGGTTGGGGCAATATAATAATAATAAGTTAAGTAACTATTTAAACAATATGAAGGATAAAATAGAATTGAATGATAAACAAAATATAATTTATAAGATAGACTGCCAAGATTGTGAAGGGATTTACATTGGAGAAACTTCCAAAAAGCTAAAAACAAGAATATCACAACATATTAGCAATTGCAAAAGTATAAAAAATGTAGGCACAACAGCACTTGCCCAACATAGCATAACAAAAAAACATAAATTTGATTTCAACAATCCCAAAATAATAGAAACAATCAACAACACAAGAGATTGGTTTCGTTTATCAGCGCATTCCATGCCGTTTCATATGATATACAACACTGTATAGGTAGGTACTAACAAAAATTTTTTTAAAAGTAAATGTAAAATTTTACTTTCAATTTTCTCAAAAAGGGCATTTTTTAAAAAAAATATATTTTTTTAAAAAATAGGTAGTATTATATAGATTCATACAACATAATATAAAATGTAGATATAGATATCTAGCTACCGATTTTTCAAAAAAATATAATTTTTTAAAAAAATGCCCTTTTTGAGAAAATTGAAAGTAAAATTTTACATTTACTTTTAAAAAAAATTTTGTTAGTACCTACCTATACAGTGTTGTATATCATATGAAACGGCATGGAATGCGCTGATAAACGAAACCAATCTCATAGTCCTAGTCAAATTTGGAAAACATCTACTGCTATTTTTAATCATGATTTTTTCTGTTTCTGGAGCTATTTTTGAGGGCTTTAGAGACCAATAATTCAAAAACGGGTTGACATAAGTAATATTTCACAATTGTTCTAATAGATACAGGTAGTATACATATACCAAATTTCAAGAAAATCTGAGATGGTGAGGTTCAAAATAATATATTTTTGTGTCGATTTGACGTAGAATGGCCCAGTTATGAACACGTCTTGATTAATATATTCCATTTATTTGCTCTAAATAAGGCTCACCGCCTATTTAAGATAATATTGGATGCAATAGAGATAACCATAAACTGTTTTTTTTTTTTTGCTAACAAAAAATGTCCTTCACCTTTCTTCCTCACTTAATCGGTACGAACATGTTTATTTTTATACTCTCAGTTCATCTAACGACTTCTTGTTAAATCTCCTTGTCCGGATGTTAGAGACTCCACCATTGTTGGTTAATCGCTCTCCTCTCGCTACTCCAAGGGGGGTGTTGTCATTTGGGAGGATATTACCAGGACCTGGAGGACACGCTTGAGGTCACACAGCTCTGGTAGAACGCTCCAATGGCTCAACTGCTCTCAAAAAACAAACTCCTTATTTAAATTACGAAGCCATTTTTTGATTAACGTGATGATAAGAAGTCTTGGTACATGCCTTGGTAATTGTTTAAAATAGACCTTAAGTGCTTCCTTGCATAATTCTAATTCGCGTTACTGAATATTTACTAGCCGTGAGCAATATTGTTTAATAATAATAACCATTTAAAAAACATCTATTTACCATAGAATTAGAATTGATTCCGCTATGTTACTAAGGTTTTTGTACAATTAAGAATTAATTGAAAACCACCTTTCAACTTAAGTTTTAGTACCTTTACTCTTAAGTTTTAGTCAATTTAATACTTCTCATTTCTGTGACTGATAACAATTAATAATTTAAGTTAATAAGTAATAATCAAATTTATTTTTCATTGCATACTTTTATTTGCACCTGTCGCAAATAATAAGTGACAATCAGCAAATGAGATGAAAACTACTGTATATTGGTATTTTAAGTCATGAGGAAAGATAGGGCCCAGCAGCACACCACCCCGGTCTTGTTTCAGGAGAGAAGGTCTCTTATCCAACTCCTTTTAGTCGCCTCATACAAGGCATGTCAGTCTTGGCCATATCATTAATAAGTCTATTATTATGTCCGTGTAATTTGATATGGAAGCCAGAATAGATCGTCCTTATTTGTTCGTCTATAGTTGGTAGTTATAAGTCAGTATGTAGTGTTTTGTTACTAACGTACAAAGGAGCGTTCGTTATTAGTCTTAAAATTTTGGATTGAAATGTTTGTAGTTTTTGTAAGTTTGTATTTTTTTCTGTACCATAAATATGTGAGCCGTACGTCCATATTGGTTTCAGTAAATATGGGAACATATGTACTAAGTTTTTGTCTGATTTTCATTTGATGATTTTGAAAATTGTGTGTATAGTATTTTCAGTCGCTTGTTTAATGTCTGTCTTTTCATTTTGACATGAGGGCCCCAAGTCATCCTTCTGTCAAATATTAATCCAAGGTACCGTACTTTATCCCTTTGAGGAATTGGGTGGTCGCCGATATAAACTGGAGGGCATGGAATGTCATTGTGATTTGCCATGGTTTAATTTCATTTTCAAAAGTGAGTAATATTTTTTCAAAAGTATTAAGTGGTTTTGTAACTTTAATGAAGCCAGTCTAGGGTCATGGTGTTTTGCTAAAATTGTTGTATCGTCTGCGTACGTTGCAGTTAATGTTTCTGGGTGTGCAGGAATGTCATGTGTGTATATAATTTATAGTAAGGGAGCGAGTATTGACCCCTGCGGGCTGAAGAAATCTCTGAGCCTTGCCGGATAGTGAAAACTCGGTCGGAGAGGTATGATTGGAGTAGGAGATAGTATGTGTGGGGTAGTACGTTTTCGAGTTTGAAGGGAAGCCCCTGGTGGTAGGGTAATATAGCACTGAGAACGTATGAATGTTTTCGGCCCGAAATTATAACATTTCAATAATGAAATCTACGCATCGTCAGATAATGACCCATATATATATATATATATATATATATATATATATATACATATATATATATATATATATATATATATATATATTTGGAGAAATAATAAAATAAATAAAAACATAATTTTTATTGGCTCTAGTTAATCCGACATTTTTGCCGTTGCGACCCACCCCATCATGGTCGATTCAACTATATTAAATTCTGCTATATTAAAACAAACGGCTACCCTGGTATTATAGAACGTAGCCATTTCGATTATATCGAAAAATAAATTATTTTAATCGAAAGTAATATTATTAAAACAAAAATATTCCAGTGCGTGTTGAGTAACCCCTTAAGGTGATATGCATTCGACAATTAAAAAATATTTTTTAGCTATTGATTGATATGTGCATCATTTGCTCTGAAATTCGCATGACCTTGCCTTTATCTGCCTCGATGTTAGGTGAGGTAGTTAGTGGTAGATGAGAGTTTTTTTTTTTTTTTTTTTTTCTTAAATTACAATTATATCCTTTGGAATTCTCAAACTGTTTTGAAATTTATGGCCCTTTTCTAAATGTATATTCTATTTTTAAATATTCCGAATTAAAATTTTAATTACATACTTTTTCTCCTACTCTCTTTATAAAGTTCTCGGTAGATGAATTATGTCCTGTTATTTAGAAAAAAAAGGAATCTGTTCGTCAGTAAGTTGTCCTCAGCCGTGTTTGTTATCTTTCGTTAGATTGCTAGATCGGAGCTGTCCTGTTTCGTCTGACTGAAGAACTCTCCAAACGTTTCGCATCAATAAAGAAATACTTCTTTTGACTAAAAGATTCAACCGCTTTTTTCGTCCCCAGATTGATTGAAGAACTGATTTTCTGTTCGGCATGACTGGATGCTTTAGCATATTCATAGGAAAGAAAAAATGAAGCAGTAGTTTAGAAAAAACAATCTTGGTACAGAAAAATTAAAAATACTGTACAATTATTTAATAACAAAAAGAGCTAGGCATTTATTTATCGTTAAGAATAATGTACCATATCAATTTACTTTGGAAATTAAGACAAGATTAAAAGCCGAAAATGCTTGGTAATAATTTTTATAGTAATTTCCCTGCTATGATTTTGTAATTAATACATGTTGTGGAACATGGTACTTATTTTACGTTGTTTCCCCTTATTTTTTTTCATTGTTTATTTTTCTTTATTTTTTGAAATATTTATTTCTATATATTTCTATTTTTTCACTATTATATGAATTTGTGGAATGGGCTATTCGTCCGGACCTATTGACTTTTGATTTAGCAGGCCAATCTTTTCTTTTCAATTATTGATAAGATATTATTGATAACATTATAAATTTTGTTGCCCAAGAAAAAAAAAAAAAATATATATATATATATATATATGTATATATAATATAAATAATAATTTGTATGTATTAAAGAGTATTTATATAAATTCAATTATTAAAACCACTGGCTTACCACACTATATACTCTTTAATAAATACGGATTATTATTTATATGCCTAGTTGTTCTTTTAGTAATTATAATTAATTATTAAAATTCAATATAATATGTGGGTGATATAAAACAATTAAAATGTGAAAGCACCGCCCTTCTCTGATTCTGAAGTTATGATTCTGATAAGTAGGGGTGGGATTTTAATGTATTTACATATTTTGTTCTGAGGCCTAAAAATGCATGTATATGCATTCTAAATGATTTTTACCATTATATAAACCATTTTGAACCATTTTTATTTTCCATATTTTGTCGTTTTTAAATATTTTTACATATATTTACAGTTAAGTACATATTTTTGTCCATATTTTACAACTTTTAGGGAATTCACATTAAAATTATTGTTATTCATTCACTTGTTTTTTTTTTTTGTTTTGTTTTTTCTATCAATACCTAAAATAAATAAACGAAGACTGGACGTAGGGATTAAAAATTTCTTGGAAAATCAAAACACCCAAACCATTGTCGACAGTTCTCAGAAATTTTGATCCCCCTCTTTTCTTATATAGATCCTCATCCTTGGCAATGCTTATATTACCTCAGTTCCTTTAAAATTTAGTGATAAGTTCATCGCTAGTGGGTGAAATGCCAAAAAGAAAAGAAAACAGAAAAAGCTTAGCCGCTAAGTACGTCGCGGAGTTCGAAGGAGAAACATTTAAATGCGACAGTGAAGGTGTTCTATATTGTTTGTGCTGCCAAAAAAACATTTCTACGGATCAACGATTTTTGGTTTTACAGCATTTAAAAACAGCGAAACACGTAGAAAGTAAGAAAAAAAACCAACTCAAAAAACAAACTTTTTTGACTACTGGAGAAGCAAGTTCAAGTAAGTCTAGTTTTAACACTGATTTGTGCCGGGCTTTGTTAAAGGCGGATATTCCTTTATACAAAATAAATAATCCAACCTTTAAAGGATTTTTGGAAAAATATATTGGGCAGAAAATGCCAGATCATACGACCCTTCGAAAAAATTATGTTAAAGACATTTATAATGAAAGGTTGGAACAAATCAAATCATATATCGGGGACGGTCCGATTTGGGTCTCGATTGATGAAACGACGGACTCCCTCGGAAGATATGTGGCGAATATAATCTTTGGCAAACTCTCAGACACTCCTACAAAGGCATATTTACTGAACTGCGAATTTTAAGAAAAATGTGACCACGGTATTATTGCAAGGTTTTTCAACGACTCGATTGGTCTCCTTTGGAACGAAAACAAATGTGAAAAAGTTTTGCTTTTTTTGTCCGATGCAGCTCCTTATATGATAAAGGCTGGCAACGTATTAAAAGTTTTTTACCCAAAACTAATCATGTGACATGTTTGGTACATGCTTTGCATCGCGTTGCTGAAACGGTCAGGGCATTGTTTCCAAATGTGGATTCATTAATTTCTAATGTAAAAAAAATATATTTGAAGGCCCCAGGTCGTATTAATATATTGAAATACATGTATCCCGAGCTTTGTTTACCATCCCAACCAGTCCTTACACGCTAGGGAACTTGGTTAGAGGCGGCGGAGTACTACTTAGAGAACGTCGAAAAAATAAAACCTATAACATCGACTCTAGATGTTGATTCTTCAGCGATAGAAAAAGCGAACGCTCTCTTCAAAGATAATAAATTATAACAAGATCTAGTTTACATAGCTAGTAACTTTAGTTTTTTATCACAAGCCATAAAACAGTTGGAAACTAAAAATATGGCACTTGTTGACAGCTTGGAAATTTTGCAAAAAATAATCGAGAAAATAAATGAAGCCAAAGGAAACAAGGGAACCGTTGTAAAACAAAAATTAGAAGTTGTTTTGAAAAAAATCCTGGACTTGACGACATGAAAAATATTGCACGTCAGCACAAAGGAGAAAACCCCGAAAAAGATTTGGCCCTTGCACTTAAAGAGATAAATGCTTTTAAATTTGCACTCGTCACATCAGTCGATGTAGAAAGATCGTTCAGCAAATACAAAGCATTACTTCGACCGAATCGTTGTAGATTTTCCGAAGAAAATCTTAAAATGCACTTAATTTTTTTTTGTCCATATTTTCATGTTTTTATTACATATATTTGCAAATATACGTCCATATTTATGTACATATTTTGAAATTTTTATTACATATATATCCTATCCCTGCTGATAAGCAATAAAAAGAAAATATATTAAGCTTTAATAAATAATCATAAATTAAACAGAACGAGGCGCTGCTTTCCCTTTTTAATTGTTTTATGTCCCCAGCATATTATATCGAATTATAATAACTAATTATAATTACTTAAAGAACAAAAATACAAATAATAATTTGTATGTATTATAGAGGATATTGTGTGGTAAGGCGGTGGTTGGCAGAGCGAGCAAGTTGCATCATGGAAGAGGTTGCATCAGATAAAACTGTAAGGAAACCCTGGTCATTTTCTCGGGGCAAGAGTTTCGTAAACGAGGCTCAGGGGGCGTAGCCCGGGCCCCCGGCCCTTGCGAAATAGTTGTGCGCTGCCCCTTACGACACCGCTCACCTCCTCCTACCGTGTCCAATCTTCTAGCTCCTTTTTTCACTATTTTTTTTTTTTTATGTTTCCCCCTTTTTCTTAGATGGGCTGAGGAAACCTATATATCGTCAATGAAGCAATCCACCTGATGGCCTATAACAACCTATCATGTGTCATTTATAATGATGTGGTATACCATGGCACACAGAAAGACCTCATTTTCCTTTCTACTATAGTTGAAGTATCATCATAATTTCAGATATAATTTTTTTTTTAATTATTATTATTATTAAATATTATATTATTTAATTTATTATTATGTGATTTAAATCCACAGTATAGTGACGTGTTTTTTTTTTTAGGCTGGAATGAGCAAACTCCATAAGAACATAATTTTAGTCTCAATTGGAATTGTGCATCAATACAATCATTAACCTTAACCTATCCCTATATTTTTGGGTTTTTCAATTTTTATTTATAATAATTGATAATAGTGTGCATCTACCCTTCGAGCAATGATTACACCGATATTCATTACTTTAGGAACTCTTCCTTTTTCCGCTCCAAACTGCGATAACCCTTACAGAATTAGCATTTTTTTAACTGCCTCTTAGTTCATTCCCGTCGAATAGTTAGCCTTTCAGATTACTGAGAGTTTAGATATCTGAATTGTCCACACAGGGTTTAGGAGAAGGAATTGCTTTGAAGTTGACAGCATACATGGGTAATAACTTTTCAATAGTTAAAGATGGTGCGCATAATGAGAAATTATTGTGACTAAAATTACCCCAGCCCCCTACCTGAGATAAGGCGATAACTTTTATGATAAACTAACTCTCCTAGCTCTGGTATAGTATTTAAAGAATTCAGTTAATCCCAATAATGGACTACTGGTATCTAGAGGGGTCCCGCACCATTAGCTGATCCAGAAGAGGGGCGCGGGTCTCAAAAGTCCTGAAATTGAAAACTGTTTGTTTTAAACATTTAATAGTCATTTGTCACTACGTACATCATGTGTAAATATTTAAATCATATATAAATAAATTAGGATATGCATTAATACGTATGTTATAATCATGATCAAAACATATAATTTGCCAGCAGTTTAAAATCTGCTATGGGTTATCGTTGTTTAAACACCTGTAGGCGATATCAGCCCAGAGACCACAGAATTATGGCTATGTTCGCCAACTGCTTATGTTTTGATATACCTTCTGTTCCTGAGATAGATCGTTCCCTAGATATTCATAAATTCATACATATAATATATGTGATAAATTCACTTACAACTCCGCAAGCTTCTTTCTTCACAACGATCCCTTCAACCCTAGGATGGCCGTGTAGCTGTTGATTTAGCTTCTCTCAGACCGGCTGTCCCTTGTCAAGCTGAGGTAGTGCTTGAGGAGCCCAGTGATAGATAGACTTATACCCCTTCTAGCAACTATTCACTTTGTTTCTCCTTGACTCAGAAGATGCGGCGGGCAATGTCTTGGAGATGGGTGCTTCTGCAGAACTTAATAAAGGTAACTTTCTCCTACCTTTTCAAGGCGCTGAGTTTCTGAACTAATCCCTTCCTTCAGAGCGATAGGGTAATGTCTTCAGTAAGTGGGATGGTTGGTTCTAACATAAAGTCATACGATCCCATTCAGTGAGGGAATTCCCCCGTAGACAGGAATTTTTGCATACTTCCGGAAATGATTCTGGATTATGAAGTTTTTAAGGGAAACACTTCCAAGCGAGATAATTAGCGGGTTCATTATCTTATTCTCTTCCTTATTCTTTTCTGAAAACATTATCACACGCATCTTTGTCCAAGTTCCCTCCAGATAATTCGATTTGCTTATCGAAGCAATTGGTTGGACTCGCTAAACTTCTTACTTACTTACTTACTTAACGTGGCTCTACAACTCAGTTATGAGTCCTGGCCTCCTCCACCATCCTCCGCCAATTCTCTAGGTCAAGTGCGGCCCCCATCCAATTTCTGACATTTAGGAGCTCACGGGCATCTTCCGAGACACAGTCAGCCCATCTCGTTCTGGGTCTTCCTTGGCGTCTTGTGCTATACAGCTGTTCTGTTAGAAGCTTCTATGGGAGCTCCTCGCTGCTCATTCTAGCCACCTGTCCCGCCCACCGGAGTCGACCAAGCTTCCAAACCCTCACCACATTGGGGTCTTTGTACAGTGCGTAGATTTCGAGATTGGTTCAACGCCGCTATCTTCCATTGTCCCAGACTCCTCGAAATATCCTTCGCAGTATCCTCCTTTCAAATATGAGCAGCTCGTGCTCAGATTCCTTTGTAATGCTCCATGATTCCGAACCGTACAGTAAAACTGGTCTAATCAGTGTCTTGTACAGGTGGGTTTTTGTTTTTCTCTTAGGGCACGACTCTTCAGGTGTCGGAGGAGTCCAAAGTATAGTTTGTTAGCGGAGGAAATTCTCTGACGAATCTCAGCGTTGTTATCATTGTCCTGAGTTACCAGAGAGCCTAAGTACTTAAACTGTGATACTTTTTCAAACTCCAATTGACCAAAGGTTACAGTTTCACCAGGGTTTGGGGTCTCTTCTGCCACCATGTATTTTGTCTTCGAGACATTGACTTCGAGGCCAAGCCTCCTTGCAGGTTCCAATAGCGCCAGGAAGGAGTCTTCTACCGCACGAGGTGACCTACCTACTATGTCTATATCATCAGTGTAGGCAAGTAACTGCACCGTCTGATTAAATATTGTGCCTCTAGTTTGTATTCCCGATTCTCTAATTGTTTTTTCTAGGGAAAGGTTAAAGAGAAGGCAGGCCAGTGCATCCTCCTGCCTTACACCTTTTGTCGATGGAAACTCCTCCGACCTCTCACCATTAACCTGGACAGAGCAACGGGTGTTCAGCATGGTGATCCTAACTAGGTTTACCAGTTTCTTAGGAATTCCCAGCTCTCTCAACGCAATATACAGCTCCTCTCTGTGTATGCTGTCGTAGGCGGCTTTGAAGTCTATGAACAGGTGGTGCGGTTTAATCTTATGCTCCCGACCTCTACGCTAAACATCACTTTCTTGAAATTTTCGCAGGTTGCAGGTTCAATCTAAAATTTGTACATTCAGCAGGTTGTTTTAAACACTATAATTTGGCTCTTTTCGAAGAGTTCCCTCTGGGAAAACCTTCCCAATGTTTGATGTTTGAACGTTTATTTGTTAAAAACTCAATGACTCGCACTGAGTATAATCTCATATCATTGAATATTATTACTTATATTTTCTTTTACTATGTTAGACTATCTCAGATAAATTGCGTTTTTTTTAGCAGTTATAGAAATAATTTATGATCTGTTGTGCGGTATTATAGGCAACATATATGGAAAAAACTCTATTTTTCGACGAGCATTGTTACTATAAGAGCTAATTTTGGGAACTCGTTTTCAATAGTTAAAGATGGTTGCGCATAACGAGAAATTATGATCTCAGATATCTCAGATAAGGCGACAACCTTAAAGAGATAAAATAACTCTCCTAGTTCTGTTAAAGTATTTAAAGAACTTAGTTAATCCCAATAAGGGAATACTAAAAAAGGGAATGACAGTTAAGGAATTTGTAGTAGTGAAATATGGAACAATGTTTTTTTACTTTAAAGAATTTACTGGATTCTAAAATGAAATCTGCCTCTATAAGAGGTAGAAAGCGTTAAACAGCAAGATATATATGTTTTTATTTATTGCTGATCCCCACCCATAATCATTAATATACACAACCCTTACTCTTCTTTTTGCCACATGGCTAATTTATCGAGTTAGTAGATAATAAGAATAGATTATATGCTAGTATATAGAGCCGAGTCGACGACCCTTGATGGAACATCTAATTATTATAGGGACAATGTGAGCGCTGTTTAACAAGATGGGAAAAGGCGACAATGGCTCACATGACAATACGCCGTGGGAACCTCGCGTCCGACTTACTCAGCGGAATCCGCGGCCCCTGCCACTTTTACGGGCTTTTCATTCCTCGGGAAATCCTGTATCTGGAGTCTTCAGATCCAGGAATCCATCTTACATAATATAATCTCTATATTATGTTCACCCCATATATATAAATTACCTTTGAAATAAAATGAAAACTTTCATTTTATAGTAAGGTTGAAAATTTAATAAGAAGAATTATGGATGAACAACCTAAATACATGATGATTCCTACGTATATGTGAAAAATTGAAATTTCAGGAGATGTAAAAATAAAATGTTTTTAAACGAGGCTAGATAGGAAGCCTAACCAACAGATTTGGATACAGAATTCCGGAACTGCGTGGCAGGTAATGAAGGGGTCATCGAATGGTTAGGCTAAATTCAGGACTCCCAATGAACCATCGTCCGATTTGCCTTAGTAGCATAAAGTGGCGTTATATAAAATGAAAATAGCCCATCAATCACGAAAAAAAATAATTTATTTTGCCTTTTTATCCTCTGTGTACCAATGTTCCAATCTCTTTCTGATCAACTACTGGAAGACAGTATGTTTAAAGGCTATAAGGGATATGAGAAAAGAACTATATTCAGGAAGAAAATGGAAGAGCATTGTGCACTTATTTTCTTACGGTTCTAAATGTCAAAGATTCATACTAGAAACCTGTTCTTAATGTATATTTTTCATATCTGTCATTTGTCTAAGGAGCGATGTCCACAAATGACAGATAACAAACCACTTCCTCGACCACATTTACTTTCACCGTAAATTATCCTAATTATTAATTATCCTCGACTAAATATATTTGAGATTTGCCGGACAGGCGTAGAGAGGGCAGCAAATGAGCCAGCAATGAGTTACTCCCCGAACTAATCTGAGAGCTGTCGAGAAGGCGGATTGGTTACGCTCCGATCTGGTTGGACCACCGTCAATACGTCGTATTAATAGCCTCTAGCGTCTCCTACCTTTCTGGATCAACTGCCTTATTTTTGTCTTTTTCTCTTTCTTTTTTTATCCGAGTAGTTGTCAGTACTTCTCATCTTTGTGTCCTATCGTAAGATGGTTTTTGTTCCCCTCACTACAGATCTAAACTATTCAAACTAAATATTAATTTTTAGTCGACGACCTATCGACTACTTTTCATTAATGTTTATAAATAAAGGTATTAATGGGTATTAATATCCAAATTAAAAATAAGGGGGAATTCAACTGTGGTTTAGTGGCTATCATCACAGCTTCCAATGTCCAAGTTCGTACCTTCCCCGCTAGGTGTCATTAGCTTTTCTTAAATGGAGTAGAAAATCCTTGGTTATGCCGTCCATTGGTGAGGATAAGGAAAAAGAAATAGTAGGGTAAGGACTATGTAGCTTGGATAAGCAATCGAAAAAAGATTTGACGTAGCGTTTTCAACCGAAATTTCCCCATTTTGGGGTCTCTAAGATGAAACAAACAAGTTTCGCAAAATGATCTGCGTGTATTAAGACTTTTTTGTAAATTCAGTGTAAACAGACTATTATTTTCATAAGTGCTCATTCTCCATTTACCCTCATTTGTAAGGTTTTTTTTTTTTTTTTTTTATTGCTCCGTTGTTGATCCTATTTTCAGGAGCAGCATGATAAAGTTTAAGAATAAGTAATATTATTTATCTAATTCATTAAGATCTTTTTATTCGGACAATTTTTTTCCCTCACATTAGCGGCAACAAATCCATAAATAACAAAGAATGTAGAGAAACAAATGCAAATGGAACTACATGACGTTGACGACCTTGACGATTTTACGCAAAAAAAAAAGAAACGAACTCGAGGATTATAATATAGGGGATGGAAAGATGTATGGAATCATAATTCATGTATCTTGGAAGATAAAATAAAAGATCCTCCAACATGATCAGAAGTTTCATCGCACGAACGTGGGTGACGAAAGCGTAGCGATGTCGATGTCCCATACTCACCCATATCATTCTGTCATACGAAGGGTAATCGAATATTCTCTACATCCTATAAATATTCGCATCATCCATGCAGCTGTTCGATTTGCAATTATTCGGCACTTTTCATGCTTCGCTCATCCAACAGAATTTTGTATCTTCGTCACTGAATAACTGAGTTTGGGAAAGTGATAGTGTATATTTTCAGCGAATACAGAAGCTTTAAGTATTTTACTTATGGAAAAGTTGGCAGCTCCCTCAGTTTTAGCGTGAGACCTATGCACAATGACTCATTCATATTTATTCCTTCACGAAATCCCATGAGTCAAGATATAAATTATCATGCAAATATACTATAAATAATAATCATAGTGGTGATGTTTAGTCTATTTAATTAATGAGTTATTAAGTACTATTAATCGTGAAACGACGACTCATAAATACTTAACAAGTTTGACTCAGCGTGAAGTTATCAAAGTAAACTATGGTTGCATGTCGGTTTTTTCATTATATTTTTTAATATTATAGCAACCTATCTAGACCTGTGGTTTCAATCAAAGGGGGAGGGGCAGCTGAATCTTTTATCCTAAAACGCTTAATGTGATTCTGTCATTAAGTTTCTACTGGTTAAATTATGAAAAAAAATCCTTCCCTTCCATTCCAAAGTCCATCGAACTATATTTTCCTGTCTAAAAAATAAACCATGACAAAGTCTTCAAATCCACCATAATCTTATACATCATTCTAATTCTGTTGCACAGTTTGTATATATGTTTATATCTTTCAAGACTAAAATTCTGGACATGGGCAGATTCTCCGATTATCAAAATGCTAGAGGCTATGACGTCCCAACTCAGTCTCCTATGACTTTAATTCCAGTACTGGGTATGAGAAGTGTGGGCTGAGGGCTTTCCAGTATGAATCCAGTCCCTGTGTTGAGATGATTATTTTAATTTACTCAAAAAATTGTAAATCTTTTATTATATTTTATTTTTAATTAATAATTGTTTATATTTACTTAGCGAACATCAAAGTCTACAAAATAGCATCCTACTTTGCATTGCTATGGAATAGGAAAGGACTAAAAAAACATTTACTGAATTATGTTACATAAACTTTTTTTTTGACTGTCTAAACTCACCAATAAGCCGTTCAATTTATAATAAAAAGCCATGTAAACCGATCCCCGCCCCCCCATTCTCTATAACATGTTTCCATAAGGCGTAGATACCGACGCTATTTGCCTAAACAACAATGGGTAAAACATTCAAGTCAATCCATCCGCTACTTTTTGAGTTTTAAGGCGACAAAATTACTGCATTTTTATATATATAAAATAAAATTTAAAAATTAATTTATGTTTTATTATTTATTCTTTAAGTTCCTTCCTTGGTTTTATTAAACTTAATTTCTGACATTGAATATCAAAAAATTGCACAAAAGGGGGTAGCTGCAGCATCTCCCCTTCCGGATCCACCCATCTCACTGTTGCTGTTTTCAGTGAACATCCGTCGATGGAAGTTCATTGATCAGGATCCCACATCCTTCCGAGCGGCCACGGTTCGGCTGCTCCTATGTTTGGTCGAATGGTCATCAACTTCTGTTTTTGCCGCCGCTGCCCCAGCGTGATCTACCGACAAAAAGGAGTAGCGGTCCCTAATCCGGCTCAGCGATCGAATCAATTTGCATTTTTTGGACGGGACTCGGGGGCACCGCGAACAAATCCGATTTGGACGGGTCCTCGGTACGCTGCTCAAACCGAAAAATCGCCGGTCGGCGCCTCTTTCACGACTTAATTGCCCGCTTAACCCTGGCTGATGTCTTCATTCGGATCTTCTCCAGGCCGCCTTCGTCTTTCTACTCTGGAAAACGGTAAGCGGTGTTATTCAGTTCTTTGGTCCGAACCGTCTCCTGGAATAATAGAAAAAAGAAAAGAAATAATTTTAGCAGACATTGGTATCTGCTTTTTAATTGGAAATAATATCGGTATAGTTAGATAAATTAACTGATTAATATGTCACATATAAAGTAATAAATGAAAATTTTACTAGCTGAATATTTTTGCCGAATATTTGCTGTCGGAGAGTTGAGCGATTCGCGGAAAATCAAAAAATATGTATTTATTAGAAAAACTTATTTTTCACATCCCGTAAACTAACTTGTTTAGTTTAAAATAATCACTGCAGACGTTTTGAAATTGACGAGTTTATGCACGTTCATCCAACTTATATAAACATAAAAACAAGCATCCGGTATACAACGAAAATATCCAATCTTTTGGTAGTAAGGATACCAAAAAATTCTTAGGAGCAAAGAAATATTTTAATTTTTATTTTAAAATGAAATATTAATAAAAGTAAATAAATAAACATAATGGAGAAATCAGAGATATTTTCAAACCTAGGTCGATAGGATTCCTCTATACATATCTATTTACCTTACCATAGGATAAATAATGGTCAGGATTTTCAGTTTACAATGATTTTATTGTGGTAAGCCAACGTTTCGATCCAACTTGTGGATCTTCATCAGGGCTAAAAGAAAACAAATATATGAGTATCTATGCTAGAGGGTGACAATAAATGGATACATTACAGAACTGATAATAATATAAAACATGGTGTATACATGATTATTAAAATAAGTGGCTGGTTAACAAGATAAAATAGAATCTGATATTTACCTACTGAGTCCAGGTGGATACTAAGACTAAAGGTAAAAATAAGGTGAGAAGTAGTGGTAGGGGGTTAGTTTGCCGACTTCAAAGGTTTATGAGGGGAAATCCAACGCTTTGAAGTGAAGGCACATCACAACTAAGTGAACAAAAATATTTTAAAAACTAATAAAATAGATGGTACTGTATACAAATAGTTGTGTCTGGACTCAATAATAACATAAAAATGAGATAATACATAATGTAACAATGCATAAAAAATTGGAAAATATACAGAAAGAAGTATACAATACAAAAAATAATAATAGTACAAGAGGTACAGAGATAATTGCAGGTACCTATGAAATCAAAACTAGGATTTGAGGATGCGGAAGATGTTAGAAGAAGTGGATGGAATTATCTCTTTATCTGTTTTGTGATTCACCGGGTTATTTTTTTCCAGATGGATGAAAATGGATTCTGAGAGGAGTCGTTTATCGTGGTTAGGTACAGTAGCTAATATGGAGGGGTTCTCAAAGTCGAAGGAATGGTTGTGGGCAATGGCATGTTCTGCTAATTTAGATGTAGACGAATTACGCGTGGAAATACTGTATTTATGTTGATAAATAGGTTTTTTTAAATAATTTTTTGGTTTCACCGATATAGCAACTGTTGCAATTAGGCGTGGAGCACTGGATACGATAAACTACATTACACTTGTCTAGGAGAGGTACTGGGTCTTTGAGTTTGGTATAAAGATTTTTTAATTTATTGTTATTTTTTAATACTAGGCGCATGTGTGGGAAACTCGATGAGAAGGATTTTTTAATTTTGTTTGAGAGAATGGGAATATATGGGATATATCTGTATTGGAAAGTAGAGATCGGAGGTTGTGAAGAGATTTTGGGTTTTAGCATTGTTATCTCTGTAACCAGCCACTTATTTTAATATTCATGTATACACCATCTTTTATATTATTATCAGTTCTGTAATTTATCCATTTATTGTCACCCTCTAGCATAGATACTCATATATTTGTTTTCTTTTAGCCCTGATGAAGATCCACAAGTTGGTTCGAAACGTTGGCTTACCACAATAAAATCATTGTAAACTGAAAATCCTGACTATCATTTAACCTATCGCAATTGAAGAACAGTTGACTATCTCTCACCTCTACTATTAACCTTACCGAAGAAAAATCTACATACATTTTTCATTTTGGTTAATTGAATCAGAATACTTATGGTAATAAAGGCATCGTTAAATAGGACCTCGTTTTTCAAGACCCTATAATTCTACTGCACGCTGGCTGTCATTAAGAAATTATCATTGTGGTCTATATGAAATCAGAACGTTTACAATTACATTTTTTCTTTGAGAAAGGTTCAAGAAAAAACGTATTCCTAATGCAGGTTAAGCCACAGTGCTAATGAAAATTCTGATAGATCTAGTAACAGGATGTGGTAATAACTGCCATTGATAGCCAAGCTAAGAAAGGCAATGCAGAAAAAAACCCGATGAGACCGGACGAAGGTATATTTTTCATCGCTGACACCGGGGGCGGGATGTGTTCACACCTGCCGATGAGATACAACACCTAAGACGATGGAAAAAAAAAAATAAAAACCCTGGAGTGTAACAAAGGACGGGGTGGTAGCTGTTTTTCAGGCAGGTCCTAATTACTGAAGGCCTATTGTACTGTTGGCCCTTCCAAGACATATCCGATCTGTTCCGCTTCCGAACCACTAATCATAATTCCCTTAGAGTCCTCCACTTCATAACCTCTTTAATTATCCTCCCCCTTGCTACAGGACTACTGTCTTACCTCACATGACCACCAATGATCAAAGCAAACAGTGGGGAGTTTCGATCGATCTGCTTGTTATACTTTACCTCCGGAAAACGAATCGGATTTTCTTCGCAGTTGTGGTGGGCGCACAAAGTCAACCGAAGCTGAAAGTCGACTAAATGCATTTTTATTCAACCAGTTGAGGCTGTTTTTTTGTTTGTTTTTTTTAGCTTTAAAATAAGTGTGCGCTTAAAAAACATCTTAATATACATAAACTTTCGTTATTTATTGAATTTCAGAATCACTTTTATAAATTATATTAAGTAGATATTTTTTAAATAATATTTATTCAAAAAATAAATTTTAATAATGTAATATTAATTGAGCGACAGCCATCATTTTTCTAAAAATCTTAAGAGAAAACGAATCTAAAAGTTTCGACTTGCTATTTACGGTAAATATTCCTTCTGTTGTTTCCTGTTAACGATATTTGTAGCGACAAAAAACGGTACAAAACGCGACTATTGCAGTCGCGAAATGCAGTATGTAAAGATGTGTGTTGCGCGCATCGCTCAAGATTTATTTTATAGATTCATATTTGATATGTGTACGTATTTATGATAATTTGGTGGAAATATATAAAATTTTTAATGGTATAAAAATGAAAGCTCAATGGGATTTGGGGACGATTAAACGACGTTTTCTAATCGTAGGTAGGCCGATGAGAATGTCTCGTAACTAAAGATGTGGATTAGTTACATGCTTGAAAAACGGCCTAGATTATAATAGTACTACTTATATATATATGAAAAAATCTGGTGCGTGCGCGCAACACACAACTTTCACTTACCAACTTACTTAGATAAGAAATTGACGTGTTTTGTTAAATATCATTTCCCAAAGTCACACATTTTTCTACATTCATATCTTATTTTTGTTAATCGTTAAAGCCGTTTTTGAGTAAATAAAAAAACACGTGAAAATTTTTTTTTTTTTTTTTTTTTTTTTGTCTTTCAAACATTTATTCGCACCTGTCAACCGTCTGCGACAATCAGCGAATCCGATGGCTGCAGCATTGCAATACTATTGAAGGCATGTATGGCTTGATGATACAAAATTTATTAAGTAAAGTCCCCCCTCCGGTTAATCAATTTTAATGAAATTTTAACAGTCATATCTCGGGCATATACATACATCAAATACCCAGTTTGATCAAAATCGTTAAAGCCGATTTAGAGTAAATTAAAAAAACACGTGAAAATGTTACAAAATTTATTAAGTAAAGTCCCCCCTCCGGTTAATCAATTTTGATGAAATTTTTACAGTCATATCTCGGGCATATTAGTACATCAAATACTCAGTTTAATCAAAATCGTTAGAGCCGTTTTTGAGAAAATCGAAAAAAACCTAAAAAGTTATTAAGTATAGTACCCACTCCCTTTAAGTAATTTTGATGAAATTTATGCTGTCATATCGCGGGCATATACCTACTCTAAATACCCAATTTCAGGATCGCACGGTTTATAGTTTTTGAGCTAGTCTGTTCACACACACACACACAGACACACAGACACACACACACAGACCATTTCGCGGGACTTGGTCATTTCGACTCAGGGGACCCCAAAACGTGTATTTCCGTTGAAAACCGGAAGTCGAATTTTTTCACGATCGCAATACTTCCACTTACTATATATTTCATATATAGGTAAGTGAAAGTAAAAACAAATAATCTTATCTAACTTAATAGAAGATCTTATCAAAGTTTGTTTGCCGCTTCTTCAAGGATACAAATGTGTGAAATAAGTTGAGCCTTACGTAAGTAAAATAAGTGAGGTGTATGCCCAAAATTATTCCTAAAAGGTATTGCAGGGGAAGAAAAAAAAAAAAAAAAAGGCAAAGGGTTTTTATCTACATACTGCATCATATTCTTGAAGAATTGATAATAACTATATTAGAATTCTAAAGGTATTAAACAATAGTGAATCCAATGGCTTCTCAGTTGGCTATTGCTACCAGAGTTGAAAGGTTTATAGACAGATTGTTGTAAAGCTACCCCAAATAGCTGTTAGCCAAAGGTACAAAGCCGACTGTGAGAGGCCGGCAGCCAGCCAGCCCTGACCTGAGATCTATTAGCCGAAGACCGCACAGGAGGCTGCCCTTTGTAGCACCGCCCTTCGGCCCACTTCAAAAGGGTTCACTCCGCCCTTTTTTGGCCACTTCATTGGTTTATGGATCTGCAACAGATCGGCTCCATTGTGTATCTAATGGAAAGCAGGCTAATTACTATCGATATCGCGGCCTTAGCGTTAATTGAAATCCAGAAGACTACAGAATAATATTGATTCGGTATGTTTTCAAAGTTTTATCCTGACTGGTTCCAATGTCCAGAACGAGTGTTGAAGGATTACAAGCGTCTCATCTGAATCATATTTAATAGTCCATTTCTAGTGGACCTAATTTAGAGAGGAAACCTCACGAAAAACGCCGTTTATGACTTGTGATACCTTGATCTAAATAAAGTACTTCATTAATAAGTGTGGAATGCTAACTCCTTTACGATTCGTGGTATGCGGGTTTTTTATATATATTTTTTTTAATAAATGTACATTTTTTAGAATATCCATTGAAATTTCCAAT
The DNA here is from genome assembly GCA_911387785.2 of Aelia acuminata. Taxonomy (NCBI): domain Eukaryota; kingdom Metazoa; phylum Arthropoda; class Insecta; order Hemiptera; family Pentatomidae; genus Aelia; species Aelia acuminata. The sequence goes on from OU426983.1 coordinate 37,800,567, forward strand.
GTTTCTTGAAAGAGTAATCGTAGATATATATGATAAAAATAGCCCATTCTTATGCAAAAAAATGTATTCAGAAATCATATTCAATAGTCAGAATTATCATAGCGCATTCCAATAAACGGTAACCATACCGAGTTGATCGGTGACTGACGAAACAGAATAAATAATGACTCATCTAAATCACTACAACCTGACCTATGGAATATGGGGCATATGCAGCTATTTACCCTTCGATTGTTCGAACGAATATTACCAGCTGCTGCAAATATACTTAATTTATCAAGAAACCAAACAAATATAAAAAAACCCAAAGGTGCCTTTACACTCTAAGAACCTCACCATCGATATGGTTCTCCTCCGAACCTCTCCTTGTCTTGCCCGAACCGGCGTTCCACGTACAGCCTTTTATACATGGCATACACTTAAATGACGTTGAACGAACAAATATGGCTGATACACCCAACGCCAGCTTCGGATGAAGAAAAAATCTCCATTATCAATATATTTTATTTTATCTGAAAATTAAAAAGATGGAGACGAATTACACACAGCGCACTAGTATCACAACCAATTCCTGTCACTTGGGAAAACACCAAACCAAAAGTGACACTAGCTACCCCCAACATAGGTGAACAGGTGAAGTACCTAGAACACACGAACAGTGTTCGGGAAGGCTGTTCGAAGGTGAGGTTCGAGGGTAAAATACGTACAGTGTAAAGGCACCTTAACACACCAGCTTATGGTGCCTTTACACTCATCTCTCGAACAGATAATCCCCCGAACCTTGCCGTACTGGCGTACCGCGAACAGCTATTTAAACTTAAACGTAAAGTCGAGCGAAGAATAATGTCTGACCGCACCTTTATACAATAATTTTCACTACAAAGACGGCTGATTGGGAACTAGTGGCTGCCCTAAATTATTATTCATAAAAAAAATGTCAGAAAAATGCCAAAAGAAGGACTAGAAGCTTATCTTAACCAAGTTAAAAGCGACACGTGCGCTTTCCCGGAACACACAGGCGAACAGATAAAGTATCTTCTCGAGTACGTATCTTATTTAGAATAAACGAACACTTTTCCGAACAGACTGTTCGAGGGTATGCTTCGAAGATGAGGTTCGCAAAGTGTAAAGGCACCTCTAGGATAACCAGATGTAATCTTTGAACTGAAACCGTACCTTAAAGTCGGTTCGGACTAGTGCCTCCAAGGTAGGGTACTGTATAAAGAATTGACCCGTATCCATCCGAGGTGAAGTGGTGCTTTGGAAAAAGTGTCGGTCGTGAGAACTTGGACATGAAACCGGAGCGGATCCAGCGCGGAGCTCACCTGCAAGCCCACGTGGCGTCCACTAACTCGGTTCTAATCTTACAAAGGACACCGCCATGGCGGCCCTTCTGCCCCATCAGGCTACTCAATTATCTCATCATTCGTCATTTGGTCCTATTTGTACTGGAGGAGTGTCCTCTGCCGAGGGGGAGTGGCGTCTAATCCTGCTGTAAAAGGGTATACGTCTTCCAATGGCTCTTTTTTCCAAAAACAATTTCATAAAGTTCAAATTTTCAACGTTAAAAAAAAATGTGAATCAATTCTGATATATTTTCGAAACACTAACATGTAGTTTAAATAAATGGAAGTAAATTTATTCTTGAAAGAAAAGAAAATCTAAATTAAACCATTCATTGTAAATTCTGGTTCTTAAACTTCTACGCAACAGGACCTCTTAAAAGGTGTAATTTCTTCGCTAACTTATTCGATAGCATGTTGATGGAAGAAATCAGGCAATTATCCCATCTGGATATATTGGTGCTGTTAGCTGATTTTAAAGAAATGTTCGAAATTTTATGGTCTTTCTATATTTTCTACATAGTGTTCTGAATTTTTCTATAGACTCTACCTGGTGGTAAACATATTTTTTACGAAGTTCTAAGTCACTTGATTTGTATATAAAATTTTATTTTTATTTTTCTTCTATATTTGCTTCTAAATAAAAAGGAAGATATATTGCTAATTAATCACTCTTTTTTTTTTTATTAATTTTTTTTTGTTTGGTACCCCTTCCTGGCCATTTGTAGCATACTCTAGAGGTGTAACCAACCTATTCTAACCATGGTGGGACGGTCGAGATTTATTCCGTGGGGCCTCCACGAAATAAAAGTCAATCCTCCCAGGGCGGATTCGAACCGCCACCGTTCGGCTCGAGAGTGCTACAAAACGGGTCGCGCTCCAACACGCTCGGCTATCCCCGGCCCAAGTAATTAATCATTACTTATAAAAATTATTCTTTATATCAAAACTCAAATTTATTTTAAATTCTTCCAGAAAAGCCTAACGCGGATTATTTCAGACAGTGAAACTTTGGCCATCTTATGGTGAGGACGCAGTAAACAACGATAGTATACAAATTCGCTTATACAGAATATCTGTAACTATTTTAATTATGACGCAATTAGAAAAATTGAACATTTCCTTATTTATCTTTGATTTTAGGCATAAATTTGGAACGAAATAGAATATTTTGGTGGTACTAAAATATTAAATTGATGAAATAGATAAATAAATTGAAATATGGTTCTAGGAACTTAATAGGAAAATAACTAGGAACATTCTCAAAGAATTTTTATTTATTTCTCTCCTTTCTCTTTAACTAATTTCTTTTATAATATTATGAAAAAGTTTCTTTTATTATGAGAACAATATTTTATAATTTATTTAATCAAAGCTAGATGTAATTAATAATCTTTTTTGGCATTACAGGAATATTATAGTTGTCATAATATTTTTTTTGTTGATTTAATCAAGGATGTTATTCTGAAATATTGTCTATTTTTGATATTTATTGATATATAAGGACTAAAATATGAACACGGGCACGTAAAATAAAAAATATCAACCAAAAAATTACCACATTAAAAACTCAAATGAGTACCATCACCTGTGGTGCACCAATGCTATTCGGAATATGGCCGCAGAAAGGGGAGGCAGAGAGTCTGGTAGCCCCCCCTCTAGATATTTTGAGAAGAAATACTACAAATTAAATCAATTCTAGTTCATTTACTATATTTATTAAGCTAAATAAATATTTTAACTTTTAAAAGCTTTATTTGAAACATTAATTGAGCCTTACATACTCAGAAAACTTCGAACCCCAGAAATTCATCAGCCTTCCCCATCTTTTTTTTTTTTTTTTTTTTATTGAAAGAATTAATACATGCTGCCACAATCAAGGGCATTAATATTAGGGCTGTATAGACACAGGGTTCCCCATCTAGACGAAAATTTTTACAAGTCTGCGCCCCTATACGAAATCCTGTGGTTGCCCCTGACTCAGGATATATTTTTGAAGCCCCCCCCCCCCCAAAAAAAAAAAAAAATTATGATTGTCATTAAAAGTTTTTGAAATTAATTTTATGGTGTTTGCGGGCTCAAAAATGCATTTACCTACTACATGTATAATAATCGACATAATGGTATTTCAAAAATAAGCCACTAAATCAATGGTCCATTGTATTAAGGCGTTTATTTCCATAATACAATAAAATTCTTCTACGTTTATTTTACTTTCAATTTCACTATAAAATTTCTAAATTGTAATACTTGCCTTGAGTACCTATAATTCTGAAGTATGACTATTCTGTTTTTAGTTTTACATCAGTGATCTTCATTTATGAAAATAAACCCTATTTATGTTTTCTCATTGTTATTTAATTAAGCTCATTTGAAATTATAATAACTGGTCCACTTTAAAGTTGTATACCTTAAGAATAGATAATCGGAAACAATATTTTTTTTTTTCCAGTTTAGAAATTCAATTATGATCAGCTGATAATTTGAAACGCTAAGCCATCCACTGGTTCTTCCTACTTTATAAAACAGTTAACAATGGAAATTATTGATAAAAAATGGTTATTGTTTTAGGCGGATGACTACACAGCAACTGAGTAATCCACAAAGGGCCACCTTTTTTTCTTCCTCCTTTCTAAACTTTCTATAACCATTTTTTGGATTTGTCCGATCTGTTTATCCTATTAACGAATAATTGGTCTTTAGTCGCCAGTTTAAAAATGTTCTCGATTCGGAGAAACTTCATGCGACGGTCGAATAGTTTTATTTTTTTTCAACCTGAGACTGAGGTTAAACATTTTAGAAACAATGAAACGCTTAATTTAGATACTATAATTTCTTTATGTACAAGAATTTTAAAGGTATCTGGTGCAGTTCACATCTTTATTAGTTTACATGCAGTATTGTTGGAAGGGTAGGTACTAACTAAAAATGGAAAAAATCAGTCATGCACATAATACTTTTTTCACCTTTCTTCTGTAGACTTCGTCAGGCATTGGAGAAGATAGTATTAAATTTTCTGGGGATAAAACTGGATCAAAGAAATCGGAATTATAGGATATTATATATAGACAAAAAATGTACAAAGTGCATCGCTTTCATCAAACCTTTATGGATGCTAAATTCAAAAATGAATCCCTCCAATTCGAATGTTTAGAACACAATCGTGGGGAGGGGGAAGATTAGCAATGTAAGAAGGGGACCAATAGTAAGAACGCACTCCAACAACTAAGCATATCCATTATTTCTTTATATTAATTTGTATTCTTATGTAAAGAAATGAATTCAGGAAGCAGATAAAAAGAAGTTAGTCGATGCTAATAGGATTTTTATTTTCATGCTATTATTTCTCCTTCAATATCAAATTTGCAGAGATCGATGTCAATATAATTTTTTTAAATTTACCAAAAAAATAAATAAATAAATCTAAATAAATTCCTAACCATCTATTGTAAAGAAATTTAACATTATCTTTATTTATTTATATATAATTTCGGGCTTTTCGACCATCTGGGTCATTTTCGCCCTGTAATACATTATTTACAATTTTGCAATAAAATTAAAATGCAGTTAAATACAATGCAATAAAATTACAATTTAAAAAGTAAGTTATATTTTATTGAATATATTGTTCTGTTTAAGGAACAGCATTAAGTTGCTTAGAGCTTTTGTTTTTAGAGGTTTTCTTTTAAGAGATCCTCTCGGGAAGTCTCATACACGTAGCATTCACTTAGGATATGATTCACTGTGAGTGGATATATAATAATTATTATATAATAATTATTTTCATACCTGAAATTATATAAAGTGTTCCCTTGTGATAAAGCAATCATTGTTTAGTCTCCCAGGACCTGGACGTTTTCTCTGAAAACATATCGTTACACTCCTCACAATTAATTCAATAACTTGTAGAATGGCAGAGAATAATTATTTATTTATGTTAATTTTATCTGTAAGGCAACTCTAGCAAACGGACTATGTCCATGCTATTGTTATTTTATATTTTGAAGAAAATAAATAATTATTCTATTCTAATAACTTGTTGTATTGTTTTTGTCAAGTTTTTTCTACTATTGGCTTAATTAATAAGCCTAATTAAGGCTTTATTGGTAACAACTAGAGGTACTAAAGGTTTATTCCAATAAGCCGCGCAAATCAGTTCTGGAACTGATAAGAATTCGTACATTTATTTTCGTATAAGCACAGTATTTTTTTTTTTGTAAACCTAACATAAACATGAGATATGTATATAGTTCTTCAATGGTAGAATTACTAAAAAAACAAAAAATGTTATGCTTAAAATACTTTAAGTAATTACATGTGGCAAAGTTAATCTTTTATAATTATATTTTAGTTTACCCACTTTAGTTCCATAATAGATGTTTAGATTGAAATTTAAGGTTGTCCTACTGGAACAGCAATCGTCGGTTTTCGGAAAGGTAAACGTAAGATACGAAATTTCAAAGATTAGGTTTCAATTTAATACCGCCTCTAACTCATCCCGAGCATAGATATTATTTTTGAGGTCCCTCCAAAATAGAAATTGATAATAGTAAATCGAAAAGTACCGATGACTGCCAAGTTTTCCAATAGTTATAATATTCTTTACCTTCAACGGAATAAGAACAAAACGAAGTAATCATATCTGGAAAAAGATGTTTTTTTTATTTTATTTCTACTACTTTCTAAATATAAGGAATTCCTACAAAATTTTTCCTGGTCATCGGTATTGCTCTCATATTTGATGAATCATGAACTTTCATTTACTGCGCCCATGCAATAAATACTTCACGCCATTTGTGCATAGCTTGTTATAAGAAAGCTTAAGTTATACTTCATTTTAGTGATAAGGTACCTTACAAAGGGTTCGGGTTAGCCTTATTTCAAGGTGAATAGAAGATTCAAATTTAAATTTAATTTAATCAACATTAACATCTTAACATGTTGTCAAGAGACATGTCAATTTAGTGTAACATTTAATAACACGTTCTTGAATAAAGTTCCAGAGCAAGTTTTCTCGGTAAAGTTTATAAGGCAAGGAGTGAGAGAGGTGGAGTAATAACGAGCTTTTTTTTACTTAATTTTTGTTTTTTGGTTCCCCCTCCTTCCTTGCCAGGCTATACGGGGTTTCCCGGGCCAGGGGAGAGGGTAGGAGATTAATGCCGAGTATTATTATATGTCCACTGGCACCGGTTAACTTGGTATCTTTGGGTTCCCAATCATATGTTGCCTTGGGCAACGCGTATTTTCTAACTCGTTTGCCCACTCGGCCATCCCGCCAGCCCCCGAGTAATATCGCGCTGTTGAATGACCCGACATTCAGAACTCGGACTAGTTAATTTCAGGTTGCCAGAGGCAATGCATTAGACCGCTCGGCCACCCCAAACTCCAGTTACCGCCACCTCGCACCATCGCCAGCCATCCATACGACAGGTATTATAAACAGATAGCGGACACGATGACAGATCGGCGGACCATTGGCTGACTATCAATAAGGCTAATGGGGCAGGGCTGCCGGTAATTAGTCGGGTGAGGAGGAGCACATGGGTGGCGGCCCCACTTCCTCCACGGCCTCATTAATCTCACTAGTTACAGCACTAATAACGACCCCATGTATTTATAGAGCCTTGCCCTCTCATCATTGTTATATATATCACATATTGTCTCTTCCACCATCGTCAGCGGTGAGACTTTGATTGCTTGTTTACATTATGCGCCCACCGAGTAGTATATGTTTGTATACTGATCCATTACAATGACATTGTTTCGCTAAATGCGGACACAAGAGTCAGATAGTACACACTAAAGGTATATTCGTGGGGATGGATCCATTAAAATAAGCGAAGTAAAAACTGTCGTATATTTCTTATACTGTCAACTGTGTACTTTACCTTGCAATAGCACTAATTTATGGTGACAATTCCCGCTGTGCGGGTTAAGATTACTTTACTAAGTGGACCTTACACTATCAATAATATTGACAATACAGTATGGTATTGACGATAATCTTGATCGTCTAAGTTGAAAATTTTAGATTAATGGCGGTATTGAGACGATATTGATGAAAATCTAGATATTCTCATTTCGGAGCGTCAATATCCAAAAGTGGAGGGGATGTTTATGGAGGGAGGGAGCGCATCTTGACTTGGCATCATAATGTCGGACAGCCTGCTTACAACTTTTATTATATCTAGTCAAGAGGTTCTGTATTATGCCATGCTGTTATAATATTTGGAAAATTATTTAAAACATTTATTTTCATATTGTCCCGTAGGATATAAGCAAAACTTTCACACGTTTCAATTATTGCATCGCTGATAGTTGCATGTGAAATGATGACAGAGATTTTCAAATCTTCAAAATTTCTACCAGTAGCTAACTACCTAATCTCTCTTTAACAGGGAAGCATTCCTTCATGTGTGTGTTCTGCCTTCTCAAGAATGGTTCCTGCATTTCTAATAATTTTATGAACGTCCTTTCTTTCATTCTGAAATAATTGTAAAAATCTTCTGCATCTGTCAATCTGATTTCCTTCAGCAGTCTCATATGAGAATATTCTTTATGTTTTTTCAACCATTCTTTTATCCATCGATTTCTTTGAGTTCGTCGAATACTTCGGGTAGCCATAATTACGGCCACACAAGCTTTCTTTCGATTGTCCATGTTCTAACACTAAATGTCACGAAAAATCACTTCGAAAGACCTTATCTGAATGATGGAAACAAACTCCCTGAGATAATTTATTGATACAATTATTGTCATTAATATTGACTGTCTAAGGTGTGGAGATATATTGACGGTGGGTCCTTAAGGCTAAACGACAGTATTGACAATTCTGATATTGACAATTTTATTGATAGTGTAAGGTCCGCTTAAAACAAGGGATTAAAACAACAATTAAAACAATCCTATACTTTCATTTCAAATTGATTATTATTTTATATTCGTATTTATTTATTGCGTATGTATTGCACATGTAATTTTTTGCAATATGTGCGTATTTGAAGTTTTAAAACAAAACCAAAAACATATTTGTATTCAGTTCTATCGTTTCCATGTCATCTCCAAGCAAAACCAAATCATCGGTGTAACCGAGTACGGATAAGTTTCCACCCTTTACCTAAACCCTTTCCGGCACTTATCACCTACCTAATGATATTCTTCAGCTAATTAAAATAATACAGGAGATAGCGAACCCCCTTGACTCAAACCAATGCGAATCACAAACCTCTCAGAAAATACCGATTGTTTTTATTTATAAGTTTCGGTATTACACATCCAAACTATATTTACTAACTTCTTTGGTATGCCTAGTTCAGTCAAAATTTACAGCTTGTTCCGGTCAATAGAATCATAAGTCTTATTAAATTCGATATATAGTTGTTGAACAATACCATGAAAATCTATTTTTTTATCTAATATTTGATGGAGAAAGAATATTTGGTACGATTCCACTGAACCAAACGGTACGATTCCACATTACTACGGTTGAACGATTCCATCTGAAACCACATTGATAGCCTCCATAATGGTGTCTAGAGAACCACTACTGCCTTACTGATATAGCTAATCCTGAGGAAAAAGTATGACTCATAGGGAGATGGCTTCTTGGCAGAGTGGAGACTGTCTGATTAGGGATCGTAACGGGCTAGCTTTGGCAGGGCCCATCCTTATTGGTCACGGTCACGGTCCAATCAGGATCAGGCAAAGCGAACAATGTGAGGTTTGTTATAGTGCACCCTTTGTACGGCTTCTCTTCTCACTTTTTATATCTCATCGCTACCGATCCAATGCGGTCACTATTAACGTTAACAATTTTATCCTTTCATATACGACTAAGACGTACATACACCTTGTGTATACATATAAAATCAAGTAAATACGAATATTTATTGTATAAATCTATACTGCACACACGACTAAGTACATAATCCATTTTCTAATTATATTTAAGCCTATGAAAATAAGAAATATTTTGGTATTTTGTCATATTTCCCTGAGTATAGAAACGGAGTTGGACCCGGAGAGGTATTGTGAGCCTATGCATAGCCATTGTGGAAGCGTAGCGTGGAGGATTCGATTACAGTAGTTTTGCCGTTCAATGCACCATGTGGTCTTTTACCACAGAAATGAGCTAGCCATGATAAGCATGTTACAATCCCACCAGTAGCATTTCTTTAATAAATGAAAAACAAAATGTCTAATGTAAAGAAACATATTGCTAATAACACGAACAAGGATTAATAAATTAATTTGAAATCAGTTCAAAGTTTGTAGACTAATGAAGGCCAAAATTTTGGAATATAATCTCAGCTGCAAGTGTAACAGTACCAGTACCACTTAAGGCAAATAATCATAATTATAATTAACTTAATTTTAAAAATATTCAATACAAAATTAATTATTCCTAGTGAATATATTTGAAACTACAAATTAGGAAATGATTTAATGTAAGGGTTCATTGTGCAAATTTTAGGGCAAAATTATAGCAGATAACTGTTATGAAAATAAATACAGTTTATGTGAAATTAAATCTTTGATGCGCGGTAAGAAGGGCTTAAGTTAAAATTTTGAATTTTTCAGGAGAGCAACAGCAAAGTTCAAAACAGTATGTAAAATCTAATTATTGATATTATTTGTAATTGTTATTTTCATAAAAAAATATAGCCTGACTCGAGACCTTAATACCAACCGGTAGCTCTAATTTTGTGCTATAATATTACGACATAATCTCCAAATAGTGACTTAAGCCCTTATGACCGCGCATCAAAGAAATAATTATCTAAAATGTATTCAATGTTTAAACAGACATTAGGAAGGTAACGCAGATAATGTTGATTTATCATTAGGCATTATTAAAAACATCAGGGTTTCAGACATTGAGTCCTCCCAATCCTATTGTATATTATTGTATATCCAAGTAGTGTATATTCTAGTGTATTGTATATCCAAAATAAAGAAGCAACATATAATCAATAAGTGATTGATGCCTGCAGTTTTATTATTGCAGTATTTTAACACTTTGAAAGGAACTAATCGCGAAAAAAGAAAATATCTTTCACTAGAAATAAATTATTTTTAAAAATAATCCTTCCCTTTAGAGCACCCACACATAAAATAACCACCCTTACGATTAATAATTATTCTGTACAACATACAATAGGGAGTTGTTTTTAAAATAAATAATTACTTGTTTGTACAATTAGGGAAAAGAATATATGGTAAATAATGAAATCGGTCAATATCTATTAATGTAATTATAAAACTACTAGCTGGAGTGCTGGGTTCGCTCAGGGTGATGTGTAATAGATATTGTATAAGTTAAAAGAGATATATTAGTTAAAACAGAAAAAAAAAATATTTTGCGGTTGTATGATGTCACAGATAAAAAAATTATTATTAGTGTACATATTGTTCAGCGGCCAGTAGATGGTCACAATTCAAAATATATAAATTTTGAGATCTGCGTACCGTTGAAAACAGAACAATGAAACCTACAATGCCAGAATGTAGTCATAATAGCATTAATATTTCCGTTGGCTTAAGGCCCAATTTACCATCGGATCGATCCATTTAAAGTGGTCCAGAGGTGGTTGCTTTAAAATTTTTACTTTTTAAATATTTTTACTGACTTAGTATAACAGTTTTAAGTTCATACATGTTATAACCTTTATTACAGTACAGATCTTTCTAAAGAGATTGTTCTTTACAAAAATGTTCTGGGATGAGTAAAAGAGGAGATACTAGATTTGACCCAGAGCACAAAAGGAGAAAACAATACGTCAAAAATAATTATATAACCATTGGAAAAATAAGATTAAAAAATAAACTAATTGTAGTACTACTGAGGCATTTTTCTATGGAAAAAGTATTTTAAAAATAAAAATGTTGAAGCAATCAATTAATTTATTTTTTGATCACTTCATATGGATTGACCCCATATGCTTTCATGGAGTGCATGATCAAATGTTTAGTGTGCATGATCATGTTAACGCTGAGCTAAGTGAAGTTAGTGGTAGGTACTAACTGTCCCAATATTAGACTATTTGTTTGTAGAAACATAGTAAAATTGAAACTTCACATGTGACAAAAAAACAAAAAAAAATTTTTTGTTTTTTGTTTGTGTTAGTGATTTTTTTAATTAGCCCTTACTTTCTTTTCTTTCACGTAGTACTAAGAAGAACAGAAACTTGAAAAATACATTTATTTACTATCATCTTAATAGGGGAACAGCAGAAGTGACTAGTTTATTTAACCACCAATTTTAACATATTTCACGTGAAAGCATGTTGTTAGTAGTGGTATAACAGAAACAGAAACCTGAGGTGTTTCGTTTCCAATGAACTCAAGACATCATTTTCCAAAAATAAATTCCAATAAATTAGCAATTGTAAATGAATGGAAAAGTTAATGAATAAGATGTGTTGCTATCTATTACTAATGATATGATTTTGGTAATCAATAGCTTAAAATCCTAATGGGTTTAATGAGAATACCCGATATATTTTTTACGCTAACATAATTTTGGTTATGATATTAGAATTACTACATTATAATGCTAATACAAATCTGAATTTAGTCATGACTAAACAAGCAAAAAAACAGATATTTTATATTTGCATTAAACGAAAGTAAACTTAAAATTTGCCGCCCCTTCAATTATGCCACCGAGGCAAGCACACCCTTTGTTGCCCTTCCGTTGTTGCGTCTGCCTTGAAAGACTATATCTGTGACGGAAAAACCTTCGTGATGACGGAGCTGCGATCACATCTCGAACAACATTCACTTTTCCCGTGGCGTGAACCTAGACAAGAGACCTCCTCTTTTTCAGGTTGGTACGAGCGGAACCAATCCCCTGAAGGCCTTCCAAATATTTGCTATTCCGAAGTGGAGTAGCCGGCCGTTCTGGCTGTCAGACTTCTTCTGCGACCTCCTCCACGACCGATAGCTCACCAAGGAGGAAGCTCATTATTGATTTCCCCGCTCCCGATCCGCCACACATGCCAATAGCTCTTCGCCGATCCCACCGTTACACGTCACTGGGTGGTCTTCAGATTGTTTCTTCTCCTCTAGAGGGTAACGAAGAGTCCAGATCTTCCATTGTACCCGATTGGGATTTCTCTGAGTTTCAAAAGAAATAATTTTAATTTTTTTTAAAACTTAGAGTTTCTATAACAATGGTAGTATGTGACCGTATCGAGCATTTGGTCCAATATTGTAAATGAATACAAAAACATACTGTCAGCTTACAAATCTCTTGAAATGTTGTATGTATGTTGGTGTTGAATTCAATAATTAGGAAAGAAATGATTAATGTTTGGTATTCACTTTGTTCAATAATATTCCTGCTATTTATCGAGCAATAAATTAAATAAATTATAGTACTGGAAACACTTCCAAAAAAGAAGATGGGGTTTCAGAAGTTTTTTTTAGTTATTGATTTAAACTCTAGAACGTTGCTTGGTCTTGTGGGTCGGTTTTTGGAATGAGATTAGGTAGAAAAAAAAAAACCTTGTCATTAGATGACACTAACCGTCAGAAGTGGTGAGCAGTTTTAGCTGGGTCCCTTATAAACGAAGAAGCATATGAATTTAGGAGAAGGATTAGAGGCAGAAAATAAAGCATACTTTCCAACTGTATAATCTCTTAGGAAACAAGCTGCTCAACAGAACATAGTCTAGTATACCAGAATGGTAATATTCTTGCAGAAGAGATGTTGACATAAAGCGAATCCGCTGTTAGATAGATTAGGTAGATTCAAAAGTAAAGTCCTCAAGAGATGACGAATAAACCAAGGTGAATAAAATAAAATCAAGGGAATAAACTAACTTTGTTAGGAAATGACTGCAGACATATTCGAATAGGTTTAGCACGTGAAATGAAAATGGCTGGTCTTTTTATGCAAAGGTCCATTTATACAGTTAACAGAAAATGAAAAAATGGCAGAATTTTTCTGTAGAAGGTACCTATCTTCATTAAGTCTTCTTGAATGATGTCTCGCAATGCTGAAACGCACTGAAAATATTGGCAGAAGCCGGTTTTATCGTCTATTGATAATATAATTTATCATTTAGTATATAGTTTTGAAACCCCTTCTTCCCCCATCTTAGTGTTAATGGTATAATTTATGTACTTAAACAAAAGCGCTCATCCTTTAAAATGAATACATTGGTAAGCAGTACCAAATTTGTAAATTTCATTACGGTTGTACACTTGAATTTGTAGAGGGGTATAGATAGGAAGAGATAGGCTTTGTGAATTGATATCCCAGGACTTGACCTTGATCTGATCTATGCCCGTTGGGTGTGAATCCACCTAGAGAAGGATGCTGATCGCATATAAAATTTTAATTCTGATTGAATTATTATCATCCATGGATTCTTGAAAGAGTACACGTTGGTGCTTTTTAACTGAATAGGACACACCAGGAAGCAGGAACGTCACCGCCGGGGGAAGGGACTGAGGGGGACGAATCCCCCTCCAATACTTTGGCAGGAGGGGACTGTCCCCCCAATGTAAAAAAATAAATAAAATATGATTTCACGAATTTATCCAAACAAATTTAATAAAATATTAGTTAATTACAGCATACTCTATTGATTGATTATACTCAATTTCTCCATCTTATCTGATATTTATTTTCAAAAATTGGCACCGTGTCGCTTTCAATTGCATCAGTTATATATCAGGCGTATTGTATATTTCATGAATCATAATATAAATACATTTTTATTTCAGCTGGATCGTGTATTATGTAAAAAAGTTGGATCCCCGGAATTGGTCTCCATTTTTTTTCAAACCGAACAGCTTGATTCTGCTTTCCATCTACACTATGAAGCTTATAGAAGTTGATGGTAAGTAGGATCAGGATGAGAAGGAGAACTTGGATAAAATTCAACCAAGAAATTTCGGCCCATATCCTTTAACATGAAGCCTTAGCAATTACCTACCTTTATTCTAATTGAAACATAAATTGACGTTTTAAGAGACTATAAGCACCTTTAAAATACATCGTCGGAGTATGAATTAAATGTCCCAACAATCGTTTTGTAAGCGTTATTATTTCAACTTTCAGCCGCTCGAATTTCTACTTACACTATATGGGAGAGGATATTGCGCCCCCCTCCCAATAATTTGGTGCTGGTGATATCCATGCACAGAAGCTGTATAGCCATAACTTTAACCAAGTTTTATTGAGTAAGCTATTAGGAACAAATATTAATGTTATTTATTAGCGTGGCCAATATAGCTAACGGGTGTCCCTATGCCCTTTTTTAACTGAAAAGGAGGAGATGGAAGTTCACTTTTATTACGGTCCTAACCTCCAGAAATAGTCGGAGACCAGAAGATGCATAGTAAAGTCAAATATGAATATAAAGGAGGCTGTGTCATCAAAATACTGAAATAGATTTTAGGAATAGGACTAGGAATGAGGTGTGTAAGTGGGAGGGGGGCGTGCCCGGTGGGCGTGGCTTACCGCACCAGTCATGGAGTTTTATCAGGAGTCGGCTTTTTTTAAACCAACTCTCTTCTGATACAAACAAAAAAAATCTTTTCAACGCAGTCATCGATCTTAAAGACTCGAAAGCTGAGAAGAGTACCGATTTTGTAATGACTGCAGTATAGGTATTTCATTACCCGCTTCACTCGAGCAGACCTTCAACAGGTAGAATAGCCTGGAGTCAGGTAAACGTTTCGCTCTGACAAGCAATCGGTAAAAACTAAACAGAAGGAAAACATTAGTTTAATCTTAGGATCGCTAAGTATAGTAATGATGGAACCATGGCTATTACAGTTAGCGCCATCGTTAAAGGTGTTAAAAATAGTCAGAAATATCTCCCAGTTTCGTGTCGTTATAACATGATTTGGTGAGATTCGTGTATCACATTTCTTAATCATTAAATTAAACGTGGATACATTTCTATCTATTGAATCTATCTTTTTTTTTTTTTGCACATTTACAAGAAAATTATCAAAAATTTGCCCCTCATGATTCTAATGTGGTACCTATTTTTATTTTAGAAAGTCTTATAGATTTGGAATCCTTAACAATATAGTTGTAAAAAAAAAAAAGGATTATTTAATTTCTTATTACACCATTTGGGATCCATTATGTCTTTAATTTTTCGTAAAAATGATTTATGATTCTGAGAAAAAAACAACATTTAAAATCATCTCACATACCTTCAGTACCTAATTATGAAGAAAAAACAATTAAAACAATAAAACATCAAAATAAAACATTTTAAATAAAATTTTATCTTGAATATTAGTACCTATATCTCGTAGATGTGCTAGATATGGAAACTGAGCTCCGATTGTGAGAATCAAATATTAAGATTGGTCATATTATTAAGTTTAAAAAAAAACTCGTTTGATCATATACTTGTACTTTGGTAATCGACCTAAAGAACGAGAAAAGAAAGCAATAAATAACCAAACACAAAATTAATAACTTATAAATTACAATACCTAAATTACAAAATTAAATAAAATATCCATTCTTACGTGTTAAAATAAACCGAGTTGCAAAAGAAAAATGTATGCAACATTTATGAAAGTGACACTCGCGATGTTTTTGCACATAATCACTATTCCTAACCTAACCACGTCTTGAAAAGATAAAATTGAGTACAAATAAAAGGATATTAAAATTTACTATCTGAGAAGAGAATCCTTGTGACTCATCAAGTTTTGGGATGAAAAATATAGTATTAGGTACCTACTTCTTTCCAGCTCAAGGTTACAGGTGGAATAACAACTAATAGGTTCATATACGAAAATTATTTGGCTTAGCAACTCTTTTGGAATGAATGGGGTGCCGTTATACTGAGGAACAGATATCAGGAACTTTTTATTAAGTCATGTTAACAAACACAATTTTTCTGCTTACATTTAAGGTATTAGAGATACCTAAAAAAAAAATAATAATAAAATAAATAAAAATATTTATACTTCTGACGTTTATTGTCGTTTACATGTAGAACTTACGGAATAGTTCTTGTACGTAACAGATGTGGATCAATAGGTATAATTATAGATAGATATGATTATAGTTAATCAACAGATATAATCATTAATTCCTTGTTATGATTATATTTTACTATATCCTTGTTATATTCTATTTTCGAATATATTTTTATTTAAAACGACGGATTAGGCATTGGATAGTTCGACACCATTAGCGTAACCGTTATTTGACATTTTATCTCAAGTCACTGCGTTACATAAGTTTTAAAAGAATGTCAAGTCATTTTATATAATGGGGCATTCTTCGTTCGCTTTTCACAGAACAATATGTTTTTTATTTTTAACTCTCAAATTAAAAAAAAAAAAGTTACCTATTTTAAGAAACTGGATAAATTGTCCCAATGGCTTTGTCGAAAGATAATAAAATTTTCCTATTTCATAAATTTTTAGCAATAAAGATGGTATTTATGATGAGTATAAAATTAAGAGTAGTTAACGAATTATTCGCTCTTCCCATACGTTCGAAAACGGTGTTTAAGTTATTGCTATAACCTAAACCGGTAATAACTTCGGATAAAATTGGCTCAATAAACTCTATGTGATTTCCATGTCGTATGAGGTAATATTTTTTAGTTTTTAGAGTCAATGTTATCCCAAAAAGGCAAAACTTAACCAAGCTAAGGGTAAAACTATCTTAACGTTATTAATTTATCATTATATTCCTTGAATGTAATTTTTTGCTGGGAAAATATATTTTAAATTACCAATTATCCTTAAATTATAATTTATAAACAAGACGATTGAATTGGGGGGTGCGACCCAAGCCAAACTTACACAAGCGTGTTATCAGTTAATCAAAACACGGAACAGTTTTCTCTTCTGTAACTTAACTAAATTATTTTCATTGAAAGTTGTGTTAAACGTCAACATTTTCAACAAGGTCTTTTACTTAAACATTTTATTTTTCCCTTAAATATAGAAATATATTATTATGTTTCAATTCTTTTTTCAATGTCATCATAAAAAAAATTATAATTAGGTACGTACCTACATTTATTGGAGGATTGGAAATAAAACTAATTGTAAGGGGAAGGAAAATGTGGATTTTTATTTTTATTTTTTTTAAATCCTCCAAAAATGGCAAAGGATTAAACGGAACGGTGGCTCTAGCCGGTTGTAAAGGGGGCTGCAGTCCCAAAAAGGGGGGGGGTGCAGACCCACAGCCTTTCCTCCAGATCTTTAAATCAGCTTTTTTATCTTGATGTTCCTTTTCCACTACTATAATTCTACTAGTACTGCATATTACTTGTTCTTTACCTAACTTCCTTACTTTTCATAAAGTTAAATTCTATCTTTAAATGACTAAAAACTTTCAGAGAGGTGCTGCATCCCCCACAGTTATGGGACTATCGTTGATCTAATCAGACTAAGTGCCAATCTACTACATATGATATCGCTGGCCGGGTGGTACAAAGGCTCAACTACAAATTATGATATTTTATTATGAATTTCGTAAGCACGCTTTTTTGAGATTTCCAAAACATTGATATAGATTTTCCAAAATTATAAAGTAAACATTCAATTTTGTGTAAATACACTTAATGATGAAACTAGTTGTAAATCCGCAATTAAGATAAATAGAATTAAATCATTCCTTAAAAAAAAAAAAATCGGAGATTGTAGTGTTGGCCTGTTAGCATCCGCAAATCCAGATATACAAATTAAATATATAGTTAATAATTCACCGGTGTTTGGGCAAAAGGGCTTAAGTGTTGGAATGTGAAGTTTACACAACGATTTTTCAAAGTTTTGAAAAATTATTTTAAATCCGGTCTATGGATTTCTTTATTCATGAATCACTATATTGTCTCATAAGAGGCTAAACATTATAGCGAAATAAAAATTTAAACAAAATATTACTTATTTATTTATTTTAAGTGCATTTAAGCCCTTTGTATCTAATATTTTTGTCTCTTATGGCCTTCTGATCATAACTCATTAGCCTTTTGTACTTAACAATAATCAACCTATTTCCTTTTTACCAAGGATATGAAAAATAGACCTTGCCTTAAAGGTGTCCAAAAGTTTGGAAAAATCAAAAATATTTTATTTCATGTTGAAATTATGAATTTATGTAAAAACGTGTTAGCACTAAAGATACACAATCAATTACACAAATGATGAAAAATCAATCTGAAGGTACATTATTAGCTTAAAAATGAAACTTTGATGAAGTTATCGATCTATTTCTACACAGTGGCGGATCCAGAAATTTTCTGAGCAGGGGGGCGCACTGTGTTTTTTTTTTTACATTTCATGAGTAAAGAAGGCCCTAATTTAAAATACATATTAGTTCATAATGACGTTATAAATTACTGTAAATATTTAAATACAATTCATTTTCAATTATTAGATTTGAAAAATGACTAAATACAGCTCATTTTATATAGAAATAGTAATACTTTACGAGTGTCCTCACCTCTCAGGGGGGGGGGGCGCCCCCCCGCGCTCCTACCCTGGATCCGCTACTGTTTCTACAACAACTAAATATCTCCAATAGGGTCAATATCTTCATCATTATAACACCTAAGGTTTCTGTAAAAATCGTGAAAGTATGGGGGAATTAGTTGTAAAAGATCTAGCAGATCTTTTTTCTTTTCCTTGGATATTGGGATTGACCCACTGTATGTATTTTTCAACGTGAATGTGCTTGACCGTCGGCCTCTTCTTTTAAATGAAACATAATCAAAGGGATATTCTCTATTCAGGCTGTTTTTAAAACTAATACGTCCATTGTATTTTTGTTTTGTAGTTAAAACTATAACGTCATTGTCGTACCGAAACCATTGTGCTTCCCTCCACATAAAATGAGCTCCATTTTCATTTTTTTTTTTTCACAAAATGAAGATAGCGTATGTCTTATTCAGTCAGTTATCTTAATTTTATGAATGAAATCTTGATCGTTTGTTAACGATTTGAATATATAAATGAAATAATAATAAAAACTGAGTATTTAATTTTTATTTCTTAGATTAAAGAGTACAAAGTTTAATAAATGCATAATTAGCTTAGATCCAAATCGGTTGTTTTTCCATCAAAATTAAAGCATGCTGCTTAAGAAGAACTTGGTACCAGACATATGTTTGTGTATCAAATCCAAAGGGCGTAGAATTGGCATAACTACATAGACCCTTTTGATCTGCACATGTTCTGGTATAAAGGATGTAAGTTTTATCAAGTGTCACTTAACCCCTTTGGATCATTGCCAAATAGCAAATAACACTTGTGCCGTTTAGATCAGCTTAATTACACCATTTAGTAAGCTGATTTCACTTAAGCCGATTGAACCATTAAAAACAGATAGATTTTTTTGTCAAGAAGCCATAAAAATCTCATTTTCATAAAAATAACACTTAAGCCCTTTTGCCCAAACACCAGTGAATTAAAGACAATATTTTATTATAAATAATCGGATTATTTTTTAAATAGCTCTTTTGATGGTTAGGTCTGTGTGTTGTGCGCATCCCAGGGCAAATCCAGAGGGGGTCACAGGGGTCATGACTCCCCCCCCCCCAAATAATTTGGCTTTATAATTTTTTTGTATTTTTAAGCGAATAATGCAATTAGGTAGTTACTATGCCCTAAACATAATTCTTTAGGTTGTTTAGATCGCAGTCCTTCTTGAATAAAAGGTAATAATCTAATTAAAAACCAGTGCTGTCAGCCACGTGATTACGAGGCAGGGGGACATAACCCCCCTCCAAATTTTGTGCTGAAAGCGCCCTTTGTGCTTCAGTTCCTATATCACGTTAATAAAAAGGACCTACTTAAAAGATGTAGTTGATAGGATAATACAATGCATATTTATAAATATTATAAAATGTTTCAGTAGCCCAAACATTTTAAAAGAAAAAAAAGAAGATGTTCGGAAAGAAAGCAACCTTTTGTGGAAGTAGCTGAAACCAGCGGCCACCCCTTGGGTCAAGGGGATGGGAAGATTGCTCAATGTTGACAGGCTGAAGAGGCACAATAAGGCTAAGCGTCTGTGAGGAAAAGAGTACGTCAAGAGTGAGGGAACAAGGGAGTAAGCAGCTCAACGGAGGCGAACCTTTGGAACAGAGGATAATACAGAAGAGAGGGAGCCGGCGGTGGACACCTCAGCGAACACATTGCTGTCAGCGCTACTGGCTCTCTGCTCTTTGTTAAAGGCCGGCCACCCACTGCCGCTGAGGGCTGCCGACCTAATGGGATTGCTGAGGAGGACCTCCTGCGGCCTGCAGATCATACCAAGGAAGGACCTCTGCACTTCCGTAAATAGTCCATTGGTTACCGTTTAGGTTTAACAGGAGCATAAATTTACGATGGCTTACTACTGTAAACATTTCCCATATTCCAATTACATATGGATTACAACTGTCATGCCGATTGCTCAGTTTCAATTAAGTTACTGAATTCGGATCAATGGCAAGATAACAGCTATGCCATAGCAAAGTGAAATACTAGAGAGCGAAAAAACAAAAATAAAATATTATAATGCTTCTGTGGGTTAACAAATGATTTATTATCGAAAATATAACAATATCAATTACAGCAACGTAAATATTCGAGCTTAGACAGGATACGAAAATGATAACTTTATAGCAACAAAAATCGCCATCACCATGCTAAAGTAACGAATATGCATAGGTTTTTAGTTGCACATTCGTTACTTTAGCATGGAGACGACGAAATCATATGGCTTGAGCTTCACAGTCAAGACACAGACTAAGGCTTAGACTAACTGGCCCAGTCACTCGCTCCTTATATACGAGTATAGTCGTAAAAGGACCTTCTGGAAGGTTCGAGACCCCCGTGGAATCATCCAGGCCTTGAACTCCAACAATCTAGTCCCAAACAAATGTTCTGATGGTCCGCTCCAATCGCTAGTTGTTCCGACAAAAGGTTAGGGATTTTAAACCATATGTTTTTTTTTTCTTATTAAACGATTTAACGTTCCAATATGATGCTCGAGAAAGAAAGCATTGCCTATTTTATACATCGGGGCGATCTTTGAAAATGAAGAGTTTTCATTTGTTTTCAGAGATCTATTCCTAATGTCTGTCTATTTTGAATCTCTTTAGGCACAATTAAAATATCAATAATCAAATATCAAAAATTTTAATTTTTTGATTATATTTTGCTCTAGTGCTCACCCGATCTCCGCTGGCTTTTAATACCGGTGATGCGGCAGGGTGAGAAGCACTGGGATATCCTGGGAACCTCTCTTGCTCTTTTTTCTGTTTTAGTTAACGTCACTTTAGGCCACTAAGCCTAATCGGACGATGCTACAATGGGATTCGTGAATTTTGCCTATCCAGGTTTAATTAGCTTAGAGGTCTTTAAAGAGTACCTGACATCGTAAAGGCTCGGGACCTGGGAGGGAGGGCACAGACAAGGATTTTTTACTCCCTTTAAGAAATCCTAGGGCCAGAGCGGACGAGAACCTGCGACCTTATATTCCGTAGATACCTAGACCTTATAGACCGTATTGTAGGTTGCCATGCCAACCACTGTATCACAGGGGACCCCTGTCTTTCTCTTGTCTCCTATATGTGGGCGGTAAGGCCTTATTGTAAGATCCCTCGGCTGAACCTAAATGTTTTGTTTGTTTGTTTGTTTAACGTCACTTTATGCCACTAAAGCTAATCGGACGATGCTACAGTGGGATTCCTAAATTTTGCCTATCCAGGTATAATTAGGATAATTATCTTTAACGAATACCTGGGATCGTACAGGCTCGGGACCTCCATTTTACGTCCTATCCGAGGGACGGCATGGCTAGGGATTTTTTACTCCCATCAAAAAATCCTAGGGCAACCGCTGGGCGCGAACCTGCGACCTTTAGTACTGTTGGTTGCCATGCTATCTAAATGTTTTATATAATATGAATGAATTTACATGGATGTTTTGTATTTATTTTTATTTTTTTCTTCATTCTGTTGCATTTCCATATTTTTCTTTTTCTTAATTTGGTTTTTCTTTAGTTGGTTCTGTATGAATAAATCCTTAGTTCACTAATACTAAATACCATTGAATCCGGCAGATTTTATAATTTCTTTTTCAATAAAATAATTTAATTACTACTTCATCGTTGTTACGTAAATAACAATGTTCTACGCTATTAATAATAACTGACTATCGACGAAAAAAATGTGGATGAACTCTTTACTCCGCTTCCATAGTGAAATTCGGAGACTGAAAGAGTATATAACATCGGTTGAATGACACATTAAAGATGGCAAGGAAACTGTTGCGGTGCTTGCATCACAACATTCGCATACCACCTATTTACGAAAAATAGACATTAGTTTCTGAAAATGGCGTACGTACTGAAGTGCTACCGAATATGGAAGACGAAACTTTTTTTCTCAACTAAAATTGTTTCTGTTCATTCTATTGGAAAACGGGTCTATCATACTAGTACATCATACATCGGTGTTCAGAGATTGACCTTTATATTTAATCATGGGACTCCGTACTTTCGTTTGATTTTTTTATAAAAATGTTTTTTTTAGAGGATGTTAGAAATAAAAATCTCGAGTTTTAGACCGAACGATGGTTTTTTTTTTTTTTTTTTTTTTTTTTTTTTTTAACGTTATATCGTAAATAGCAATCAATAGAAGGGGTTCCTAATAACGGCCGGTAATACATGAGGTAAACTTTGAATCGTGGAACCAAAACCAATCGCTACTAAAATAGTACCTTAATAGCTTAGATGTTACCATTTGAATGAAATTAAATTTTATTAAAAGAAAATGCTTCAGACATTAGGCACAAGACGAATTAGGTTTAAACATGTTGTAATATAACCTGTTACAAAACTACCAGGAAAAGTTTTTCTTTATTATTATCTTTATTGTTCTTTAATTATATACTATTTGAGGACCGTGTTTAAGTTAGGGGGGATTCGGTAACGTCCTATTATTTAATTATTGGGTGAAATTATCGAAAAATAGAGGTGTCGACCGTTATAAATGACAAATTAAAAGACATAAGATTATATGTCTATATGCAATATAAAAAATTCCAATTTTTTATTTTTCTTTCATATCAAAGTATAAAGTAAGATATAAGGTACACATACTTTTCACTCTTGCACCGTGAGAAACATTGTCAATAAATATTGATTATTTGATTCCGCAACGAAACTCTAATTTTAGTAAGAATGAATCAAGTTGAAAGGAGAGTTCAGCACCATCATAACCTCATCTAATCAATTTACTCTACTAAATAAAAAATACGTGAGAAGCGAAAAACCTTAATGAGTGATCGAACATACCGCTTTCTTCATCAACATTTGCATTAACTTGAAATTATTATTTTTATCATTAATCGAAGTGGGAATAAATCGATTCGCTAGCGGTTCTGGTGGAAAAGGTCAATCTCTCACCCCCTCACAGATTCCTACAGAATCCATCTCGTGCGGCACCCGAGCTTCTCAAGATTCCGTCATTTATGTACATTGATTCGTATCAAACGAATAAATATAATATTTAAATGTATACTCAATATATTTAAATTTATAATTTCGATGACAGTTTTATTAACAGAGGACCTCTGTCAGAGGTTCACATAGGGAAAAATAAAGTTAACCGAATAGCCTTATGATAGTAGCCGTCATTTCATAGCAGGAAGAAAGAAATTGAAATTAATAATAAACAATTAACATTTTAATCAAATGAGAAGAATAATTATACAAAGGGAATGAAGAAACAAAAAAATTTACAAAAATACTGAATGGATTTTTGACTGGTATACGTTCCCAATTCAAAGGTTAAAATGTCTATCTATCGATCTATTCAATCGAAAATGTGTATTAGAATCGGAACGTCTTCCAAGCAAGGTCAGTATAGCTGAATCATAATTTTGAAAAAAAGAAAGAAAAAAAACTACTTTATTTCTTTTGTCTTAAGTGTTCTGGAAAATTCATCCCTCCCTCTTTTAGGAGTCTCTACATTTGAACGTAAAAAATCTATGCAACCTACTTTTAAAATTGAACAATTGCAATTGGCTGTTCAAACCGTACCCTGAAGAGACCTTATTAATTCATGTGGGAAAAATATATAGAAAACTGAAAACATTCTGCCACCAATATGAAATTGAGAGATATTCATGCCCTCTCGTGAAGAAAAATACAGAGCCATTGAAATGTTTTATCGAACGGAAAAAACACATGTGTAATGGATGTAATTTTTATATATATAAATATATAAAAACCGAGATGATTCGAGAAGTAGGGAACTCTAAAAAAAAAAATCGTATATTTGCTAAGGAATTGAGTAGAGTCAAATATGACTGCTAGCTATGGTACTAGATATTCATTAATTAAAAATCGCAGCTCTGCTGAAATTATGTTGCAAGAATAACTAAACTTTACAGCTAACGATTAAAAAAAAATAAGTGTAATATGTTTAAATTAATAAAATATGTAATTTCCTTGTAATTTTCAAATTTATAACAGGATTCATAGATTATAACATTTCTTCATAAATTGATTGACTATTTCATTTTGTAATGTATAAAGAGTAAAACTAGCCATGATAACTTCAAAATAAAAAAAACAAACAATAATTCTGAAGCCATGGACGCCTATTTTACAGTCCATCAAATCGCATTGTGGACATTATTTATTTAAACTCTTTCTATTATAACAGAAATTTTTTCTGGTACTAAAAAAAATTCTAAATTTGTATAAGTTATGTAAAAGTCATTTTTAGGGTATTTGCATTAATCAAAAGGAAGGAAATAGTTAACATGGTGTACAGATTTACCACTGTGTGCGATTTTCAAACCAAACTGAGCCTCCCGTCCCTCGCTTCTTATGTTTAGTCCGTAACTGAAGAATCCAGAAAGGCCTAGATCATTAAAAAAAATCTAGAACATGTGATCACGTACTGATACAGTTACGTAACTGTTCCAACAATAAGTCTACAACTAAATAAGTCTAGAACTAAAAAATTATATAATTTTGAATCAACTTACAGTATTTTTATAAAATACTTAATGATTGCACGATGCAAAACCATAGCGAACCAAGCGTCAAACCAATTTAATGAATGTTTATTCATTAAATTACCTATTGTTATTTTTTTAAATTATGCTTCTTTATTGCACTTCAAAATTCATAGAAATAAACACTGTCCTACTTCACAAAATTTGTTTTGGCCCAAAAAGGTGTTTGGCTCTTAGTTCACTTTGGCGTCACACCGACAAATATATAGTTTATATTTGTATATAAATTTGTGACTTGTTGAGATATTTTATCATCCAATAAAATTATAATATGAATTAACTTCATATATGAATTACGTCAGTTATCATTTATAATTATTTTAAAAATTATTTTTTTTTCAAATAATTACTTAATAAATCAATAATTACTGATTACTGATTAGTACTTTAAAGTATGTACTGAGTAAATGGCTTACTTATTCTTACTAAGGCACGCTCCCTTTTCTGACAGATAGACAGTATTTGTTTTCTAGGAAAAAAATATGTACAGCTATATTTATGTTACTGTCGACGCAAATGTACCTATTTCCTTTTAGATTAAAAAACCCACTTGTAAAAAAAAAAGAAAAAAAATGTTTCTATGATCTTTTGAAGCTAAAAGTTGCTGGACCTTTTAAAATCCGAACTTGCTGGGGACATTTTAATAATTCATAAATTCCATTTGTGACGGTTCTGTGCCGTAACAGTGAGGCACATTTTTTCCTCAGTGAGGTAAATAGGTTACACGAGGGTTGTAGGTGCCTTCAGAGAAGTCGTAAAGTCCGTTCCCTGCAATCCCTCAATAGCGACATAATGAAGGAGCTACCCTCTTGACGACATGATGGCACCCTGTAAATCTAAACGGGGGAACCAACTCTTGTCAATTATTACGTTCTATTACGGTCAGGTTACTTTTTATAACCGGTATCGCTCACGGCTCGTTCCCAACCGTGAAAATACGCCATAAATGATGGGGAGGAAGGACCGCGGTTATTACCAAATATTGTACTGTTTCATAAAAGTAATTGTTTCCGGTCAGCTCTGTATACGGAACTGTATAGCGCCAGTTCGAATCCGGGAGGTTTGAAACTTTTTTAGTGGATGACCCACGGTGTATATATAATTTTCCCCCTCTGGATTATTAATTAATACAACCTTTAGTTTACCTTTTACAACCCATTTCTGATCAAGACAGTATACTCATATCATCATTTAAGTATTATTTAAACGATGTAGTTGGGTATAGTACATAGGATGCAAAATCCATAAAAAGGAAAGAACTCAAAAAAGAAAATTCTCTCTGCCAGTTACTTTAGTCGTGAATTAGCAGCAGTAAAAAAAAATATTTTTTTAAAACCTGGAATACAATTTTGTTCTTTCAAACCACCGAGGCATTTTTTTTTTTTTTTTTTTTTTTTTTTTTTTTTTTCCTGGTTGTCAAGGTTTCTCAGGCCAGTGGAGTGGGCGGGGAGTTGATCAAATCCCGCGGCACTCGGTACTCAAACTCGCAAACTTCTGTTGTGTGGTGGTCAGGGGCAATGCGTTAGCCCCTTGCCCTTTTTGGCCACTTTGCCCACTTCGTATCTACCTTAAACGTATCTATACTGAATATATAACGAATAAAGATGAATACATTTATCGAAAACTCACGTTATTAAAATTAAAAATATTCTAAACAATCAACCATTAACATATCTTATAATCTTGTCCGGATTACTAAGAATGTTTAGTAATTTTATTTGCCTTATTAAGTAATAGAAATTTATAGTTTATTTACGATACCAAAACCTAATTGAATAATTTATGGTTTTCAATACTCAAAATCTATTCGCATCTAAAATAATTTATAAATAAATAAAATAAATTATATTTATATAAAATAAATTTCAATCGGATCGAATATGACTGAAATATATTTTCAATCACATCTAGAACATCGGACATCTACTGTAACTCATTGTACAGGGAATGTACATACTTATAGATTTCATGAGTGGTGAGATTTCGTTAAGAACTTATGTTTCATAAATTACGAGAACAGGATATCTGTATGATGCTCTGTGTGTTGGCTACCATTATGGAATCCAGGATGAGGGTTGAGTGGGCTGCAGAACAAATGAACAAATAGACTTTTTGTTTTAATAAAGGAAAGTAAAGGTAAAAACGCTGATGGGCAGATCCAGGGGACGGGCTGTTGGGCTGCAAGCCTTCTGCACGAACCCACCTACCTTTACAACCGGCTGGTTCCGCCCATGTTGGCCATTAATCGACTTATGGGAGGAAACTAGATTACAATAAACTATTAGAGAACTTTGAATTAATTTTCATAGTGAATATATGGGTGATTCTCATTTAATTTGAGCATTTAACTTTTTTAGATATTGAATTTTGGGTTTAAAAAAATTTAAGTTATGAATAAAATTTGATATAAATATCATCAATAAGATGTTCAAGAAAACAAAGGTGAACACAGTTTGTCAGTTCGTTCAGTATTAGTATTTTTTATTATTTTTTCTAATCAAAAATGAGTTTTGTGAGGAGCGTTTCTGTATTTTTGTTTATTTATTTTTTGTAATGGTTTTTTTTTTCCTGTTCTCACTCACTCTCATCACTCCATATCACAGCGTAAAAACTCATTTGTAAGGCATCGAATGTTGTTTTCCGTCTGTTGTTCAATAATTATTAGGCTGGTGTCTATTCCTACTCTTTTACTTGCCAAGCTTAGTAGCCTATACTTTCTCGCTAGTTGACCTATGAATAAGTCGTTCTGTCAAGGATTAGTTTTTTCATCGGATATTTGCAGCTCATTGATCTTCTCGTTGTGAAACATACATGATTTTGCTGCACAGTTTTTACTCAGTTCAGTGTCAACGATTCACCCCTAATTATTTCGTTCACTGCTTTACATGTTGGTCAAATCCAAAGACTGAGAGGTATTTTCACAAGCTGATTAGACTGAATATTTTTACAAGCTGCCGATTTGCTTATTTTCTTTCTCTCGGCCAAGATCTCTTTTTTATTAAGAATATATTTTACATTATGTCCCAAGTCTATTTTTTCTTTTCTCCATTGCTTCTTCCCACAACTTGTTAAAATGGCTATACAAAAGAAATGAATCATGTAGGCATTAAAACATAACAATAACAGCACTTCCCCACAATTGTTTTTTCGTCACGAGTGTTACGTAACACTCGTGACATTTTCACAAAAAATCTCTATCCTTAGCTAAACCAAGTGTCGGACATATATGAGAGGATGAACTCGAATAAATGTCCCTAACCAACATCTTTTGCCCGTATCATTCGGATTTTTCAATGAACGCTGATATACACAATTAACGTAACACTCGAGACAACTAATTTTTGTGATATACATTATTTTGCATTGGATATCAAATAACTGCCTATTAGATACTTTCTTCACCAAGTTTGCACATCGACTGATGGCCGGTATTATAAACAAAGGTTACCTTGGCCATTCCCAACATTTTCAAAGAACAGTGTTGCCCAGAACAGCCGACAACACTCGCCATGAATTTTTCTACTAACCTTGGGGACAGATTCATTTTCCTGATTTACATTCGAAGTATTAGAGGTAACTCAAAATATCATTCATAACTTGAAACACCACCGAATTACTATGAAATACCTTATTGTTTAAATTTAATCAATTATCGGGGGTTCATTTCAGGGTGTGGTGAACTAAGCATAACCAGCTTGGGGACTGTAACACTCGTGACATTTTCAAACTTCACATTGAGATATTTTGTTTTTTATGATACCTAGGTTCATTTAAATGTTACCATCATTTTGTTATAACAGAAGACTATATAACAAATATCCAAAAAAAATTTTTGGTATAAAAAAATATCTGAAAAACGAATATTAAGTTCAGGGACACTAAATGGTCAATTCATATGAGAATCACCCACATAGTGATGTAATTAGCATTTTTTAACACGAAACGGCCAGAAAGGACCATGCGAATATCATTTCAGTTTCTTCACACCCTCTGCCTTCCTCTTACTCCAATAGTCCCTCATCCTCCTGGAATGTTCCCTTCGCTCTTCATCAGTCCATTTTCTCCCTCGTCTCTCCTTCTTACCCCCCAGAACCCCAACCCCTTTCAGTTCATAGACCTTTTTAAAGTCCACGAAAGTGTTAAAGATTTTTCTGGGGTCTAGCCCTGTAATATTTTATGATTAGTTACTAGGCTAAGTATTTGCTTCGGGCAGGATCTTCCCTTCCTAAAGCCCCCAGGTATTCCCCAATCTTCCGATCTATTTGCGACTCTAATCTATTGAGTAGGATTCTAGAGTATATTTTATATGCTACTGGTAGTAGCGATATTCCTCTGTAATTGTTTACGCCTGCTTTCTCCCCTTTTTTGTGTGGTGCGTGTATTAAGGCGACCCGCCATTCCTCCGGAATTCTCTCTTCCTCCCCATACTTCCATGAATAGAATTTGCATTTTATTAATTATAGTATGAATATCTCTGATACGATTATTAATAAGACAATAAATAATAAATGTAGGAGATAAAGAATCCCTTTTTAAATGTAGCGTTACAAAACACCGAATCCTGGGTGTTTACTAATGCCATGATTTAGTGGTAGCTAATAGCTGTTATATATGAGGGGGTGGTTTCCGGGGGATGAATATATAAATGGGCTAAGGGTAGGCAGGGATAAAACCGTAACAGATCTAAACAGCAGTGGAGATATTAATGGCGGAATAAATGGAGGGCCGAGGAGAGCCATATGGGCCCCTAACGGTACGATCGAGGCCGCCGCTTCCGCTTCTGGTCACCAGGTGCCTCCCAATATGGTCGCTCCGGTAACATTCATCACTAACGTCCAGTTGGGGGAAACGGATACTCAGTTTGGAAACAAGGAATGTAAATCTGTCAAACTGCCGAAGATGTATACCTGTCAAACTCTACCGCAGAGTGAGCGAAGAATGTCAAAATGTTTTAAATTCCAAACATAGAAATAATTGCTGCTAAACAGATTATTTCCTGTATTTATATATTTTTGCACCGGTAAACAATACCATTCCACTTTTTTTATCGAACTAAATTGAAAACTTTGGATTTGAATACCATGATAAGTAGGTACTTAATTAAATTTGTTTTATGTAAACTTTAAGAGAACAAATATTTTGAATTTTAATTGTGCAATTTATTTTTTTAATAAATAGTAGGACCCCATCCGGGGCTCAATTAACCGGGGTTCCGTGGAGCCAATATTTTTTTTTGTTTTTTTTTATAAGCTATTTTTAATTTTTATGCCATTTATTTTAAATGTATAATATTTAGAAAAAAATAATAATACGTAACTAAATATTTTAACGATTACACAATGGTTAATTATCTATTGTTCTTAGAAATTATGAAATAAAATAATAATTGAAAAAAGTTGGGAAGCTAACTATTACTCTGGTAACTATTACTTCAATTCAATTTCTAGGAACGGTATTGTTTCCAAGTCTTTCTAGGAGATTCCTACTCTGGCCTGTTTGACTACAAAACAAAATATTCCCAGTTGTGATTTTGTCTTTATTTAAATGGGAACTAACAAAATGTCGCAAAAAAGAAAACCTGTTGTTTTAACGCTTGAACATAAATTAACCAATAATTTATATAAGACGTTCGTTTGTTAATAAAAGTGATTTTATTTTAATTAACCTTCTTTTCTATCATATTAAGTCCATAAAATGTTGTAATTCGATTATTCGGAGTTTTCGATTATCCGTGGACCCCCTACCCATCATTACCCCGGATAAAAGAGGTTCCACTGTATATCAGTATTTAGGAGTCCATAAATGATGATGATCGAAGTTTGAGATAAAAGTTTTTCTAAAAATAAAAGAAAGAATGGCTTAAAAAAAATAAATAAAAGTACTAAATTATAATTCAAACATAATATAAAAATTAAATAATCTTAAGAACTATTTATTTAGGAATTATTAAGCAGAGTATAAATTAAATTGCACAGCAGAAAGAATTATTTCTTTTTTTCATTTTTTTTGGTTGGAAAATTTATTTTTTTATCTTAAGATTGTTAGATCTTAGAGCACTTATATTCAGGGACATCGAATGGGGCAGCATAAGTTACTTTTTCAATTGAAAACAATATTAGTATTATTTAATGTAATTATTTCTTCTCAAAATTTTAATTCTACTTAGTCTCTTCGCATTTTATTTCAAACGCCTACGTTAATACGCTTATTTGCGTTAATTGTGTTTAACTTATGAAATATTTCCTCCATTGGTTAAATATAGAATGTGTATTAATCGTTATCGATTTACTACTTTTTCCTTAAGTTCATTTAAGAATACAATTCGTCCCTTTAAAGGCCTTAATAGTATGCACGGCATGGTATTACAGCAATTGTTCTAGGTATTTAATTGTTATATATAAGGAGGTGAGGTGTAAAACTCGTTTGTTCCACATCAACACGTGTTTCAGGAAACCACGTCTTGTAGAGTGGTCTGATAAAAATGTTTTTTTTTTCCTTCGAAAAGTACCCTGAGGAAGTGAGCTTGGAATGAAAAAAATTACTGATTGCAAGGTAACAAAATATGGAATGAGAAAGTTTTGCAACAAAATGTTTAAAGGAAAGAATGCACATCACATTGGAAGGAACGAGTTTTAATTCACACAACGTAAGTTGATCTTCCAATAAGGATAATGATACGAAGAAAAGAAAACAAAATCGAAGTTTTTTTTATAAGAAGTAATATTTATTTAGGTTCACAACCATTTTATTAATAAATTCGGTATCATTTTACAAAATAATATCACCCACTGGGTAAAAACATTTGACTGAACATTTTTTTTTGTTTTCAAAAATATCAGCTTACTGATATAAAACATCTGACTACAAAAAAGGTACAAAAAAAACCTAGAT
Organism: Aelia acuminata; assembly: GCA_911387785.2. Taxonomy (NCBI): domain Eukaryota; kingdom Metazoa; phylum Arthropoda; class Insecta; order Hemiptera; family Pentatomidae; genus Aelia; species Aelia acuminata. The sequence goes on from OU426983.1 coordinate 37,832,819, forward strand.
TCCTAAGGCTTTTATTGTTTGTTGTTCTTTGATGCTAAGGCTTTTATTGTTTCCCTCGTCTGTGGCAGATATAGAGAACTCGTGTGTAATACTTCAATGAATTATTGGCCTTCCACTCGTTACCAAAATGCTTTTTCAGCAGATTATCAACGTCTTTCAGCTTGTTGGAGCAATTGGGAAATCAATTATTAATAAAGCTAGGTAAGAAGAATCGAATATAAACTGACATAAAACACGCGAGTTTAAGGAGCTTTCGATATTTTGTTCAGAAAAAGTAACAGAAACTGCTGAAGAGAACGAATAAGATGGGTGTAAAGTGGGAAGTTATTATAGGAACCCAAGAGTTTTGCTTCAAAACGAGTAACGAACCAGTTTTGAAACACAATGGGCTATGGAACGAATCAGTTCTGCAACAAACCACTATTTTGTACAGCGAAAATCCACATGAAATAACAAGTTTTGCTCCAATCTGATAAGATAAGTCGAAAGAGCATTAAAATATCTTTTAAAATCCACTGCCATCTCAATTTTTCAAAAAAATGGAACGAACGAGTTTTGCACCTCTCCTCCTCATATGTACGAGTATATATATAATTTTTTGTATAATCATCGTATATATATAATTTTTTGTAAAATAGTGAAATACAAATCTTCCCTTGATATATATATGTCTATTGCCCCATCTTCAGGTGTACTGCAACAATTTTTTACATAATATTTACAATTTGATAAAATTAATATTCAAAGATTATAAAATTGATAACCACATATAACTTAAAATTATAAATTACATTACATATTTTATAAAATACATTTGCTTTTATCTTACCTCCTCACTAAATTTAATGAACAATATTTTAGTTAAATACAATACATCAATATTTTTATAATCTTGTCAATAGTTAAATATTGTCAATCACACTTTTCTCTTAGGCTAATGAATTGACAAATGTATATATCAAAGGAAGATGTGTATTTCACTATTTTACAAAAAAATGGAATAATATAGATCAAGTCTTCCAGTAGCTTAAAAATTATAAAAAAAAAAAAAAAATATATATGTATACATACATAATGATTGAATAAGAAATTCAATAATTATACATATGTTATGGTGTTTGATAATTTTATACTACCATTTAATGAAAAAAAAGAAGAATAAAGTGCAGTTTTCTACATGAGCGACTTTTACCTTTAACCGATGCTGGAGAAGAGCCGCTCCTTCCAGACTCATCAACAGTTAATAGCCTCAATATTTCAAAGGAAGCCAACATTTTTTTCTCCAGCGAATTAACATCCTCCGGCAGCCTTCTGAAACACACGTTCATTGATCATCCTGCCGGCTTCCACTGTCTTAGATGAATGGAGGTCCCACCTTGGATCACTGGAACTGCAGATTCATCTCGGCATTTCTTTCATCTTTAACTCAAGAGTTTTTTTACTTAGTTTTTTTTTTGTTTTTTATCTCGTTTATATTGTTTCGTTATTTAGTGTCGAAGGTTTTCTTTACTCTCTTTTTTATATTCACTTACCTATACATGAAATATATAGTAAGGGAAAGTATGGCGATCGTGAAAAATTACGACTTCCAGTTTTCAACGGAATTACACGTTTTGGGGTGCCCTGAGTCCAAATAACCAAGTCCCGCGAAATGGTCTGTGTGTGTGTGTGTGTGTGTGTGTGTGTGTGTGTGTGTGTGTGTGTGTGTGTGTGTGTGTGTGTGTGTGTGTGTGTGTGTGTGTGTGTGTGTGTGTGTGTGTGTGTGTGTGTGTGTGTGTGTGTGTGTGTGTGTGTGTGTGTGTGTGTGTGTGTGTGTGTGTGTGTGTCTGTACGCCTTTATTGACAGACCATTGTTTATAATTAAAGATGATCTGTTCATTTAATGGAAATTACTTGTTTCATGGTAACTATATGATGTTTTCAACAATTACATAGAGAATTATTAATCAGACGACTTGGAGTATTATGCTTGCATTGCCCTATTATCACAACTATAAACTTTTATTTTATCATAAAAAAAATTAGTGTACACTAAAGAGCGAATATAAAAATAAATGAATGTGGAAAAATGTGTGTCTTGTGGAAAAAAAAAAAGACATACATCTCTAAATAATTATAAGAAACTGTTTATAAAATTGAAAACATCCAATAGGTTGTGGCTAAGCTACGAACAATCAATGTACTTTAAACATATTCAAACCAAGCGTGTCTAATGATATTTTGTAATGCTTCATAAATAACTCATTTTGAATTTTTCAGGGGTATAGATCAAAATATAAGTACATCAGAAATTAATTAGAAATTTTAAATGAATAGAAAATGGTTTTGAATTTAGCAATGGATTCTTGCCTAAAGAAAATGCTCTAACATAGAATTCGTTTAAATCGTAGAATTTATTTAAATCGTAGAATCTGTTTAAATCGTAGATATGTTTTCTGTTCTGTACATGTTATGTGGTTTAATATATTAAGGCATGTTGTATTACGGATTTTATTACTACTTTACATAAAAGAATCTACACCTGACCACTTGGGAAAAATTAAGATTTTGAAATTCAAGCTCAACCAAGGCAGTTTTTATTTTTAGATATTTTTTGTAAGAAAAACTTTTTCATGCAGTTCGGAAATAAAGATGTTCTACTATTAAACTTCAATAGCAATATCCGTCACTTACGACTGCAAATTCAAATTATATCTTAAGAATATTTAAAAAAAATTATGCATGATTTAATAATTTATAACTCAAAAACCGTCAAATGATTTTAAAAATATCATATAAACTTTTTTTATCATATGGTAACACTATTGTGGGTTTAAGTAATTTTTATCAAACGAAAATAACAATTCACATTGTCAGAGAAATAATAAAACTCAAATAATTAACAAGATTACAAAAAGTATCAACATGTAACGATACAGTAACAAAATAATTACCATATGATTCGAGCTTCAGAACAAGACTAATTCTCCAGTCCATAGCTCCTTAAATTTAGTCTGAATTAGTACATTCCAGATGACTCTCGACAAGCCTAGAAGGTTCTCGAACAGTCGGGAACAAGTGCTAGAACAGTTGGTAATTGTTGCAACAGAATGTTTAGAACTCTTTTAAATCACATGTTTTGTGTTTTTTTTTTTTTAGATTTTAACTATTGATTTCACAGCCTTTGTATGATTATCATATTACTTGATACTATGTAATTTATAGTATGTTCATGATGTTTTTAACTGTGTTTATGTAAACTGTACTGTTATGTTTATTATGAATTCAACCTGTATTGAAATAATTTTCAATTCAGATTAAACTAGTTAAGATCGACAAATAGATCGAATAAATAGTTGTTGTGAGAAGTACTATTGATACAATCCGCATTTTTATGATCTGTATAAAATCCTGATTGTGCATGAATCGGCCAGACGTTCACTGACCTGTTGAGAGCTTCCCATTATAGCTTGGTTTTGTAAACTTGTAATAATATCCTACAAAAAATATGGGTATATAATACATTATTATTGGGAAATAGGCAAGACACAAAAGAGGGATGATATAAGACCTGATTTAGTTGCCATGACAGACAGTGGCAATAATGGCTGGAAAGGTCCTGACAAATGAGTGTGTCGCTCTCTCCAGGAGCTGTTTGTCTCAATAGGGGCTGTCAGTTAGTGTTCGCCGGTTCCCGGTAGGGCCCCATTGTTTTCCAATCTTGTCTCTTCTATTCAACTTTCCGTAGAAGTACAGTAGCCTCGGTTCGGGGGTGGAGTACCGTCACGCTGCGATGTCGGGTAGCACCTCCCATACCTACGCAGGCAACCAACATTTCACATCAACTACCGTAAATTTCTGTAAAAGTCAACCTTAAGTTATAAAAACCGAAATTCTTAATGCTGTCAATTGAAGTTTATTCAAATCCAACTAACGTCTTCCATATAACCGTAGCTATCCTATTGCTATTATTTTGTTACGAATATAAAATTATAAAGCATTTGATTTTTAGGGTGCTAGAAGAATCGCATTATTAGTAACACATTTATCGAAGGTAGATTAAAATTCAATCGAGTGATTCTAAAATTATGGTGGTATTTCTGTCACAATGTTATAAATCGAGAACGGTCTGAAGGAATTCAACTTTTTATTCTATTAATTACCATAATCTTTATGAACACTACGAAAACACTTTCATGCATCTAAAGAAATTCGAAAAATTCATAAACAATGGTCGTTTTGTCACTCCATAGCCTGTTATTATGCAAGGTAGTTTAGTTTGAAAAAAAATCTGGTGCGTGCGCGCATCACACAACTTTCACTTACCAACTTACTTAGATTAGAAATTGACGTGTTTTGCTAAATATCATTTCCCAAAGTCACACATTTTTCTACATTCATATCTTATTTTTGTTAATCGTTAAAGCCGTTTTTGAGCAAATAAAAAAACCCCGTGAAAATGATACAAAATTTATTAAGAAAAGTCCCCCCTCCCGTAGATCAATTTTGATGAAATTTTTACAGTCATATCTCGGGCCTATAAATACATCAAATACCAAGTTTGATCAAAATCGTTAAAACCGTTTTTGAGTAAATAAAAAAAACACGTGAAAATGATACAAAATTTATTAAGTAAAGTCCCCCCTCCGGTTGATCAATTTTGATGAAATTTTTACAGTCATATTTCAGGCCTATAAATAGATCAAATACTCAGTTTAATCAAAATCGTTAGAGCCGTTTTTGAGAAAATCGAAAAAAACCTAAAAAGTTATTAAATAAAGTACCCCCTCCCTTTGAGCAAATTTGATGAAATTTTTGCTGTCACATCGCGGGCTTATAGATACTCTAAATGCCCAATTTCAGGTTCGCATGGTTTATAGTTTTTGAGCTAGTCTGTTCGCACACACACACACACACACACACACACACACACACTCAGACACACACACACACACACAGACCATTTCGCGGGACTTGGTTATTTCGACTCAGGGTACCCCAAAACGTGTATTTCCGTTGAAAACCGGAAGTCGAAATTTTTCACGATCGCAATACTTCCACTTACTATATATTTCATATATAGGTAAGTGAAAGTAATAATTAAAACCTTTTCTTTCATAATCTTTATATATATAAAAATATCATGTCCCGATGTTTGTCGGGGGTAAAATAAAAAATTACTTAACCGATCTTTATATAAAATTTGGCTAAATGTGTATAGTTTTGTCCAACTTAAGAGATAGGATAGTTTTTACCTCGATTATTGGCCTCAATATTTCTTTTATTGCCAATAAAGTGCTTATTATACTATCATTACCTGTTTCAGTTGGAACCTACTTATACAATATCTAAATTATCATTTGTTATATTCTGAATTTAATTAATACGTATTATGGCAAAGGATTGGTACATTTTCGCTAAATATCTATTGAGATTGTACTAAAGACTACTTCAATTATATTCTTTGTTAGTTCCTTTTACATGCGTGTTATTTATATTTAATCTCGCCTCTGCGGAAATAATCCAGTAAGTGCTAAATTAATGGATCATTAATACTTACTGTAGTCGTATATGAGATGTAAAAAATAAAAACTTTAACCAAACAATTTTAAATTAGGCGTAAAGTGCTATTTTAAATTCCGTTAGTTTTTAGATTGGCTGGAACGTTTTTATCTTTATCAGTGAATTTTTATTTGACTGTATTAAAAAGAATAGGATATAATTAAACCAACGCATTATAGTTCTGAGCAACACGCTGCCGGGACTGCTCGTAATTCATAAAAATCAGGCTCTGATCCTCTCAGCTAAGTTTCAAGACGCAAATAAAATTAGGCTAGACCTTCAAAGGGTAAAGCCTTTGAATATCACAAAAAATCTTTCTTGGGCCATGTAGTGGCGAGGTCACACCCTAGCCGATTTTTTATATACCTGCCATTCCCCTCAGAAAAGGAAATTTTGTACTGAGAACATTCATGGCAACATTATTACAAAGCCGCCAACACATTGGCAAGATGTCAATTTTCTCCCGGTCGGCTTAGTTGCTACCAGGACATGGAGGAAGGTGTCAAGCTGTACAGTATTTTTATGGCGAGTCATTCCCTATACCTTATCAACATAAAGCTAGTAAATAATACAAAAATCTATCGCAGTTTTTTAGACCTTTAATTGTTTTTGGGGGCCCTCCCCTTCCGCGCCTTTATGCTATTATGTGGATACACATGAGTATTATTAAATGTCCCCTGGCTCCGGATTTTTAAATGGCTATCTTCGGGTTATCCTCACATGTGTTGTCAGTGGCACTCAGTCACCCTGCCACCCCAGTTTTGTAGTACTCTTAAATTTATTTACAGTCATATCATCTTTTTGGTTATTACCCCAGACCTATTTCTACCTAGCTTGATACAGGATTTCGTGATTAGCTAGAGAGTGACAATTTCGTTCACCGAATGATTTGTGATTCAATGTTGAACTTGATTATGTCACACACCATAAATCACATATTTAGCAGCCCCCACCACTCACCGATAAATTATTCCGTAAATACCTACATTGCAGAAAAGCTGTTTTCTGGAGAGCTTTCGAATACCGTACAAAAGTAGTTCCTTTCCGAATTTCAGTTCCTTTTCACCTGATTAGCATATGGTGACTGTTTATAACAAATACAGAAGTGCTTTCATCTACCCATTTAAATTTAATCTTCTATCCATTTAAATGGTTCCTATTTTTGCATATTTTTGAAGTTTCAATAGTTGGCTCCAAGTTCACAATAAGTATTTTGATGATAAGAGAAAAATATATAATACTATAATGAAAGGGGGTGTAAAATTTAAGGAATCGTTTAAGAAGAGCTTAAAATTAAGCAAAGGTGCGGAAATTTGAACAAAGGTATGGAATTTCCAATGAGAAATATCAACTGAAAGGCTCGTATATTTGTAAATAAAAGCCATCCTCAAATGTTAAATTAAAAATAGTTGTAGAAATGTGGTCAAAATTAATTTTTTATATATATAATGAAAATGAGTTTTGGTATAACTGATTTTTTTTTAATTTTAACTGCATATTTTTATTCGCACCTGTCGCAACTAGCAAATAGGATATGAACTCCTGTTCTATTGGCATTTTAGGTATGAGGGAAAATAGTGCCCAACAGCACATTATCCCGGTCTTGTGTCAATAGAGGAGGTCTCTCATCCAACCCCTTTTCAGTCGCCTCTTAAAAGGCATGTCAGTCGTGGCTAAGTCTTTAATAAGCCTGTTGTTATGTTCGTGCAATTTTATATGAAAGCCACAATAGAGGGTTCTTATTTTTTGGTCGATGGTAATTTTAAGTCAGGATGTAATGTTTTGTTACTAACGTGCAGAGGTGCGTTCGTTATTAGTCGTAAAATTTTGGATTGAAAGGTTTTAAGTTTTTGGGTGTCTTTTTTGTTGAATCATAAATTTGTGAGGCGTATGTCCATATAAGTTTCAGTAGGTATGTGTATGTATTGGGTTTCTGTCTAATAATATAGTTTTTCTTAAAATTAGTTTAGTGGATTTGGATCCTTTTCAAAAACAGACCAGCAACATACCAGTTTGATGGTTTGGAATAATTAATGAGACTGTTATATTATTAAAGGGATGAATGTTTTTTGTTTTTTTTCTGTCTTCAATTATAATAACTTTTATACTTTAAAAGTGCATTAAAATTTGAATATAATTAAGGAACTGCCACCGCCCAAGGGAGCCCTATACGAAGGGACAGAAGGGGAAATTGCCTTATTGAAAAGAGCCCATAGAGGAAGAAGACTTTGACATATTTAGTGCCTCAATGTTTTACAACAGAGCGAGGCCGAGGGTCAAAGCATCTTCACTAAATCCCCGTAAAAGATTTATGGCGGCTACTGGGAACCTTATCAGATAAGGACTCTACTACCTGCCACCTACACGCCTCACGATGAACGGCCTCTATTGTCTTCGGTACCTCCCCCCCCCTCACTCCCCCCCCCCCCATCTCGAATTGGCTTCTTTTCAGAGAGTCCTCAGGCCTTGTTAACAAATTGTCCAAAATTATGACCATTTTTCTATACCTAATGGGTCCCATTTGTCGAGGTATCCGTCACAAAATGGGTGGCAGTCAGGAAATATTGGGAGAAAATTTTCGTTGTTATTTAGGGGAAGAGAGGTGGGCATAATGTCGTGTAAAATAATAAGAGACCGAAACGTTGAAACAAAGTTTATAAATAAAATAAATACAACAATTTGTTTCATCGTAGTAATTCAATAATAATTATTCAATAAAAACATTTAATTACTAATCCGAATAAAATAATGGAAATTTCAAATATTTTCTAGTTTGTCTGGATATATAATTTATAATGTTTTCAACCACGACGTTAGTTCACACATACATTGGCACCCCTAAAGTGGGCACCGACCAAGATGTTCGTACATCATTCTTCTTTTTAAATATTTAATTCTAATTAAATTTATTATTATATTTTTAATTTTAAATAACTTCATTCAAAAAGCTATAAATAATAAAACTTTATATCGTTAAATAAAAAGAAAAGTAAAAAAACATATGATTTGAAATCCCAGACCGTTTGTTGGAGCAAACCAAGTGGTTGGAGCAAACTGTTGGGGCCTAGATTTTCCGAGCCCCATCTAGGGCGTTCCACGAGATTCGACAATGTTCTAGACCCTTCTTACAGCTATATATAAGGAGCAATTGACTGAACAGTCTTAGGGCCGTATTTATGAACGTTCCTAAAGAACGCCTTACTAAAGGCTTCCTTAAAATGCACACCTTTAGCTAACCTTAACACAATTTTCATTTTATAAACGTTCCTTTACGCTTTCCTATCTTAAGGAAGTCTTAGATCCTAAGGTGCTCCTTCAAATTTGATCTGTTTTCCTTCCTTAGTGCTAAGGTAGGTGGTTAGCTACCTTTAGCTTCTCCTTAACTATTTAATAATAGAAATAAAAACAGAAAACAAATATCAGGACTTAAATACTTATTAAAAAGAACCGTTTATTAAGAACAAAACGACATTTTGGAATTTTTACTTTATTTATATGAGGTATAAACAATAAAGGCGGTTACAAATTATTCCACTTTTTAAGGAAATTAAAAATTTTAATCTTGGTTAATTATTTTTCTATTTTTTTCCTTTATATATTTATCAAATATTTTCATATTTAGCCATTCTTATTACTAGGCACAATGAGAGACAGATAATTTCTTCATATAAGTAGAATCAAAACAAAATATGTATTATTTTCAATTAATCCATACTTATTTAATATATTGAAAGTATAACTTAAGTGTACAACTTTAATCACAAACATTTTGATGCAGAGGCTTTTGAATCTTTTCCATTACTACAACATTAATTATGTTTCAGTAGCCAGTATTAGAGCAGTAATTGTAAATATTTGATTAGGTGGTGATATAACATCTGAAAGTGAATTCATTTTTTTCTTCTTCAAGTAGAACTGTAATGAGCAATATAATCTTAATTATTGATAGTAAAGATAGTTTCACTCAATTACTCATTGACAAAACAAAATCTTGATATGAAATATAGACTGAATCCAATTTGTGAAAATTAAATGTAATTTTAATAGTACCAATGTAACATTTTTAAAGTTTATTTAATTACATGTGCCTATTTTATGTAAAAGGCTTTCATGGAATTTGCTGAAATTAGATAAGTTTGGTATAACAAGTTTTTGGAAGAGTGGTAAGACAAATGTAAAAAGAACATAAATAAATGGATAGACAACTTTATTTATTATTATATGAAAATGAAAAATAAATAACAGAATCATAATTGTACACACTAATAAACCAATTCTTTATAAAATATCAAAACACGTGTACATACACTAAGATTTTTCAACAATTAATATGCTAATACAAAAGTAATAACATTATAAAGTAAACAATCAGTTTTTAATAATTCATATAAGAATATGAAGTTGTTAAAAGTAAATTTTACCTTATTTTTAAGGAAGCTAAAGCTTTAATATTTCACATTTCCAATACACATGTTTTTTATAATAAGTTGATTACTAATTTACACATATCTAACCTCTACACCTCCTTCTCATCAAGAACGTTGGAACTACCCATCCAAGAATATACTGAAGAATATTAAGAAATATTTAATAAATATACAATATTATATCACAGACATCTTAATTTGAAGAATATTGCAGTCTCTCATCCCCCAAGCTAACCTCAAGAGAAATTAAGTTTGAGACTAACGCTACCTAACATTGTTTTATCACACTTTTTCATTCTCATTTACATCTTCATCTTACAGTAAAGATATTTTGGATTGTGATCCTGAAGCATCCATTAAGTGGTTTTGTAATCGGTTAGACAAAACATTGCATACATTAGTTTGTTCTTTTATGCTAACAATGTTTGCACACTATTCAACTTTGAGTGATTTCTACTCTATGTTCTTATAGTTCAAGATCTGTAATTGCCACATTAACTGCTTAAAACACTCTACCATAAACAACACAGTAAACAAGGGTGAAGTTAACACTGATGTCATGTTACACTAAGCGGCGGAGTACTCTTATCAATCTTCTCTGATTGGTTGTTTAGTTAAGGTGACCTTAAATTTGCACCTTAATAAAGGGATACTTAGTTGAGGAAGGTTCATAAAATGAGAATTATCTAAAGGAACACTTAATCTAAAGGAAGTTACCTTAACATAGGAACCAGTTAAGGTTACCTTAACTGTTTCCTTAGGAACGTTCATAAATACCGCCCTTAGTCTTAGGCCCGGTGCACACGGACGACACTTTTCTGCGGTCCGGCCAATAAGTCTATAGGCTTACGGTCAGGGGTACCTGGAGTATAATAGACCGACCGGATTATACCATTATACTTCAGGTACCCCTGACCACAAGCCTACAGGCTTTAGTCCGGATCGCAGAAAAGTGTCGTCCGTGTGCACCGGGCCGTAGTCTGTGCCTTGACTGTGAAGCTCAACTCATATGATTAGTGTGCTATAACGTTATCATTTATGTAACCTGCTCGGGTTTTGAGTTGTATTAATTCATTTGGCATTGATAATTGTTATATTTTGTTTAATAAATATTCTTTAATCAACAGAAGCGTTAAAATAATAATAAACTTGATTTAATAAAGTGAAAACATTTTATTTACCTTTTTGGATTTATTTAATGAATATTATTAATAAAAATTGACTTAATAATAACAACTACATAATCAGCTTAATCATAACATTTGAAATGATTTGTAGAAATTTTGAATTTCCTTAATTTCGTCATTGACACGACTCCTTATTGTAATACAGAATCTTTCAGATGACTAAATATTTAAGTGATCGTAAGAAACAAAAAAATTGATAAACTGAATTCTCTCGAAATATTAGAAGCTATTTTAAATCATCAGTTTGGGTCCAGAAAAAATCATCCTGCGATAAAACAATGTCATCGATTAGTAGAACAAATTTCTATTGCTTTTTCATAAAAAATTATTGTCCTGGTTTTCGTTGAGATTGGTCTAGGCTTTGATAAGTTATGGCTAATGGATTAATTTCCAAGTTCAAAGCATTGCTTCTCCGACTTACTATTTAACACTATTTTTCTAATTAGCATACGGACCCAATACTGTATAAGTAGGAAACGAAATTTCTGTGTGTAACGAATAAGGGCAGGATTTCCGCAAGATAGTGTACTTGGACCATTCTATTTTTAACATTTAACGGCTGGCTTACAAAATAATCCTTGAACTGAAATCACTTAAAAATCCATCTATCCGACAATATTCAATAAATTAACCGACAGACTTATTAATCTAACCAATATCGGAAGCGAACAGACCTGCTTATTGTAAGTTATACATAAGGCATATTTATCCCCCTAAAAACCAAATGATAATAATAAAACTATTTTTATATAATAAAATGTAACCTCTGGCTAAAAAACAATAATGATCGTTTTATTACTATTTTAACTTTTTTTTTTCAAAAACAAGTCCGACTCCTGTCCCAAATACCCTGGGAGACTTTTCATCACATACCTTCATATAATTATCGAATCTTCCCTTCTTCAATCGTTATACCTGATACATTTTTAAAGGTTTAATTAGGCATATTATTACGGTTTTTAGTATTTCCTTTGTTAACATTTATCTATAGTTTCAATAGAGATATAAACTCTGTATTACTCTATTTATTTAATCATTTGTATCCTATGTATAACTTCCTCGTTACGTTTTTTTATGCGATCTAATCATAACGATTTTGTGCTATTAATTTTTATTAGAATTTGCTTACAATAGTTCTGCAGTAAGTTTTCTTGATCACTTAAGAAAGTTCATAGTTCTTCAGTCTGATGAAGGACTCCAATTTAGTTTCAATAAGTAGTTAATAATTATTACGTTTTAGTGATTTATTGACATTTATCTATAGTTTTAATAAATATATAATTTTTTTTTACCATTCTGCTTATATTAATATCCGTTTTATATTGTTTCTATGTTAATTCTTTATTGGAGATAATTAACCCTTTTATAATACAGCACCTTACAATTTGCCTATTTTTTAAACTATCGACTGTCATCTGTTCTTATGTGTTCTATGTTCCTTGATTTTACAATAATAATTTAACTAGGGTAAACCGGACAGTTATTGACACCCTTAAGTGGAGGGTCAATCCCATTTCTGTGGAGGAATTAAAAGAAAAACTTTTTTATTAAGGGATCAAATTGAAACTTTCTATAGCGTCTCTTTATCTATCCTTATAAAGACTCAAGAGGTTTTTTTGGATCAACAGTTCAATAGTTTGACCGTATGGCAACATTTATTGTAAAAAGTTCAAAAACTAGTTATTGACACCCTGTGGATTTAATTGTGAAATCTTCCCTATGGTTCGCTAAAGACTTACTTCATAGATGACATAGAGCAGTGGTCACCAATTAAGTTTCATGAAGGTCCGTTTCAAAGTCTTGCCGAGCTTCCGCGGTCCATACAGGGGAAACCACCCCGTAAATTTTTGGAAAAATTAACAGTTTAACTACATTAATTTTAATCATTATTCAAATATTTGGGATAGTTATTACTCTGTATCTATTTTGTATATTGTATTGTTTGTTTTAGGATTTATTTTATGTTTTTTTGGTTGATCGGTATGTCATCGCGGTCCGCACAAAACTAGCCGGAGGTCCGGATCCAGACCGCGGTCCGCCATTTGGTGACCACTGACTTAGAGGACCCTTCAAACATTAGATTCATGTATATCTTGAAATAAAAATAGGACTTGTTTACTTATTTCTTGAAGTTAAAGTTTGGGGTGTCAAACACTGTACTGAGTGTCAATAACTTTATCCTATAAAAAATTAATCAATTTTTTATATTATTATTGATTATCGTTTATTTGTTTGCTTAACGTCCCATTTTGCTGCTAAGGCTAATCGGACGATGCTACAGTGGGATTCCTAAATTTTGCTCATCCAGGTATAATTAGGATAGGGATCTTTAACGAGTTCCTGACATCGCACAGACTCGGAACCTCCAATTTACGTCCTATCCGAGGGACGGTCTAGCTAAGGATTTTTTACTCCCTTAAAAAAATCATAAGGCCACCGCGGGAAACAAACCCGCAATCTTTAATATTGTTGGTTGCTATGCTAACCACGATTATTATTTATATAATACTATATCACTCAGTGAGCTATGTGGTTCCCATGGAAACCCATTTAATATTTATTTTATCAACTGAAAAGGGAAGTCTTTACTTTTTCTTCGTCAGTCAATAGCTGTTCTCTTACAGACTTATAACCGAGGTAGAGTGAGGGTGCATTCTATTAATATAATCGGTCCAGAAAAGAGTTTTTCCGACATGCAAATCAGCTTTAATGTTTAGTAATATTAAAATTATTGCCTAGAGGAACGGTTGTTCTACCACATCTCCCTGTGAAAGGGATAATAACATTTTAATGAAACCGGTAAGGTAGAATGCCTCCTGATAATGGAGGTGATGAATTAGATTCAGTCTCTTCTATATCCACTTTGTACTTTCTAATTAATCTGTTATAGAATAATAATTTATGGGAGTTAGGGCCTTCGAAGGAGTGTGAAATTAAATATAAAAAATCTGGTGCGATGGGCACAACACACAACTTTCACTTACCAACTTACTTTGATTAGAAATTGACTTGTTTTGTTAAATGCCATTTCTCAAAGTCACACATTTTTCCACATTCAATTACTTATTCCTGTTTGTATTTGCTCTGTAAAGAACACTAATCTTTTTTTTTTTTATTAGATAAAAGTTTACTTGTGATAATTCAGCAATGCAAGCATAATACTCCAATTCCTCTGATTTTATAATTCTTTATGTAGTTGTTGAAAACTTCATGTAGTTCCCACGAAACAAATAATTTCCATTAAATGAACAGAACAGAATCTTTAATTACAAAACATTGGTCTGTCATTAAAGGCGTACTCCGCATGCGTGGGCTCAACGTGTTTTATGAGTTGAGGGAATATTTTTCTTTTTTTTTCCCTATGTCTAATTAATTTTTTTTCATATTTCGCCATTTCTTATTTTTAGGCGAACGAGAGACAGATAATTTCTCCATCCTAACAAAATCAAAGGTACTTTACGGGAAAACAAAAAAGGCCTCTTCGCATTTACACTACATTTTAAATATTGATATAGATAAAATAGAACATTTTAATAATGATAAAGCTTACCTGATATTAAAGAATACTTGATTCTTATATTGCGGGCATATACTTACATCAAATACCCAGTTTTATGAAAATCGTTAGAGCTATTTTTGAGAAAATCGAAAAAAACATAAAAATTAGCAACAAGTTATGAAATAAAGTACCCCCTCCGTTTGACCAATTTTGATGAAATTTTCGCAGTCACATCGTGGGCATATACATACTTAAAATTAAAATTAAAAAAATTGATTATGGTTGTCTCTTTTTTTAAGTCACATAAATTGAGTTTTGAAGTAAAGAATAGACATTCTTGAAAAATATGATTAATCCTGACTGCGGTATTACAATATTTCGGTGGTTCCGTTTTCTTAATAAGGTAGGATTGGTTTCTCCTTTAGTGTTTCATACTTATGCTGTTCAGTAGAAATCAAATAAAAGCTGTGTGAATATTAATCTCCTCGCAATTCTTTACCTGCCACATGCAGATAGTTTAACACGGGATATAGATAGGAATTAACTTTCTATATTCGCAAAATAAAAAAGAGAAGTTAAAAAAAAAAATCCCTCCATTTGCACCTTTTACAACAACCAGAGATTTTTTTTAAGGACACAAGTATAGTTAACTAGACAGTTCCACGTCGTTTAACCCCTCCATCCTCTAGTCGTCCGATTGGGGAGGAAGTGTCCATCACTCGAAGTGCAATAGAGCCTCGTTGTTAGACAAGAAAGAAAGCAGATCCTGAAGAAGGCAGTACCGTTCGGAAAAAGGAGCTCTCCTCGAAGGCTATTCCTCTCACCGGAGTATTGTGAGCTGTTGATTACCAGGCTGGGCTATTAGGGTCCAGCACACACTGGGAGAGTGGAGAGAGAGAGTGGTGGAGGCGGAGTGTGAAGAACAAAGAGCGATAGGCCATTGTAGTCCGTGGGAACACTCTTCGGCCTCTTCCATGTCCTCGCCTTCTCCGCCCTGATCCTCGATGACCATGTAAACATCATCTATTTTATTTATAGGGCTACTTATCTTAATCGCTTTAAGTCATCAGGAGTCGTTGCGTCGCTACTGGAATGAACAATAAGACTATCATAAGGACATATTTATTATCATCGATAATTTCTAAGCAAATCATTATTTTTTTCTATACCTGCAGCTGAACTAATTATTTTTTTTTATTTTAAAAATTTGCGAATACTTTGTTTCTTTCTTTTCGATCCAAAATATGAAAATAAATACCGTGCAAATTTCATAACTTCTTCCTTTCAAATTTCTAACCATTCGTTTATCATTCTTTTTAACCCCCATATGTTCGTGACAATTAACGCGAGTAAACATAATTACGAGAGCTTTATTTATAAAATCCTAAGAAAGATTAGGAATAACCTTTTTAAGATCTTCATACTCCACGCGAAACCTGGAGTATGAAGTAATATTAAACCTACCTAATGTACATTTATAAATTCAAATAAGCTATCTCATTATAAAATATGAAAGGAAAGGAAATCGATTATAAAATAAAAATTACAAAAAATTAAAACTAAGATCAACAGGATTAGAAAACTAAAACAGCATATTTTGATTATTCGTTCCATCTCAAGCAAATAATTAATATTGCCAAATATTCCTAAACAAAACTAACAGTAAAAAATTTAGATAAAAAATTATTAGTAAACTACTCAAACCAATGGAATAAATAACTAAATTAAAGAATAAATTTATTTAGATAGCATGGTTTACCTGTGTTAGAATATGTTTATAGTTACTGTGCTATGTGGAGACAACTCGGAGGGGGGTACCTGAGGTTGCTATACGCAATGGTCTTCAGGGCGTACCGTCTAACTGCCTATCGCTCCATAACCAATCTCATTTGAGACAATTTGCCTTTGGCCTTTCTACCGATGGCGAGTTCAAGGACATTGAAAAAACGGTCTAGGTCCAGGCATTATGGCTGTTCAGCAGCCGCACAAGTTCCTATTTCTTTTCCTGAAGCAGATGACCAAACCTTTGGGCATCTACTGACATCTAAAACCACATCTTACTCTGTTGGATACATAGGGTAGGATCATCAGTCCTACTCCTGGCCGATATGAGTCGCCTTCAGTATGCTGAGTGGCCCCACATAGCTAATCAATAACTAATGTAATCAATAATTATTAAATATTTATTCAAACTACGTTGGAGGTTTTCAGAAGTACCTACCATTGTGAGCTAATGAAAATAACGATTGATAGCATTGAATGAATATTGTGACTTGCAACAAAAGCAGATGATAATTTCTGTCAAAACTAAGGGTCCAGACGTTGGAATCGTCACATAACTGCATTAGTACTGATTGACATGTTTTGGATGGAACAAGAATGTACTGGGACATTCTGGAATGCTCGATTTAGGACTCTATTATAAAGCGCTTAATATAAACTTTTAGACTTACTATATATTTAAAATGAAATTGTGACATTTTGAATAGTAAAATGAGAAAGTTTCTTTATTAAAGGGAATGAACCCAAAGCTGACTAGCTCAGCACTTAAATCATTTGAGGATGTTTTTATGCAATGATGTTCCAAATGTAATAATTTGTGTTTATTTTATTTATGCTCGCCTGATCAGCTGTTTTTGGATGCTTCTTTCTTTTTTTGTAAGTCGTCTATTTTTTTATTTATTTTTTATATAACCATTGTTTTTATATAACCTGTGTATCTAAGTATAACCTTCAGCAGCTGTTGGCTTCCTATAACTTTAGAATCAGTTTGGACGCCATGGACTAAAGTTCGGATTTGCGGTTGCTGTATTTTTTTGATGAGTCCTATGCTGGGTCCTATGGTACTTCACAAGTCTTAGCAAAGTCATGACTATTATCTACCTTTTATGCACACGGTGGAAAATGCCTAGCTTCTTCTTGTAGCTTTTTATGGAAATTGGAAAACATGCTACAAACACATATCTTTTAATAATTTTGACAAAATGAAATTGAAAAATGATAAAAGAATTTTATTAATTTGAATCTCACTGAGTGGATGAAAATTTATTCATGCTTTTCAAAATAGCTAAAAATCCTAAAAAAACTTTCTCCGTTTAATTGACCTTTAAATATTTGAATAACTGTAGAAAAAATTGAATTTTAAAATACTTATTTCTGAAACCCCGGCATGTACCTTTTCTTATTAAAAATCCTTGTGGCAACCTCTACCGTAACATGTCAATAAGTTGAAGTAAATGGATACATAATGCCCAAACTTCCATGCCAATTCCCAAATTGTCACCAGTTTTTCCAAAATCAAATGAGAAAAAACAAAACAAAAAAAAAAAAACACTTATTGTCACACAAAATAATACACATAAATAAGAAATAAATAATTATTGCGGGGAAGTGAGTGATAAGAAAGGAAGAGTAGGTAGGAGAAAGCAGATAAAAGGTGTAACATAGTAAGTTGCATGGTCCCTAAGTTACTTAGGTACCGATTTTGTTAACACATTTGTAGGTTTATTTTATGTTTTGTTCTGATGCATGGGAGCATCCAATGGTAGGGCTGTGATGGCCGCAGCCTCTCTTCTGCTATTTTTACTTTCACTTACATATATATGAAATATATAGTAAGTGGAAGTATTGCGATCGTGAAAAATTTCGACTTCCGGTTTTCAACGGAAATACACGTTTTGGGGTCCCCTGAGTCCAATTAACCAAGTCCCGCGAAATGGTCTGTGTGTGTGTGTGTCTGTGTGTGTGTGTGTGTGTGTGTCTGTGTGTGTGAACAGACTAGCTCAAAAACTATAAACCGTGCGAACCTGAAATTGGGTATTTAGTGTATGTATATGCCCGCGATGTGACAGCAAAAATTTCATCGAAATTGCTCAAAGGGAGGGGGTACTTTATTTAATAACTTTTGAAGTTTTTTTCGATTTTCTCAAAAACGGCTCTAACGATTTTGATTAAACTGAGTATTTGAGCTATTTATATGCCCGAGATATGACTAAAAATTTCATCAAAATTGATCAACCGATGGGGGGACTTTACTTAATAAATTTTGGAAAATTTTCACGAGTTTTTTTTTATTTACTCAAAAAAGGCTTTAACGATTTTGATCAAACTGGGTATTTGATGTATTTATATGCCAAAGATGTGATAGCCAACATTTCATCAAAATTGGTCAAACGGAGGGGGGACTTTACTTAATAAATTTTGTATCATTTTCACGTTTTTTTTTTTTATTTACTCTAAACCGTTTTAACGATTTTGATCAAACTGGGAGTTTGATGTATGTATATGCTAAAGATGCGATAGCCAACATTACATCAAAATTGGACAAACGGAGCGGGCACTTTATTTCTTAATTTTTTTCCAATTTTTACCTTTTTTTCGAATATCTCAAAAACGGCTTTAACGATTTTTATCAAATCGTCATGTTTAATGAAAATTAGGTGTTCTTTAATATCAAGTTAGCTTTATCATTATTAAAATGTTCTGAGGGGGCTTTTTTTGGGGGGGGGGTTGGGGCCTTTATTGTTTGTTTGTTTCCTATAAAGTACCTTTATTTTTGTTTATATGGAGAAATTAACTGTCTCTCGTTACGCCTAAAAATAAGAAATAGCAAAATATGAGATATGATAAAAATAAAGAAAACATAAAGAGGAGAAAAAAAGGAAAATATTCAGTCAACTCATAAAACTCGTTGAGCCCACGCATCCGGAGTACGCCTTTAATGACAGACGATTGTTCATAATTGAAGCCGTTCTGTTCATTTGAGAAGTGGCAATTAACAAAACGCATTAATTTCTAATGTAAGTAAGTTGGTAAGTGAAAGTTGTGTGTTGCACGCACGCACCAGATTTTTTTTATTTAAAGACGGAATTCAACTTTTCTAAAAGTAAGGAAGGAACTAAAGAACAAATAATATGCATAGTATGTAGCACATAACTTATTAGAAAGGAACATTAATTTTTGGGGGTGGGGAAAGGGAGATTTGTATTTCATCTATTTATATATTTATTAATAAATTTATTTATGTTACCTAATTGTCTTATCCTACTTAACATTAGCAAGAAATCATAAGTTGACCTTGAGCGGATTCCCACCCCCATTACAAGAAATACGAAAGAATTCCAGGATATTATAAATATGTATTCCCTATACTGGAGACGGAGCGAGAGAGAGATAGGGGTAAGCGTGAGAATGTAGAAGGTGCTGTGGGAGTGGTGTAATTAGATGGGAGCCGGAGGACCCGTTAGACATTGTGCCGGGGGCTTACATGTTATTACCTAGCGGGACTGTCCCCTTCGTATTGTCGCCTCCTTCAATAGTCCACTTCGTCTCCTTTCTCACGAAATAAGGCAAAACTACCCGCCGAGGAGATGCTCACCGGATCTGTCGAGTCAGTACGTCACCCTCCGCAGCGAATCCTTCCCAAAGCAGTTCCCAAATCGAGGGTTAGGATTCTGGAAACCCGGCGAGGGAGAGCTTTCTCAGCATCACCCAGTTTGTACATTGCCATCTTTTGCCCAGATATTTGTTTCTGCAAATTGTTAATTATTCGTTAAATCTAAACAAAGTTTCTTTCCATTTAAAAACTCCATTAAAGAGTACTGAAAAGGATAAGTACGCATTAATTATTACCACACAGCTTACAGATCTACGGAATTTGTCTGCATTATCTGCATGTTGAATCAATTCCGGCAGTCGATGGGGGTCACCTGTGACGTGGTGGTTTGCACAGCAACTCACAATACTTAAAGTCGCGGTTTCGCGTCCCGCGGTGGCCCTAGAATTTTTTAATGGGAGTAGAAAATCCTCGTCTATGCCGTTCCTCCGATAGGACGTAAAATGGAGGTCCTGAGCCTGTACGATGTCACCTGTACAATACAGGTACCTGGATAGGCAAAATGTAGGACTCTCACTGTAGCATCGTCCGATTAGCCTTACAAGGGGACCACGTCACATTTCCCTCTCCGAATTTGATGAATTTTTTTTTGGTGATTCTACATCAGAAATAAGTCCAGCCGTTTCATTGAATGGGCCACCTTGACTGAGAAATTAAAAATTTTAGGTCCAAAAATCGTTAAAATTGGCTTTCACAAAACAGTCATTGCTCCATTCTACCTGAACCAATTTTAATGAAACTTTCAGGGATTCTTCTACTTAAAAATATAATAGACACATGTATCGGGATTTATCACAATTCACCCTAGTAAGGACAAAGCGTCTCATCAAAGTTGAGGCTTAAGTTAGTAAATTTAAGCTGCTAAAACCAACAAAGCATGCAGTGAAAATAAATAATTATCTTTCAACAAGACTGATGCGCATCACATATATATCATCTATTATGTGATTCTCTGGCCTTACTAGGGTGAATTGCGACAAATCCCGATACACGTGTCTAATTTATTTTCAAGAGAAGAATCCCTGAAATTTCATTAAAATTGGTTCAGGTAAAATGGAGCAATGACTGTTTCGTGGAAGCCAATTTTAACGATTTCTGATCCTAAAATATTTAATTTCTCGGTCCATATGGTCCATTCACTGGAACGGCCGGAAACGTCGACTTATTTTCGATGCCGAATCACCAAAAAAAATTTCATCAAAATCGGAGAGGGAAATGTGACGTGGTCCCCTTGTTAGTGGCACAAAGTGACGTTAAACAAACAGACAATCGATTTTAGACATAATTTCCAACAAAAAAGTTTATTCTAAGCACGGTCCTATTGTGCACAGGATGGTTGTCGGATTTATTGAATAGGATGAATCGATCAAAAACAGTTCAAGATAAAATAAAGAATATTTATTTTCGAAGATAATGATAATCTTGAGCTTTTTACTCTCAGAAGGTTATTGATTGGAGGGAATTCCGGAATTTGGTTTCTTGAAAATCAGAGGTTGTTCACGAATTATTTCCCTAACTTCCTGATAGACAACACGTTCCTTGATTTCAGGGAAAAATCAAAACATATTAGACATAAAATCATACTAGATTGATGGAGTATCATACTAGATTACGTTGGCAGATTTGTTTTATTACAAGGGATTCAGTCCGGTATGTCGAAAATTCAAAAATAAATTTTACGGCTCAAAAGAAATTTAAAAAGGAAAGTTTTTCGTTTGAGAGATATTTCACATATATTGTTTTCAACTTTTTACTATCTTTAAGTGTAAGAACGCTATTCGATTCATGATTTACTTGGGAAATCTTTACAGTGATTACAGCTAAGGTATGGACATGAGCCAAAAAAATACAATCCACAAAAAATCGGAAAATTATTATTTCACACCATCCACAACACCAACAGTCAAATTAAACATTCAAGACAAATACACCACACTTGCATGCTTCATCTCAAAATCAAACAAATCCACTTGTTTCCTCCTAGCTCATATCTAGTCATTATGGTGCTTTATATATACCTACAACAATAGGTTTGTGAATATGAAACTTGATTTTTTTTTTCATTTTATAAAAATGTTTATCCTACAAAAATCACATAAAAATGTTATTCCAAATACTTTTCATCCATTGCTATACATTGTTTCTATCTTTATGACTCACAAAAAAAAAAGGTTCTTTTGTGGCAAACCAGTCGTCGAGCCATTTTCGTGTATTTCAGTACAGAACGGTACATTGTTCTACAAGTTCCGTAATTGATTGTACCGTAAAACAAGGTAGTAGGAGAGAGAGCTAAGTCTGCATTTAGCCGAATGTAATAGGATTTTCCATCGCATCAGTTCCATTATGTCCTTCACTGGTTTTTCTGTATGCGGTGATACATTCTCTTGGAGCGAAATCACTTTATGTGGCGGTTGTTTATATTCTAGTGTTTTTCTTAGTATTAGGTAAATATGTTTTGCGTTTAGCATTAGCAGTTTCGCCAGGTGTTAGCAAATCATAATCGACCATACACTTCTGATCTCACCGAACACAGAGTAATGTCTTCTCTCCATATCAGTGCTTGCGATTCGCTGTCTTCAAACGTTTTCGGTGGTTTCCCTTGTTCTTCATTTTTCGTCCGAAAGAAATGCGCATTACCTAGAGCATGCTCACATCAAGCGTTCAAAGCAATATAGAGTAATGTCTTCTGCTGCAGTTTTCTTCAAATGCAAACAGATAATCAATGCTGTCCGCTACCCCTATCCTAATTATATCTGGATAGGCAAAATTTAGGACTCTTACTGTAGCCACGTCCGATTAGTCTTAGTAGCGTAAAGGGACCTTAAACAAACAAACAATGCTGTCCGCAAATCATGCTCTACACAAATAAAAACTGCATAGCTCGTAAAAAAAACTTACATTAATAAAGATATAATATAGTTATCAGCTGATAACAAACAAATTCGTGTCGATCATGTGGTTCAGCACAACTGAACTTACATCATGCATTATACCTACAACATAAGATAAGGAAGTTCTTAGGTACTAAAAATAATTTATAGAAATTAATACGTCATATAATTCAATAAAAAAATTATTATATTTTTAGACTTACAAAAGGCCGCATGGCCGAAATGAAGTCAACGATTAACCGAAATAAATGAATGATTTCCGGGAAAAGGCATCTTCCTTTTGCGGAAGGCATCATCTCTGTTAATCCTAACTCAATATAATCAAAGGTTTAATTTCAGATAATTTTGTAAAATGACTTCCACACTAGCCTGATTAAAGAAGTTTTTACAGCCATCCATGATATTTTTTTTCTTTTTTATTCATAATTAAATAAGGTCAAATTTAAATATAAATGAAATCATAATAAGGCCAATTTAATAAAGTTTTCAGTTTAGAAATTCAAAAACATGATATGTAGATCAGTGACATTTGAATGTTTTCCAGGTTCTTTATTTATGATGCAACTGTGCCCAATTTAAAGACATTTTGGAGTTACGAACTGTCTTGATTTGTTATATTACTTGTTACAGGTCTAAAAACGCTTCTTTTTTATAAAAAAAAATGGCGGAGAAGAATGAAAACAATGATCATAATAAAACATAAATCAAAATAAATTATTTATAAAATTTATCCAAAAAATGTAGGGCGTTATGAACTCCGTTGTTGATCGTCTTATAACTTGATTCTACTCCCAATCTTGTTTTCTCCAAAAATAATGGACTTGCAATCAAGCCACTCATTTGAGAGTTCTATGTGAATGAGGCATACAAAAGAAAGTAATAGTTAATCTAAAACGCTGTCATCGTTTCTTACTTATTTAAGTATTTTACTTTTACTTTTTGAAATTTTTGTTTAAATATTTATGAAAATTCGATAGCATGGAATCACTCAGCTGTATCTCAATAGTGATTTTTTAAATATGGATAGTAAGTGAAACAGCACTACCCCCTGCAGGAATCCTTGTGCCTCTTGCTCACTGGCCGTGTCCGACCAAGGTCTCTCAGGATGGCTTTAGTCCCAAACTCAATTCAAAATAAGCTAATCAACCGATAACTGATAAACTTCTTTTATAATATATTTTTATAATACATTTCATGTTATTATATTAATAATTTCAATAGGGTATTAATTTTTGGCTATATGCAAGATGTGTCCACCCATTAGGATTTTCTTGGGTTTTAAACTAACATTTAACTAACATTAATACTTAAATTTAAAAAAAAAAAACTAGTTGATATCATTCCAAATCGTGTGATCCATGAAACGCATCATGTTTCTGCTCGTTCTTATAGATTTTTTAAATCTGTTAAATAATGTTTTTCTTCCACTTATAAGACCACTGCGTTGTGAATTACCAATTATCTAAAATTTAAAATTATATTTGGACAAGATTGATAAAATTTTGAACTGTTTTCGATCTTTCTTGTCGAAATTTGTAATTGTTTGACTGCCCATAAAATAGAATGAAATTAATGGTGAAATTAGTTTTCTTAGTTTCAAATTAAGTATAATAGTAAATTATTATTAATTATGTTTTATAGAAATTCGGATCTTATGCTTTTTCGTTTTTATTTTTGTCGCAATATGTTGGTGAATATACAGTTTTTATAAAAAGGTTTGAGAAAATTCTTTTTGTGTGGGTCAGCTGTTGGAATGGGAAAGGTAATAATGCTATTGGCCAACGTCTATATTTTTATTGATAAGAGTAGATCATGTCACGCGTTGCTGTGGCTAAGTATCTATAATGCGTTGAATTAATTATATCCTTTTATGTTTAATACAGTCAAATCAAATTCACTGATAAAGATAAAAATGTTTCAGCTAATCTAAAAACCAACGGGATTCAAAATAGAACTTTACGCCAAATTGTTTGGTAAATAATTTAGAAGGGTTGACGTTTTTAATTTTTAAATCTCATATTTGACTATAGTAAGTATTAATGATCCATTCATTCAGCATTTGCTGGATTATTCCAGCAGAGGCAAGAGTAAATATAAACAACACAAATGTAAAAGGAACTAATAAAGAATATAAATGGAATATGGTTTAGATACACAGCAGTCGGTTAGACAGAAAAATGTACCAAATTAATCTTTTGTCATAATACATATTGATTAAATTCAGAATATAACGTTAATTTATAACTTTTTATAATAGTAATTTATATTTTTTAATTATTAGAATTCACAATTTCTATTGACTGTAATGCTAATAGGTGCACAATGGTTTTGAGTAGTTTCTGATTTTACCCCCGTCAAACATCGTGACACGAGATTTTTGTATATACAAATTTGTTTGAAAAACAAATTTTTGGTTTTTTTAATCTGCTACTAGAAGAGAATTTTGTCTTAAACAAAAACTCGAATAATACTTATTAAACGAAATAGCTTTATCCCATTGGGTTCCTATGAGTTGTTAGTTTCCAAGGACAATCCCTGGCAGAAGTGAAACTCGCAGACGTTAGAAGCAGGTTTCGATAAATGTTCCGAATTAAGTAACGGGGTCGAAGAGTCGGTAAAGCACACGGACGCACAATCGATTGGTTCGGGCGGCTATCTCTTCCAGCTCTCCACTCTGGAATTACTGGAGCGTGCCCTTTCTGCCTGTCCGGCCGCCTCTCTGGCTGGAGCTTTCCTCGGCTCAAAAAAATAAATCAGAGATCTTCGGGAGATCGCTAGGCGAGTTGTTCAATATGTTCTTTGTAGGGAGAGCCATAGGTATGTAGTGTTGTTTTCCAACCGAATGTCATGTAAGAGGGAAAAATAAAATTCGAAATCAATGAAAAAATCCCTTGGTTTTCGAATAATGACAGGAATACAGTTTAAATCATTTGAATATTAACTAGCAGGAAACATATTCAATTGTTAGTGAACTTCTAGTATTCCTACAATACATTGTAAAAGTATTGGTTCTCAAGAGCCCCAGTGCTCTTTCCAACTTCGTTTGCTCATTTATATTTGAAGAGCAACCATTTTATTCAATATTACCAACCATACTTAGCGTAAGAGAGAAGTTTATTCACCTCTACCAGCTTCCTTTAGATGAAACTCTAATATATAATAATAATAAAAATAATGTCTTACCTTGAAGAAAAATACAATCCATTATAACTGTATATCTGTATTTCCAGGCTTCTTTTCCATATCCGATTAGAGAGATCAAATTTTACTCATTCAAATAATTTTTCACTTCTATCCAATTTAATGTAGTTTTTCTAAACCATTTCCACATGTGTTCATTTAATATCGTATAAATACCTATAAAATGGAGTATATCTTCCTTTTCTTGTTTGTTGCATAAACAGCAATTTATTTTCGAATTCTTTAATAACTCAGGTAGTTCGGACACAATTCACCCATTAACTTCATTATTCATTGAATATAATTTCTTTTGAAGTTGTTGAAATATTCAACATTATCAGGACGTCCAAACATTATACCTTGATGTAGGATAAACATCTAAGTAAGCTATCCCGTATACTTTCAATTAATTAGATGAAACTGCAATATCGTTATTGTTCAGTTATTATAAAAGCAAGTGATCTATGCTTATTTACCTTTTTATTTTATTATACTTACAATTATAGGGATATTAATACTCCAAGGATATTAATACTCCTCTTTTCTTAATTACAACAAACATTTATTAATAACATATAATCGAAGATTATTATATAGTTTTCGAGTTATGGGAAAATTAAGTATCCTTCTTTTCATCACTTTCTTCCCCTCTCTTTTCTCCATGCTCTGACTATTTGGGGATTTCCCTGGAAGGAAGAGGTATAATCTTAAAATTTATCCCTCGTTCATCATATTGGATAAGGTATTGAGAAATACATGACGTACAAACATAAAAAAACCCTTTCTGAGAAATCATGTGGCATCTTCAATGAAAGACTACTACATCTCTAAAAACCGTTATTTTTCATTTTAGTTCTAATCTTGAAACTGATGGGAAACCGACATCGTTTAAAATATAACCTAATTTAAGATATTTATTAATAGATGCTTTTGTTAATTTGTCATTTTTTTAAAATTTAAATGCTAAAGTAATAAATTTGAAAATATGTTGTTCAAAAAGTATATAATCACGAGTAGTAAATTTGTTTCTCCATTGTAAAAAGTAATTGCTTAAACAATAAATCACTCATTCATTCTAGTAATTTTGGTTTCTTAAAATGAAGTATAAGCTTTTCTAAACTTAAATAACTGCCTCAAAGTGGATTCAGAAGATTAAATGAGACACTATAATTATAGAAATCTAATATTCTCTGATTTATGTTTTTTGAAGTTATGATACTCTTGTATTGAAGGTGCGGTATAATAAAGAAAGATAACTTACATTATCAATTAAAAAAATTAATGTTCACAATTCAGTAACTTAACGAGCTATTTTTAAAATGTCTCAATGCTTATTATAATGACAATTAAGTGGATTTGGTGGCCCATGGATATCAATATTATCACTTTAAAAAAAAAAATATTTCATATTATTAACTCATCATCATTTATATTATAGAAATTAATACTCATATTTGCATTCCATCATCATAAATGATAAAGAATTAAAAAGTAAATTTTCCACATTACAAATAAGATATTAAAAAGAATAAATGTCCCAACGCTTAAAATAGTTATTTATTATACAAGTGACGAAAGTAGATCATTTTACAACTCGAGTGAAACGTTTACCCAAACGAGCGAAGCGAGTGTGGTAATTTCACGAGAGTTGTAAATTCTACTTTTTTCACGAGTGTAATATTAAATTTTTTCTGTAATCGTGTAATACATGATCAGATCTAACCAGAATATGAATAAAATTAGGATGTTGTGAAGATTATGGTTGTTGGTAGGTTATAAGCATGGTTGTGAAAGGTTATGTGTTATAAACAAGTGCAGGTTATAAACAAGGAAGGTAATTATTATTATATTTAAATTTTAAAATATATTGATTATTTCCACTAATAATTCATTCACATTTCAATTTATTTTGTTAAAATAAATTCTTACAATGTTAAGAAACATTTAAAAGCATTTAATTTCCAACTTCAAATTATTTTTTAATTTATACTTATTACTAATTAAGAAGGCAATTCACTTTCTTCACTTGTGAAGAAAGTAATCACTTTCTTCACTCTATTGCAAAATGTTTCACTTTCTTCACTCATTTCAGTTTAGTAATGTTACCATTATTCAACGATTACAGAAAAAAATATTATTACGCTTATTTAAATATTTGTTAATGAATATTTATTTATTATTTAAATATTTGAATATTTGTTAATGAATGTTCTTCCGGTGATCAGTTGAAGAAGATATGAAGTAAATATTTATCAGTATTTTCCAAAGTTTCAATTGCTTCAATATCAAAGTTTCAAATTCCATGTGGGGATGTTAATTCCACTTTCGCACCTATGAGTTGCCTTCAGTCCTCCCTGTTTTGTATTTGCTTTTTAGTCGAAACCAGAGCTCGGACTTTTATGCAGTAAAAAGCGTCAAAATATGCGGCAAATTATACAGCATAAAATCTTAAGATATGCTATTAAACAACTATAAAGTTCAAAGATACTAATGTGTATAAAATATTTCACAGGAAAGAAAGTGGAGACTAATTAGAAATGAAACCAAAATTGTTTTAAATTTTGTTGAATCTTAAACAAACATAATAGGTAAAATGATGGTCAGGATTTTCAGTTTACAATGATTTTATTATGGTAAGCCAACGTTTCAACAACAAACAACAAACAACAACACGTTTCAAACAAACATACATTTCAGATCTTAACATTAAACATATATAAAACTAAAATATAAAAATAATTCAAACCTACTAGTTAACAAGAATAACATTAATAAAGATAACTTAATTAAACATGTTCGGTGACGGCCTCACTGAACAGACTCAGCGGCTTGCTATGGAATAGAAGAGGTTGGTTACCCGTAGATAACCCGTCTCTATTAGCCCTCGTGGCATAAAGTGGACGTTAAAAAAATAAAAAATAAAATAATCAATTAAACATATATAAAACAAGTGAATTAATCAATAAAATTCTCTGACTTATAATAAATTATTAAATTATCTAAATTTATTTCTGTGGATCCTTCTATCGTTTAAAATATTTATATTATTAGAAAATGATTTTTAGACATCAACTGATGTGATTTGAACAAATTTATAAGCGTCTAAAATTATAGGGTCGTTGTCGCTGAGAACAATCGACTGATCCCTGTTTAAAATTTTATTTATATTTTCCAGGATATTAATCCCTGAATTTTTCATAAAAAGGTCTTTTATTTTCTCTTTCAAAGCTTCACCAACATGGCCTGGGATGCGATTTATATTATTACTTACTAGAAAGGGAGGTGGAAAAACGGGAATCTCAATAATTATTGGTCCGAAGAAGAACTTATTTACGGCGAATAACCTTGATTGAAATCTTACTTCCATTATATGTTTAAATGTATAGTTTACTTTATCAGATCATCAAAATATGCAAATATATGCAGTTACCATAAAATATTCAAAATAAAACTTGGCCAATTAGATCTGTGTAGTTTAATTCGTAATTATATATGTTCATCTCATTTAAAGAAGCAAGCAAACAAAATATGCAATTGCATAAACATTATGGGTTATAACTTAATTCGATGGGCTGTGTCATGGTAAACCCAATAACTGTCTAAACTCCATTTTAGTAGCTTACATTTTTAGTATATTGATGAATATGATCTAATTATAATACTGCGTCAAGTAATGTTTACTTACTTTTTCTTATGCGGATAACGATATAAACTTCATTATTGAGATGCGGATTAACGCGCTCTTAAGTAAAGGAACCAGACCCGATCTTAATCTACGTTTATATTGGTTTTTTTCCCTGGATGATCTTATGGTTGTTGATTGTGGTGTGGAAGGACTAATTGGCCGGTATGTTTGCCAACACCAGTGGCTAATAGGAAGGGGGCAGTGGCCAAAGGGAGCCGCCCCTCTGGAGCACATGGCCCCACGATTTCATGCGCCACCTGGTTCGGCACACAGCACATGTTCCCCCCGGCGATAATTCGATTAGTCTTAGCGGCTCCTTTTACCGCTACAGCTATCCCACTATTTTTAGTCACTTTACCACTATTTATTGTATTGTTATTGCTAATGCGAAAAAAAGAAACACATAAAAACGCACATCCATTCACGAAACAATATAATAGTATTATTTTATTTGCTTTATTACTTATCTATGATCGACAATGAATTGAAAGCAACTAAGTCTCAATCGGTCGTTTTATTAACTAGATATGTCCAAAAATGCGTTTACCACGTTCACGCCGGGGCTGAATTCATGCTCCTCGCCCATTGGCGGCTTACCTTAATGATTTTCGCTCTATCGGATGGGAATTATTCAAGGTTATTATGCAGTATTGACAATGCAACATTAATAAAAGAAATAATACAATCCCACCTCGTTATACATCGTCATGGAAAGTTTTGTGATTGACTAAGGTGTCAGTTGCGGCAGTCTAGTGTGAGCCACCGGTGGTACACGCCGGCGTGATCGTTTTAAATTTATTTTTGGACTCCTAAAAGCTTAAGACACATAATTCGAGGGAATTATATTTCTGAATTTGAGTTCTAATTAGAGATATACGTATGAGAATGTAAGAGAACCTGTATCTTTTCTTTTCTTCATATAATTTAGTTTGCGAGCTAGTTGAATTTCTCAAAAGATTGTTTCTTTAATTAACGTCACAAACTACGGCTAATTGGACAATGCTATGGTCAAATTCCGAAGAAATTATAAAATGTTTTGATATACCTGAAAACAAGCGTGAAGTTCTAATTTTTGCAACTGTTTTCCCTAAAATAATGGAACGGGGATAAATATACTAATGTACATATATCCCATGTTATTTTAGGAATTGATATTATGTTTTATCTTTTATGCACCTGTAATTCTGGTACAATTCATATGTTGTTTTCCTTAGGAATCAAAATTGGAAAATCTTATGGAGAAAATGTTTTTGTATTTTTTTGTTTGTTTAACGTCACTTTATGCCATTAAGACTGATTCGGATCATACTTCAGTGGGAGTCCTAAATTTTGCCTATCCAGATGTAATTAGGATAGGGATCTTTAACGAATATCTGACATCGCTCGGGCTCGAGACCTCCATTTTACTCCTTATCCAAGAGACGACCTAGCCCAGGATTTTTACCATTATCCGAGGGACGGCATAGCTAAGGGTATATGACTCCCTTTACGAAATCCTATGGCCACCGCGGGATGCTAACCCGCGACCTTTGGTATTGTAAGCTCCCTTGCAAGCCACTATCCGACGATTGATTCAACTGTTCAAATATATGAATTAATTTATGTGATTTCCTAAATTAAAGGTCATCGTAGATCCAAGCCCAACTCAGTCAAAAATATCAGATTTGTCTTTCTTAAAATAATTTTAATAACAATGAATAAATTATTCTATCAATACTATAATTAACGTAACCATTACTTCAATATTTTCACCGACAGGTATTCCTCATTCGAACTTGGGATCATAAATATCTTGAATCACATGTCTAAACATGGAAGGAGATATAAATAAATTAAAAGGATATTTACCCAGAAAGAAATTTATCAGGTACGCATGCACAAACCGATGTTTTACCTTTGCTGCCCAAATTGGCAAGCTTATTTTCTTCTCACAATACACCTCCAGTTTCTTCGGATATCATTTCAATCAATTCTATAAAATTTAAATTTTAAAGCCATCGCTAAGTTACTTGTGAACGTTGCGTATTTATATTACGTCATAATATAAGCGAACTCCCATCGCGTCCTCAGGGATAAAGGTTCTTGATCGACTTTCTACGGTCCCAGCTTTCGACTCCCGCTCGTTACGTTCGCTCTACGGGTAATAACTAACCAACGATGGTTCTCTTTTCAGTTGAGATCGGGGCCAAAATAAACGACGTCATGTTGGTTTCACCCAAAAGTAAAATATGCTGTTCTAATATCGTTTAAATAGTTTTAAAAATGACGAATACTAATTAGAAATGTCTCCACTTCCAAATAATATCCGCTGCATTGGTGTTTCCATGTTTCTCGGATGAATTCCTCATTTTTTCAGTATCACTGCAACCTTCACTAGCTTTTTGAAAATATCCCTACACAGTGTATTGATAAAGGAACATAAGCACTTTGATCACATCCTCTATGCTGAAAAAGAACAATGTGATAGCGTTTAGACCTAACATTTCGATTCCAGAGACGAAATAACAGCTTATGCCTTTGTGTTCGAAAAGACAAGTCTTAATCTAGTTGAAGAAACAACTGTAATCACAACTGTTTTAAATTTATACTAAAATATCTAAACAATGGAATAAACAATTCTTTGACAAACAGTTTCTTATTACGCTTTGATTACGGTTTAGCATTATCTAGTTTAATCACAATGGAACCAGCTGAAAAGTACCCGAATCGTTCAGTCGACCGTTATGGAGAAGAGAGAGATCCAAGAGTCAACTGCTTTGGTGAGCCTGTTAAATATATGTTTACACATAAAAAACTTACTTTTTTTAATAATTTCGCTCTTGAAAATAACTGTAAAACAAAAGATGTATGAACTGTAGCATCACAATGGTTCTTAGTCATGTCAAAAGGATTAAGATCACTGCAGTCAGTCTTTGCGAATGAATGTCTAAAAGATTACAAATGGGTACGTGAACATAATTTCTTGTAAAGGGGCGCATACTAAAAGACCCAGACGGCGTAAATGAGACCAGGCAAGCTATGAATTAAATCAAAGTCCCCCCTCACGAAATTAATAATATATAGAAAATAATTGATCGTCATAATTTAAATTATTTCTATGAATCGTACTAAACTAAAAAATAAAATAAAATTAATAATAACATGATTCGCTGTCTTTGTATCAGTGCCAGGACCCGACAAACATCTCCCAGGTCATCATTAAGTTCGAAAAGTCGACGTTTTGCAGTGCTCCCCAAATAAAATTTCTATAATCGCCTCTAATCTTATATGTGCAATATTATTAAGGTTGTGTGCCTACAAATTGGATCTTCTGTTTAGAATAGTATAAGGTTCTATTATTACTTTAGGAAATCATATTTATTAAATTTCCTGCTACCTATTAATGAATGAAAGATATATCTTTCAAATTATCCTTCCATCTTGTAATGAAGCTCTAAAACGTTCTTGGTATTGTAATTCTTTTGCATAACAAATCAAAAGACATCGTTATTCTTGGCCATATATCAAGATACATTCTTATCGTTTTCTGCTTCATAATAGAATTGAGTAGTTCAAGCCTGTTTTCCTGTTGAAACATGTACGTTTCAGTAAGTAATTATATGAAATTTTGAAATCGACCAGTGGGGATTAAGAAGAGAACATGAAGACGATAATAGCCAAAGAGACGGTCTTCGAAGATGATTTCTCTGATCAAGCTTAAAAATAGATATTGATAGACTGGGAATCTGAGCTGGACAGAAAGAAATTGTTATAACAAAAAAGGTTTGAAAGAGCAAATTGATATATGCCGGACAGAAATGAGAGGATGTTGAAATCCGCTGCAAGGGAGAAATTTTGGAGAAACATTGGAATATTACTCCTACATGAGTAGAATAAATGGCAGCAATGGGTAGGAACGTTTCCCCAATATCTGCTGCAAGAGTCTGGTGAGAAGTGTGAAGGAAATCAATGCCAAGCACTTTGTGCGAATGGCAGCATACCTACCTCAGAATCTGACAAGGCACAGTCGGTTGTATATTTCTTTTTATTTCCTGATCACGAATTACTACAGAAACACTTCCATTGAAGAGGCGTCTCAGGAATCCCAACGTGCTCTTTGCAGAAATTACCGAAAAAGACTTGGACTCTTGTCTTGCTCTCCAGGATATCAGGAACACTTTCAGGGGATCCGATGGATCCCACAACTGGATGAATCATCTTTGATAGGCAATCGTAACACGTCTGAACTATTATTCTTAATTGACAAAAAATTTAAATAAATCTTCCTCCCTCCCTCTCTCTCTCTCTCTCTCTCTCTCTCTCTCTCTCTCTCTCTCTCTCTCTCTCTCTCTCTCTCTCTCTCTGGAAGATGGCAGAATACAGAGAGCGCTCAACGCGGCTATACGGTTTATCTTCTGTATTAAAAGAGATGAACACATTAGTCCGTACATAAAAGAGTTATTCTGGTTGCG
Organism: Aelia acuminata; assembly: GCA_911387785.2. Classification (NCBI taxonomy): domain Eukaryota; kingdom Metazoa; phylum Arthropoda; class Insecta; order Hemiptera; family Pentatomidae; genus Aelia; species Aelia acuminata. Next base: position 37,867,075 of record OU426983.1, read on the forward strand.
AGCTAAGGAATATAGGAGGCTCAACCTGATGTCCGTTGCAAGAAGAATCCTTGATTCTGGAACCCCCGAAGACCTGCACAATCGTTTCGAAACAGTAAGTAGCGAGAGGCTTCAGGGCAGATTCAGGATACCGGCATGTAGGACGGAGATCATGAGGAATGCATTCCACGTTGCGGCAGCGAGAGAGCTCAACAAGCTTCCAGTAGAGGTGAGATCGGCGTCTTTCTTCCGCAAGGCTTGTCTCCGACGATTCTTGGACGCGGGCCAGTCGAGTGCACCTTAACATATCCCATCCATTTCAAATTACCCAATCCCCTTCCTTCAACCCCTTTTCCATTTGCATTCATCCTACATTGATAATTATTTTTTATTTATTTTGTTTTTTGTTATTTTTTATTAATTTTTTTTTTTTTTTTTTTTTTTTTAATTTCTTATATATTAATTTTTCCTTAGAGGTGTGTTTTTACTTTACCCCCATAAATATAAAGCAAAATAAAAAAAAATAAACGAAGAAAGGCAGTGAAAATGATATTTGTCTTTATTTTTATGTTTATTATCTATCTATAAGCTCTCAGCTTGATGTTACACTTTACTTTATCTTATTAAATGTATTATGTTTTTATTCATTGCTGTAACCATATGCATATATTTGTCTGTAAGAAAGGGCCAAAGGCCCTAAGACAATAAAGAATCAATCAATCAATCTCTCTCTCTCACTCCCTCTCTCTCTATGTATCTCCCTCTCTCACTCCCTCTCTCTCTATGTATCTCCCTCTCTCTCTATCTATCTCCCTCTCTCTCTATCTCTCCCTTTCTCTTTCTCTCTCTTTCTTACTCAGGTTTATTTTTGTTCTATATTTTAATTATTTTCGTATTGTAAATAACATATTTTGTAATCAGGCTTTTATAAGCCTGAAGTTTTTACTTTAAGAATTGTATCTGTACGAGAATATCCCTCAACAAACAAATCCTTCTGTATTAACTTCTTCAACTACTTCGATGTAAAAAAATATCCGTCAAACAAAATATGTAAAAAAATGCATACCTAATTATATAATAAAAATCATCATTTTTAAACTTGGGTTTTTCTTTTACAGAATGTTTCGCCAATACTCCCTGCTACAACGCTATTTCAGCTCAGTACTGCATCAGGCAGTCTCGGCCGAGATTCCTATCACTCTGCCCCTTCAAGAGACGGATGAAAATGGAGTTCGCTTTGAGCAGGAAAGCTCTGAGGAAGTTCCTGGAGTCGATGGGTGCCCGACCGGTAGTTGAACAACCACCAGATTTAGATAAAAAGTAAATGCTTGTTTCACTAAATCTCTCTCTAAATTAAAGATGAAGACGCTAGCAAAATGTTGGTTTTTGGATATGGTTTACCCATAAAAAAAGTGTACACAAATGAAGATGATTGGGCCACCAGCATTATAAGTTTATAATGTTTCATACACTTTAACTATTTTATGAACTTAACGCGCAGCGTGCAAATTATGCACTTTAACAAAGGCAACTTAACAGTATTCTGTTAATCCAAACTATTGCGCATTTGTACAGTTACTATTATAAATAGCTATTTTCATTTTATATTATCTTTTTGGTTTTGCTGCATTAATCTAATTTAAAATATACGAAAACGTTGATAGTAAAATTCTCGAACATACCGATGCATTTGATCTTAAAAAATTAAAATGCTTCAAAATCTCACAATACCGTTCCTATTATATTTTAAGTCGTAAAAATATATTCAAATAACCATCCTTAAAATAAAAGTTGAAATGATTATAAAAAAGTAACATTTTCATCCAAAAATACATGTTATATTTGTTTTAACTCGTCCCTTTTATGTGAAAACATGTATTTTAATGCCTTTTTTTTATATTCTTCTTATTTATATTATAATTATATATATAAACAGTAATTATTAAATTGTGACTAAGTTCTAATTCCTGTTTTCAAGAGTTTTATGAAATGTTTCATCAATTTCAAAATAAGTCAGTGATTGCAACTAAGACCTTCTAACGCTATCTGTCAGCGTCATTTGGAACTAACAACTTCCATGGAAAAAATAATACTTTATTTATAATTTTCAGGTATCGATACTTAAATCGAAAGATATACGGAATTTTTTCTCCTTAATAAACAAAAAAAAAAAAAGAGGATATGGAACTTAGATAATGTGATGCGGTACGGGCACCACAAAACTTTTGCTTATCACCCTGCTCTCTGTGACTAAAAATAGATTTTGGTTTTTGAAAAAGGCTTAGTCAATGGAAAACCTTTTTTTATTTTACTAAAACGTACTACAGTCAGTGATTTCGGGTTAGTCGTTTCGATTTTCCTACATCTTTGGGGGATTATATAAATAAATCCCCAGTCAACTTCCATGTGAACGATGATCGCTTCTGAAAAATATATGGTATTCTACTTCTATTTATATACTTACTTATATTTCTTAGATAGAGACATTATTAGAATTAATAGTCAAGAAAATTGTGGTTAAAGCAAATTGTATTCACATTCACAAAACAGCACGCACTTGGTCTTCTCTTACAATGCTCTCCTCTCTTCTCTCTCAATTGTTTTTATTAGATTAAATTATAAGAAGGAATAAAATGATTGTTGGTAATTGTTAAAGTCTCGATTTAGTTTGAATAAAGTCGCAATCAGTATCACGGAAACCAATAGTTTCCATTAATTAATTAATTAATCTGATTAATAAATAATTAATCTGAAAGTAGTTTTTAACCCTATATTTCGTATCAACTACTTTCTACCAAATTATGAACTAAATATTATTTTTTTTATAATAAGCTTTTCAACTATATTTGGTAGTTATAAAACTATAGTGGACAAAGCGCCGCCAATTTATAATTTTTTAATTTCGTATTGTTATTTTTTTAATCATACTTTAATATTTGATGATATAAAAGACAAATTAAAATATGTTGTACTTCAAAAGTAATGGAAGGAAACACAACCATATTTTACAAAATTCAACATTAACTTCAGATTTATAAAAATAAGGAAATTGGCTCTTACTTTACTTTGGTGTTACACCGACCATATTATACCTGTATATTAATACTTGTATTACCGGAAATGGAAATTTCGTTATTAAAAAAAATACTTTTTTATTTATCTTTTATTTGGTCATGAACTCCTTTCATATTTTATATTTAGCTATTTCTTGTTAGTATGAATAGTAAGAGACTATTGTTTACTCTAAATAAACCAAATTTTAGTTACTTCAAAGGAAGAATTTGACCTTTGCGATTTAAGATCTATAAAATCATATCTACGATTATGAAACCTACCTTATATTAAACAGCACTTCCTTCTGATTACAAATGAAAGTTTAATTAAAATCGTTTGAGCCGTTTTTGAGAAATCGTATAGAGGAGAAAACCCGTTGAGATAAATTGCCCTAATAAAGTACCAAATTGTTGACTATATTAAATTGTTGACTTAATATCGTTGAAATATTTGCTGTCGCATCACGGGCTTATACCAACGTCAAGTACTTGGTTTCAGTTATGTACGACAAATAGCTTCTGAGATAGTCTGTTCATACAAACATATTGATCACTATTTCACCGGAGCCCAAAGTCAAAATTGTTCACGATCTCAATAGTTTCTCTTTCCATATATTTCATGTATAGTTAAGAGACAGTAAAATTAAATAAAAGAGTTTATAAGAGCTCTTCTTTTTAAAGTGTAATCAATAGACTAATAATTACAGAGGTTCTATAAAGAGCATGTACTCTGTTTACATCTATAACTTTTAACAATGTACAACTACACTACTTTAGTTCGGAGAGGTGAATGTAAGAAAAGAGGAGCTATTTTCGAAACGACATAAAAGGGACAAACATTTTCATAAATGATGTATTATGCAAAATACGGTATGGTTTTGATAGGGGAAAAAACATGTTATCTGCAGTAAGTCTTTCTCAATGGCCCAAGATGATCCTGGAAGCTCTCGCTGCCGGAAGGCCCCTTTGTGATGCCCACTTACCACATTTGACGGTTCCCATAAAATTATAGAAAGTCTCGATCACTTACATATCTTATATATATATATATATATACATATAATATTTTCAATTTTTTATTTTTTCCACGTTACCTTAGGATCTAATCTATGTAAGAAATACGTTAAATCATTATTTTATGCATCATATCTGACCGCGAGCAGCTATTTTCCAAAAAAATAATTTTGTTTCATTGTTTTGTACCTCCCCGGGGTACAATAAAACAGCTGAAAAAAAACCATAATTAACAATAAAACTTTATTCAGCTTCCAGTCGGTTTTTCGTTCTTCTACTGTAGGATAGCCAAGAAATTCTTCAGGAAAGAGGAAAGTTTGACTTTGGAAGAAAGTTGTCATAAATTAATACAATTTTTTTGGTGTTCCGCTCTCAATTTTGCACCAATCTGTAAGAAAATAAAAAAACGGACAGCTTATTGCACAATGAAAAACACATGCCGCACGATGAAACACTCGTGGGACTCCATGAAACGTTTCATTGTGCCCCTAACGCCCTTGTTTCAAGGAACCCCATACGAGCCACTTTGATGTCTTTAACTTCCTTCTTTAAAACTTAACGATAAACGTGAAGAGGTTGAAAATCCAAGGTCAGGCAAAATCTTAAGAGATACATGCATAATGAAAAAGAGCAGATTGAATAAAATAATTACTCATAGGTTCGACGAAAATTTTTAGTTTTCCCAAACAAAACCGCATTTCAGCACGTGGAGTCTGTCATGAAACAAGTGGAAAGGGGACGATATACTGACTTACTGACTTTGTTTGGAGCCACCCTTGCCGCTCGCTGGGTGGAATTTGGTTGCTATAGACCTTTTGGTTCGTCCAGTGCATCGACTGTTTCATTGTGCCCCGTGTTTCATTGTGTATATATATATAAATATATATAATTGTTTTAATCATTAATTGAAAAAATTGGTCCAAAGGTTTTCACATACATAGAGAAAATCCCCTGCCCCTACTTACCAGGTGTGTAAATATGAAACCGGAATTTTTCAAATAGCAAATACGAGTTGATTGTGTAAAAATGATACATAATTTTTTATTCGAAGTACTGTCCTTCGTTATCTACGCATTTTTCCCATCATTCAGGCAATTTGTGGATTCCCCGCCAAAATTATGCTTCCTCTTCTGAGTCAAACCAATCACTTAACCAATTTCGTACATTTTCATAAGAAGTGAAGCGCTGCTCAGCTAGTGCGTGTCCCATTGATGCAAATAGGTGGTAATCGGATGGGGCCAAATCTGGTGAATAAGCCGCATACGGAATAATTTACCAACCAAACACTTAAACACTTGGATCGTTTCCTTGGTCCGTTTAGCCGAATGTGATGGGGCATTGTCGGGGAGCAAGATCACTTTGTGTGTCCTTTCTTGATATTTGGGACTTTTTGGCGCAAATCTTTGTTCAAATTTATCATCTGTTGTAAGTAGCGTTCCGTATTAACAGTTTCCCCAGTTTTCAGCAGCTCATAGTAGGTAACACCCATCTGATCACACCAGACACAGAGCATTTTCTTCCTCCCCACGCGATGCCGATGGTTCACCAGGAGCTACCCAGGATTTTTAACGCTTAGGATTCTCGAAGTAAATTCACTTTTCATCACCAGTCACAATTTGATGAAGAAATGACTTTTTTTATGTACAGCAGCAGCATTTGCCATGAGGTTTTTCGAGCTTTCTGCTGCCTGTCATTCAGTTAGTGAGGTACCCTTTTTCCGACCTTCTGGATCTTCCATGCCTTTCAAACAAATGAGACGGTGTCACATGTAATAATTGTTAACAAACGCTTCCGAATCAGCGTTTTCAGTTTTTTTTTTTGTGGTTTTCCACGGTCTTTGTTTCTTTTATCGAAATCCATCTTTAAATTTTTTGAACCAATCGAAACATTGAGATTTGCCTATGGCATGCTCCCCGTAAGCTTCAACAAGCATCCTATGTATTAATGCTCCAATTTTTTTCAGAAGGAAACGGAAAATAAATGCTGTCCGCAAATCTTGATTTGTTGGTACAAAAGTCGACATGTTCAACGCCACTAAAAACACGGTTATAGAATGAAACTGATGTTGGTATCAATTGGATCTCTTTATTACATTTAGGCAAAAGCAGATAACACCAATGACGGATTAGTTAGAAGATTATATTGACTGCTAACTCCTATCATTGGCGAATTCCGGTTTCATATTTACACACCTGGTATATAACAAATACATATCTGTAAGTATGTATACAGATATTATATATTTTTGCTGATTCCATGAATCTACCATGTTTTGTTCCAAATTTCTTAGGTTAAAGTTTCGTAATCAACACAGAATTTGCTTGCAATCCTTCAGCCCTTATTTTGACGTCTTCTCTCCCCTTGTTGTTCCTCCACCATCTCGTACCTGAAGGAATGTTTAACAGAACGGAATTAATTTTTCTTTATACTACATGATATTTAATATTAAATTTAAGAAATAGTTATTTGATTAGTATTAATTGATTTACTATTTTCAATATCAGGTCGAGCGTCACTGTTTGGGAGTTGGCAAGGTCGATGTCTGACTGGATGAAAAAATCTTTGACTGCCTCGATAATGAGTAAGAAGGTAAAATAGCAATTCATATCATCCATAATCTGTTTAAAACAGTGCGTTATAATCAAAATTCATGGTGCAAAAGTAATTGAAGCTAGACAATTTTAAATGTTTCAAATTCTACCTGTATCCATTATCTAACAAAATACCCAAAATAATGTCTTATATGAGTTGAATTCTTGATTCAAGGTTTTTTTAAAAGGTCACTATCTGTACTTTGTCAATAATTATTCAGTGTACTGAAAAAAAAAACCAACAAAAAAACATTAATGGTTCAGTTTATCATCCGTTTCTAGGAAAAAAATGGAAATATTCGATTAAAATTTTCAAGTTTCAACTAAAATTTTTGGAATTTTTTTTCAACATTTTCAGCATTATATATATTTATATATATCAAATGATGTTTAGTTAATATTTGTTTGTATATATCAATTCTAAATTAAATAAAAAATAATTAAAAACTAGAAGGGAATCACTAACGCAACAAAATATTTTTTTTAATTTGTCTTAGGTTAATGTTATAAAATTCCATGATCGCTATTGAAAATTCCTACTGTCTTAGGTTGGACTGCTAAAACCTTTTTGTCACAATATAAAACTGAACAAAAGATGAGTAAAAAAATCGACTCGACATTCCCACTTCGACCGCTATTCCGCTGTACTATTCAATATACTAAAAACATTTTCCTCTTTTTTTCCATTTTTTTTTATTTCTATATGTGTGAGTATTTCTAAAGACTGCTTTTGGACTTCCACGTAGGCACCCATCATCGAGGAACCTATCCCTAGGATAAAGGAGTTCCCCTTGACGCAGGAATCGAAGAAAAAACATATTGAAAAGGAGACAGCGAAGAAGAAGGAAGAAAAACAGGAGACGGTCCTCATGCTGAAGAAAAAGCAGCAGGATCTCAAGAGGCTCAAGGTAAGTGGAACATCCCTATCTTGCTCTATCCTTTAAAGGCTTCTAATATTTTCGTCTTACTTAGACTTTTATCAAAGATTTTGAAAACGCTTAATTGTTTTCATCGAAGATTAGCAAATGTAACCAAAAAATAATCTTTAGATAGAAAATGGTTAAGAATATTAATATATAAGGTGTAAACCTAAAATTAATAATTAGTTTTTATTTATTGAAATTTACAACTGTATTTAAAGAAATACATTTAGTAAATGTTACAATACTGAGAAAAAATATGTCTTCAACAAACGTGAAGAGAAGCTACCCATTGCTAGCTCTCAACTAAAATTAACAATTAAAAATCCTCTCAGAATTAAATAATTCTTCAATCAAAGGTCATCAGTATAGACTGCTCGCTAATTCTTTCGGATACATATGTAAAACGTGTTTATGTATTCAATTTTTACTTCAGAACAACTAATATCATTAGTGTTGCTTATCATAATATTAAGAAATCAGTCGGATACGCACTTGATGCATGAATCCGTCTGATATATAAGAAAAAAATATCTATGTATCTATATCTATCTATCTATATCATATTCTATTCAGGTTCCTTGGTAATCTGTATGATACAAAAGAAAATCATAGCTATATATTCAATTGATGCTTCAGAATTATTAACATTATTAGTTCGCTTTTCATAAGCAATCTTCCGGATACATAACATGATGCAATAAGAATCCTCGGGCACATAAGAAAAACATATCTATGCATTCTATTCAGATTCCTCGCTAATTCTGTTAGATACAAAAGTAAATCATAATATTCAATTGATGCTACAGAATTATTAACATTATTAGTTCGCTTTACATACGTAAAATATATTTATGTATTCAATTTTTGCTTCAGAACTTCTATTATCATTAGTGTTGCTTTGCATAAGAAATCTTCTGGATACACAATATGATGCAAAATGAATCCTCGGGTACATCAGAAAAACATATCTATATATTCAATTCACGTTCCTCGCTAATTCTATCGGATACAATAGATAAACCTCTTTTTATATTTTATTGTTGCTTCAGAACTATTAACATGTTTAGTTTCGCTTAAAAAAATGCAGTACTGGGGGGGTATTTCTATCCCTATCATGTAAGAGTTATTCCTTATCTTTTATATTATTTCTAAAATATATATTATTTTATTTCGGTACGCCGAATATATCTAAATACTACATGATTCTCGATTATTTACGCTTCATTTTGATAATGAAGCGTAAATAAGCTCTAGAACAGTAAGATCCCTAGAAAAAGCTAGGTAAAAGTTATGAAGAAAAGAAATCTTTATCTGAGCATTACTCGAACCTATCCATTTTTTTCTATTACATCAACTCATAACTGAAAGATTTTTCCGTTTCCTGCAAAATGAAAAGAATAATAAAAATCCAAGGGCCGATTCTAACGAAGTTACTTTTTAATTTGGTACACTCCAGAGTTTGCATAGAAAAAATATTGTCTTCTCTACACAATATCAGTCATAATATTATGCCTCTCGGGTCATATTAGGCCATGGACTGAGCACGGAGCATATACATAAAAAAGATCTAATAAATTCGTTCAAAAACTAATATTACCTCACATTTTGAAGTTGAGCGTTGAAGGATTTGATAGATTTAACACCTTAAACCATTGAGCCTTTTTCGGAATATAAGCATACCCTGGAAAATGAATTACTTTCTAAAGAATGTAATGTGTGGCGCGCACCGTACTTGATTTTCGTCAAATGTTGATTTCCACCAGTTTACGTAGCAAGTGTAAAACAATTTTGAGGTTCCATTTGTTTGGTCATAGTGTCTCCAGAGACCCTGTTATATCTTTTACTAGCTAACGGCAGCTTTTCATTTTTTTGAGGGATGAGTCGACCCAAAAAGCGTCTTCAAACAACGGTTCTTCCTCGGAAGATCTCTTTGGAGCTACAATTAAACCGAATTGCAGATCTACAGCATTGTCAACATATTTTTTTTTTTTAAAGATTTCTTATTGATAATTCTACAATTGGTAATATTTAAATTTGATTAGTTTGAAGGTTGACTGTTGAACATCAAGCAACGCATGGTTCGGTTGCGTTGAAGGTTGTAGGGATGCAAAATCTAAGTCGCTATTTTGATTTAAATTCTACACTGTTGTTGATATAAATCTACATCGATGTTTTGATATAAATATGTATGTTTTTAATATTGATATATTTGAGGCGATGTTTTTTTGACATCAATGATTTACGTTAGTCTGATTTTTTAAATATTTTTTGGACGAAACTACATTTTGTTGCAAACTTCGTTCCAAAAACCTAACCGTGTAAGTAAACCTTGAAATTAATATCCTAAATTAAATTATATTTAATTAAAATTATTCATAATAAATTATAATAAATGATAAATATAAATTATATTAAATTAAATTTAAATTTAAATTATATTAATATAAATTATAAATTATTAAGTCTCTAAATTCACTTTTTCGATAGACAAAAATAAAATTATTCCAGAATGTAATTTAGTGAAAATTACAATATCGTCCTCATCTATTTGATATTGTGATATTATCGAAAATTATTACAACAACAAACATATTCGACATTTTGAGGGCCATCCATCTTTATAGGTGTAGGTACTACAACCATCTAGCAACAACAGTAACAATTAAAATTGCTGTAAGCCCTACATCTTCTTCCAGAATATGTATAAAAATATTACCATTTATTTATTTTATATTTTTTCATTTTTAAATTTATATTTGCGATTAATAATTTTTTCGAATAAATAAAAATCTAACTATCCTGCAGTACACAATCTGCAGTATCTAGGTATAATTTTAATTGAATACTCATGGAAGCTTTCATTTTTTTTTTTTCAATATATACTAAATATACTAAACTAAACAATTAAAGCTACTTGCATATATAGAAAGTTGTTTCGTAAATAAAGCTTTTAGCCCTGCGGATTATGCGGATAATGCGGACCTCCCTCGGATTTAACTACATATTATTTATGCGTGTAAGGCATAATCCAGACTGTAAACAAATTTTTCGGAACATTGTTGAACAAGTCCTCAAATAATTTATAAACAATTCCGAAACTTTGTTCCGGAACAGTTCCGAAACAATGTTCCGCGTCCAGACAGTTGTGTCAGTGTTTCACCAGTTTTGGACATATCGAGTGAGGCTACTGCAGGACTTTGTGCTGCCAATTTATTTATTTTACTTAATAGGCAAAGGAATCGAATAAAGAAAAGAAGGATACGAAAAGCACTAATGGAAGGCACCATAATAAATATTCTGGTGCTCTTCTTTGGGTAACAGTCACTTTTCCTACTCTCTTCTAATTTTTTTTGCTTCCGTCGAAATTGAGATTTAAGCATGTGAATTTTCATTTCTACTTTAGCGACAGTTATATCCAATTGCTGTGCGATTTTTTCAAACGCTTCCCTCTTTTTACTTTCACTTACCTATATATGAATTATATAGTAAGTGGAAGTATTGCGATCGTGAAAAATTTCGACTTCCGGTTTTCAACGGAAATACACGTTTTGGGGTCCCCTGAGTCCAATTAACCAAGTCCCGCGAAATGGTCTGTGTGTGTGTGTGTGTGTGTGTGTGTGTGTGTGTGTGTGTGTGTGTGTGGACCTACTATAAAACCGTGAAAAATATATAGTGAAAAAACTATAAACCGTGCGAATCTGAAATTGGGTGTTTTGTGTATGTATATGCCCGCGATGTGACAGCAAAAATTTCATCAAAATTGCTCAAAGGGAGGGGGTACTTTAGTTAATAACTTTTTAAGTTTTTTTCGATTTTCTCAAAAACGGCTCTAACGATTTCGATTAAACTGAGTATTTGATCTATTTATATGCCCGAGACATGACTGTAAAAATTTCATCAAAATTGATTAACCGGAGGGGGGACTTTACTTAATAAATTTTGTATCATTTTCACGTGTTTTTTTTTTATTTACTCAAAAAGGGTTTTAACGATTTTGATCAAACTGGGTATTTGATGTATGTATATGCCAATGATGCGATAGCCAAAATTACATCAAAATTGATCAACCGGAGGTTGGACTTTACTTAATAAATTTTGTATCATTTTCACAGTGTTTTTTTTATTTACTCAAAAAAGGCTTTAACGATTTTGATCAAACTGGGTATTTGATGTATGTATATGCCAAAGGTGTGATAGCCAACATCTCATCAAAATTGGTCAAACGGAGGGGGCACTTTATTTTATAACTTTTTTTTCCATTTTTTACTTTTTTTTTCTGTTATCTCAAAAACGGCTTTAACGATTTTCATCATGTTTAATGAAAATTAGGTGTTCTTTAATATCAGGTAAGCATTATCATTATTGAAATGTTCTCAGGGGGCTATTTTTTTTGTTTGTTTCCTATAAAGTACTTTTGGTTTTGTTTATATGGAGAAATTAACTGTCTCTCGTTACGCCTAAAAATTATGGCTAAATATGAAATATGATAAAAACCAAGTAAACATATAGAGGAGAAAAAAAGAAAATATTCCGTCAACTCATAAAACACCTTGAGCCAGTGCATGCGGAGTACGCCTTTAATGACAGACCATTGTTCATAATTAAAGCCGTTCTGTTCATTTGAGAAGTGGCAATTAACAAAACGCATTAATTTCTAATCAAAGTAAGTAGGTAAGTGAAAGTTGTGTGTTGCGCGCACGCACCAGATTTTCCTTTTTATTCTTATAATCACTACATGTGACTTCACACAAACCTGGGTTGCTATGCAACATTTCGATAAGTTCGAGGGTGTTTTATTGATCCCACATTGTAAAATCAAATAACTACGAACGAATCACAACAATTATTATCATCACAAAACTAGGAATCAATATTATTATCACAACACTAGAGAGTTGTTAACAAATGAACTGTGCTTAGGAACATGTCACAACTTGTTCAATGTTCCCGTGTTTTCCATCTCCAATGGGACAACGGGAAACAAGGAACAGGGCTGATTTTGTTTCGCAACATTTCTGAACAGTTCCGGAACAAGTCATAAACAAATTTGAGTCGTTCAGAAACATCGGGAACATTGTTCTGAAACATTTGTCTACAGTGTGGACTAGGCCTAATGTAACACGATACATTGAATTTAATAAACATAGGCTTTGAGAACATTATAAAAAAAAAGTAAAATTGACTATTCATACTGGCCCTTCCAGTAAGCTTATTTTAACCTAAAAGATGCTTTAACCTCTGATGCATAAACTGAATTCAGTTTCGTTACTGTTCGCTTTTTAGGAAGGCTTACATTAACTATTTCGCCAGCCTTATTTATCTGAAATCAGGAAAAGTTAATGAAAATTCAATTAAAAAAAATTAACCATTGCAACAAAACTATTTTATAATAATGTAGGTGAAAAAAAAAATTGAATATTTTTTCGGGTTAGGTTTATTAACATTAGCAATGATTTGAGTGATCTCCTCGATGGCAGCCTTCAACTCTTGGCTTTTATTTGCGTTGGCTGCGGCGTAGGCCGCGTTCAGTTCTTTGATTTGGTTGATTAATTCCTGAGACAAACCTTCTGCGCTTTCTTTCAACGATTTCATTACCTTTTCGGTCTTAAGTTTCAGTTCCTTTTTCTTAGCTGCGGTAATGTCAGATTGGTTGATCCGCTGTAAAGTTGTTGCCAGTTTGTTGTAGATATCAGTCGCCTAAAAATAAGATGAGCAAACTTATATTTTGTATAAAAGAACTCTAAAAAAGCATTTAATCAATCGTACAGGAAGAACTTGGCCAAAGTTGGTCAATTTCACCAAAATTTTACTTACACACTTATTAACAATTCTTGCAGATGTATGGTATACCAATATTACAATACCATGTAGTATATCAGTACGCATATCAGTAGAGCTTTCATTGATCATTAACCTCACAATAACCTTTTGTTAACGCAATATGAAGTAGTGCAAAACCAGGATTCGCCTGCAACTTGCCCTCTTACGCCGGTCATGGTGTGCTTTACCTTTCTGGAAACTACGTTTCCTGCCAGTTATGTCTATAGCTTGAGCAATATCGTCGTATTTTAATTTAGGGGAACACGATGCGAACCCGTTGAAAATATTGCGTCTCTTTCACTTAAAAGGTGCCTTGATTAATTTTATTAGATCTCAATTTTCTACTCAGGCTTGCACACAAGCAATAACAAACCCTAACCTTTGTTGGGGTTCCTTTTCAGTGGAGATCGGGGGCCACAATAAAGGGTCCTTTTTGAGGTACTTGGTGCTTTGTTTCTGCTAAGACTTCGGTTTTTGAAGTATCAATGGATTTCATAAAATATTCATAAAAATAACTACTAAGACTGGTAGGTGCTTGGCAAAATTTACCTTTAATTTTAACAAATGGAAGAATGTAGTTTAGTACTTCAAAATGGTTGATACTACAAAAACCGTCTTAGCTGGAAGTAATTTCACGTTTTTATTTGTATTTCCACGCAGTAATTTGCTAATGTTGTATGTAAGTAGCTTGTTCATACTGAATTTGACGCTTTGCAACTTTTATCTAAAACATTTTTCATTCAACCTAGGTTTATTTGAATTAGAGGCGGTTTCCTCCGAAATCGTAAAAAATACAGACTTTTGATGTTCCAAACCTGGCTAAACCACTCAACTGATTTAATCTTCAAATACATTATTCCATTTGCAATATTATAAACTTTTTTTTATTAATTTGATCTATTTTTGTGGGCAACCTCCGTGTTTTAAACTATTTTAAATAATTTATTTTTTGAAGAGAAAAGATTGGGCTCTGCCGGGAGTCGAACGCGGGTCTTCCACGTGACATGGGCGGTATGCTAACCTTTGCATCACAGAGCTCGATTCCAAGCGGAGCCAATACTTCCTCTTCACTGATACCTCTCCCTTAGACACGGATTGGCTCCGCTTGGAAGCGAGCTCTGTGGTGCAGTGGTTAGCATACTATGCATGTCACGCGGAAGAACCGGGTTCGACTCCCGGCAGAGCCCAATCTGTTCTCTTCAAGAAATAAATTATATAATCTTTTTTAGTAAAGAGAAAACAATTTTTTGTGATCACTATTTGCCGAATCAAATATTTAAAACTGAAAAATAATCCAAAAATTTCACGGATTTTAGGCTACTAAGCACTAATATATTTACGTTTTAACTACTTTGTCTTCACAGAATGGGCTAATTTTTAAATTAAGGAGCTCGTTTTACGATTCGATATCCTACAACTATTAAAGTTAACCTTTTTTTATTTGGAGTAGCCCTCTTCATATTGCAGGCTTTGGAACATCAACGTAATTTTTTTCTGTTAAAGTGGCTAAAGTGATAATCGGTTTTGGTGAAAAGACAACCGATTTTAACGACGAGGAACTCAGTCGAAGCGAAAGCTTATGCCCCTTGATTTTAAAAATAACACACATTTCTCTGCGATAAATTGTTTTCGAGTTATGAGCAAAAAATTAAAAAAAAGTTCAAAAATTTCGATTTTGTTTGCCTATAAAATTTGAAGGTAACCGATCTGAGTTGGCAGACGTTCACATTTGTTTTCTATGAAATGAGTACTTTCAGACTATATGATAAAATTTTCTTCAGATCAGACACCTTTTTGGCCCTCAGCTCCAGGACTATGAGTAATAGTTATTTCTGTAGAAATCTATGAGAAATTCCTCAAGTGTCAATCTAGATTCCAGGATGGACTGTTAATATTAAATCTAAATATCTTAAAATTAATAAAGCGGAGTTGTTACCATTTGGGCACGCTTGGCTTGCATGCTCTCCACGTTGGACTGGAACTCGACGAAGGCGCTCTCCAGCTGCTCCAAGGCCTCGTCTGCTCCTTGCTTCATCGTCGCCGCCGCGTTCTTGATGTCCTCCTTCAGCTGCTGGAAGCCTTCCATGCTACCCTCGGCCGCCTTCTCCAACTGCTTTCGGATTTCCTCCTTTCGATCTTCGGGAACCAGGTTGCCCAGGGCTGACATGAGTTGATCGCAGTATGTTTCTTGCCCCGCCATTATTGTAGTCCGGATTATATCTTATAAACTCTGCTAAAATTATTTACTTTTTTTTTTTTATTTGAATTTTTTTTTTTATTGTTCAAGCTTGAAAAACCTATGCAATTGAAAACATATGATTGAAAAATTTAAAATAAATGGCCAATATATCGTCGTCACCATGCTAAAGTATCGAATGTGCAACTAAGAAACTATGCATTTTCGTTACTTTAGCACGGTGACGACGATATCACTATACTATAGCAAAATTTTGTCCAACTTTTCTTGATCATTATAACAATAATTTCTTATTTACTTCCGAAAATACTTGACACCCCGGTGCCCTAAGAGCATAAATATTTGTTTTAAAATTAATGTAGTAATAATATTTCTTCCATATTCCACGTGATGATCCTTTTCACCTTTCGTCTTAGTATGGTGCTTTCCAGTTGCTTTGCAGTTGCTTTATGCTGCATACAAATGTTTACTAGATACTAGATACTTTTCGATTATTGAATCATTCATTGTTGAGAATAGACTTCCTGATGGATTGCCTCCAGATTAACCTCTATCCTCCTTACCTTAATATCATGAGATATTGACTTACTAGGTTTTACAATTTACTACTGTTTTAAATATTTTGTAGGTATCAGTATTCAAATTCAAGATCACAGTGTAGAGCGATGTCTAACGGTTCTAGGACATTCTCCCAATTCAGTTGAAGCATATTTGTAAGGTGGTGGGTAGCATCCAGGTTATTAGCTGTTTATTAGTTACGAGAAAAAGTAGACAGTAAATTTCGATAGTCCAGAACAAGACATCCAGTTAAAGTTTTCTCCTTCGACGTTTGTTAAAATTTTTCACGAATCATCAATATCTCACTCTATGGGCGATCTTGCACAGACATATTTGTGGCAATCAAAATTTGATTAATAAAAAATCTGGTCCGTGCGCGCAACACACAACTTTCACTTACGAACTTACTTAGATTAGAAATTAATGCGTTTTGTTAATGCTACCTCTCAAAGTTACACATTTTACCACATTCATTTCTTACTTTTGTTTTCATTTGCTCTATAAAATACACACAAAATATAAAAGCACTAATTTATTTTATTATTAAATAAAAGTTTTTACTTGTGATAATTCAATGCAAGCATAATACTGTAAGTCGTCTGATTTTATAATTCTATATGTACTTGTTGAAAATTTCATTTAGTTACCATGAAACAAATAATTTCCATTAAATGAACAGAAAGGCTTTAATTATGAACAATGGTCTGTCATTAAAGGCGTACTCCGCATGCACGAGCTCAAGGTGTTTTATGAGTTGACGGAATATTTTTATTTTTTTCTCCTCTATATGTTTACTTGCTTTTTATCATATTTCATATTTAGCCATTTCTTATTTTTAGGCGTAACGAGAGACAGTTAATTTCTCCATATAAACAAAAACAAAAGTACTTTATAGGAAACAAAAAAAAAAATAGCCCCCTGAGAACATTTTAATAATGATAACGCTTACCTGATAGTAAAGAACACCTAATTTTCATAAACATGATGAAAATCGTTAAAGCTGTTTTTGAGATAACCGAAAAAAAAAAGTTATAAAATAAAGTGCCCCCTCCGTTTGACCAATTTTGATGAGATGTTGGCTATCACATCTTTGGCATATATATACATCAAATACCCAGTTTGATCAAAATCATTAAAGCCGTTTTTGAGTAAATAAAAAAAAACTTGTGAAAATGATACAAAATTTATTAAGGAAAGTCTCCCCTCCGGTTGATAGATTTGGATGAAATATTGGCTATCACATCTTTAGCATATACAAACATCAAATACCCAGTTTGATCAAAATCATTAAAGCCATTTTTGAGTAAATAAAAAAAAAAACCAAGTGAAAATGATACAAAATTTATAAAGTAAAGTCCCCCCTCCGGTTGATCAATTTTGATGAAATTTTTACAGCCATATCTCGGGCATATTAATACATCAAATACTATGTTTAATCAAAATCGTTAGAGCAGTTTTTGAGAAAATCGAAAAAAACGTAAAAAGTTATTAAATAAAGTACCCCCTCTGTTTGACCAATTTTTGCTGTCACATCGCGTGTATATACATTCACTAAATAACTAATTTCAGGTTCGCACGGTTTATGGTTTTTGAGCTAGTCTGTTCACACAAACACACACACACCCCATTCCGCGGGACTTGGTAATTTGGACTCAGGGGACCCCAAAACGTGTATTTCCGTTGAAAACCGGAAGTCGAAATTTTTCACGATCGCAATACTTTCCCTTACTACAAATTTCATATATAGGTAAGTGAAAGTAAAAAATATAAAATTAAAAATCATATTTCTTTTAAACTAACCACGTTTTTTTATGGTATCAGTGATTCGAGGCATTTGATCAAGGGTGCTTCAATCTTTGTACTGATCGGAACGCTAACTTTCTTCTCGAAACCTGTATGTGATGCTTTAAATTAAATCGTTCTCATCCATATTCGATGCTTTGCTTATTTCTTTTTGATAGGTCAGGGGTTTCAAGGCTCTGATACCCTCCAATCCTCTAAAGGTTTTGGATTAAGTGTAGTGTAATAGGGCTCTTTGATCAACTCGCATTAATAGCTTATATATCACTAGCGCCTCCAGTTGATAATTTGAACCAGTCAGATTAACATAATTTCCTCGCATTCTGGTGTTCCTCGCTTTTTATGCAACACCTTTAATCTTTAGTCCACATAATCGGACCTTACATGATCAATAATATTGTCAGTATCAGAATTGTCCCGTATGAGAATATCCTTCACGGTTTTTCAACCATCCTTTCACCCATCGATTTCTTTGAGCTCGTCGAATACTTCCGATAGTCATAATTATGGCTACACAGGCTTTCTTTCGATTGTCCATGTTCAAACACTCAATGTCACGAAAAATCACTCCGGATGACCTTATCTGAATGGTGGAAACAAACGCCCTAATTTATTGATATAATTATTGTCAATAATATTGACTGTCTAAGGTGTGGCGATATTGACGGTAGGCCCTCAAGGCTAAACGACGGTATTGACAATTCTGATTTTGACAATATTATTGATTGTGTAAGGACCGCATAACTCGCTTAATACAAATAATATTTACAAATAATACAAAATCCCCTCCACTTTTGGATATTGACGCTCCGAAATCAGAATATCAATATTTTCATCAATATCGACATCAATACTCAAATGTTCACCTTACACTATCAATATTATTGTCAATAACATACTGTATTGTCAATATTATTGATCGTGTAAGGTGAAAATTTGTGTATTGATGGCGATATTGAGGGTGGGCCCTCAACGCTAAACGACACTATTGACAATATTATTTATCGTGTAAGGTCCACTTTAGAGATTACGTAAATGACAAGACTACTCTTCAATCATTCGGGGTTGATAAAAGTTCTATAAAATATATCTTTTTTTTAGGATATAAAAAATTAATAGACTTAGAAGATTAGGTAATGAAAAAAAAAAAAAAAAAACTAAAAAATCATGTATTCGCTTCGTTGAAGTCGCTAAACAAAATCTGTTTAATATCAGCATCCCAAAAGCCATCTGTTCATCGGTATTTTTTTTTATTTGTTTATAGAAATACTTGAACCGAGTTCCATGAACAGATCATGGGGTAGGTAGTTTCAAAAAAACCGTAAAGGCTGTTTTGGCATAATCTATATAGAAAGCATTTTTCATTCAGAACTTGAAAGACTTACGAAAAACATTTCTCCAACACCATTTTAATTCACTAACAGAACTTTCAAAACTTTATTCGGAAAACTTGCCCGAAATTTAAAAATCCGCCGAGAAAAACCGTTTAATGCAATTCACGAAAACATTTAGGGTCTGGCCACACATGTCCGCACCGGATCCGCACCACAGCATTAATATAGATTATGTTCAGAATATTTTTAATTTAACTTACATATTACCTTTGGTTAAGCCTAAAGGTCAGGTCACACATGTCAGACACAGGCCACTTTAGGCATAACTAAAGGTAATATGTAAGTTAAATTAAAAATATTCTGAACATAACCTGTACTAGTGCTGCGGTGCGGATTCGGTGCGGACATGTGTGGCCAGACCTTTATGCGTGCTATTTTTTTGGCTAAAAAGAAAACTCATCTTCAGCTCATTCGATCCAAATATTGAAAAATATTTATTAAAAATATTAGTTTCAAAAAAACCGTAAAGGCTGTTTTGGCATAATCTATATAGAAAGCATTTTTCATTCAGAACTTGAAAGACTTACGAAAAACATTTCTCCAACACCATTTTAATTCACTAACAGAACTTTCAAAACTTTATTCGGAAAACTTGCCCGAAATTTAAAAATCCGCCGAGAAAAACCGTTTAATGCAATTCACGAAAACATTTAGGGTCTGGCCACACATGTCCGCACCGGATCCGCACCACAGCATTAATATAGATTATGTTCAGAATATTTTTAATTTAACTTACATATTACCTTTGGTTAAGCCTAAAGGTCAGGTCACACATGTCAGACACAGGCCACTTTAGGCATAACTAAAGGTAATATGTAAGTTAAATTAAAAATATTCTGAACATAACCTGTACTAGTGCTGCGGTGCGGATTCGGTGCGGACATGTGTGGCCAGACCTTTATGCGTGCTATTTTTTTGGCTAAAAAGAAAACTCATCTTCAGCTCATTCGATCCAAATATTGAAAAATAATTTTTATGGCAGTGTGTACAATTGTACAATGTTTTGTCTTATGCATTATTAAAATGTGCAATATCTCTGATCAGTTTCTTAAATTTTACCATAACCCTAAATTATTTTGAGGTATACAAGTTGAGGTACCAATTCGCATTTTTTTCATTTGATGGGTTTATTAATAATGTAGTCTATATAAAAATTTAGCTAGTCAGGAATTTTGTGAACTTAGATTTAAAAATTCAGATTTTTCAATCACTTAAATTAGACCAGACGCATTAAAATTATATTAAATAACATAATGAATGGGTATTGATGATTTAAACAAATATGAGTGTTTTCATATTTCTGTCTGGAATTTTTTGTTTCTCGAAATTTTTTATTTATTTATTTATTTAGTTACATTTTAGGTGCCATATACAACATCATAGGCTAGAGGCACCAAATTCTATTGATTTATAAATACATAAGGACTAGGGTAATTTTATAGAGATTTATAAATATTGATTTCTTTTAGAAATTTAAATAAGTTCTTTGAGCATTCTGCTTTTAGTGCTTCGGCATATCCCTTGATGTGGTGCGTATTTCTCGCTGCTTCCAGTCCTGGGCAGTCTTCTAATATGTGTTCCACAGTTAAATTTAAATTGCATCTTGGGCATGTTGGTGGAGGTTTATCTTGGAAGAGATGCCCGTGGGTTAACCTGGTGTGCCCAATTCTTATATAGGCGAGTTAATATAGTCTGCTCTCGCCGGCTTCCGTATATTTCTGGGAGAGGGCGGCTATCTCTAAACAGCTTCTTCATCTTATTAGTAGCCGGAACCGATTTTTTATGATAACAGAAAGTACTAAAATTATTGGATTTTCAACAAAATGCGGATAATATTAGCACTTTAAGCAGCAGGCACTATGGTCCAATGAATTAGTAAACAGAAATAATGTTATCATAGAAGTTCACAGGTTAACTTTTGGCTGTTCGAACGCTATTAAGCCCTATCACTAATTTGTTCGAGCGATTCCACATTGTACACATAAACACCATCCTGTGTTTAAAGGTCAGGTCACACATGTCCGCACCGCAGCACGGATCTGATTCATTTACGAAGGATAGACAGTAACCGTTCACACACGCGGATGCGGATGCGGTGCGGACATGTGTGACCTTTACACAGTTAATAAAGATACAGTCAGTGCAGAAAGTATTCGAACAGTCTAAGTAATATGTAATTTTAATCGTTTTTATAGGTTATGTCCAGAATATTTTTGATTTAAATTACATATTACCTTTAGTTACGCCTAAAGGTCAGGCCACACATGTCCGCACCGCATCCGCATCCACATCCGCGTGTGTGAACGGTTACTATCTATCCATCGTAAATTAATCAGATTCGTGCTGCGGTGCGGACGTGTTTGGCCGGACCTTGATCATTGGTTTAAGTAACCAATCCCATTTAAACGACTGTTGTACACCCAGCCATTAGGCTTAAAAGATTTTTTACGCCTTTAAACATATGTATAAATAAAATTAAGGAGGCACTTTGAAAAATCATTTTTTGGCTTTGATGTTTTTAATCACCTTTTAACAAAACAAATGAATAAATAGAAATAAGGGGGTACTTTTAGAATACCGAAATGTAGCGGAAAGAAATAAGTCAAATTTTAACTCCCAAGCGTTCTAAAATGTATGTAAAAAGCACCCAGGCTCTTCCATTGAACAAGAAATAGAGAAAATATATAATTTTAAATTGTTTAAAATGAATAAAAATATATAGGGTTAATATAGCATTTATTGTTGGTGAAAAGATTTATTCTTCTGCATGTGGCGCAGCGAGTTCCTTTACGGTCTCGGCAAGATCGGCGGTTACTTCCTTGATGGCGGCGGAGTTCTCGGCTACTCCCTTCACTTCCTCCGTGTGCTGCAGGATCTCGTTCATCACTTCCTCTGTTATATCCTCCTTCCCGCTAGTCTCTAGCTTGCTTAGCAGCTTCCTGGTGTCTTCCATCACTTTCGTCTTTAGCTCTGAAGAAAGGTGTTCATCGACGTATACTTTGTCGGCCATTTTAGTCAGGACACCCGCGATCGCTGCCGCCTGTTAGCATAAAAATAAAGAAAATATTATTGTTTAACTGCGTTACATTGAGTTAAGTGGAAAAACAAATTAACTAATAATGGATATCCCTCCCTGAAACCTTTAAAATCGTATTGTTAGTCTTAAAACATAATCCCCAACCATCTCCGAAGACCTCTGTTAAGTGTGTTTAATTTGCCAATACATAACGGTTTTAGGTTCAATTTTTAATTAGGATTGAAAGCGTGGCAAATTCAAATAAATATACATGCATAGTAAACAAGCATAAAAAGATCAGAAAAGGTTATATGATGTGGTAAAATCTTAAAATTTTTGCACATCACACTGCTTTTAAAAACATCTGAAGGTTTGAAAACGTACCGATCATTCAAAATAAAACAGGGCGAAATATCCACCGCAATGCGTTATGATAGTTTTAGCTTAATATGAGCATTAAAGATTTAAATATATTTTTAATTATAAAATATATAGATGATACAAAGCATAAGAATTTAGAATTTGATATTAAAATTATGACTGTTAATCACTGTGATATGAGGAATTAAACCGAAGTTTCCATTATGATAGTAAAAAATACTGAAATTAATAATCACTATAAACAACTAATAATTTTATAGAAAAAAAATGGAATGAAACTAACGATAACTATTAGTATAGTATATACTAACGATAACCAACTCAGCTATGGTATAGGGGGAGGAAGATATGCAAATTCGAGAAAATCTTCCTCACCACTGGAAACGTTAAATGCGAAAAAGTAGTTAGTTGTAAGTTAATACCTGCTTGTTCTGGAAAACAAAGGATAAAGTATTTATGGTGTATTCATTGAAAATGTCTTCTATTTCCTTTACAAGGTCTTGGCTCGGGGTATCCGGGAGGGTTTTCAATCCATCCTTCAACTTCTGAAGTCCAGAAGGGCCGCCTTCCCTTAGGCACTTGATCGAAAGAGCTTTGAATGTCTGAACATCGGAGTCAGGAATGCTTTTTCCCAATTTTTGCACGACCTTTTCGCCAAAACTGCTCATGTTTGTATTTTTTGTTTTGTTGGATTTGGGACGAAGTGTTAGTGAAGAGTAATTTAGAATTGACTAATTTAGGCATATGATGTCAACATATGTTATAAATTCTTATTTTTTCGCAATAAAAAAAAAGGTGTATTTGATCATATTATATTATATCATAATCCACAATCGGTATACAAAGTTTTTTTTGTTTTATTTTATTATGAATAATTACCTATTAGTTTAATCGAAAAGGTTAAATTATTAATAAAACAATTTTATATATATATATATATATATATATATATATATATATATATATATATATATATATATATATATATTGTATAATAGAAGACGTTCAGTCAATTTTTTATTGCGCCCAGGCGTTCACAGTTTAAAGTGTTGATATTTTTCACACCTTTTTATAGAGGCTGAACACGAATTCGAGTTGCCTTGAATAACTTTTTTAAATGAAAAATAATTACCTTTTTATTTCCTTGCAAACATCATGATGTATTATAACCTTTCTGCATTAAACTATAAATATACACTTTTTTCCGAATGATTTTGAATTGTCATTTTATTTTGAGATCTGACATAGAAATAGCATCCGGGTAATCCTATGGCTAACACATTACTAAGCACATTAAAAAAAAGATTACTGATGTTCTCAAGAGGACCTATGTTCGATAAATATTTATAATAAACTTATGATATTTTGTAAGTATATTAAAATAGTATTTTTTTTTTCCTGTTGGCTATGCAGACTTAGACGATCCTCTACCATAAACCAGCGACATATACTCAAGGCGAAGTAGGCCTGATTAAAAAAAAATATATATTTGCTAAAAATAATTATTTAGTAAAACAAACTTTTCTCTTGAAATAATGGAATTCTGGTTTCCTTATTACTTTATTAATATTTTACAAATGACAAGAATTTAATAAAAAAGATAAAACAAAACCGACTTTAAACCATTTTTTAATCTAAATCATCAGTTGGGGGAAGATCACTGCATAAGTAGACTGCAGTGGCTTCCAAAGATTCGACCGCTTTTCTGAAACAGCACGTCGATCTGGCATCCGAAACTCTTTTCAACCTATTGGTCAGTTGGAAGATGTCTTTAGCAACGCTCGGCGTCATGAGTGCGCGCTTCAGATTTTTACAGACGGCAATTGCATTTTTCATAATATCCTGTTTAACACCTTTTTCGATATTTTGTCTCTCCATTGCCTTTACCACAAGACAAATTTTGCTAACCTATATTGAATGAAACATCATTACTGACTAATAGATTACTAATTTAGTATGGATACGGTAGTAAGTCAAGAAAACCTATTTTTATTTTAATATTTCTACATTTTTATATTTAAGTGCCAAAAATTAAGTTTATTCATGAAAATCATCTACCGGAGTTCATAGCAACTAAACTACTTTAAGCAATGGCTTACTAATCTTCCTATACTTTTGGCATGACTTCATACTACATCTCAAAATCGGTTTTTTTGACTAACTACCTTTTCCATGGCAGTGCCTCAATTGGTGTATTAAAATTTTGAAATGGCTCCATGTTTTGATAGTGAAGTTAGAGAAGTTATCCTCGCACTAAGATCCCTCAAGAATACTACTCAAAACGTCATGCCTTGATTGTTGACTCACAAGCCGCAATTTAAAGAAAGTAGATTTAAAGAACAGCGCTCTGGGTTTGATGGAATGTCGCTGATCACACGCTCGTTTGGAAGAAGACTGTCATAATCAACTAAGGGAGCAACGAAAAAGAAGAAGAATGCTGCAAAAATCCAAAATAAAAATACAGAAATTTTACAGGAGAAGCATATGTGTGATCATAATTGCTATCTCTCAAATCTATGGAAGACTGTCATTACTGCTCTCCATTGTTAAATATAGGATTTAAAAAACTGGATTTTTTTCTCAAATAAATATAACGTGACTTGGAGACTTCTTTCTAACTAGCCGAACCTTATGAATGATTCTTACTTATTGATAAACTTATTAATGATGTTAATATATTATGTATGATTTTGCTTGGCTACTTTCTATAGCCTTGTCAACAATGAAGCAAAACCAGGGTAAAATATTCAATATCCAATAAATTAGCTAATAATTACGGTGAAATTTCCATGATATTGTCCATGTTCTTGTCTTTGGTGATGGGTGGTCATGCCATGCACTTCCATTTGAACATTGTGTTTTAACCGAAAAAATTATGGCATACTGCAAAATCAAAGTTATTAGCTACATCCTGGTAACGGGATGTGCTGTGATAACGGAAAACAAAACAAGCACTTACCACATGCTAATACTTGAAATAAGACAGTTCTTATTTAACATGTGTTTTTGCATTTATATGAAAATAAATACCAATAACACTCTTATTGGATCTTAGCAAGAAGATCCTGTTAATAATAATATTATTAATTTAAAAAAAACATTTCTTTACCATCCTACGTTGTTTGCTGAGGGTATAGAGATCGGTTCTGAAATCTTTCAGTGTTTTATTCATGTTGGTAATTAGAGTTCGTTCCTTATCGTCTATGACGTCCAAAAAGGCTTCTTCCAGTTCATTAAGGAAGTCTCCCAAGTCCTCTTCCGTCGTCTGACTTGCCTTACTTCTCCAGTTGCACATTCTTGGTTCGGGAATCACTCCTTTGAGGATATCCACTAGCTCCAATGCTGCTGTACTGGCTGTTTGACGGCTCCGTTGGCGATTCGAATATGTACCCTAACAGAAGCCAATGAAATCATAAAAATGATAGACTCAATAGCCTAAATCTGCGTACATCGAAATTTTTTTTTCGAAATTTTTAAACACCTATGAAGCCTTTTGTTGAAAGGTTCTGTTCTGCAGCTTAATGAATACAATTATTACTTTTCAGTCGAATTTCAGTTGTTCCCTATAACATATGATTATGCAAAGTAACATCCAAGTTTTCTAAAAAATAAAAAATAACTTAAATCTGTCATCCCAGGAAATAAGAAGTGAAGTCGCCTTTGGCCCTGAATGGTTTAAGTAGTACTAAAAGAAGCATTAATGCTTTGTTTTCATAGTGAAGCAGTGCATGGTTTAGTGATAATGAATTGCGCTAAATCGGTTATAAACAGTCGGTGAACAATTATTCAACTCTAATACCTCAGTTCATTTTCTTTATTCAGTTGGTTTAATGTTGTTGTTTTTTTTGTTTGGTTTTTCTGTAGTGAAATAGTGTATAAGTCAGGCGTTTGATTAAAATTTAGTAATAATAATTTGAGTAAATTCTGCTGTAATCTAACGGTGAACTAACTCCACTATCTCTTTACTGATAAGACCTATTCAGTTGGTTCAATGTCGGTATTTGGTATTTTTGAATACATTTCAAAGCTTGATAATGAAAACCTGTTTTTATACAAACATACTGTTCAAACTTTTAAAATCCTGCCATGAAAAGTAAGTAAATTTGACTTAACCATTTATTTACTAGGATGACAGAATTAAAAACGTTTAATAAGGCTTTTGAAAAAAAAAATATATTAAAATGCACAAGGTCGAATTTCTTTTTTATAAGGTCAACTGGAAAAGAAGTCAGTTGACCAGAAATCGAACTACAAAAAAAATTCAATGTCCACATGGATTAATTAGTATGCTGTGTTACTAGCAACCCTATTAAGCAGGGCAGCACTACTTCTTAATAAAGTATTTCTCTCTGTATAAGTCTATAGTTAGTATTATTAGTAGTATTAGTAGGATGAGATCATAAATTTGTGATTGGTATATATTTCTATGATGAAGTATTTCGAATGCTCAAAAATTCAAATTTAAATTTTTGTGAGAACATAGACAAAAAAATTATAAAAGCTCATGTATTGAGATTTCAGAAACCAATCGAAGTATAATGACGCACTTAAATGTTTCTTTTTCTTTAAGGCCAAGGGTTACGTCCATGGGTTGTTTCAATTATTTGAACAGTTTAATTTTAACTCTTATTATTTAACCTGATTGCAAATTCATTAATAATAATTAATTTCGTGGCCTGATAAGGATACATCTATTTTCCTTTTTACCTTCACTGAAAGGGATTTGAACAAACATTGTATGAGAAACTAGATATAATGACAATTATAACAAGGATTTATAAAATTCTAGATATATAAAGTGAAACCGGTCGGAATTATTGAGAATTTTAACAAAATTAGTAGAAATGGATTAAACCAAGATTAGGGTTACACACAGACACACCCCTGTATTGTAGCTTCCAAATCCTTCCATCAGCTGAATGCGTTTGGACATCAAATTCTCCAAGGCTTCCCGCATCTCGAAACGATCCGACCTCATCTTCTCGATGACTGCCTTCTCCACTTTTTTGACGAAGAACTTGGTGTCCATTTCCGGGACTCGGTTCAACTCCTTGGCCTTCCGCTCGATGCTGCTCAAGGTGAACGGATCGAGGTGTCTCCTGAGGAATCGCAAGAGCTCCACCATCGACGGAAGATATTCAAGCTCTTCTACTTCGGGATAGGCGGGGCCAGAAGCTGTTGCTTTGGAGCTCATCGCATTCTATTGTCTTTGTGATCTGTATTAAAAGTTTTTCGATAGGCTTGCCATTTCTAATAAAATGAGGTGCCTATTACCAACATATGATGAAGAGATTTTTACAAATCTTTCATGATTTTCATTTTGTTTAGTGTGTTTCATTTTAAATAAATTTTAAGTAATGTTAATTATCTTAACCATAATGCATATGAAACAATGTAAAATGATAAAAAAAACAGTAATATCATTATATAATGATATATATATATATATACATACTCACACATACACTTTTCTTTTTTGTTTGTTTTGATTTTATTAAGTCATTGTAACACCAACATGGCAGATCCGGATTTAAGAAACTTACAAATAATATCGATCAAGGTATGCCAGAAAAAGGTGACATTTTTACTTTCACTTACCTATATATGAAATATATAGTAGGTAAGGAAAGTATTGCGATCGTGAAAAATTTCGACTTCCGGTTTTCAACGGAAATACACGTTTTGGGGTCCCCTGAGTCCAAATAACCAAGTCCCGCGAAATGGTCTGTGTGTGTGTGTGTGTGTGTGTGTGTGCGTGTGTGTGTGCGTGTGTATGTGAACAGACTAGCTCAAAAACTATAACTCGTACGAACCTCAAATTGGGTATTTGGTATATGCCCGCGATGTGACAGCAAAACTTTCATTAAAATTGGCCAAACGGAGGGGGTACTTTATTTACAGAATTTTGTCTAATTTTTACGTTTTTTCGATTTTCTCAAAAACGGCTCTAACGATTTTGATTAAACTTGATATTTGATGTGTGTATGTGCCCGCGTTATGACAGTCAAAATTTCATGAAAATTGATCAATTGGAGGGGGCACTTTACTTAATAATTTTCGTCTCACTTTCACGTGTTTTATTTTATTACTCAAAAACGGCTTTAATGATTTTGATGAAATTGGTTATTTGATGTATGTATGTGCCCGCGATGCGACAGCCGAAATTTCATCAAAATTGATGAAACGGAGGGGGACTTTATTTAATAAACTTTTTCTTATGTTCACGTGTTTTTTTATTTACTCAACAACGGCTGTAATGATTTTGATCAGACTGGATATTTGGTGTATGTATATGCTCACGATGCGACAGCCAAAATTTCATCAAAATCGGTCAAACGGAGGTGGCTCTTTATTTTATAACTTTTGTTTTCCAATTTTTACATTTTTTTCGAATATCTCAAAAACGGCTTTAATGATTTTGATTAAATTAATCATTTTTAATCAAAATCAAGTCATCTTTTTTATATTATTTATAGAAATGGCAATTAAAAAAAACATGCCAATTTCTAATCTAAGTAAGTTGGTAAGTGAAAGTTGTGTGTTTTTTCTTAATGAATTCGTCCACAAACCGATGTTAAAGTTCCATATTAAGGCATTTATTTTTTACTCTTGTATTTTATTAAAAAATTTCTCATAATTTTCTTTGAAGTGCATTACGCAAATTCTATAATCCTTTAAATTATTAGCAGCAATATTCCAGGAGATAGTGTTTATTATGATTATTTTAGATTTAAAAAAAAAATAAACATTAAATGGGTTTCCATGGGAACTACATAGCTCACCGAGTGATTTATTACATAAATAATAATAATCGTGGTTAGCATAGCACCCAACAATACTAAAGGTCGCGGGTTCGTGTCCCGCGGTGGCCTTAAGATATTTTAATGGGAGTAAAAAATCCTTGGCTACGCCGTCCCTCGGATAGGACGTAAAATGGAGGGCCCGAGCCTGTACGATGTCGGTAATCGTTAAAGATCCCTGCTCTAATTATAATATAACTAATAACTGGGTAGGCAAAATTTAGGACTCCCACTTTAGCATCTTCGATTAGCCTTTCGATCGATTAGCCTTAGTAGCTAAAGGGACGGTAAAGAAACAACAACAATAATAATAATCAAATTCAGATAAAAAAAAACCACTATTGATCATAAAATAAAAATCACCTTTTATAAAATATATTTACTTAAATGTGATATTTAGGCGTTTCATTCCTAACTATGTTGCTTAAAATATTTCGGCCTGATTTTTTTATGGTTTTATCAGAACTTTAACATACAACTACTAATCGAAACCTGAGAACTTTTGAAAAGTACTGATTTTGAAATTAACTTCCTCCACCTAGGCAAGTTTTATTTTTTTATATATTTTTATAAGCGAAAACTTTTAATTCATTTCGGCAATTACGATGATATGCTGCTAAAAATTAATAATAATATTCTTCACCTACTACTGCAGACCAAAAATATCTCAAAGAAAATATTTTTTAAACAATTTTATTGCTGATGTTAAAAAATATTAGTCGAAAATTATTGAAAAAATTAGTACTAAAAAATAGTGACCAAGGTATGATTTTATTTACTCATGGTCAAAAATAATAAACAAACTTGATAAAAATCATGAAATGATTTTTAAAATTTTCTGATAATATTGTGATCAGATTTGATTTTGATTTTTTTAAGTACCTATTGAGTTCAAGCCCTTATTTATGTAATGTGCCTTTTTTTCTTCTGTTTTTGCCGATAGAAATTTCTTTATTAATACTTTATCGAACCCAATGAATGAGCAATCGTTTTGTAGAGCAAGTTATCTCTGACGTAGGGCCGGGGATAGCCGAGCGTGTTGGAGCGCGGCCCGCTTTAACACGCTTGAGCCGAACGGTGGCGGTTCGAATCCGCCCTGGGAAGGTTGACTTTTATTTCGTGGAGGCCCCACGGAATAAATCTCGACCAACCTACCATGGTTAGGATAGGTTGGTTACACCTGCAAAATACCCCCCCCCCCCCCCGTATGCCACACATAGCCCGGTAGGGGTACTGATTAAAAAAAAGAAAAAAAGAGAGATAACTATCTCTGACTTCAGTGACCAAATAAAAAGCGATTCCATTAGAAGAGAAATTATTTAACGAAGAAAAAATCATTTTCGCTTAACTCATACCATAATAATAATTCATAAATAAAATAATAATTAATGATGATGATTCGCTTTTTTCTAAAAAAAAAATCTAATTGGGACACGTATTTCTGTAAGTCACTCCAATTATTACTTCGTAATTTATTTGATTAATTCTTCATGATTATTTTACCTTCTAAATAATTTCAATAAACTTTAAATAATCTTGAACTTTTAAATCATTTTAATTTTATTTCATTTTTATCCTATCCTACCCCCTCGAGAGTGGCTAGCCTTGTATGAGGGCAGGTCTAAAAGTTCTCGGCCCGACAATGAAGGAGAGAATTCATATAAAGGACTAATCCCTTATCATGTTTACCTATTCAATGGTTTTATATACCTACACCAACTTTTATAATCCTGTCTCCTGCCTATTATTTATAACACTTTTAGTTTTACCAGTTTGGTCTTGCCATTAAAATGAGTAGCATTGAGTACAGAGCTGTGATGAAATTTTAAGTTAAAGAAGGCATAAAGGGTCTGGATGAGAGACCTACTTACGTAAGGAATCAAGCACGTAAGTAAATTAAAGCCGCGGAAGGGGTGCCGCTGGGTACTGCTTTTCCTCATGCCTATCAAGCCATTTTGTTCTGTTTTATTTTATATGCCAGCACATCTGCTGATTGTTAATGTTTGTATTTAACAGGTGTGGATTAAAAAATAAAAGTGAAAAAAAAGAAGGCGTAAAGCCTTTAGAAATTTTTGAACGTCTGAGGAGTGTGTATGGGGGACTCGTCCCCTTGATATAGCACTGTGAAACATTAAAT
Organism: Aelia acuminata; assembly: GCA_911387785.2. Taxonomy (NCBI): domain Eukaryota; kingdom Metazoa; phylum Arthropoda; class Insecta; order Hemiptera; family Pentatomidae; genus Aelia; species Aelia acuminata. The sequence continues at coordinate 37,898,738 of OU426983.1, forward strand.
TAAAGTCACCCCCTCGGCCGGAAAAATAATGGCCACATATTTTGGCGGACTCAGAAGAAATCCTGATGATCGATTACTAAGACAAAAGGCGTAAAAATCCCAGGAGACTACTATTGTAATGTTTTGACCCGTTTAACAGAATCAATCAAGTAGAAGAGGTAGGGGGGGGGGGGGAGCTTAGCCGAGGAGTAATGCTGCTTCATGAAAATGAACCTGTGCACACCTCTCGCCAAGTTACAGTCACGATTGACAGGTTGGGCTTTGATGTGATATATCATCCACCCTACAGCCCATATCTACCCCTCACTGACTACTTTCTATTCCCAAACCTCAAAAAGGATCTCAGGGGAGGCGATTTGAAGTTAAAGAAGAAAGATATTATGTGGGGGGGGGTAAACAAATTAATAAATAGATGTGAAAAGTGCATAAGTATCGTTACAATGAAAAGTAATATATGATTTCTGTTTTTATTTCATTCCCTACAAAATCAGGCCGAAAACTTTTTGACCTCCCATCGTATTTGTTATTCATTTCAATAAAACTAAAACTAATGCATTAAGTAAAAATAATGAATGTATTGTAAGAAACATCTTGCACACAATCCTCAGGCCACCTGCGCGATTTGTATAACAGTGCTAGACCCTTTATTTTCAAAGACGTTTACTACAATCTTCAAATAGATAGCTGACCGCAATTTCTAACTCCTTCGCTGAATTTTTGAATTTTTTCGAGGCCCCCTCTTCGGCAAGTACATTTATCCTCCTGATCAGCTCAGAAATGTTTTCGGCCGTACATAACGTCACCTTCGCTTTCTTCAGGATATTTCTAACAGGCTCTGCAATATTATAAACGTCCTCCTTCTCTTCCAACGGAATAATTTCACTTTCCAATACCTCGACTAAGAGGTCTATTTTCCTGACCTGTTTGTGAAAGAGAGTTTATTTGCTACAAATGGGTTTTATAAACCTACTTTATTTCAAAACTTTATGAAAAGGATAATATTATCAAATTTATTAATTCACTTTAATTGATTAAATATTTCATTAATAAAAGAGAATGAAAAATTGAAGGGGTAAAGGACAGAATCATTTTTTAATTCATACCCTTTCCGTATTATATTGTTCTAATTAAAATTCGAAAAATATTAAATAAAAAAATTATGAACAACTTTAGGATTTATTAATGGTTGCATTTGTAAATGAAGCCACTATTATACTAAGTCAAATTGCCTTACATATTCAGCCGCGGGTTCGCGTCCCGTGGTGGCCCTCGGATTTTTTAATGGGAGTAAAAAATCCTTAGTTAAGCCGTCCCTCGGATAGGTCCCGAGCCTGTACGATGTCAGGTATTCGTTAAAGATCCCTATCCTAATTATACCTGAATAGGCAAAATTTTGGACTCCCAGTATAGGACCCGATTAGCCTTAGTAGCATAAAGTTACGTGAAACAAACAAACAAAAAACAAAATATTTAACCTCATAAGGTTTCCAATACCTTTTTTGTAGAAGCAAAGTGTTTATTTTTTTTTTTTCATATATCATATCACTGGTGTTTAGTCAAAAGGGGTTAAGTCATCGAATGCGAAGCTTAAACAACGATTTACCAAGCTATTGAAAATCATTATAAATTCTTTCTGATTGTTTGTTTGTTTAACGTCGCTTTATGCCACTAAGGCTAATTGGACGACGCTACTGTGGGAGTCATAAATTTTGCCTATGATGATTTCATTTAGTTTTTAAATTATCTATAGGGAATCTAAATGTGATATTATTATATCATTCATGTTTGGGCAAAAGGGCTTAAGTCATGCATTTTTTTTTTTTTTTTGTCTGGTCTTCTTAAAATTCAGAATTGACAATAATTTATTCGTTATTCGTAATTTATTACAGCCTCGGTTGAAAGAATATAGTTCCATTTATTATTCTGGAGGGGTCACCTGTGGTATAGTGATTAGCATGGCAACCTACAATACTAAAGGTCGCAGGTTCGCGCCCAGCGGTGGCCATAGGATTTTTTAATGGGAGTAAAAAATCCTTAGCCATGCCCTCCGATGGGACGTAAAATTGAGGTCTCGAGCCTGCACGATATCAGGTACTCGTTAAAGATCCCTATCCTAATTATACCTGGATAGGCAAAATTTATGACTCCCACAGTAGAGTAGCGTCGTCCAATTAGCCTTAGTGGCATAAAGCGACGTTAAACAAACAAACAATCAGAAAGAATTTATAATGATTTTCAATAGCTTGGTAAATCGTTGTTTAAGGTTCACATTCGATGACTTATACCCTTTTGACTAAACACCAGTGATATGATATATGAAAAAAAAAAATAAACACTTTGCTTCTACGAAAAAGGTATTGGAAACCTTATGAGGCTAAATATTTTGTTTGTTGTTTCTTTGTTTCACGTCCCTTTATGCTACTAAAACTAATCGGACGATGCTACAGTGGGTGTCCTAAATTTTGCCTATCCAGGTATAATTAGGATAGGGATCTTTAACGAGTACCTGATATCGTGCAGGCTCGAGACCTCAATTTTACGTCCCATCGGAGGGCATGGCTAAGGATTTGTTACTCCCATTAAAAAATCCTATGGCCACCGCTGGGCGCGAACCTGCGACCTTTAGTATTGTAGGTTGCCATGCTAACCACTATACCACAGGTGACCCCTTTCTGATTGTATTTCTTTATTCCAGAATAATAAATGAAACTATATTCTTTCAACAGAGGCTGTAATAAATTACGAATAACGAATAAATTATAGTCAATTCTGAATTTTAAGAAGACCAGACAAAAAAAAAAAAAAATGTATGACTTAAGCCCGTTTGCCCAAACATGAATGGTATAATAATATCACATTTAGATTCCCTATAGATAATTTAAAAATTAAATGAAATCATTTTATAAACTTTTTTAGGTTCTCAATTCCGTTTCGTTCCTCTGGGAACAGAATTTTTTTCAGTTCGCAAAAATTAATCTTCACTGGAAAGAAAAGCTGCACTACATTCGGAATATTAAAAAGTGTAGGTATATATTTTAATTTATTCAGTGAGAATGTATTTTCATAAGATATGAGCAATGCTCATGAATACTCAGTCCATTCAGGTAAAAAACAGGTTTTATGGAAGCCTTCTCCTGGATAATTTCATAAGACTTAGTAAATTATAAATAAAAGTAAATAGGATAAAAAAGCGAATTAGTAAAAAAATCGCTAGTAGGGAACAGTAGGGGAGAGCGGGGTCGGTGGCAACAGTTTTCACTTTTTTGATTGTTGAGTCGTTCCTGTTAATATAATCCCAATAGGGCTGGTACCACTGTAAACTCCAAGTATTAGAGTACTTCAAGTATTTTTTTCACCTCATAATATTTAATACTAAGATCATAGAAAATTGAAGAATTCTTAAATTCAGAGTAGGCCAATTAACCCCCTATGTGGGGCAGGTTGGCCTAGAAGGGGGGGGGTTGTATATCCATCTCATTCAAGTACTGCCTGAAACATATTATTGTTATTAAAAGCTGCACTATAATGGTATATTAATTTTGAATCGGATTTTAACAGCTTTTAAGGGAAAATAGAATGACAATAGAAGAAGATAGTAGCTAAGACTGTCGACACTTTCTGAATAAGAAAAATTGCTCCCATTATCCTTGCTGGAACTAAAGACAATTGGTAGTTTCACCTTTGTTTATGTTTACCTTGCTTTTGTGAATTGCTGCTGTTCCAACAAACCCCAGTTGAAGAGAGCCAACTAACCCCACAGGAGAGATCATATGAAAGATGGCTGCCAGGACAGGGGAGAACAATAAAAAAAGAAACTATTGAGTCGAAAGGTTAGGTTTTTCAAAGGAGTTTGGGGCTATGTGAACAGAATCGGAGTCAAATGTTTTGCCATGTCTTTAAACCAAATTTACTAAAAATATAAAAATTTACTTACATGTTGTAAAATCAATTAATGAAGCACACTCTTCTCTACACTGTTAGAAGCATCGAATTGAAAACTTCGGACAAGACTCCCGAGGTCGAGCGGGTCACATGGTAAAATGGTGGGGCCTTCACAAGAGGTGTGACGGAAACTATAAGTCGATGGCCAACCTACCCCCTATGCCAACCAGCCCCACTCTCCCCTACAATTGATCGGGACCGGAGTGGTAATTAACTACCGAAATAGCCGGAGGAATGCGGTGCGTAGTAGTGCAAGAGAGAAATTATAATTAAATTTTTATAAGTAAAAAGATTATGTGCGGTCCCCGGGACCGCGCTGGTCCCCTGGGGCTGAGTGTGTTAAAAAACCTAATAAAATTCAAGCATCTTGCAATCAGTTTACCATATCCCTTTAGTTAACCAAAGTTGAAGGTAGTTACCACCCTAAGCTGTCTGCTTAAGACAAATAAGTCATTTCTAAAATCGTGCAACAGGGAATCTAAGCGTCTTTGAATCTCGTGCTCCCGGGCCTCTATGTAACCCTCTAATTCCTCCTTCAATTCATTTACAAAATCTTCTGAGAAATCTTTCGTCATTTGAAGTATATTATCCTTGAAATTGCTTCTTTTCGGTTCAGGTATCATTCCTTGAAGACCCTCTACCAATTTCAATCCAGCGTTGATTCTTACAGAGTTAAACGTCTCAACACATGATGTTTCCTTAAAAAAAAAAAATAATAATAATAATAAATAAATGAAATAGGTACCATCTTACAATTGTAATAATTAAATAAATAAAAAATAATACTTGAAAACTACAACCCATGGAGGTTCAGTAGCATGCAGCTGTTCCTTGATCGGCAGTCTTGCAAGAAGGAGTGGGAAAACCGGGAGGTTAAACCACGTCCTTGTACTAAATGCAGAATTTCGTAAATTACTTCAAGAGAAGAACAAACCTGAATATTTTTTCAGTAATAAACAATATTAAAAAGAAAATAACTTCTGAAAACTGATTTAAACCAATAGATTTGTTGCTTGTATTTCACTATTTTGATGAGTACATTCACTTCATTCCATCCAAGTACATCCTCCATCCCTGATGCATCAATCAATCAATCAATAACAGAGACAGCAATTATTGAAGGCATAGATATTAAAACAATGAATTTAAACAATAAATAATTTTTATTTATAAATAATTCATGAGCCTTTGGATATTATGAAATTGTGCGACATTTTATCTATATAAATAAAGATGAAATTCTTTTTGTTTGTTCATTATAGGAATCCATACCGTTTCACTAAATTATCTAAAGTTCGCTCAGTGATTCTTTCATACCAGGTGCGAACACCTGTTCATATTAACCCTTTAGCGTCTGAGCAGTGCGAGCCCTGTGGCCTGAGACCTTAGACCGGCTGCCGTGCCCGGTGCCCTGAATACATTCTTCTTTATCCCCTATTCATATTTTTCTTCCAAAGAATTCGCACTAATTGCCTAAGGAATAAGGTGCAGGTAAAATTAATTTGGAAAAAACCGAAAAGAACCCCATGTAAATTAGTTTACAACCCTCGGAAATTTTTGGGGAAACCATTAACCTCGTCACTGGGAAATACCGTCTAGAGGCTCCAGGGACTGCAGCGCTGGAACTAGTATATCAGTCTACAGGTGTTAAAGGGTTAAAATTGCATAACTTTAGCCAATCTCTGGGTATATTCTTTATTGTTAGAAAAATCGTTATGGTCTCGCTTTATATTGTTTACGAAATTACCGTTTGAGTCTAAAAATCCTTTAATTTCAAAAGATTACAGTTCCCAGTTCGGGTCGCATTCGCGATGACTATAAATAAAGTTCAAGGGCAATCACTAAGGATAGCTGGTATTAATTTGGAATCCCCATGTTTTTCTCATGGTCAACTTTACCTTGCATGTTCTAGAATAGGTTCACCTAAAGACCTAATTATATATGTCTCAGAGGGTAAAACTAAAAATACAGTATATCCTAAATCTTTAAATTAATAATCTGTTAGTGCAATTTTTGTTATAGAATCGTTCTCGTTTATTAGAAAAATGAAATGGGTGAAACCGGGATATACAGCTAGTTAATAATTAATTAAGTAAATACTGAGAATATTAACTTCAAATAATGAAACATAAGATGAATTTGAAACTAACTATTTTAAGAAATAAAATAAGCTGTTGTTCGTTACCCTGAAATCCCTATTATTAATCTATTTCTGCACATTTTTTAGAACTACCACTAATGTTTCGAAAGGTTAGGATACAGGGAGAAAATAAATAACTTGAAACCTCACCGACCAAAACAAAAGAAATTATATCTTATAGGTTATTATATGATCCAACTTTTTTATGAAGCCATTTAAGGATTTCAAACATTTGAATAATTTTCTTACATATAATTATAGTCGAAAGCGATAGAAAATATTGGAGTTGAACAAATTAAAAATCCTATTGGATTTAAAAAAATTCTAATAATTTTGGTTAGTTCACAACAAAAAGAAAATTAATTAAAATATGAATAAGTGTCCATCCTATAAATTATCTATCTCAACACTTGGTAAATAAAATCATGTTAGTTACAAACCGTTGAACAATTTTGGTTTTTAGAACTATGCGTCGGATGGTTTTCAGAGTTTCGCATCTGATTTTGGTAATCATTTATCAATTTCTCAGTTACTATCATAATTTTTTTTCTGTCCTTTATCAATTTTTGGTTGATTTCCTTCTGTACGAAATTCACGAACCCTCTGGTATCAGAGTGCGGCTTAACGATGAGCTGATTAGCCGAGCTCTCAATAGTCTTAGTTATCTCGAAATCGAGGTAAAGCGTGAGAAATCGCACCAGTTCTACAAGAGAAGGAAGTTCCTCATGTTCTTCATCGAAATGTAGTTCAGCGTTTCTGCTGCAGCGCAACATGATTGCGTCTCTTAGGCTTCAGATGTAGTAATGTAGATAATATTTTGTAACAAATAATTTAAGTGGTATCGACAGCCATCACATGTTGGAGATTTGTTCTTACCTTGAAATAATCATTATTTACACCTTGAATAGAAAATCATTTTTCTAATCAATATATATTATAAAGCAAAGTGTACAATGTGCGTGCCGAAAAGGCTCAAAAACGACTCCACGTAGGATTAAGGAAGTTATGTCATATTTTAGCCACATAACCCCTAACGGAGAAGATGGTTTCCGTTTTTCTCTTAAGAGTGCAAAATTGAAGAGAAAAGGACTGGAATTTTACGCCTCTCGCACCATTTAATTGATTGAGATACGAGTTTATGAATGAAAAATTTAGTTCTTGCTCCAGACTACCAGGAAGCGCTAGGGTGCGTTTCACTAAATGTTATAGTTATTCATCCTCATGTTTATCTTAAAGGTTATATATTTGTTCAGCTGTTCTTTTTAAATTACTAAAATATTAAGCGAAAATAATTAGTTTCTCCTTTGCTTTCAAAATAAAATAATGATTTTACATCTCTGCAATCAATTAAAAAACCAACTGGATTCCTTAAAAAATTAGTTTTCTCATAAGAAGGCAGTATAGATGTATTCACTGATCAGCACATTACATTTAATCTGTATATAATATATACCTAAGTAAATTTAATGCAATATGAGTGAACATTTCTTAGTAGTACAGTGAGCGATAAAATCAAACATAAAAAAAGAGATGAATTGACTGAATATAAATCGAAAATAAAAAGTTTGAAGTGTTTTTATTGTATTTATAAAAAAGAAGTTGGTTTGGTTACTACGTATGATGAGCATTCCAGTTGACAAAACGTCTAACTCCAATAACAGCATTCAAGATTTTATCATCCCTCATAGTTCAAGATAAAAAGAAATATGATGAAAAAAGTGTGCCTTCAAGAAATTTTGGTTTTCACTTTGTAATGGTAGTAAGATTCGAGATATGCAGAAACCGCCAAATTACGGGGGGATATCTTAAGGGAGGTTGAAATGGAAGAAAGGTCTTAAAACAAAGTTTCTATGAGTCTTCGGTAGTTTCTATACTTCTGGATCAAATAGGACCATCACAGTAGTCGGCACTTAAGTTTTACTCAAAATATAATTTTTTTAACTGAGATACCAGGTTTTTCAACTATAATCTCATAACTTATTATCTGTTGACTACTTGGATGGGCTTATAGGATTTAGAATCACAGAAACCATCAAAAGCGATGCATAACTAGACAAAGTTGCAGCAAAATTATGGGACCCAAACCTGTATTTGCGTCAGAAACCGGAAGTCGAAATTTTTCACGATCGCAATACTTTACATATATTTCTGATATAGGTAAGTTAAAGTAAAAAAGAGTAAAACCACCTATATTTTAAAACAAAATTAACAATTCTGATCACTTTCACAATATATTGGCAATTGATTTATTTATTCAACGTAGTTTTAAAATACACACCGAGAAATATATGAATTACCCGTGTTACATATGTTTTTAAGAAATATTTGGTTTGTTTTAAAAATGTGTAATTATTAAAAGATAATACGTAGTTGTCTGCTTATACCTAATATGGTAGAGCTATTCAGATTACTTAATCAGCCAATGTAATTATTTAATTGAAACAAACTTAATTAAAACGATGAATTTATCTGAAGAAAAAGAATAACCATCTTTCATTAATTGTTTAGGGGTCACCTGAGGTGTAGTGGCTTATACATTGGCGGATCCAGGGGAGGAAGGGGGCTGTGGTGGGTGGGCAGCCCCTCTCTTTGGAAAATTTTTCATTTGAAGATAGAATTTAATTTTCCTTAATGTAAGGAAGCAAGTTAAAGAAAAAATAGTGCGCAGAACAAGTAGAATTTTAGTTGTGGGAAGGGAATATAAAGGTAAAAAAGCTGATTAGCAGATCCAAATGAAGAGCTGTGGGGCTGCAGCCCAACCCCCCCTTTAGGACTGCAGCCCTCCCCTTTACGATCGGCTGGATCCGCACATGGGCCTACAACACTCAAGGTCGCGAGTTCGGATCCAAGGGTCATTCGGATGAGACGTAAAATGGAGAGCTGTGACGTTAAATAAAATTACGTTAAACAAACAAACATTAATTATTTATTTTTAAATTATAACGGTTATGATCTAGATTTTTTTCTGGAAGATTTGCTAGTTCCTGAATCTATGCTCCCTCTGGGTTCTCGACTGGTGTCACAAAGGTTGTCGACAGTCCGTTCCAGTTCCTTTGCGGCATTTTTCAAACGGGACGACGGAAAGGTTTGGGAAATCTTTTTGACCCTGTTAGTTAGTTTGGTAATATCTAGGACTAAGCCCGGTGTCATCTTGCTGGTTCGAAGAATCGTCGTGATTTCTTCCGCTATGTTCCTGATCTCCGCCTTAGCTTTTTCGGGAACTTCTTTTTCTTCTGCCAGTACACCTATGAAATGGTTGATTTTGCTGACCTAATAGATACAAGATGTGATTAATCTATTATAACTATAAAAATATAAAGCAATGTTTAATCGTAAAATATAAAATTCTTAAACAGCAGTGAATTTTTTTTTTTTTTTTTATATTTAGGCCACTTAACTCATGACCCATGTCCCATGCGGTAAAGGTCTACCTCCATAAGTTTTATTAATCCATAAGTTAAAATGGTTCTTTATTTGTCTTTTAATTTTCTCCAGAATTAAGAGATTGACAAAGGTACGATAGATATAATAAAATATGACTATAGAGGCTCTATATAGTCATATTTAGGAGGCATTTCCATCATAGACATATAGTCCAATGTAAAATACAGCTGACTGCAGCTACAGTTTATTTTTGTTAAGGGTAATTCCACGTCGATTCAACACAGGCTTGAGCCTCACCATTTCAGATTTTCTTGAAATTTGGTACATGTGTACTACTTGTATCTACTAGAAGAATTGTGAAATATCACTGAAATATGTCTTCCCGTTTTTGAATTATTGGTCTCTAAACCCCTCAAAAATAGGCTCAGAAGCAGAAAAAATCATGATTAAAAATAGCTGTAGATGTATTCCAAATTTGACTACGACTACGAGATTGGTGTCATTTAACAGCGCATTCCATGCCGTCTCATATAATATACAACAATGTATAGGTTGGTACTAAAGAAATTTTCTTAAACCTAAATGTAAGATTTTAATTTCAATTTTCTCAAAAAGGGTATTTTTTTAAAAATTTATATTTTTTTGAAAAAATAGGTAATAATATCTATTCATGCAGAAAATATAAAATTGGGATGAAAATTTCTTCATTACTAAAAAAATTAAAACTAGTAATAAAATTTCATAAATCTAACATTTTATGATTAAAAATAGTTGCAGATGTTTTTCAAATTGGACTTGGACTATGAGATTGGTGTCTTTTAACAGAGCATTGTTTGCCATTTCATATGATTAACAGCAATGTATAGGTTGTTACAAAAGAAATTTTCTTAAAACCTAGTTTAAAATTTTAATTTCAATTATCTCGAAAAGGGCATCTTTTAGAGATTTTTAAAAAAAATGGCAGAATTATATCTATTCATACAACAAAATATAAAAGTGGGATGAAAATTTCTTCATTACTAAAAAATTAAAAAGTAGTAATAAAATTTCATAAAACTAGCATTTTATGATTAAAAATAGCTGCAACTACTACTTGCTTTCCAAATCTGACTAGGACTATGAAATTGGTGTCTTTTAACAGCGAATTCCATGCCATTTCGTATGATATAAAACATTGTATAGGTATAGGCAGTATAACCTATTTAAAAAATGTATATACCTACCTATAAAAATTAAAAAAAAAATGCCCTTTTTGAGAAAATTGAAATTAAAATTTTAAACTTGGTTTTAAGAAAATTTCTTTAGCATCAACCTTTACATTTTGTATATAATATGAAATGGCATGGAATGCACTGTTAAACGACACCAATCTCATATTCCTAGTCAAATTCGAAAACATCTGCAGCTATTTTCAATCATAAAATGCTAGATTTGTGAAATGTTATTACTAGTTTTCAATTTTTTTAGTAATTAAGACATTTTCATCGCACTTTTACATTTTGCTGTATGAATAGATACGATACTACCTATTTTTCAAAAAAAATATAATTTAAAAAAAAATGCTCTTTTACAGAAAATTGAAATTAAAATTTTACATTTAGGTTTAAGAAAATGTCTTTAGTACCAACCTATACATTATTGTATACCATATGAAACGGCATGGAATGCGCTGTTGAACGACACCAATCTCATAGTCCTAGTCAAATTTGGAAAACATCAAGTTATTTTTAATCATGATTTTTTCTAATTCTGGACCTATTTTGGAGGGCTTTAGAGACCAATAATTCATAGACGGGTTGACATATCTTAGTAATATTTCACGATTGTTCTAGTAGATACAAGTAGTACACATATACGGAATTTCAAGAAAATCTGAGATGGTGAGGTTCAAGCCTGTGTTGAATTGACGTGGAATCGAACTACGTGGAATGGATTATATTTAAACATTTATTTGTAATATAGGAAGTTGCTGTACTATAATATTTTAAATTAGGTCCTTCATGATTCATGGAATCAAAAAATATTAAACAGTGCGCCCGCTTAGAAAATTTTCGCATCTTTCGAGCTACTGCCTTATATACCAGATGCCCTGTTCCGGTATACATATACTATTCATCTTAAACTGCGTATTAAGCTAAAAGACGTGATGTTCTAGGTTACCACCGAAGTCTGGAAACTCTGAGATATTCCACATCCGAAGGACGTTTAAATGGAGGTGGGCAGATTTTTTTCAGATATTTCTATGGAAGAGATAGTCTTACTTACATCTGTCAGAAATATGTACAATACGGAGATGAAATGATCTATACTTGACATTATATACATTAAGCTTGAAAGCACATCGGGACGGGGGGGGGGGGGGGGGGAAGGGGGCAGAGAAATTGGATCTCTCGCTCACCCATTCCCAACTTCTCCGAGGTTAGATGAACCGACACTGAAGATTTAGCAAGATATGGATTTATAGTCCAATCTCTCGGACATGGTCGAACGGGACTTTGGACCGTTTTGAAATTTAGGGTGTTCAGAGATTTAATATAACATACAATGAAACCATAAAATAATGTTCTTTAAATAGATATAGTTACCACCCTCAGCTGTTTATTCAGTTGTACCAGCCCATTTAAGTACGCATCCATCCTGGCCTCTAAGCGACGGCTTATCTCACGTTCCCTATCATCCAAAAAAGTTTGTAAGTCGGCCTTCAATTCGTCCAGGAACTCATCCAGATCTTCGACCGAGACCTGACTGGCAATAGTCCTATAGGTCGTCCTTTTCGCTTCAGGTATTATCGTTTTCAGTCCCTCTATCAGTTGTATAGCGGCAATTGTCCTTTCATCGCCACATGAGTCCACGGTGGAATCTGACTATTCAACAATTGTGAAGTATATAAATAATATTTAATAATCCTTATACACAACTTATTTAAAATGCAGATAGGAAACAACTAAAAAATGAATAGGTAAATCCTTAATATTTATCACCTTTCACATTAATAAACTTTAAGCTTCCAGCGGCAGTGATTCAATGAATTATGGTGAAGGATTGTTGCTGTTAAATATCCCAAGGTCAACAATACAATCTAGCGAAAATTCGCACACCTTGACCGGATTCCATTAAAATGATAGCCTCATAACTTTAAAATAAACCTACCACTGTAGGTACATTATATCCACTGGAAAAGAAGGACAAAACCAATTCGTATCTATTGTAGTGAACGCGTTTCCCATTGTTCTGTAAACCCTTCGTCAACGATAGTGGTGTTGACGTATTGCCAAGTTCTCCTAACGTGGAAAAACAATTTGGAAAATCATAAAATTCTAGGTCACAAATAATCAAAATTCATCTGCGAATAAAATTCAACATATACCTCATCAAGAATCAAAATAAAAGAATGAAAAAAGTAGTTTTCTTCGTATCATTCATACACATCCTAAGCGTATGCACTACTTTTAATAACAACTGTTAGTTACTGTCACTAACAAAGTAATATTCTGCTTCCAAATAACAACTAAGTACCAAAAAGGACTGATGGAAAAACAAAGTTTACCGCACAATTAAAAATAGACGTAATATAATTAAATTAAAAGTTCAGATAAATTAATTACTCAGCAAAGGATCGTTAAAACAGCTGATAAGTTGGAAACAAAAATAATAATAATAATAAATGGAGGCAAACTAATTGGAGATTTCACAAATCCTTAACGTTCCAGGATAAAAATTTCTTCAATCAGTAGTTTATTTATTCGTAATACGTTAAATATTCGAACCAAAACCAAAGAAAACCAAACACTATGTTCACCAAAGTCCATTATATTTAGAGCAAATATTTTTTTTTTTTTTTTACATCTTCTATGATTAGTAGTTTTCGCTGCAAAAAAATAAAATAAATAAATAAAATGATACATTGATGAGTAAATGATGTAAGTATTCATGACCTTGAAGGTTATTTATTATGTAACATGAACTAATGAAGCAAGCGAAATAACAGCTGGAATAAGATGGGGATGTCCAACATAGCTCGTCCAATACCAATAACACTCAAAATGAAAACAAAAGTCATTTCGGAAGAGATCCAATTAGTTTCCTCTTTTTCTTTCCTTCGATATCCGTCCTAGTTCTTAGTACTTAATGTTATTGTTAAAAATGTGTCAGGAATCAACACAGATATGGAAGTAAACTGTAACAGAATTCGTAAAACAAATTTCATTGCCATTTTGAGTTAGACCATTCCAAAGAACATGCGATAAAGAAGAACTTATTTGAGATTTCCAAAATCCTCAACGTTTCAGAATAAATTTCTAAACAAAACAAAATGAGAAGTGTTTGGTTTTCATTGGGCACAACTATAAACATGTAAGTTACCAACTAGTATGGAGTCTTGGGTTTTTTTCATCTCCTCATAATAATTTTTGATTAACTTTTTGGCGAGTTCTTTCAGGTCGCGCCTGTCAATCAGTAGCCTATCGCTGATGGCCTTGAGCACATCGTCTACGAATTGTCTAGTTTCCTTATCCGGGTGGGCGATAAAGTAATTGGCTTTTGTTTCGAAACTTTTTGCTTGATTGGGACCTAGATACATTTTTAGAAAGCCAATAAGTTCCTCGAGCGAAGAAAAAATGTCTGTCGATGGTTCGGAAATGGAATGTTGTGAGTTTTCCATGACCACTGCGATAGGATCCCAGTCTAAATTTTAAGTCATTTTAAATAAAAAAATATTATTTGTGAAGGTTAATAACATATGAGAGAAGCATTCTTTCGACGGGTTAAAATTATATATGGATGATTCTAAAACAGGAACCTCGCTCCTGTGGAGTTTACCGTGTTCTTTGTTTTGCATTCCTTTACATAACATTATTTGGATCACGCACGAACTAGTTTTGCTATTCTAGTCTCCAAGAATAGAGTTGAACACACACTATTGAAATTTTTAATAAGTGAAGATAAATAAATTAATAAGTATAAAACAAAAGAAATGAGGCTTTTTCCTTCCACTCCCCCGGTGATCCATGGAAAAGATCTCATTTTATAAATGAAAGTGAACGCTTAGAAACGTACTTTTTTTACAGATTAACAACTCCTGTTGTCTTCGTCAGATTTCTATCCTCTATTAGATACTGCTAGAGGTTACGAATAGCTATGGCTAATCAAACAACGATAGTCCAAAAATTCGACAATTCATGTGTAATTAGGAAATGGATCTTTAGCGAATACGTGACATCGCACAGGTTTTATTTTACGAGCCTTCCGAGGACGGTAATATCAAGGATTTCTTACCCATTTTAAAAATGCTTGAATCACCTGCCGGACTGTGGACTCCCGACCTTTGCTTCATTAGAATTGTTATGCTAAAGTTTTCTTTGTCGGATCACTTGATATTATTGAATGAAAATTTCATGAACGAAGGCTTACATATCCATCTCTCGAGGTTCGCGCTCAGGGTAAGCAATCACGCACGAGTCTGACGCTTTTGTTCATGAAAGTTTTGTATTTTAGATTCGCAAAAAGTGAGAGCACGCAAGGAACGGTTGCAACCTGGTACTACATTCCTCGAGTACCACCGCGGAGTGTTATGGTTTTTTATCATAACATTCAAAAAGTTTAGTTAAACGGTATAAAAGTATAAACCCTTATATTACCACACAACAATCACTTCTCTGAATCTCGTATTCCTGCAGTTGAAAGATTCCTTCCGAAGCTTTCTGAATTTGGAAGTGACACATAAATTTATAAACTTATAAATAATATTGGTCACAAATAAAGAAAACAGAAGACAGAATTATTCTATTTATTGGCCACCTCTTTAATGTCTGACAGCCTTACTTCCCGGGTGCTCCTTACACAGTGGTCGCCCACAATAGTGCACCTGCTGCACCTGGCGAACTTCTCAGTCATTTTATTTGTCACCTTTTCGATGTCTTCCAACTTGAGCATCTTCATCGCCTCCTCTAGGAAGCAGAGGTCAGCGAGGATCTCTGACGGAGTCAGCGTTCCGAGGCATATCCTGCACAGGATCCTCTTTAGTATCATTAAAACATCCTTCTTAAGCTGCTCTGGAAGTTTGATAGCCTCCGCTGCATTCTTCAACTGTTCCACCTTCTCCACAATATCCTTCTCCAATTTCTCCTTAAAAAAAATAAGTATATTTATAATTGAGTAATTATATTAGTAAAATGTGTAAATTGTACTCGGGAAATAACACAAGCTCATGATGTTCCTAGGTTCTTGAATCCGCTGTAGAGTAGAGTCGAACTATAAATCAGCAGAAAATAAATTAAATATAAAATTGTAAGATCCACCGGGTAGTAGATGAATGCAGTGAAAATGCAATTAAAAAAATATCGACTACCGTTTAAGAATACAGCAAAGCACTCTTTTAATTCAGAACATTTATTTTTCCTGAAATTCATTCAATCAAAATGATTTTATTTGGATAAATTACATGAAAACTGAGTTTTGTGATAAATAATTGAAGAATTTGCTCCTAATAGAGATGATTCCTCTCTGACCAGGGGTACCTACAGTTGGTTAGCATGGCAACCAACAATATTTAAGGTCGCGGCTTCGAATGGACCATCTCAAACAGAAAATCGCATAGAGATGAAACTGCTCTTTGTCGGCTAAGGTTAGGAAACTGTATGTTCTCGCATGCATACTTGCTGAAAGGTCTTGAACCTCCTACATGTGAAATATGCAAAGTAGAACTAAAATTACAGTACCTACAAGATTGCAAAATCTTTGAAAACCTATGAAGAAAATTAAATTTGGGATCATCTTTACAGAATCTTTGTAAAAAAAAACTAAAATATTTAAAGCTAACAATGTATTACCACAAAGTCTAAAAAATATATCCTGCAGGGTCGAGGCAACAGAAAAAACAACAAATACATAATAAACTGAACAGGATTTGACTAAACTTTGGATGTCAATTTTACTTCAAAATTATAAGTATAACATTTTGAAATAATTTTAATAGCATTGATCATATTATAATTATGTCTTAGAACTACGTGATCTTGTCTTGTCTCTCTAGCATGAACGCGGTTTTACGTCATGAGATACGTATCCTGTCTCTGTTGGGTGAATCTCATACAAAAAGAAGAAAAGTATTAAATTACTTGCAACTCAAGTTCGATGATTTGAGGTTAAAGTAGAGAGTTTTTAGTGGACGGGGGGATCACCACCAATTATCAGAAATAGCAAGTAACATAAAGATATAAATACATAGAGATATGAGTACAAAGAATAGACAAAATCTCACAAGCTGATGAGGATACATAAGAAAAGGAAAAAGACAATTAAAATACCTATCACTCAATACAATTGCAAAGGATTTTAATGTTTCCTAGAATTAGCACGCGTCATTTTAAAAATAATCGTCGAATAATTAAAACAGTACCCTATAATGTATGTAGCTTAGTAATTGTTTATTTTTTTTTTGGTATACTATTACGCAATACCTCTTCTTTTCCATGAGCGTCAGCCATTTGATTTTAACACTCTCATAAAAGAATCCTTACTTCCTCTTCTATGCCATGAAAAGATTAAAGGTTTATTCTAGTTCCGTCACATCACCTGGAAACTATTAAATTTAACGCTGCATCAGTATCAATCTAACGATTCATTATGATTTAAAAGAATTTGAAATCAAGTGATTTAAGTATTCATTCTAATTTATGACTCGTGGAATGTTTAAATTATTTAGTGAATGTAGAGGTGCCGTAATCATAATATTGATTATGTTGTTGTTGTTAAATTGAAGGTTATAAAAGGTTAAAACAATATTCCACCGCCATGGAAACTGCATGTTTCCATAGAGCTAATAGATATCTAACTACAAATCCACTGACGAGCGATAAATGTCAGGCAACATGTGACAGTAAATGTGTCGTTGTATGTCAATCATCATGGCATTATCCATGCGACTTAGCATCAAATACGGAATAAGTTCAATAAAAGTCCGCTTGTTCAAATACTTCAAAAATATCACCTCCTTTGATGATAACAACACCGTTCCAAACATAGGTGTGAGAGTGAATAGCGCAGCTGTTCGCTAATCAAAATCATTTCCAAAAAACAATCCTCATGCTATTTAAAGATATCTATATTTATTTTTATGCTTAACCTTAGCATATAGCAGCCATATCCTTACAACTTTATCAGTGGACGTGTTGCAGCGTCGCCCGCCCGATCACTTTGAAAATAACTTAAACATAAATGATTATCTTATTTATTGTATAAATAATATAAAATTCTAAAGTTTCATTCACAAATTGCACTTTTCCAACGGAATAAAACAAAAGATTAAAAAATCGGTGCAATGCATTATACTTTCAATTACCACTGCCTACTTTGTATGGAAAAAAGACATATGTTTTAACATGATTTTTTTTTTTTATAATCTCTTAGGAAGTGATGCCGTCTGTTCATAAGGTGATGTGCAAGGAGGGGAAGTTTAATTGAGTTTTTTTTTCCTCCTCTTCCTCGCCTTTTAGGCTATACGGGGTTTCCCGGGCTCGGGTAGAGTGTGGGCGTTAATGCCGAGTATTACTAAATTGGAACTAAATTACTAAGTGGAATTGGGCTTCACTTACTAATGAGACTAGTCATTTTATTTTTATTTTTTGGAGGGATTTCAACAATAAATAAAGTAATTATATATTTCATGTGTAGGTTGGTAATTAGGCATCATATGTATAACTTTAAAACTAATGAATCTCTAGCCACGTGATGCACTCCCTAATATACTGCCAGCTGGGGTACATGCTGCCTAGAGTTGGTAGGCCGAACCTAAACTTGCTTCAAACCATGATCTCCAACGCAGTGGCAGACTGTCCATAGCTCATATTCCCAACCAATCCCATTAAGTCCCTCCGATGGCGTCAGCTTTTTCGGTTTCAATTATAGCAACAGATTGTTCCAGGTCTAGGGATTATGGCTGCTCAGAATCAGCAGGCGCCGGGGGAGGGATATTTCTTTATAATACAAGTATGCATACTTCCTTAAAGCAGAGAAAATATGCGTCCATGGAACAAATCTCCGGGCGTCACGACATGCTGGAAAACCTTATCACAATCCTCGATTACGTCCAAGGGGTAGCTTGAGTAGTCCAACGGTCTTCAAATAGGTAACATTAGGATCATAAACATAGATGGAACCAAACGTAAGTAACTAAAAGGTACTCTTACCTTGAAAATTTTTTTTTCTAATATGATGCCTCCATCCCTCCGAGGGTAGGTGTTATGCCAAACATTTGGCGAACTCTGCAGATTCAGATCCCAACTATCTTTATTTATTTCGTCTAATTTTTCTATACTTTATGAAAGGAGGAAAGCTGTACCTCGTAAGACCAATGGATAGGTGCAATCAAATAAAATTTTAAAGCTTAAATAGGCTTATTGCATCATTTAAAGCATTAGATAGGAAAAAGACACAAGTCGAGAATAAAAAAGATTTCCATAACTATATTAACTCACTAATAATATCTTGGCATCGCGTTGCGTTTGAATAAAAATCTGATTCAGTGTAGAATATTTTATAACACATGCGAATATTAAATTTTGGATGGTTATTTAAAAAATAAACATATGATATTGTATTATAATACAGATTTTCATTTTGAACAACTTGCGACATTTATTAATATTTATATGGAAGCAACAATTTTCAGAAATTTGAATGTTTAGCAATGACGCGGTATTAATCCGCTGGATTCTTATGGTTATCCAGTTAAAATTAAAATTGAGTTGGGGTGTAAGGAGGTTCAATATAGGAAAAGGAGGTTGAGTGTTTGGGGAAGGGAAAAGACTTAGATATCTATGGAATAAGAGACGGTTTTGTGGCAAACTTGTAACAATGTAGACAAGCATATGTTCTGTTTAAGCTATAAATTAACTTAATATCTGTTTAAATTGATATATGTACTCATCTATTGATATATACGGGTACAACTTATACATATTAACTTGTATGCCGATTACGTGTTGTTAAAATAGATATTTTCCGAGTTTCCACGTCTAATGCTTGTAGTAGGTAATGCATTGACAGTCATGAGCAGTTCTTTCATTCAACATAAACGGTAATGGTTAGAGAAACATATACGAGTACATCCTACCATCTTATTTCCTTACTGCTTGTAATGGGCAAAATTATTGTAAATCAAATTTTAAAAACCTTTATCGTGCCCGATTTAAATGCTAATTCAACCCACTTTACTCAGTCCTGAGGTGTTCCTCAAGGTAGTGTCCTCGGTTCCATTCTGATCATTGTGTATATACCTGATATCCTAAACTATCCTTGGAATCTTTCTCCAATAGTTACTTTTTCAAGCTTTTAAATTCGTAAATCTTGACAAAGAGTTGTCATTTAGCACTTAAAACGTCGGATCTTCACAATGCAAACGATTTTTAACCCAAAAAGCATCAAATTTGGTGAAATGAGTATGAAATTTCGGGAGTTTCTTCTCCCATCGTCCACCATGTATTTAATCTCTCATTTAGAGTTACAAAATACTTATTCTGTTCGGTACCATTGCTATAATTTAATTCGAATGAAGACAATTAATTCAGAGCTGAATGTTAAACTGGATTGCTCATTTTTTTTTTCCCCTCGTAAGTATATAAGGTAAGTATATTGATTATTATGGTTGCAAATTAATTTTCTGACGTTAACGTGGACGTGAAAAAAACAAAGAATATATTATTTATAAATTATTTTATTGATAATTTATGTATTAAATAAATTATATTATTGTATTTATAATTTATTTTTATAAATTAAATAAATAAATTTATTTATTAAATAGATTATATTATTTTATTTATAATTTATTTATTATATAAATTAAATTATTTTATTTATAACTAGCTGTATATACCGGTTTCACACGGAGAATTTCATTTTTTAAATCTATAAAATCTATAAAGTGAGACTTTTATCGACTCAAACGGTCGATTTCGTAAAAACCAATGTAATGCGAGATCAAAACGATTTTTATAACAATAAAGAATATAACCAGAGATTGGCTGAAGTTATGAAATTTTAATATGGACAGCTGTTCGCACCTGGTATCAAAGAATTAATAATTTTAAAGAACCATTGAGTGAGATTTGAAGAATTCAGGACAAACGGTATGGATTTCTATAACGAACAAAAATAAAGTCATCTTTATTTACATAGATTATAGCTGTATTTCCCGGTTTCACACCGGGGAATTTCATTTTTCTAATGAAACGGTCGATTTCGTAAAAAAACATTGTAAAGCGAGATCATTACGATTTTTATAACAATAAAGAATATCAGCTGAAGATCGGCTGAAGTTATGCAATTTTGATATGGACAGGAGTTCGCACCTGGTATGAAAGAACCACTGAGCGAAATTTGGAGAATTTAGGACAAATGGTATGGATTACTGCAAAGAACAAACAAACAAATAAACAAACAAACAGAATTTCATCTTTATTAATATAGATTTATTTATTAAATAAATTAAATTATTTGAATTATAAACAAAAATTAATTAAGTAAATGGAGGCTTAATAGGAAACGATAATTTGGTGAGAATTTTTTCTCATTGCCTGACGTGTGCGTCCTAATTATGGCGTCAAAATTTATAATCAAAAGACAGTAATGACATTGGGTTATCCTTTGAAAACCTTGATAATATAATATTTATAATCTTTATCACAGGCGCTTGGTGCTTGAAATAGGTAACCAATTTAAAATACCAATAACAGATATTTTAAACAGAGTGGCAAAAGATGTGGGTTGTACATAATTACTTCAATAATTTTTTTACACAAAGGCTTATACTTTATAAGAATATTTTTTTTTGAGACGGCTAGGTACAATACCGGAGGAGGGGGATTAACTGTGACACGCCTCAACAGGCAATGGTTTTGTAAAAAGTTATGGGCACTATTTTATACTCCTTCGAATCTTATTATAGTTTGTCACCATTGTTACAGGATGAGCTGAGGCTTCAGGCTGAGAAGCAATGGTGTCATTATGAAGAAAAGTTGGCTGATTATGAAGATGAGAAAATGTTTTATTTACAGAGACTAGCCAGAGACCATAATTTAAACCTGAAGGATCTTATAAGAAATGGAGATTTGATTTATCAAAACTACAGGTAAACTTTTGTTCAATAGAATGCTGTCCATTCCTAGTTTAACATATTACTTAATCTTAAAGTCTCCAATAAGCTTATAAAGTTGCAAATTATTATAAACTTGCGTGCTTACCCTTTTGGATAAGCGCATACCCTTGGTCTCTATTTCTGTTGACTGAACCCAAGATCGGATTAACGGAGGTCTCTCCAGCAAACCTAACAAAGTAGTTTCTTTTCCAAGCCACTGAGGTGATTATTAATCTTGTCAGTTTCAAGCTGCAAGAGAAACTTGAGAACAAGCATAACTCCTCCATACCTACTTTTTCTACTATTTCTCTAAACAATTTTCGGTACGGGCCCGTGTGGCGCAGGTTGGCCTAGAAGGTTGTGTTGTTTGGCCATCTCATTCAAGTACCGCCTGACACATATTATTGTTATTAAAAGCTGCACTATAATGATATAATAATTTTGATCGGTTTTTAACAGACATTAAGGGAAAATAGTATGACAATTGGCTGCATCTTACCATGTGGCTGAATTTATTTCAATTGAACAAAATCACATTATATTTCAAGAGGCAGAAATTAGAAATGTGTAATGGCTTAGAAGCATCATTGCGTTAGAACAATGTAAACAAATTTTTCATAAAACAAAACGAATTTAAAACATCTTCAAAACTTTAGGTGGGATAAATATTCTCTGGTCCTTCAATCGTATCATGAGAAAGTGTATGCGGTGCACTAGTTCCATTTTGATGGTAGCCAGGTGTGGCTGGTTCATCAATAAGCTTCGATTGCGGCTGAAGGTGATATTTAATGTCATTATCTTTTTCTTTTTTCCTAAAGATTCCGTTTAAGTTTAGACTGTCGTCACTTTTTGCATAGGAAATATAGCTCTCCTCCTCCTCGCTAGAACTAAAGACAAGTGGTAGTTTCACCTTTGTTTATGTTTACCTTATTTTTGTGACTTGCTACTCCGCCAACAAACCCCAGTTGAAGATAGCCAACAAACCCCACAGGAAAAATCATATGATAGATGGCTGCCAGGATAGGGGAGAACAACAAAACAAGAAACTGGTTAGTAGAAAGGTAAGGTTTTTCAAAGGAGTTTGGGGCTATATGAACAGAATCGGTGTCAAATGTTTTGCCATGCCTTAAAACCAAATTTACTGAAAATATAAAAATGTACTTAAATGTTGTAAAATCAATCAATGAAGCACACACTTCTCTACACTGTTAACATCAGACTGAAACCTCAGGACAAGACTCCCGAGGTCTAGCGGGTCACATGGTACGATTGTGGCGCGTTCACAACAGGTGTGACGGAAATTATAAGCCAAAGGCCAACCTACCCCCTATGCCAACCAACCCCGCTCTTTCCTACATTATTAATACAAATGTTTAATATTATTTAAAGAGTCGTGAGGATGTGAGTAGAAAATATTGTTATGAGTAATACTGTGCAGATGATAATAATTGATATATTGTACATTACTGGTAACAAACTATTCTTTAATTTTATATGCTTTGGAGTAATTTTCTTTAAAACCTCTTGACTGTTCTCGATTTTTACTTTTGTTTTATAATTTTTACCTATTACTAAGTTAACAATACTAAAATGAAAACTACAAAAATACTAAGTTTAATCGAATTTAGATACAGTTTCTGTGGAAAGAGGTCCCCGTGTATCTTATCAAAGGTCTTCCAGGATGTCAATAGCCGTCCGGAGGTTATGTACAAGGACGTTATGCTTCAGGGAAATAGATATAGGTCCTCGGGGCCTGCTGACTCCGAACTGTCAAAATCCTTGGTCTTAGACCACTTTGTCATCGTCCTTGAACCCGAGAGAGCTGTCGCGATCGGTGGGAATGACACCAATTGGTCGTAGATCTATTATATATGGGTGACCATGGCTCGCAGCAACGTGAGGTTTAGGCTACCCCTTCCAGGCTGTCTGTACTCCCGTCTACAAGACTACAAATGTCTACAAGAAGCCTACACTGCGCGGCCAAAGGTTTCATTAGGGCTAATGCGCCAACAGAAAAAAAAAATGCTACTATAAACATTGAAAGTTATTGATATCTATTTTCAGATCTGAATTGAGAAAGTTGAACGAAAGAAAAATGAAAGAAATAGAAAAGCGCGCTGAGATCAACGCAAGGCTCTTGCAGGAAGAGTTGACAAGACAAAAGCAGATGAAAAAACTTAAGTCCGCTTCTGTTCCGAAATTTATAAGGAGAAAGGTGAAAGAGGCTCCTCTGGAACCTGTGCAAGAGGAAGTTGATGGTCTAAAAGACGCCTCATCATCTCACATTTGGACACCTATGGATAGCAAATCGAAGGAAATTGCCGAGAAGAACTTCAAGTCAAAGGCTGCGAGGAGTGCGCTTACGCTCAGACCAAGGCCAAGATTTGTTGACCATGGTTGGGAGAAAGAGAAAAACAAAGTAAGCCTGCTAAAAACAATAGTATATGTAATATTAATATGATCTCACCCATTGATCTCCAATAAATTTATTGGAATGTTCATATAGATTCCTTTTAAAAGCAACGATTTAATGAAGAACCTATTCGATCCTTTTTTTTTTACTTATTTAACGTCGGTTTTCCATGGTGCATGGTACAGTGATAGCCCTAAATTTTGCCTATCCTGGTATGATAATTTAGGATATATATAGGAAAGTATAGAATGTAATAGTATATCTTTAAAGAGTGCCTACGTACCATTAAGGCCTATTTACACTCATCAGAGACGGTACCGGCCCGTGATTCTACTTCCGGTAATCCCACAGCGCTTTTGATCCACACATATCCGTAACGTGACCGGCACCAGTCCGTACTTTTTCTCAGCTTGTTGCAGAATTACAAGTGGGAATGCAACATTACACCCATTTCGGTTGAGAGTAATATTCACATAATATTTCAATTCTTAAGCTAAACATTTTGGAATATCAAACGCTACATAGCTCAAATACTATTGGTCCTAGAAATATGAATCTTGTGCCAAATTTTTATAATTGCAGGCGCCATATACATATATATATATATATATATATATATATATATATATATATATATATATATATATAATATATAATATATAATGCTTTGATGGAACGAGAAGGAAGTGTTGATGAAGGAAAATTGATAACAGTTGGATTCTCATATAAGAGATTTAAGCGTAAAAAATGTCCGTCTCAAGTTACTAAAGTTGCCAGTAATTTAGAGATTCTGGTTTTACTTTTACAACCATGCAATCGGATGATACCATTTACCATCGGATGATTTATTAACACCGATACATGTTGCACAGTCCCATCATGTGATATTATATCCGTGATACATATGCCCAAAGTTTTTACCTTTAATGGACAGCAAAGGTACCATTTTAGTTTCCCACTTGAGGTAGATTAAATTAAATGGATTGTTGTTGTATGGTATTTGTATTATTCATAATTGAATGATCTTATTTTTCAGTTTGATATTTTTCTTTTGTCTATTAAGTTTTTGTGTATTAAGTAATTAAATTGTGGAAATTTTATATGTTTCGTTACAATTTTGAATAGTTTATAAGTAAAAAATGATTAACTTTTATTGCAGTCCTTATAACCTAATATTCTCCTTGGGAAATTAAAAAATAATGTAAGTGTCAACTATTGACATAATAAATGTCAACATTCCAAACCTTTCCATTTTGATGTGTCAACTATTGGCACATTTTAGAAGGTTCAAATAAATCATTTTTTATAAAAACCGAAAATGTAGACCATACGATATTGTATTCCCAGTTTTCTAGAGGGATTGGCCTAACTAAATTCATAACAAAGATTAACCTAACATCGATATTTTAGTAAACAGTGTCAATAATCTAATATTTTTTTCTTAACCTGTCAATTATTGGTACAGTTACACTATATATATTTATTTATTTATTTTTATGCCAACATTTTGAATGCATTTAGAGAGAAAAAAATGAAATTATATTTGATTCGAATTATCTTTATTCTTAAAAAAATATTTTATTCATTTGGTGGTAATAAAATTAACATCAATAAAGATTCAGTTTTATTTAATTAAAAAGTAAACATTTGAGTTATAAATTTAATAACAAAATGATAATTTAGTTTGTTTAAATCGAATGTAAGAGAATTATGCCAAATGTATATGGGTCATTTTCCCGTAAAGGGCGAATCTGAACTTAATAATTCTTGAAAATGAAAATTTCGAAGTAACATCTAGAAAATATTTAGGTTACGTAGTCGAGAGGGCGTCAGAAAGCATAATTAGAGGTTGTTTCAATGTACCAAACTGGTGGGTGAGTGAGCTTCAGAATCCACAGGGGGCAACGTTTGTATTTGTATAGCGTTTGGCCCTTTCTGTGAAAATGACCCATATTGTGAATTTACGTAGGAAAGGCTGAAGTTTTTTTATTTTTTGTATTTAAGGTTGTTTGTTTTTTTGTGGCCGGGATTTTTCCCGCAATGCTGTGACAGTGGCAAAAAGGCAGGTGTGGTGGGAGATCGCTGGAGTCGGTCACCGAAATTAAAGTCGTCACTCTTGACTGTGACAAATACCAGGTCACTGATAAGTAAAGTCACTGTGAATGTGTGAATCCTATGAAACAGTGATCTTCCAGTGATTAAAGGACCTGCGACCTGTAGAAAGTTTAGTCGCTGTGACAACTGGTGACCGGTAAGTCACAGTGACAAAGTCACAGGTACTTCAATCACTCCCCATCCCTAGTGCTGTGAAGGACGGCATAACCAGGGGTTTTTTCTCCCTTTAAAAAAATTTGAGGGCTATTTGCCAATTATATATACTGGGTGTCCCAGACTTAGTGTAAAAAAAAAAATTGGGTAATACTTCATGTTAAACGGGGTAGAATGACGCAGAAACGAGTTTCCTATCTCAATCTGTTGAGGAGATATAATTTTTTTTTTTAATTTTTTAAATCTTACTTTTTTCTGAAAAATGACAGTTTCCTGTACTTTGGTTTAGCGTAGAAACAAAAGCTATGATATTTTCTTAATCAGCATTAAATTTTCTAAAAGATGAGATGGGTCTAGTTATTTTACTTTCAGTGGGACTTTTAACGCGCTAAACACTAAACATTTATTAAAACTTAGATTTTTAATAGTTTTTGAAAATTCCTCACTAACCACTGGAGCACCCTAGAAGCTGTCAAATTTCCTAAAAACTGCGGAATTTAGTTAGCTTTTTAGTGGTGTAACCCATGATACAATTGCACTTCACCTTTTGAGTCTAAAAGAAGTTTTTCTGAAAGTATTTTTTAAATTTAAACTAAGGAGTTTTTCTTTTTTAATTTTAGATTATTATTACCCTTTTTATATTATTTAGAATTCATACATTGTTCTTTCTAGTCTTAAAAAAGTAAAACTAACTCTAACTCATGGGAAGTTCGGCATCCATTACTTTGGATGCAGGCTCTAGCGCGCTTCCTCATTGCCCCAGCAGTGACATTCCCTAGCGTGTTTTTCATCAGAAAAACTTCTTTTAGACTCAAAAGGTGAAGTGCAATTGTATCATGGGTTACACCACTAAAAAGCTAACTAAATTCCGCAGTTTTTAGGAAATTTGATAGCTTCGCCATGAATGTCTATTAATCATTTATGTTTTAAGTCACCGGAATCGCCGCGTGTGGTAAATGAAGAATTAAAGGTTTTAATTAAGAAAATGGAGAAAGTGTGGTCAGATATCGAGAAGGCTTGGAGTGAAGAGAAAAAAGAACCAGAGTTACCGGACAACGATTTGCTGATTGTCCGACCCACCAGTATTACATTCAGGGCAAGCAAGATTATCATAATTACTATAATCTTTAGTTAGCAATAAATGAATAAGCTAGAAATAACCGGAATAAAATAAACTGAGTATTTATAAAATTTCTCTTGTTGCGTCAAATATTACTGGGGGAGGGATAAATATTAACTCCAATATATCGAAAGATATAAATATTTCTAGCCTCCAAGTCGTTTATAATTGATAAGAGTAGACGAGTATATATCGATACATATATTACTATCATTTTCAAATACTTTGGAATTACAATACAATATACCACCTCTTTAAAAATGTATTTGTCTTACTAGACAAATACAGACGCAATTTTCACATACACTGTCAATTAGTCAATAAACTGATAATTTGTTGAAATATCTTTGTAAAAAAAAACTATTAACTAAGCACTATTCAAAATTATTTAATTTTATGTTTTATAATGAAAGTAAATTGAAGGGGATGGAATAAAATATCAAATCGATAAAAAAATTTAAAAGTAGTAACATAAACTTATTCTTTAAAACCATGCTTATCTGATTGCAGAACTCAAAACAAAAAAGAAAAAATAAAAAAAATTAAATTCATCCTTTAAATTGAAAATTATAAGATTATTGAATAATTTAATAATTACATTAAATTCCATTAGTCACTCAAAATACAAATGCGATCGATTTGCCACTATTATATTTAATAGTTTTTTGATTGAGTCCGATCTTATAGAACAATTCTCTCTTAAAATTATTGAAAATTCTATAATTCAATAGTTACACTATGGTAAAATAAGACAAGACTCTTGCCAGACATTTATAAATATATATATATTTTAAAGGATTTCTTGCCGTATGATGATTTTATCGAAACTGTCAACGTGTACAATCCGACGAAAGAAGCTATTGATTGTGGTTTTTTCAAATGTCATGTCGAGCCCCAGTTTGACGAAGCGATGTTTCAGGTAAGGATTGTTCATACTTATTAACATCGATCCGTATTTGTTCACTAATATTTTTTGCATCATCTCGTTCTTAATGAATGACTAAAAAAATCTTTTTATATCAATTGTTTTCTCTTTTTACTTTCACTTACCTATATATGAAATACATATATAGTAAGTGGAAGTATTGCGATCGTGAAAAATTTCGACTTCCGGTTTTCAACGGAAATACACCTATAAGCCTTGTGAATCTGAAATTGGGTATTTAGTGTATGTATATGCCCGCGATGAATTATTTAATGACTTTTTACGTTTTTTTTTTATTTTCTCGAAAACGGCTCTAACGATTTTGATTAAACTGAGTATTTGATGCATTAATATGCCTGTGATATGACTGCAAAAATTACATCAAAATTCATCGACCGGAGGGGGTACTTAACTTAATAAATGTTGTCTCACTTTCATGTGTTTTTTTTATTTACTCAAAAACGGCTTTAACGATTTTGATCAAACTTGGTATTTGGTGTATGTATGTGCCCACGATGTGACAGCGAAAATTTCATCTGAATTGGTCAAACGGAGGGGGTACTTTATTAAATGAATTTTGTGTAATTTTTACGTTTTTTTTTTTTTTTTTCAACCTTATCCAGAACGGATGAAACGATTTTGATTAAATTCGGTATTTGATATATTTATATGCCCGCGGTGTGACATTCACAATTTCATCAAAATTAATCAATTAGAGGGGGCAATTTATTTAATAATTTTGTTCTCATTTCTACGTTCGGTTTTCCCAATAACGGCTCTAACGATTTAATAAGAAATGGCTCAATATGAAGTAAGAAAAAAATCAAGAAAACATATAGAGTTAAAAAAAAAAAATATTCCGTCAACTCATAAAACACGTTGAGCCCACGAATGCGGAGTACGCCTTTAATGACAGACCATTGTTCATAATTAAAGCTGTTTGGTTCATTTAATGGAAATTATTTGTTTCATGGTAACTAAATGAAGTTTTCAACAACTTCATAGAGAATTATAAAATCAGACGAATTGGAGTATTATGCTTGCATTGCCGAAGTATTAAAAGTAAAAACTTTTATTAAATAATAAAAAAAAAATTAGTGTTTTTACGGAGAAAATAAAAAGAAAAATAAGAAATCAATGTGGAAAGATGTGTGACTTTGTGAAGTGGCAATTAACAAAACACGTCAATTTCTAATCTAAGTAAGTTGGTAAGTGAAAGTTGTGTGTTGCGCGCACGCACCAGATTTTTTTACCAAAATAGCCAAAAGCGCTAGGAAATACACGTTGTCCCAAACAACGTATGATTGGAAACTAGAAAATAGCAAGTTCAAAACTCGGAGCCAGGGGATATTTAATAATACCGGCAATAGTCCCGCACCCTCTACCATGGCCCGGGAAAGGAAGGGGAGGAAAAAAAAGATAAACTTAATATATAAAGTCATTATTTAAATTATGTATATTATATATTTTCTCATAACTTAAATAATTAATTTTAAAGATTTGGTACTAAATGAAGTTTTTGAAGTATAATATTGATGTTGAACATTCAAAGTGTTAGATTAATTAAATCTAAAATATTAAAATAGACGAATCAGATGATATTGTATTAATTATTTTTTTATTATTTTTTTTTTTTTATTAACGAAGATATGAACCCCATTACTTTATAATCACTAAATTTTAAAAACTTTATAATCATCTAAATCATCATTTGATATTTGTAAGAAAAATCAAATCTAACCATAAGTAAATACTCTTGCTGAATTATATAATAAGATAGCAAATAAATTCTTAAATAATAAAAAATTCTTAATTATATTTCTTTTTAGCTTAGTTCTACTTTTTCGCACAATGTCACTAGAATTTTCACTTTATCTGGTGTGAAACCTGCACGCACCCACTTTTTATATGTAATAGCGACCAGACGCATGAGGAAAAACTCAAAAAATTGTTCAAAACAAAAGTTCAAAAGACATTAGCTTTAAATTCTTATGACTGCAATAATTTATCATACCTAACTGTGTTATTGTTTATACTGTAAGTTTAGGTTTTTTAAAAAACCGATCCATTATAGACAGATAAAACTTTAGATGATGAGTTACTTCATATACTCAGGTTCATCCAGAATCAGTCTTGAGAGTACGTCCCGGTGGCAACGAGAACTTCCAAGTTATGTTCATGACGGAACGCTGGGACGAAGTCAAGGATGGGATCAACGGAACTATCTGGTTCTGGTCCAAAATAGTCAAGACTAACGCATTCTACCGAATATCTGTTTCAGTTGAATGCATCAGGTTTACTAGTAATATAAAAATCGAAAATCCAATAATAGAGTAAGTATACATCATTGTAATTTTCTTTATTATCTTTACCATCCAACGGTAAAACCAATTCCAAACGCATTTTAGGCTATGAATTACTGATGTTAAAAATATTCAATTCTTCTTTTTAATTTTTATAAAATATGATTAAGTTTGAGAACTCTCTTATATAGCTGCTTTCCTCAGATATCTCAAGAAGGTTCTAAAAAATTGTTCATATGATTTTCCACTTTATTTTTTTTTTTATTAATGAAATTCATTTAAATCCACAATTCGATATCACGAAAAATAGGGCCATCTCTAAAAGGAGGTTGTCGAAATCTCTATTCGAAATATATAAGTCAAATCAGCCCATACTGTCCAAAACTTGCGAAAGATGTTGCCTCTAGTCTATAATAAATAACATTTTCTCCACGGATGTTCCAGATTTAATCAAGTGCCATCTTGGACTCGTTTGGTTGCTACAAAATATTTAGAAATATCAAACAACAGCAAAGTAGATTATGAGGTTTTTATTCACAGAAAGGATAGAAAAAGAGATGAAGATGTACTCATGAGAGTATCGACAGAGTTAATTGGTGATTTGCCACTTTTCAAGCTTATTTTCAATTATATTCACTAATTCCATTAAGCAATCATATTTTTTCTTCCGCAGAGGATGCCAAAAGTCAGTCGGGTACTACAGTTACCTCCTCAAAAAATGTACTTAATTCTCAAACGAAGCTCGAAAAAAAAACACCAGCCCCCGCTAGTCTTGAAAGTGTAAAACGCAGAAACAAAAAAGGTTCAATACATTCCGGACACCTTCCTAACGAAGTTGACAGTCGAGAAGGAATCATGCCTATTGACCGCCGTCACTCTGTGCTCTCAAAGAAATTGGCGACAAACGAAGAGAGCTTCACAACAGCCAAGAACCTGCTGGAGCTGATGATAGAGGAAGTGCTCCAGCCCTTCAGGATACAGCTGACTAGAGGCGTATTTCTAGATGGGGAGACCAGGATATGCGTGCCCATCGAGTTCTTCCCTCGGCTGGCCGGCGATGTTGAGAGGGTCGAGGATCAGCTAGTGGTCTCCTTCGAGGGGAAATTTCTCACTAAGGACGAGGAAGTCAGTTCTTTCATTAACTTATTTTATTTATATATTTATTTACATCCCTACCTGGCAGGATTGTCTTCCCGGTACTTGTCCTCGCCTTCTTCCTTGGGTTCCTATGTTAAAGCGAGTCCTTATCGCCGTAAACGCAGTTTGGCCCTTAGCAGAGCCATTATCTCTGAGTTGGTGCCAGCCTGAAGATACATATTTTAGTATCATATTTTAGTGATTCTCTCACGTTTTTATGTCATAAAGCATTAAAAATAATTTATTTATTTAAATATTTACATTATCCTGAAGAGTCTAATCACCGATGACATTATCGGAGAATATCAATGCGGTTTTAGACGTAACAGTTCAAATGTACCAGATATTTTACGACAAATATTAAAGTATAACGGTTTGATTGACAACCCTTTGGATTGATTGGAAACAAAACATATCGAGAATACCGTTTAGTTAAAAATATGTTCAAATACCAAATTTAACATCTCTGTTAAAAGTTTGTAATAAAAGAAAATTATGTTAAGTAAAACATAATCATGAAATAATTCCTTGTAAATAATTATAACAAAAACCAAAAGTATTATATCTATAACAGAAATTAGGGAGAGATAGTTCATCAAAATTATAATTTAAAGATCAATCTCCTTAGGGATTCAATTTTTTTCGTAGGGAACAATTTTATACAA
Source organism: Aelia acuminata (assembly GCA_911387785.2). Taxonomy (NCBI): domain Eukaryota; kingdom Metazoa; phylum Arthropoda; class Insecta; order Hemiptera; family Pentatomidae; genus Aelia; species Aelia acuminata. Next base: position 37,931,168 of record OU426983.1, read on the forward strand.
AGTGTGTTCCCTTTTTTTGCAAACTTGCAAAAGATATTTGCAGTATTAACTTCCGTGACCACGTCAAGTAGCGTAGCGAAACAAGGATTAGAGGGTGTATCTAACTTTTTTGGCCCTACCATCCTTATGAATCTAATAAGTTACTTTTGTCATTTATAGTATTGGATACATTGCTGGCAAACTGATCGAAAGTTGAAAAATCTTAAATTATGTAAATTTGAATTTTTAGACAATTAAAAAACGAACCACAGTATTTCCACTAAAATATCATCACTCGTAGTATGAATGATCTGAGATCTTCTTCTGGGATATGAGTCATTGTATCAAAAAATGGGGAGGGGGGATTTGTTGCTCTTTCAATTCATTAACATGAACGAATTATGTTGGGATCTATTTTAATAATTTTTTATCAAGGCATGGTGATTCCATAGGTGGTTACCCTCATCGCAACCATGTTTGAACTTCCCATATCGATATCCCCGGCTATGGTTGACATGCAGGTGACAATGGTCGGAACAGGTGTGTGGCAGACATCGTTCCAGGTGTCCAACGTGACCAACAAGTTCGTCAAGGTCAAGATTCTGATCCCAGACAAATTAAACAAACATTTCCAAGCTCGGCCGATGAACTTCATCATTCGTCCAAAACAGAAGGAAGATGTGCTCGTCAGGGCGAGGATAGGGTAAGTAATCATTGTTTATGCCTTATTGTTCTGCTTTTTATATTTGTTATGATTATTTTACCATTACATAAAACGGATTTTAGCAGGGGCCGAAAATTGTATAAGTTGACTTTTATTTTAAAAAAGTTTAAGTTAAACTTGTATTTTTTTTTACCCTACTTGAAGTTGTTATTGAAAATTGACTTTTTCATTACGAAAACTTTTTGATAAAGTTATCTTAAAACTTTTACCCAAATAACTTTTTGCATAAAAGTTCATTTCAAAACGTTATTCTAAAACTTATTCATAAAAAGATTCTAGTCAAAGAAAATAATTTCGGAAATGCAAAAATTTATTTTGATAGATTACAATTTTTAATATTTTGTAAATGTTTGTATTATTTTTAAAGTACAAAATTATGTTTAACAACACCATGGAATCAATACAGTTAATTATCATAGATATATAAAGTATAATATCGTTACTCAAGGTAAAAATATTTAGAATATTATTCAACAATCATCATTTAATTTAAAATTTCCAAAACATTTTAATTTTACACCTATAATTATCAAGAATAAATTTCAGAGTAGCCCCCATTTTACACAGGTATCTAACAACATTTCTTTGATTATTTTTACTGATATGGGTTTTAATTTGTTCTTGCTACCCTTCAAGTCACTATTAGAGTCGTATAATTCGTCAAAAACACTTTTATGGAACCTACATAAATGGTTTTTCAAATTCGTTAAAAAATTACCTTTAATTATTTTTTCACAACAGTTTTTGAGGCGTATTTGAAAAAACTCCGAATCACTCGGTATTTTTTGCGAACTTTCGTAATTTGTGAACCCCTTACTCACAAGAAATAACTAAAACTAAAATGAAACGGTCCGGTGGGATGAGATTATTAATGAACACTAGACTTGTTTTGATTCGAGAAGAATGATATAAGTAATAGGATAGGAATAAATATACCTTTAACTAATCCCATCATAGGATTATTTATCAACAACCAACAACAACAATCAATCAACAACTGTATAAGAAAACAAACTCATTTCGGAAGATAAAAACTTTTAGGACACAACCCATGGCGAAAACGTTATTGTTAAACTCACACTTTAATTTTAATTTCTTAAGAAACATTTTTATCATAAAGTTATTTGAAAACTTTTATTGAGAAAACTTTTAAAATGGATCTTATTTAAAAACTTTAATGACCTTTTCGACCCCTGGTTTTCAGTGTAATATTTCATTTTACATTCTTGCATTTTGAAAAAAAAAATTGCGCATCTGATGAATGAATTAGAGAAATGATTGGTTAGTCAGCTGTTAGTGTAGTGGGAGTTCTTGGAATCTTAAATATTCATTTCTTCTATTTATTTTATCCAATAATATCTTATAACTATTTTATTATTTATTAATATTTTAGGCATTTGAAGTATGTAGGTGCCCGCGATGTGACAGCAAAGATTTCGTCTAAATCGAGTAAACGTAGGGAGAACTTCATCCCAACGTCTATTTTTCTCTTTAACATTTCTCAAAAACGGGGCTAACGATTTCGATTAAACTTATGGTGTTTAATCCTAATGAAGCATTCTTTAATATGAAGTAGATTTTAGCTTCATAGGAGAGGTCTGATATGGCTTAAATGACTAAGGAAAAAATCTCCCTGTAAAGTACCTTTAATTATGTTTATTTCGAGTAAATAACTGTCCCTTGTTATCCATTAAAGAAATGTTTATTTTTAGTAAAAAAAAAAAGAAGGGTCGTAAGTGAATGTTGCGTGTTACGCAGTGCATCAAATTTTTGAATACCTAATGCATAATTTTAATGCCAATTTAAAACAATTCAATTGTCAACTATTAAGATATTCAATTTTTATCAAAAATAACTAAAATAGCTCATAATTTGACCCTATAGGCGGGCGCAAGCGACGGTGCTGCTACTTTACAGGAACTAGAGAAACGGGGATAGAAGCCGGTCCATTACCTGGGATTCATAGGGTTTTTGGCGTTTTTTATTTATTTTTCCATAATTAAAACCCGATTGAGCAAAAAATCATTTGAAAAATGTCTAATAGGTATTGCTCGGTCCCTCAGTGTTCAATTAAAAAATCAAAAGACGTGTCATTCCATTAATTTCCAAAAAATAAAAAGCTTCTTAAAGAGTGTATTGTAAAATTAAGAATAGATAAGCCTCTTTCAAAACATATAACGATATGTAGTCTTCATTTTTAAGGAAATTGACTATATTTATCCAGGTAAATATTAGTATTTGACGTTTTACTATTCCAAAATGTTAATTTTATGCAAATAACATTGGGACCATAGTGTCTTATTTGTTTTTCTTTTTTAATTTTCCCCATTTTTGTCTTACATCCGTTATTCTTAATTGTTCCAAGTTTTCAATGTGAAGCCTGAAAGTTTTGACAAATAAATAAATACTATGACAAAGAATCTAAGCTGTCATAACAATGATTGTATGAATAGGTAATTAATGTTAATACTAACCGAAAAACGTAGAGTAAAGTTACAATGATGTGTTTGCATTTACCAGAACTACCAGCTTTACACGTACAATGACAAGAAAATTGCTTATTATTATTAATAAATTTGATTTCCACTTTTATTTGATGGGGCAGTCCTTTTAAGATTGCTAGTTTGAAGGCACAAGGCTTGCAAAATAACTGTTTTTTTACTTTTAGATATTATTCCACATGTTATTATGTGGTTTGCATGAAGGATAGCCTGCCCTTCAATTAATGGTCTTTTAAAATTACCAAATATCTCTATCACATCAACTGTCTATCCCCGTTCTTTCCGACATTTTGCAAAACTACTAGCGCACCCTATAGTCGATTGCGCCCGCCTATTATATAAAACTACTCACATATTTATCTCCTCTCTCCCAAAAAACGCAGTTAAAACATCTAAAAATATTTGAATACAATAATTTTAAAAGTTTATCAATAAACATCCATTTCAGATGGAATATTTACGAAGATTCGGGCGATAGGTTCGATAGAACCTTATCCCTACTGGAATTCCCGATTGGCGTGCAAGCTAACGATTTGCCAGTGCAGACGTTGGGTACCTTGGCTGTCATCAGCCACCCTTTGGCCATTTCCGTCGAACCGAAAACGATCAATCTCGGCTTCGTCAACACCTTCGAGACTATCGTGGAAGAGTTCTGGCTCAAGAACCATACAGTCATACCCCTGTATTTCGCATTTATTAATGTACCTGAGGTAAAACCAGCTTACTTTTTATATCTTTTAATCTTTTAATATATAAATCTTTTTATATCTTAAAAAAATAGATTCGAATCAAAACTTTTTGGAAAGATTCATAAACTATGTTTGAAACTCTCACCCCAATCATTATCAACAATGTACCATTATGTAACCTTAATAGCTTCGTTATGCTTACTTTTTCAGACTTTAAAAGAGTTTCATGTATCTTTTTGAATAGTAAAAAGACTTTTATTTTGTGGAGGCCCCACGGAATAAATCTCGAACTTCTCATCATGATTAGAATAGGTTGATTACATCTATAGAGTAACCACCGTATGCAACACATGGCCAGGTAGGGGTACTGAACAAAAGAAAAGACACATAAAATGCCGAAACAAATAAAGATAATGAAATACATATTGAGCTAGTATACACTTACTAACAAAAGTCTCTGCACACCCTCCAGATTTTTTTTTTTTACCTAAAGATAGGTTATGAGCCAGATATTGGCAATGAAACTTACACATTTTTTACATAATTTAATCTATTATATTAATTCTATATTGATCTTGAGGCTAAGAAAATAGTAGTTCAGTCTTTTAAATTTGATCCTTTATTGGCCTCACACTATTTTTACAATAGTTGGTTCAACGTTTCGGCACTAAGCCATTTTCAAGAAGAAGACCTAAAATTTAGAATTTCAATACTTTTGAACTCAATAAATTAAAATAAAAACATTCAAGTGAAAAAATATATGATTTTACCCACCTGTGACCACAATTTTTAATTAAATTAGGCTGACTACCCTTGTCTAAAATTAAAATTTTTATTACTAGTTAACAACTATTGTCACCTTTGGTAAGAATCACAGTCAAATGGATTATTTTACCAGTCCCCTTATCCCCTCCAACCTGTAACCTCACTAATACTTAAACAAACAATTTGCAAAAATTTTTAAATTAAAATCATGATTAAAATTCTTACATTTTTTATATTTCACTATGTATTAATTTTCTAAAATTTTTAAAAATTCATAATAAAAAATTTTTTTTATATATAAATTTCCAGACATATTACTTTTTATTTTTAGGACACTCAATTATTAATTTTACTTAAAATTTCCGCATAGTACTTGTTTAAATTTCTGGAGTCATTTTTAAAGTTTACTGTCTTATCAATATTTTCTGAAATTGACATGGCTTCAAGCATTCTTCTCTTATATACACTTGATTCCCTATGCATCACTTCAACTCCATCAAAATCAAATCTATGCTGTGTTTTATTTACATGTTCCACTAGACCTGTTTTTTTGTCATTTTTTTGTATATTTTTCACATCATTTTTATGTTGGTATATCCGGTCAGAAACATATTGCTTTGTTTCACCAATGTATATAGCTGGGCAATCCAAACAAGGTATTTTATAGACTACTTCGGATTGGTTTTTAACATTTATTTTATCTTTCATATTACTGTATATGTTGCCCACTTTATTAATTATTTATTATTTATTATTTATTAAAATAAGACAGAAATATTTAATATAGTCATAAGGGACTTCATTAATCTGGACATTAGACAAGGATACTGGATTAGAAATTATTTTAAAAATGAATTAGACAAAATAAAAATTAAAATAATAGAACAAAACTATAACTATAAAAACATTTTAGAAGAATTCATTATAAATAAAAAGAAGGAAATATTCAAAATATATTGTGAAAAATTAGAAAATAAGATAAATAAAATGATTAATATAAAAATTAACAAGCCATATAACAGAATTAGAGATAATGAAGATATAAACAAAACTTTTATTGCAAGTAACAATGTTAATCCCAAGAAGAAGTTTATATCTAACCACACATTCAATGAAATTGTAAATAAATATGAAAATTTGCATAAAGGTAATTATATAGAAAACCTTAGTAACGTTGAAATACCTGTTAAGGTAAAAAATTTTTTAAGTCTAGGAGAAAATGTTAGTCTATTTCCAAAAGACATAAGGAAAAATATAATTAATTTAATTGCCGATCTAGAAATAGTTTTTAACAATATGGATACTTGTGAAAATCATATTAATAGTTTAAGAAGCAATATAATAAGAAAAATAGGGAATTTCATTGATAAAAAGAAAAATAGAAATAAAAATAATATTAATAATAAAATTCTTGACCTATGGACTAGAGATTATGAAGAAGTTTTAAAATTTAAAAGGAAAAATCCAGAATTATTAATTATTAAATCTGATAAAACTAAAAAAGTTGCAGTGATTAATAAGGACTCATACCAAGAAAAAATGAATAAAGTTTTAAATGTAGAAAACACTTACAGAAAACTTAGAACTGACCCTTTGCCAGATATAAAGAAGAGTGTAAACACTTACTTAGAAAAACTACAAAAAAATAATTTCATCGATGAGGCTGAAAAGAAAAAATTAATAGATAATTATTCTGTACATCCAAGAATGTATGGATTGATTAAATTGCATAAAATAGAAAAACCACTAAGACCTATCGTAAATGGTATAAAAAGTCCGGTGTATAAACTATCTAAATTTCTAAAAACTGCTTTGGACAATGTTTATATAAATGAAAATTTTGATATAAAAAATGTAATTCAAGCAAAAGAGAAATTGAAAGAGGTTAAAATAGATGAAGATGAAATAATGATCAGCTATGATGTCACCTCTCTCTTCACCAACATCCCCTTAAAAAACGTATATAAAATAATAGAACAAAAATGGGAGCAGATTTCTTTACAAACTAAAATAAAAAATAAAAAAGTGTTTATTGAAGGAATTAAACTGTGCTGTGAAAATGGAATTTTCAAATATAATACAGAAATTTACAGACAATTATATGGGTTACCAATGGGTGGGGTTTTATCAGTAAGCCTGGCAGGACTGATAATGAATGAGTTAATTGAAAATGCAATCAGGAAATCTGGCATAAATGTAAAAATTATTTTTAAATATATTGATGACATTTTTTGCATTATAAAAAACAATGAAGTTGAAAAACTACATAATGCATTAAATGATTATAATGAAAGATTACAATTTACTATAGAAAAAGAAGATAAAGGTCAGATAAGATTTTTAGATTTATTAATTATAAGAAAGGAAAACAGATTAATAACTGCATGGACTAAGAAAGAATGTTGCAGTAATAAAATACTCAATTTCTTTTCTTGCCACCCCTTCCATATGAAATATAACATTTTACAAAACCAAATCAATAAAGCAATAAAAATTACAGATAATGAGAGGCTCCCAGAAGTAAAAACAAATATATTTAACACGTTTATTGAGAATATGTACCCTCTAAAGCTAATTAAAAAGGTATGGGCAAAAAACTATAATAAAATAAAAGGACATGTAAAAAATGAAATAATAAAATATGATAATAATGTCAGAAAGTTTTATAAATGTACATATATAAGGGGTCTAGGAGAAAATATCAAAAAATCTTTTGAAGATTATGATGTAAGTGAATATAATTTAAGTTTTAAGCCGACAAATAAAGTAGGCAACATATACAGTAATATGAAAGATAAAATAAATGTTAAAAACCAATCCGAAGTAGTCTATAAAATACCTTGTTTGGATTGCCCAGCTATATACATTGGTGAAACAAAGCAATATGTTTCTGACCGGATGTACCAACATAAAAATGATGTGAAAAATATACAAAAAAATGACAAAAAAACAGGTCTAGTGGAACATGTAAATAAAACACAGCATAGATTTGATTTTGATGGAGTTGAAGTGATGCATAGGGAATCAAGTGTATATAAGAGAAGAATGCTTGAAGCCATGTCAATTTCAGAAAATATTGATAAGACAGTAAACTTTAAAAATGACTCCAGAAATTTAAACAAGTACTATGCGGAAATTTTAAGTAAAATTAATAATTGAGTGTCCTAAAAATAAAAAGTAATATGTCTGGAAATTTATATATAAAAAAAATTTTTTATTATGAATTTTTAAAAATTTTAGAAAATTAATACATAGTGAAATATAAAAAATGTAAGAATTTTAATCATGATTTTAATTTAAAAATTTTTGCAAATTGTTTGTTTAAGTATTAGTGAGGTTACAGGTTGGAGGGGATAAGGGGACTGGTAAAATAATCCATTTGACTGTGATTCTTACCAAAGGTGACAATAGTTGTTAACTAGTAATAAAAATTTTAATTTTAGACAAGGGTAGTCAGCCTAATTTAATTAAAAATTGTGGTCACAGGTGGGTAAAATCATATATTTTTTCACTTGAATGTTTTTATTTTAATTTATTGAGTTCAAAAGTATTGAAATTCTAAATTTTAGGTCTTCTTCTTGAAAATGGCTTAGTGCCGAAACGTTGAACCAACTATTGTAAAAATAGTGTGAGGCCAATAAAGGATCAAATTTAAAAGACTGAACTATAATTTAATCTATTTTAATTAACAATAATCAATTTTAGTAAAATTTATTTAACTTATAATTTATGAGGAAAATTACATAAAATGTCAGAATATTGATGCGCCAAAAGTCCCTGCACACATCATTGTTCTTCAACTTGAAGCTTAATTATTGATACCAAATCAACTTTAATAGGTAGTCGTTCCTACCTTATGTTTTATCACTTCTCATAATCTATTTGGCGTGGTGTGAAGTAGTTTCAGGAGTAATTTTACCCTACAATTCCTTTAGTACTCTTTTTAAGTGGTCTTTCTTCTTTATTTTAATTTTTACTTTCTGACGGCCTAGTTGATCCCACAGGTGTTGTATTGGATTAAGATTAGGAGATAGGGGAGGTGTTTTAAGTTGCTGTGGAGCATTGTAGAGCAACTATTTTTGAACTTTCCGCGCTGTCGTTATCTTGTTGAAAAATGAATTCTTCCTGGAGATCAAACTTCATTAAACTGTCCCGTAAATTACTCCTCAAATTATTTATATAAACGTGTTGGTCCATTATTCCGTCGATAAATTTCAAATTGCCAACTCCAGCAGCACACATACACCCCCAAACCAAAACACTCCCTCCACCATGTTTCACAGTACCAACTATGTTTTTTTCAAGGGGCTCTTTGTTGGGTTTTCTCAAAACTTTCCCCCTTCCATCTGATCCATGAATGTTAAATTTACTCTCGTCAATAAATAAAACACGTTCCCAGAACTATAAGGGCTTGTTTACATGTTCCCTTGCGAACTGCAGTTTCAATATCCGGTTCGTTTACTAATGAATGGCTTACACCTAGGCTTACGCACATTATAGCCAGCTTTCTTTAGGGTCCTTCTAATTGTTTGTGCAGATAGCCCAATCTTGTAATTTTCTTACACCATACCTGCTAAATTTAGTGCACTTGAGTGTGGTTCTTCGGCCAAAGTTCTTATGATAGCACTCTTGTGGTGAGCTTGGAGTACGGGGGGCGGCCAGAGCGGTATCTACTTTCCATTGTAACCAGTTTTTCATACAGTTTTAGGACATACCTTACCGTATTATAGCCCCTGTTGACGATTTGTCCTATTTACCTGTATGAATTGTATGAGTTTCCTCAAATTTACAATTTGGTCGGGAATCTGTGTTGGAACCTCCATTTTTTATCACAGTATTAACTGTTTGGGCCCAAATTAACACTGGCGAGTTAGGATTAGCCGGAGGATGAATGGGATAATGTGCAAACTGTATACATATCAGTATCTTGGCAAATTCCACTGCGTGCAGAGACTTTTGGCGCATCAATATTTTGACATTTTATGTAATTTTCCTCATAATTTATAAGTTAAATAAATTATATTAAATCTAATTGTTGGTCATTAAAATAGATTAAATTATGTAAAAAATATGTGAGTTTCGTTGCCCATATCTGGCTCATAAGGTATCTTTAGGTAAAATAAAAAAAAAGCTTGAGGGTGTGCAGAGACTTTTGTTAGTAAGTGTATGTATATGTTTCATTTCATTTCAAATCAACGAACCTATAGGTCTTGGATTTTAGAAAATTTTCGGTTATTTGTTGCATGGATCAATGTCATGAAAAATAAAAAAAAAAATCAGAATTTATAGACTTGCGATATAAACATTTGAAACAATAAAAAAAGAAAGAAAAATACAGTGGATTTTTTAAACAGTTTTTGTGTTATATCTCAAAATCTATTTGAGCTAAAAAGTTGAAACAATGTAATATTTTTCAGTATTCTCTGTTTTTTATTTTGATATACCACATGACATTATCCTTAAAAGATAATACTTTTAAAAAATGTAATAATACCTTTGGCTAGGGGTTTGCTAAATTTCAATTTGAAGAAGCTATATGGGTTGACAAGTTAAAAAATATTGACGAATAATACATCTTTTCCTTTAGATAATTAAATTTCAATATTTTTTAACTTTTGAACCCCCTCCAAAACATAGGGCAAGACTCTATTTTATTTGATATGGATTGACCCATATGTGTACTTCACTGTCCTATTAATTATCACTAAAAATTCTACTTCCCCATAATATCTCATATATTTTATACAAAAATATTTATTAAAAAATTAAGAAAAAAAAATTAATCTAATCTTAGTTCGTGGCTGACCACCATTTTAAATTATTTTTTTAAATAATTTATTTTTTGAAGAGAAAAGATTTGGCTCCGCCGAATCTCTGAGCCGAGCTCTGTGGTGTAGTGGTAAGCATCCTCGCATGTAACGCAGGAGACCCGGGTTCGACTCCCGGCGGAGCCAAATCTTTTCTCTTCAAAACATAAATTATTTAAAAAAAAAAGAAAAAAAAAATAATATTCTGATTGGGGTTTCTAATTGTGGTTTTGCTGACTTATGATCTACTATATTTGAAATTATTCCAGCTAATAATATAGTAGATAATAAACCAAAAAAAAAATTAATAATTAAAAAATACATACGAGCATATATATGACAAGAAATTGCAAATATGGGTGATTCCCCCATCGTGTACGAAATTAAGTCCTTGGAGATAGTGAGAATCTTAATATATAAATTTTTTTTACATTTAAAAATAGATACACTCATCTTGGTTTAAAGTTATTTTTAATCGAAAAATTCCCTCTCTTTCCCAATAACATTTAAATTCTAAGTGACCAAAGGTTACTAGACGAGAATTTCTCACTTGGGTTTGAATAATATTCATATGAGTGGTAGTAGTCCATTCATTTTTTAACATTTCCAAGGTTCTCGAGTTACATGTAGCTTTTGACAGTAGGCTACATCTTTAATGATTTGAAAGATTCTGATATATCCCTAATCCAGGAACCTCTATGAAAATATTTTCGGTACGAGTGATTAGTGGCATACATAAAAGGGATTTCTGAAAAAAGCAAATTGAACCTGAATTTCGTAGATAATGGGAAAATCATCCTTACATATATTTTATTACAGAGCTGCCTGATCATGCCCATGTATGGTTTTTCCAAAATCGGCCCCGCCCAAAAAATCAAACTGCATTTACTTTACTCCCCCGGTGTGAAGGAAGCAGGAGGAGCTGGCGGGCAGGCGGTGCACATGTTCACCCTCATTTGCACCACTCAGGAGCGACTTGCTGCAGAAAAGGCCCCGTTGCAAGACTTGGGTCTCGATGAAGAGGTAAAAGAATACTGTATTAATCTTAAAAATCTAAATTATTTGTTTTCCATACGTGTCTATATGAACTTACGTGGTTGATAAGACATAGAATTATTAAACAAAAACGTCAAAACAAAAGGAACAGAAATTGGGAAACTTAAAAACTCTATTGATATCGAACACAAAAATACTAATCTTGAAGATTGGAATGGACAAGAAAATCAGAAAAAGCAATAATGACTATGTTTGACTAGTAAAAAACACTTTATGACTATTATTAAAGTAAAAAGGGAAAAATATATTGCACCAGGACGTGATGGAAATCAAACTGTACCATATTCCTGGAAGAAACTATTAATATTACTGACTTTGAAGACTTTTTAACCATTTACATATAAACACCTTGCAAAAGTTTAAGAGATAAAATTCCTGAATCTGACATAGATATTTTTCCGATAAATTTACCGTCGTATCGCACCAAACGGAGAAGATGGGACATTTCGTCGGAAATTTAGCTGATAGCCCAAAACAGTACAATAGTTTTAGATAGAAAACCAATACGGTATTGATTTGAACCATCCGAGTGAAAGACGGCGGCGAACTTAGCGTTCACAGAGTTCTCTGACACTCGCAGGCCAGTGTTCGAAGAATTGGTATCACTTTTTGGTATAGCTTGGATTGAAATAGGGATCCTGGATGTAGAAGTTTTAAATAACTTGTTCCGATTCTTAGGCCTGGCGCACATTGAGAAGTAGGTGACACAGAGCAGAGCAGCGCAGTTTTTGTACCACGTGTATTAGATAGAGAGACAGCTCACATTGGGAGAGAAGCCGACATGGCAGTGGTACTAACTGTAACTTAAAAGTAACTCTCTGCCTCCCTTAACACTACCTTCTCCTCACTAAAAGAACATGATAAATTGTCCCTTATGCTAACGGGACTATAAATATTATTGTGACTATATTCTGGCATAGCAAGTTTGTGATTCTGATTCTAACGGTATGCATAACTAAAAATTGAGTTATGACCATCTTCTCGCTGACGTGGGATATAGTTTTGCGTTTAAAGTAGTTTAATTTGTGTGTTCACATATTCGCCATCGGCCAGTTTTAATAGAATAAAATGTATAAGTTTCGGGGATCAACGGTACCCCTCATCAAAAGGCATAAAAAATCAGTTTGGATTTCTTCATCGAAGTCTGGTCTTATAGTTTATAATTACGTAATTTAATTAGGCTACAGCACTAGAAGCATGATTTAATCAGTTTAACCCTTAGCTTCGCAAGAATAGGTCCACAGTGAGTTTTTTAAATGTTTGATATTTTACTGTCAGTTGTGGGCTAAAATAACAAGAATTTGAAGAATTTTTTTTTCTTTTGTGAATGAATGAAGTTCATATATGGTACCTTGCCAAGTTTAGGAGGTGGATTAGGTGTTTAATAAAATAAAGTTTGTTTATCTTATTTAAAACTCTTTTATTTGCACAAAATAATTATTCTATAATAATAAGTTTTTTATTTACAACTTATTTCTATTTGCAAACAAAGTGTTTAACGCGGCAATATGACTCTATTAGATCAGTCACTCTGATTTTAAAATCTTTCAGGGAAATTTCGCTCTCGATCTTTTCTAATTTTTCTTCATCATTTGGACTGGTCTCTTTAATTTTATTATTTATTTTTATTTTATTATTTCTGGTTAAGACTGAATAAGAATCCGTATTCAAATTTGGGATGAGAGATACAAAAAGTTCCCCTCTTGATTGAAAAAATGTCTAAAACAATAAAATTAAAGAAATCCTCAATAAAAACGTGTACAAATTTAATGAGAAGAAATTAAAATTTAGTAACAATAGCTCGGAGAAGTACTAAACAAAGCAGGAAGGAGGAACTCCCATTCTCGGCAAGATACCATATATGGTACCTGCCTTAAATAACGATTTTTTTCATCAAATAAATGGAAGTTTGTGTTTTGAGGATTATAATTATTAAATTATATGATATGATATTACAAAAACAGTCAAACGAAGTAGAAAAAGTTACTTTTTCTCTACTTCAAGAAAAAGTTACTCTTTAAATTAGGTAAAATTACAAAACTAATGTTTCATCTACATAGCGCTATGTTGTTGTTTATGTTGATCTTGAAAAAGATTTTATTTGTTTGCTCGGCTAAGTCAGCTGCTACTATCAATAAATTTTACCATCTCACTTCTCAGATAAATTCCCTAGATGGTGAAAAGGAAACGAAATGAAAATGTTCATCCTGGAGTAGGGGAAAAATTTACAAATTCATGGTGTCACAGACGGTACCTTGCCAAGCTAAGGGTTAAGTAATTTAGTAAATAGAAATAAAATTAATTAATTCATTTAAAATCAATATTTAAGCCGTAAGTCACAAAACCATATTTTTTCAAAGGATATCATTTCTAATTAACAAGAATTCATATACATATTTCAAAACCTCACCAAAAATTTTATAGGTCGTACAAAACCACAAATCCATTCAATACTTAACAGATCGCGATCAGCTGGCTACACTTCATGAATTGCTTAAAGTGAAATCGGAAGACTTCGTATCAGACTTTGGGGAAACAAGCGCTAAAAACTTTGAGACAATGTCATTCCTAAGCGAAAACCTCAATGCGGTTTCATTCCTCGAGAAGAAAGAAGTCATTACTTCTTTGGGACCGTTAAAAGTTTCAAAAAGAACAAAGGTTTTAGAGGCACTTTGCCCAGCAGACAATATAAAGCAGTGAGTACATAATAAATGAGGTAGGATTAATGAAGCGATTTATTTAATTCCTTAATTATTGAAAATAATTTTAATAATATAATAAATAGTTTATAATATATTAAATCAAATCAATAATAGCTGACCAACCCAGTTTCTTGAATAAGATGAAATACATGGACAGTGCAATAAAATTTGTGTATGAAAATGTTTTAAATGTTGACATGTTTAATTTGAAAACTTTAAATGTTAGTTTTCAACTAACCTTATTCTATTTAGTTTGTCCCTCATTCAGGCCTCATGGGGGGGCAATGCGGGTATAATCAGTAGAGGAATGGTACGTATGACAATTGTTGACAAGTAAAGCGCAATGTGCATGCGAAAGAGTTGTATACGTGATATAAGAGCTTGTTAGAACATACCTTTTAACGAGGGTGGCGAGGTGGCCGAGGAGCTGACGCTTTAGGAAATACGCGCAGGCCATGGCAACGTATTTTGGAACCCGAAGATAGCAAGTTCAAACCCCTAGCCAGGGGTATTTAATAATATTCGGCATCAATCCCCCACAATCTCCCCTGGCCCGGGGAAATCCCCGTATATCCCAAAAGGCTAGGAAGGGGGAGGGGGGAAGAAAAGAAAAAATAAATAGAAAAATAAAATTAGACACTGTGATTTATTGTTTTGCATTGTCACATTGTAAAAGATGAAAATTTATAAGTTTTTGTAATTTATTAGTTCTTTAGTGATTGAATGCGTAGAAATTCACCTAATGCTCAAAATATTTAAAGTTTTTCTTTTTAACATATGCAACAATGTAATCTATATAAATAAAGATGAAATTCTGTTTGTTTGTTTGTTTATTTGTTCTTTATAGAAATCCATACCGTTTGTCCTAAATTAATCATATTCCAAATTTCACTCAGTGGTTCTTTCAGGCCAGGTGCGAACACCTGTCCACATTAAAATTGCATAACTTCAGGCGATCTTCAGCTGATATTCTTTATTCTTCAAATTTCGCTCAGTAGTTCTTTCAGACCAGGT
Organism: Aelia acuminata; assembly: GCA_911387785.2. Classification (NCBI taxonomy): domain Eukaryota; kingdom Metazoa; phylum Arthropoda; class Insecta; order Hemiptera; family Pentatomidae; genus Aelia; species Aelia acuminata. The sequence continues at coordinate 37,946,405 of OU426983.1, forward strand.
GCGAACACCTGTCCAAATTAAAATTGCATAACTTCAGCCAATGTTCAGCTGATATTCTTTATTGTTATAAAAATCATAATGATCTCACTTTACAATGTTTTTTTACTTTCACTTACCTATATATGAAATATATAGTAAGTGGAAGTATTGCGATCGTGAAAATTTTCGACTTCCGGTTTTCAACGGAAATACACGTTTTGGGGTCCCCTGAGTCGAAATAACCAAGTCCCGCGAAATGGTCTGTGTGTGTGTGTGTCTGTGTGTGTGTGTGTGTGTGTGTGTGTGTGTGTGTGTGTATGTGAACAGACTAGCTCAAAAACTATAAACCGTGCGAACCTGAAATTTGGTATTTAGAGTACGTATATGCCCGCGATGTGACAGCAAAAATTTCATCAAATTTACTCAAAGGGAGGGGGTACTTTATTTAATAACTTTTTAAGTTTTTTTCGATTTTCTCAAAAACGGCTCTAACGATTTTGATTAAACTGAGTATTTGATCTATTTATATGCCCGAGATATGACTGTAAAAATTTCATCAAAATTGATCAACCTGAGAGGGGACTTTACTTAATAAATTTTGTATCATTTTCACGTGTTTTTTTTATTTACTCAAAAAAGGCTTTAACGATTTTGATCAAACTTTGTATTTGATGTATTTATATGCCCGAGATATGACTGTAAAAATTTCATCAAAATTAATCGACAGGAGGGGGGACTTTATTTCATAATTTTTTTCCAATTTTTACCTTTTTGATCGATTATCTTAAAAACGGCTTTAACGATGTTTATCAAATTCGTTATGTTTAATGAAAATTAGTTGTTATTTAATATCAGGTAAGCTTTATCATTATTAAAATGTTCTGAGAGGGCTTAAATGGGGAAGGGGCCTTTTTTGTTTTCCTATAAAGTACCTTTGATTTAGTAATATTGAGAAATGAACTGTCTTTCATCACGCCTAAAAATAAGAAATGGCTAAATATGATATATGAAGAAAATCAAGTAAACATATACAAGAGAAAAAAAGAAAAATAATCCGTCAACTCATAAAGCACCTTGAGCTCACGCATGCGCCGTACGCCTTTTATGACAAACCAATGCGTTATTATTAAAAATGTTCTGTTCATTTGAGAAGTGGCAATTAACAAAACGCATTAAGTTCTAATCTAAGTAAGTTGGTAAGTGAAAGTTGTGTGTTGCGCGCACGCACCAGATTTTTTTTTTTTACGAATTCGACCGTTTATTTAGGAAAATGAAATTCCCCGGGTAAAACCGGGATATATAGCTATAATCTATGTATATAAAGATGAAATTCTGTTCGTTTTGATCTCGCTTTACATTGGTTTTTACAAAATCGACCATTTGAGTCGATAAAAGTCTCAGTTTATTGATTTTTTAGATTTAAAAAATGAAATTCTCCGGTTGAAACCGGTATATACAGCTAGTCCTTAATAATCTTATATATTACATTATATCGTATTTATATTATTTTTTTTTTTGTCGGTACGCCATAAGTAAAGATTTGCTTATTACTTTATTACTCACTTACTACTTATTAATTAATACTTCATCAAATTATATATGAATGAGGAATCATTTTAAAGCTTTCCTTAACTAAAAAAAAATTCAAAAATTTTCAAAAATTTCATTTTGCCTTCTTTTGCGAGTTATAAGCGCAAAACCGCTGTTTTTGTAAGAAAAACGGGCGTAAAGGTTTTTAAATGGTATAAATCTTTTCAGGTTTTCAAGGAGAACATTTTCGGTCGTATACTTTTTTTCGATTAACCCCTTCGTTTGTGAGTTCTAAGCGAAAAACTGCAATTCTCAGCGAAAATGGTCGCGTGGCTTTTTCGAAGGATTAATTTTTTTCAGTATGTCGAGATGCACATTATAGACATATATATACACTTTTCCGTTGTCGCCGTCGTTTGCGAGTTACAAGCGAAAACATGCGATTTCAATTAATAGAATCAGCGCACTGATTCTATTGATATTAACGCTTCGCGCAATAGATTCCGCGAAACCGATATGTGTATTTTAGTATGTGGCATTTTCCTGGATGCGCTCTTTCAGTGACATCTATGTCTGTGTAAAACAAACCCACCAACAAACACTCACTGATGACCATATCTTAGCTTCAAACATAGTGTTCAAAGAGGTTCTGTAAACACTTAAATACTGCGTAAATACTTTAAACTTATGTTTCAAAAAATAAATAAACTACAATTTAAACACTTCTCTTCTTTACTTCCACCCTCACCTATGCCCATGACGCACTATACGATACTAAACATACGGCGTGTTAATTACTTAAATGCTTCGCACAATGTCAGCTAGTACAATATTATTTCTCAAAGCATTTTTTTTTGTCGGTACGCTATAACTTCCTTAGTACCTCATCAAATTTCATGAACGAGGCATCATTTTAAAGCTTTCCTTAACTACTACACCGGAAAGAAATAGACAAATCACTCATTTTGCCTTCTTTTGCGAGTTATAAGCGCAAAACCGCTGTTTTTGCAAGAAAAATGGTCGTAGAGGTTTTTAAATGGTATCAATCTTTTCAGGTTTTCAAGGAGAACATTTAGGGTCATACACATTTTTTCGATTAACCCCTTCGTTTTGGAGTTGTAAGCAAAAAACTGCAATTCTCAGCGAAAATTTCAAAATGGTCGCAGGGCTTTTTCGAAGGTGTCGTTTTTTTTTTTTTTTTTTTTTTTTTTTAGTTTGTCAAGACGAACGTTTTTGGTTATATACACTTTTCCGATTTTCACCAGTATGAGAGTTACAAGCATAAGCATGCGATTTCAGTCAATAGAATCAGCCCACTCGCTTTCCGCGATACCGATTTACGCGATTGGAATGTTTATTTGAGTATTCCATCTATGCCCAAGACTCAGTATGCGATACTAAATATTCGGTGTGTACTTTAAATGGGATTTAAGTAGGTTAGAGTGCGAACGCTTCATACGAGTCAGCTAGTTATATTTTATTTTAAAACTTTAGTTCCACAATAAATTTATGAATGAAATATACAGTGGTATTTGCTGGAACAATCATCTTTATCGGTTTCTGGGTAATCATTCGAGTCTAAAATTCCAAAACTATGTTCCAATTTTCTACAAACCATAAATACCCCAATCGATTCTCTTCATGATACATTTGAAGAAAACAAACTTGGCTATTCATGAAATCAGGATTTTCTTTTTCATCATTATAATGAGTCGACCATTACTGGACTCAAGTTTTGCAATAATTATAGTAATAAACTTATGGAGAATAGCAAACAGAAATAAATAAATATACGTGGATAGTTATATTTTATGAGAATTTTCAAAATTGCGTTTAGAGAATTACCTTAACACCTCGGTTTTTACTCCAAGAAGATTGGTAAGTGAAAGTTATGTGTTGCGCCAATAGCACCAGATTTTTTTAATATAAAAAGTAGATTGTATCATTGTGGCCAATACCATCCGTATCGGGTTCTCCCCAAAACAAATAATAATTAGGTAAATATAAATTTGTAATGATAATTTTTTTCTGAGCCAAAACTTTCATTGTTGTCCTAAAGGGAGCTATCTCAGTACTAATAACTTTGGTTTACAATCAATTGTCTTTTTCTAGAGTGTTAACAAGGAGTATGATCCATAAAAGCAGCAGTGAATATCGCATTATTTATTAAAATGAAATAGGCAATTTGGCCAAGGCTGTAGTCCGTTAGATACGTGACAAAAACTGACTCTGCCTCCTAATCTATTAATTATCCTTATTAATATTATGCTTTACGGAAACAATGACGTTATCCATAAAAATAGATCTTTGTTCACACTTTTTACTCATGTATTTTGTTACTTCTTTAGGCTTTGGATTTCACAGATGAAAAAATATTTCACCATCGACATATAGTAATGTATAATTACTGACTGTGTCATATAACTTCCAGAAAATCTACAATAAAACTGGACATAGAAAATGCAGACGCTTTACCGCCTTCAAAAGATAAAAATTTAGAACCATTTATATCACTTAACTGTATAGCTGTGGTTTCCGATACTACATGCGAGCTGACCGCACAGGAAATTATACTTCCAGATACACCTTATGGTTCTTTTAGCGTCAATCACATCCATTTAAGGTAAGAAAAAAACTTTACTTTTAAATCATTTACAAGCTTATTGCTATTTATTTTAAAAATCCATCTCGTCTTTACTTTATCACTCACTAAATTGGCTTGCCACTGTTGTAACTGACCTTTTTAAATATAAAAATTAAGCTTAGATATGTCCGTAAAATTCGCCAAATAATCGTTGGACATAAATCTCAGGGAAAAGGGAAATTTTAAACGTTTTGCAAGATTCAGATGATTTGAAAAAACAAAATCCAGCGGGTGAAATGTGTCCATACAGGATACCCACAACATTATTCTAAACAGAGTCACAAATAAAAAATCGAATATTTTATTGTGTAAGATTTAAATTCAGAGTATAACTAGATTCCTGAGTGGTCAAAAATAATTTAAGGAGCGAGATAATATTTTTGGAATTAGGGCTATTTTTTTTTATTTTTACTTTCACTTACCTATATATGAAATATATAGTAAGTGGAAGTATTGCGATCGTGAAAAAATTCGACTTCCGGTTTTCAACGGAAATACACGTTTTGGGGTCCCCTGAGTCGAAATGACCAAGTCCCGCGAAATGGTCTGTGTGTGTGTGTGTGTGTGTGTGTCTGTGTGTGTGTGTGTGTGTGTGTGTGTGTGTGTGTGTGTGTGTGTGTGTGTGTGTGTGTGTGTGAACAGACTAGCTCAAAAACTATAAACCGTGCGATCCTGAAATTGGGTATTTAGTGTAGGTATATGCCCGCGATGTGACAGCATAAATTTCATCAAAATTACTTAAAGGGAGGGGGTACTTTACATAATAACTTTTTAGGTTTTTTTTATTTACTCTAAATCGGCTTTAACGATTTTGATTAAACTGAGTATTTCATCTATTTATATGCCCGAGATATGACTGTTAAAATTTCATTATAATTGATTAACCGGAGGGGGGACTTTGCTTAATAAATTTTGTATCATTTTCACGGGTTTTTTTATTTACTCAAAAACGGCTATAACGATTAACAAAAATAAGATATGGATGTAGAAAAATGTGTGACTTTGGGAAATTATATTTAACCAAACACGTCAAATTCCTTATCTAAGTAAGTTGGTAAGTGAAAGTTGTGTGTTGCGCGCACGCACCAGATTTTTTACTTTCACTTACCTATATATGAAATATATAGTAAGTGGAAGTATTGCGATCGTGAAAAATTTCGACTTCCGGTTTTCAACGGAAATACACGTTTTGGGGTCCCCTGAGTCGAAATAACCAAGTCCCGCAAAATGGTCTGTGTGTGTGTGTGTGTGTGTCTGTGTGTGTGTGTGTGTGTGTGTGTGTGTGTGTGTGTGTGTGTGTGTGTGTGTGTGTGTGTGTGTGTGTGTGTGTGTGTGTGTGAACAGACTAGCTCAAAAACTATTAACCGTGTGAACCTGAAATTTGGTATTTAGTGTATGTATATACCCGCGATGTGACAGCAAAAATTTCATCAAAATTGATGAAGGGGAGGGGGTACTTTATTTAATAACTTTTTAGGTTTTTTTCGATTTTCTCAAAAACGGGTCTAACGATTTTGATTAAACTAAGTATTAAACGTATTAATATGCCCTAGATATGACTGTAAAAATTTCATCAAAATTGATCAACCGGAAGGGGGACTTTACTTAATAAATTTTGTATCATTTTTAAGTGTTTTTTTTATTTACTCAATAACGGCTTTAAAGATTTTGATCAAACTGGGTATTTGACGTTTGTATATGCCAAAGATGTGACAGCCAACATTTCATCAAAATTGGTTAAACGGAGGGGGCACTTTATTTCATAACTTTTTTTCCAATTTTTACCTTTTTTTCGATTATCTCAAAAACGGCTTTAATGATTTTGATCAAATTCGTCATGTTTAATGAAAATTAGGTGTTCAATAATATCAGGTAAGTTTTATCAGTATTAAAATTTTCTGAGGGGGCTTAAATGGGGAAGGGTCCTTTTTTGTTTTCCTATAAAGTACCTTTGTTTTAGTTTATATTGAGAAATTAACTGTCTCTCATCGCGCCCAAAAATAAGAAATGGCTAAATATGACATATGAAGAAAATCAAGTAAACATATACAGGAGAAAAAAAGAAAAAAATTCCGTCAACACATAAAACACCTTAGGCTAACGCATGCGCCGTACGCCTTTAATGACAAACCAATGCGTTATAATTAAAGATGCTCTGTTCATTTAATGAAAATTAATTGTTTCATCGGAACTAAATGAAATATTCAACAAGTACATAGAGAATTATAAAATCAGACGACTTGGAGTATTATGCTTGCATTGCCGAATTATCACAAGTAAAAACTTTTATTTAATAATAAAAGAAATTAGTTTTTTTTTTTGAGCAAATGAAAACAAAAATAAGAAATGAATGTGGAAAAATGAACTTAACTTAACGTAACTTTGAAAGTGGCAATTAACAAAACAATAATTTCTAATCTAAGTAAGTTGGTATGTGAAAGTTGTGTGTTGCTAGCACGCACCAGATTTTTTTACTTTCACTTACCTATATATGAAATATATAGTAAGTGGAAGTATTGCGATCGTGAAAAAATTCGACTTCCGGTTTTCAACGGAAATACACGTTTTGGGGTCCCCTGAGTCGAAATGACCAAGTCCCGCGAAATGGTCTGTGTGTGTGTGTGTCTGTGTGTGTGTGTGTGTGTGTGTGTGTGTGTGAACAGACTAGCTCAAAAACTATAAACCGTGCGATCCTGAAATTGGGTATTTAGTGTAGGTATATGCCCGCGATGTGACAGCATAAATTTCATCAAAATTACTTAAAGGGAGGGGGTACTTTACATAATAACTTTTTAGGTTTTTTTTATTTACTCTAAATCGGCTTTAACGATTTTGATTAAACTGAGTATTTCATCTATTTATATGCCCGAGATATGACTGTTAAAATTTCATTATAATTGATTAACCGGAGGGGGACTTTGCTTAATAAATTTTGTATCATTTTCACGGGTTTTTTTATTTACTCAAAAACGGCTTTAACGATTAACAAAAATAAGATATGGATGTAGAAAAATGTGTGACTTTGGGAAATTATATTTAACCAAACACGTCAAATTCCTTATCTAAGTAAGTTGGTAAGTGAAAGTTGTGTGTTGCGCGCACGCACCAGATTTTTTACTTTCATTTACCTATATATGAAATATATAGTAAGTGGAAGTATTGCGATCGTGAAAAATTTCGACTTCCGGTTTTCAACGGAAATACACGTTTTGGGGTCCCCTGAGTCGAAATAACCAAGTCCCGCAAAATGGTCTGTGTGTGTGTGTGTGTGTGTCTGTGTGTGTGTGTGTGTGTGTGTGTGTGTGTGTGTGTGTGTGTGTGTGTGTGTGTGTGTGTGTGTGTGTGTGTGTGTGTGTGTGTGTGTGTGTGTGAACAGACTAGCTCAAAAACTATTAACCGTGTGAACCTGAAATTTGGTATTTAGTGTATGTATATACCCGCGATGTGACAGCAAAAATTTCATCAAAATTGATGAAGGGGAGGGGGTACTTTATTTAATAACTTTTTAGGTTTTTTTCGATTTTCTCAAAAACGGCTCTAACGATTTTGATTAAACTAAGTATTAAACGTATTAATATGCCCTAGATATGACTGTAAAAATTTCATCAAAATTGATCAACCGGAAGGGGGACTTTACTTAATAAATTTTGTATCATTTTTAAGTGTTTTTTTTATTTACTCAATAACGGCTTTAAAGATTTTGATCAAACTGGGTATTTGACGTTTTTATATGCCAAAGATGTGACAGCCAACATTTCATCAAAATTGGTTAAACGGAGGGGGCACTTTATTTCATAACTTTTTTTCCAATTTTTACCTTTTTTTCGATTATCTCAAAAACGGCTTTAATGATTTTGATCAAATTCGTCATGTTTAATGAAAATTAGGTGTTCAATAATATCAGGTAAGTTTTATCAGTATTAAAATTTTCTGAGGGGGCTTAAATGGGGAAGGGTCCTTTTTTGTTTTCCTATAAAGTACCTTTGTTTTAGTTTATATTGAGAAATTAACTGTCTCTCATCGCGCCCAAAAATAAGAAATGGCTAAATATGACATATGAAGAAAATCAAGTAAACATATACAGGAGAAAAAAAGAAAAAAATTCCGTCAACACATAAAACACCTTAGGCTAACGCATGCGCCGTACGCCTTTAATGACAAACCAATGCGTTATAATTAAAGATGCTCTGTTCATTTAATGAAAATTAATTGTTTCATCGGAACTAAATGAAATATTCAACAAGTACATAGAGAATTATAAAATCAGACGACTTGGAGTATTATGCTTGCATTGCCGAATTATCACAAGTAAAAACTTTTATTTAATAATAAAAGAAATTAGTTTTTTTTTTTGAGCAAATGAAAACAAAAATAAGAAATGAATGTGGAAAAATGAACTTAACTTAACGTAACTTTGAAAGTGGCAATTAACAAAACAATAATTTCTAATCTAAGTAAGTTGGTATGTGAAAGTTGTGTGTTGCGAGCACGCACCAGATTTTTTTACTTTCACTTACCTATATATGAAATATATAGTAAGTGGAAGTATTGCGATCGTGAAAAAATTCGACTTCCGGTTTTCAACGGAAATACACGTTTTGGGGTCCCCTGAGTCGAAATGACCAAGTCCCGCGAAATGGTCTGTGTGTGTGTGTGTCTGTGTGTGTGTGTGTGTGTGTGTGTGTGTGAACAGACTAGCTCAAAAACTATAAACCGTGCGATCCTGAAATTGGGTATTTAGTGTAGGTATATGCCCGCGATGTGACAGCATAAATTTCATCAAAATTACTTAAAGGGAGGGGGTACTTTACATAATAACTTTTTAGGTTTTTTTTATTTACTCTAAATCGGCTTTAACGATTTTGATTAAACTGAGTATTTCATCTATTTATATGCCCGAGATATGACTGTTAAAATTTCATTATAATTGATTAACCGGAGGGGGACTTTGCTTAATAAATTTTGTATCATTTTCACGGGTTTTTTTATTTACTCAAAAACGGCTTTAACGATTAACAAAAATAAGATATGGATGTAGAAAAATGTGTGACTTTGGGAAATTATATTTAACCAAACACGTCAAATTCCTTATCTAAGTAAGTTGGTAAGTGAAAGTTGTGTGTTGCGCGCACGCACCAGATTTTTTACTTTCATTTACCTATATATGAAATATATAGTAAGTGGAAGTATTGCGATCGTGAAAAATTTCGACTTCCGGTTTTCAACGGAAATACACGTTTTGGGGTCCCCTGAGTCGAAATAACCAAGTCCCGCAAAATGGTCTGTGTGTGTGTGTGTGTGTGTCTGTGTGTGTGTGTGTGTGTGTGTGTGTGTGTGTGTGTGTGTGTGTGTGTGTGTGTGTGTGTGTGTGTGTGTGTGTGTGTGTGAACAGACTAGCTCAAAAACTATTAACCGTGTGAACCTGAAATTTGGTATTTAGTGTATGTATATACCCGCGATGTGACAGCAAAAATTTCATCAAAATTGATGAAGGGGAGGGGGTACTTTATTTAATAACTTTTTAGGTTTTTTTCGATTTTCTCAAAAACGGCTCTAACGATTTTGATTAAACTAAGTATTAAACGTATTAATATGCCCTAGATATGACTGTAAAAATTTCATCAAAATTGATCAACCGGAAGGGGGACTTTACTTAATAAATTTTGTATCATTTTTAAGTGTTTTTTTTATTTACTCAATAACGGCTTTAAAGATTTTGATCAAACTGGGTATTTGACGTTTTTATATGCCAAAGATGTGACAGCCAACATTTCATCAAAATTGGTTAAACGGAGGGGGCACTTTATTTCATAACTTTTTTTCCAATTTTTACCTTTTTTTCGATTATCTCAAAAACGGCTTTAATGATTTTGATCAAATTCGTCATGTTTAATGAAAATTAGGTGTTCAATAATATCAGGTAAGTTTTATCAGTATTAAAATTTTCTGAGGGGGCTTAAATGGGGAAGGGTCCTTTTTTGTTTTCCTATAAAGTACCTTTGTTTTAGTTTATATTGAGAAATTAACTGTCTCTCATCGCGCCCAAAAATAAGAAATGGCTAAATATGACATATGAAGAAAATCAAGTAAACATATACAGGAGAAAAAAAGAAAAAAATTCCGTCAACACATAAAACACCTTAGGCTAACGCATGCGCCGTACGCCTTTAATGACAAACCAATGCGTTATAATTAAAGATGCTCTGTTCATTTAATGAAAATTAATTGTTTCATCGGAACTAAATGAAATATTCAACAAGTACATAGAGAATTATAAAATCAGACGACTTGGAGTATTATGCTTGCATTGCCGAATTATCACAAGTAAAAACTTTTATTTAATAATAAAAGAAATTAGTTTTTTTTTTTGAGCAAATGAAAACAAAAATAAGAAATGAATGTGGAAAAATGAACTTAACTTAACGTAACTTTGAAAGTGGCAATTAACAAAACAATAATTTCTAATCTAAGTAAGTTGGTATGTGAAAGTTGTGTGTTGCGAGCACGCACCAGATTTTTTTACTTTCACTTACCTATATATGAAATATATAGTAAGTGGAAGTATTGCGATCGTGAAAAAATTCGACTTCCGGTTTTCAACGGAAATACACGTTTTGGGGTCCCCTGAGTCGAAATGACCAAGTCCCGCGAAATGGTCTGTGTGTGTGTGTGTCTGTGTGTGTGTGTGTGTGTGTGTGTGTGTGAACAGACTAGCTCAAAAACTATAAACCGTGCGATCCTGAAATTGGGTATTTAGTGTAGGTATATGCCCGCGATGTGACAGCATAAATTTCATCAAAATTACTTAAAGGGAGGGGGTACTTTACATAATAACTTTTTAGGTTTTTTTCGATTTTCTCAAAAACGGCTCTAACGATTTTGATTAAACTGAGTATTTCATCTATCTATATGCCCGAGATATGACTGTAAAAATTTCATCAAAATTGATTAACCGGAGGGGGGACTTTACTTAATACATTTTGTAACATTTTCACGTGTTTTTTTTATTTACTCTAAATCGGCTTTATCGATTTTGATCAAACTGGGTATTTGATGTATTTATATGCCCGAGATATGACTGTTAAAATTTCATTAAAATTGATTAACCGGAGGGGGGACTTTACTTAATACATTTTGTAACATTTTCACGTGTTTTTTTTATTTACTCTAAATCGGCTTTAACGATTTTGATCAAACTGGGTATTTGATGTATGTATATGCCCGAGATATGACTGTTAAAATTTCATTATAATTGATTAACCGGAGGGGGGACTTTGCTTAATAAATTTTGTATCATTTTCACGGGTTTTTTTATTTACTCAAAAACGGCTTTAACGATTAACAAAAATAAGATATGGATGTAGAAAAATGTGTGACTTTGGGAAATTATATTTAACCAAACACGTCAAATTCCTTATCTAAGTAAGTTGGTAAGTGAAAGTTGTGTGTTGCGCGCACGCACCAGATTTTTTTTTTTACAGGTGTCCAAATGAAGTGAGCGGAGCCAGTTGCCCCTGCAAAAGATTTCTTGGCTTACACGATGATCCGAGGAATCAAAAAATGAGGTTTCAGTTCTTTCACAGCGCTGGAAAGGAACTCGATGTTCAACCCGTTTCAGGGAGTCTAAATTATGGTGAAGTAAATAATTCCATTATACAAAGCCGTTAGCTCAAGTTCCATCGTTCTATCACATCTTCATTTTAAAATAACAGCATTTATAATAGCTTTGTCCGTACCCAATCCAACCAATTCTACATTACTGAAAACAATTTCACCCTATCGGTACTTAATCATAAAGAAAGACTACTGACATTATGAAATTTTTAGAAAAAAGGGACACAATTTTTGAAAAAAAAAATGTATGTAATTTAATTCGGGGCATTTTTGCAAAGTAATTACTGAGTTGAAAAGTAGATCTAACTTCTATTACTAAGAATTCATAAATAAATCAGAATGAACCCTTTTGGAGACCTTACCCAGTTAAACTAACCTCTAAACAAATCTAATGAACATTACGACATTTGAGGGACAAGCAGAGCTAAAACTAGGTTAATCTCTTTCCTGGATCCAGTTTGAATAATCATGTAAATCCAAAATCATGTAAAATTTATTATTATAATTGGAGAGGAGAGGCCAGAAAGACGAAGGTTACCCTAAAGTGTAATCGTAGATAAAAGTCGGAGAATTAATCTTGTTCTACTAAAAGGTGGATCCAGCACCAAATAGGGGGTGGGGGGTCATTACTCCCCAGTCTCATAATCATGTGGCTGACAGCACCGGATTTTAATGTGATTATTGCCTAGTATTAGGAAAGACTTCATCTAAAAATATAATTAGTTAAAAACTAATAAAGAAGGTTTGACCCTGAAAAAGTTATGCGAAATTAAAGATTATATATTTTTTTATTGAAATGTTTAGAAATCTGTTCTGTCAGTTTTTTTTTCTTGTAATTTTCGGTAACCGAAGTTTCCATAATCTTTATGTACACTTAATAATGTCTCTTTGTGATTATGCAATTACTTCTAGTAAATGTCATTCTCCATTTTTCTCATCATCATTCTCTTTATTTCTTTTACCTCATTTCCCAGCTTCTAGAGTCTCCTTAAAATACATTATTAATATAAAAGCTTTTTAAATATTATCATTTTTATTAATACTGGGCTCATAGTATTCATGAACAATATGTGCTGATCTTATATCGACTAGATTCTGTGGTATTGAATAATAAGTACCAATTCATTGGTTATAATTCAACTAACTTCCTACTTTTTAGCTTAATCTATAATAGCACTAGGAAGGCCTCATAATCACACATGGGCCATTCCATGTCAAATCATCCAACCGAATTTCAATATTATACCCTCTATCAGAGTATTCATTTTTGTTATTGTTTTTTTTTTTTTTTTTCTAACCGTCTTCCAGGTTTACACCTTTCAAAATTTAATATTTTATTTTTTTAATTATTTTAAAAATATATATTTTTTTATACAGTTAGAGTGTGAATTAGTCCTTAGTTAATGCCCTTGATTGTGGCAAAATGTTTTTTCAATAAAAAACAAAAAAAAATTAAATTGTTATGAATCCTTGGAACTCAAAAGCTCAATAATATTATTTTATCATTTGAAAGCTAATTAAATGCTCTTTCTATTACCACATATTTGTATAACGATATTTTATTATGTATTTTAGCTATATTTCTTTTTATGAGCAACTTCATAATTTAATTTCACTGTACTGGATGTAAATCTAAATAAAACTCTTATAATCAACAACCCACTCATATTATTTCATCATTAGAAGAGAATTTTATCCTCTTTCTTTTGATATGTAGTTGATCAGGCTGGTTGGAGAGAGATTTTCGCTCAAGGCATTTTTCAATGACCACTTTACTGCTTGGAAAAAATGTATGTTTTTATGTTTAAGAATTTTTTTACCATGAAAGAAAATTATCTCTCTAATATTTATGGCATCATATCATTCTGTATGAAATGTAGAATAAATGCATAAATTTTGTAGCTCCTGTTCAATTAATACCCATTCGACAGAGGAAAGTCGTAACACATACAAGGTGGTTTTGAGCTCAAGTCGTCATCAGAACTTCAAATATCTCTAAAGTTCAAATGACTATAATTCCGAAACTACTTGTGGGAATTGGGTAAAATTGGCATTTTTATTTATGTATTTTTTGTGATTATTTTTGTATCAACATAATATGTACAATTTTTTATCAAAATCTGAGGGGGGAGGGTATAATATTGAAATTCGGCTGGATGATTTGACATGGAATGGCACATATGTTGATTTAGGGTAGGTGTTAAGTTAAATATTATCAAAGTTCATAATCTCTGTAAACTTCTTTTAAGTCATCCAAGGAGCAAAATAATTTTATAATTTTTTTTTTGCTTTTGCACTGACCAATTCTCTTTATTGGTTTTTAGAAATGGCTAATGCACTTTCCCCATTTCGGTAGCTCAAGTGCATAAATCAGACTTGAAACCATTTTTCGTTGAACCAGATAAAAAAATTTTAGTATAATAAAAAATCAATTATACTACTATAAAGAATCGAGTTAGTGGTTTTAAATGCAATAAAGAACATTAAACCAGCTTATTTTATAATCACAGGATGTTTGAAATACGTCTGAATTAGATATCACATGAGTTTATAACATAAAAAACAATTGACTGTAAGCTAACTCCAGATTTTTTTTTTCTTCCCTTCCTCGCCTTTTAGGCTGCATGGGGTTTCCTGGGCCATAGGAGAGGGTAGGGGATTGATGCCACCTATTGTTAAATGTCTCCTGGCTATCAGGGTTTTGAACTGGCTATCTTCGGTTATCACTCATATACTGTCAGGGGGAACACGTCTATTTCCTAACGAGTTAGCCTCCTCGGAGATCCCGCCACCCTATAACTCCAGATATATTCCCTTGACGATGGGTCAAAAATCCGAAACGTCAGAAAATTGCAAATTATAAAGAAAAAAAAAGAAAAATTCATTTAAAAGTAGACTAAAAAATCCTCTGATAATTCTCCTTTTTTTTTGGGGGGGGGGGGGACTTCAAGGCTTCCACTGAAGCCCTACACTGCCCATACTAACACCCATGGCACTGGGTGATACCTCTCCTAGGAAAGAAAAGAACCACCCAGGGCGGGACTATAACCCGCAGCTCCGGCATGGGAGTACGGTGCTTTACCGCACAGCTTCACCGGGCCCCTCTCCTTTTTTGGTAATGTTGGATTTTTACTCATATACTTCATTGCTTAATTGAACGCTGCCATAGCAGATTAATACAATCAGGTCTTTCTAAGGGGAGCCAATTCATAGATCGATGTCTCATATCATTTAATTTACTAGACCGTAAATATGGATTTTATAAATGATTGAACTATTTGAAATACAAGGGGTCTAGAGGCCTTAAGGAAATACTAATTTAAATGCTAATTCTTACGTTTTTGATGAACTCTTACTAGTATTTCTCTTTCCAGAAAGTTAAAATATATTTAATTTTAAGACCTGAATTGGATATGCAAGATACTCCAAAGGAAGGGAAAAGCAGAAAAAAAAAGCATGGTGTAAGTAGTAAACGAAATGTCATAATTAATTTATACTTTGGTTTAAAAAAAAATTGTATATATATATATATATATATATATATATATATATATATATATATATATATATGTACAAAGCTGCTTCTCTACAAAGTATTGGTACGCCCTGTACTTCCCTATTATTCCTAGGCTTAGATGATGACAAAGGCTAATATGCGTTCACTTAAAATTATGGGAAGGCAAATCCTCCGCTTTATTTAAGGAGGAATTAGAGTTGGAAGTGAGTGGCGAAGGCGCACCAACCAATATGACTTAACAAAGGAACCAGATGTTGTTAAGATTAAACGATTATACAATTATAAGTCTTGGGCGATTGCGATGGGTGGGGCATCTGGTCTGGATGGCTGACACAGAGATTCAAAAAAGAGTCAGGAATGGACAACTCCATAGTAACAGACAGCGAGGATGACCGAGGCAGATATGGCAGGATGGTGTGACCCGCGATGCAAGATGCCTAAGGACTCGGAACTGAAAAGTGGCTGCCCAAGACTGAGACACCTGATGTAAGCTGATCCGGGATGCCATGACTCGCTAACGGGTTGTAGGGCACAATACAATACAATATATATATTTATTCACTTTGATCATTTATTTAAGTTATTTAAAATAAAACAATTTTAAATAATTTAAAATGGTGGTCACCCACAAATTAAGATTAGATTAATATAAAATAAAACAAAAAATTTTTTTTTATGTGTGTGTTTCAGAAAGTTAGTTCAAATGCATTTTTTATTTTTAAAAAAAATTAATTATATTTCACTTCTTAAAATGAAATACAAATATTATATTTTATTTTGTTTAAAACAACTCCATCCAGTCTGTTCTAAAATTATGTTTCAGCCTAAATCAACTTCAAAATATAAATTAAACACCAAACCAACACTTAAAAAAGGGGAGAGTCGCATCTCTAAAACAAAACTTCTTAGAATTAAAAATATGCCTGATGTCAGGTATCGGGCGAGGCTCAAATGTTTGATTTCAATAAAGGAAGAATCTGTTCCGGAACCGTAAGTCAAAAATACATGATTATGTAAAATTTATTTGACATGATTTTATAAAATTTAATTAAACACCGCACACAAGACCCTCCATTGGTTGTGAAGATACAGGTCTAAGAAAATATTATTACATGATTTTAATAAATCTGTATAGTTATGCATCCATTTTCAGGCGCTATGAAGAGCTTTATTGTGATGTTTTTTCCACATTCACAAGGCCTGATATATATGTTGCAACACCTAATTTAAAAAAAGAAGTAACATTTCCAAATACAGCGATTGGTTCAAAACGCGTGGAAGTTTTAGAAGTCCACAACACCACCAACAAGTTGGTCTATGTTACGAGGAGTCATTTCAGCCACAAGGATATTTTTGTCTGCCAGCCATTACCTCCCTCACCATCAGTAATGAAAACTATAATAACATTTATATCGATATGCTAGTATTATAATTTGTTTTCACTAAAGTGATTCAAATTAATCCTTCACTAGAGCTATAATCAATATAAAGGTATACCCTTGGAACCGGATCAGTATTTGAAACTTCGCCTTACATTCACCCCAGTAGAGGAAAACTACGTGAGTGGGAATAAATAAAAACATTTTTGTAGATTTTTTACTATTGTAATTACGTAACCTATTTTTGTTTGCAGGCTGAAGAATACTTTGAAGTGAAAGCAAACAACACTATAATTCCATTGAAAGCCTCAGGTTAATAATTTAAATATGAATAATTAGATTTTCCTTCTTATATTATAGCTGTAAAAATGTATCTCCTTTTACTTTTTATTTTTAAATATTCATTATCTAAGAATAATCACAACATTGGCGGTCACTCCATACTGGCTAGGATGAAATTATTCCCAAAATAGTATTTCTAGCATAAATCTGGAGGTAACAATTGCATTTATTATACTATTGATGAAAACTATATATAAATAAAAAAAACATATCATAATGCTGCGGAAGTATAATTTTTAGCCTGGTGTTTTGGAATTTCACAATTTAACTGATTGATTTTTTGTACAGGTCATGGTGTCATTCCTCGATATTCGTTGAGCTCACATTTTTGTGTTTGTAAGCTGGAAGCCTCTCCTGGGAGCAAGGTTGAAGACATCATTATAGTAAGTAATTAAGTTGTTGTGTTTACCTGGGTATGTTATTGCATATTTAGAAATTATTTACACTTCTTTTTATGCTGGCCAAATCCCCACTTGTCTGGGTGCCTCACATAGCTTCCGTCAGTTATTTCCTTTTCAGTGCCCCTCTCTCCAGTTCCGGACAGCAGGGTTCTTGCATCTTCTGCAACAGCTTCCATCCAGCTTCCATTTTACATTACGATGTCTTCCAGCTCTTCTCGTGCCTTGGATGGGAATCATGGTGACAGAGAACAGGAGGCGCAGGCTTCACTGAGTTGATGGGGTAACCAATGATGCATGCTCCATTCTGGGGATCCAGGACTGGAGAATGGCAGGCTACTTTAAGCAGAAGGACCTTTAAGCTGCAATCAAATATGATCAGGTTTCAATCAGAGAGGCACACCTTATCAAAATCATCAATCAAGAACATTTATAAAAGCTAGTAGAATAAATATACATACCACATAAAAATAAGCAGAGTGCTATTTAAAATAATTCTAGCAATTTCCTTAGTTTATATGAAAGTCTCATACATTACACTTAGCTAATTTACTTTTATACTAAATCAATTAATGAAAAATATTGTTACTAATCTGATAATTCAATTGATATTTTTCTGATTATTTCAGATTACAAATAAAGGTGAAGTTGAATTACAATTTGAAATAATGAAATGCTTTCAAATGGAAACTACTAATACAGATGTATTTAAACAATTCCTTAATAGATATACGCCTGCAAAAAGTGTTTATAAAGAACCCTTTTTAGACCCAAGTATAATAGCAGATATAGAAGAAAATTTTTATGAAAGTGATCAACCATTTCCAATTATTGTGGAACCTCGTCTGATATCCATCCTTCCATCCAAAAAGGGAACAATAAAAATTAGTTTTAATCCTAAAAAGCTACTCAATGTTAGCAGTGGATTCATAAAGTTGACGAGCTTTGAGGAGGTCAAAATTCAGGAAACGGCTAGATCTTCGGCTGGAAAAGAAGATCAGACTTTATCCAAAAAAATTTCATACCCTAGCCAAATGTATTCAAGAAGTAAAATTGATCAACCAGCACCAACATATTATGTACAAAAAGTACAACTGGTTTTAGGGAGACTAACATTAGTAGCTGAATGGTTTATAATTGGGAAAATAGCTTATAACAATAAAAAACGTATTTAAGATTTTTAATTTTTTAATTCTCACTACAGTTATAAAATTTTAAGTATTTAATTTTAAAAAATAAGGGCGTTTTTTAAACAGTTTTTGTGATAAATCTTAAAAACAGTTTGAGCTAGAAACCTGAAACATGTATCATACTTTTCAGTATCCTATGCTGTTTCTTTTGATACACCTCATGAGGATACCCTCAATATAAATATGGCATTCTTTTTTTCAGTTTTCTATGCTCTTTCTTCTGATATACAACATGACCATGATAACACCTATTATTTCTCAATATTTTTTATCCTGAGAACACTTTGTTTCCATACATTGAAATTTAACACACCTTTAGCTAAAAATTGCTAGAAAGATAGAAAGAAAATATATATAGAATAACATACCTTATTTTTTTTTTTAATCAAGAGAGGTGTTTTAAAAACATGTTATTTTAAAAAAATTATATTTATAGGATATGGTCATGAAAACAAAGAGCAGAGACTACTGATAAATAGGAAACCTGTTTCAGCTTTCTAGCTCAAATAGATTTTGAGATTTAAACCAAAAATTGTTTTAAAAAATACATATTAATATTTAACATATTTTTCCAACCTCAAGAAAATTTTGGTGGCGAGCATCCAATTTCTGTTCAGTGCCCTCCAAAACACAAGAACAAGTGAGAAAGAAGCTTCTAACGATTTAGATTCAACTTGTCATGATAAATAACAATTAAAGTGTTCTTTAATATGATAGATTTTATCATCGTAGAAATGGTCTGATAAGGCTTATATGGTAAAGGAAAAATTCTTGCTATAAGGTATTTTTAATTTTGTTTATGCATCATTGTCCCCAGTGTTAATGAATGGTCAAATATCAAGTCTGATAGAATTGTTCTTTATTTTACAGACTTGACATTTAACCATTTTTTAGTGATAGGGACTATGAAAATCAAAATTTTCGATATTGGAAAACTTATATATATTTTACTTACAAAATATATACTTAGGGTTAGGTGGGGTAATTGGGAATCAGGAGTAAATAGGAACAAGGTCCACTAGGGCTGAGGTGGGGGTCTGGAGAACCAAAGAGCTATGAAACTATTAAATTAATATCTCTATGAAGTGGTAGAACGAGTTCCCGCGTTTTCCAGTCATCATCTTCCTGTTCACCGGTGACGTTATAAAAAGTGTAATTTTTTTTTTTGAATTTTTTTTTATTATATCAATTAATAGTATTTGTGGTGCTTTTGCCTTAGTTATTTTTTTACTACTCGCTACATTGATGTTCCCAATTACCCCTGAGATTTTTACTTCAGGGATAATTGGGAACTAAATTTCAGAATTTTTTTTCACATCCCTACAATAATAAGAACATTGTTTTTTTCTAAAATAATGAAGTGCCCTAATAAATTGACTGTTGCACTGACCAAAAGGATGCCTAGAACATACATTAGGAAGAGGTTTCCACCCTCTTACACGATCCAAGATGTGACCCATGCTATAAACGATACTCCCAACGGCAACTTGATGTAAATTGCAGCTGCTGAAAAGTTCTGAGTTCCATAAACGGTTCTTTTCAACCGTATCAAAGGTAGGAAGACTGATATTATTAGATTGGGAGCGGGGAGACCTACTTACTTGCCTAAAGAGGTGGAAGAAACCCTTGAACAGTGGTTGATATCAAGGGCACAAAAGGTTTATCTTTGCAAAAAAACAGAACTTAAAGAACTTTTCCAGCAGTACCCATCTTTTCTACAAGCATCACCAAAAACACATCAGACTCAACCTCAACTGAAAGCCCCCCTCCCAAAAAAAAGTGGAGGGTAGTATTGGCTGGAGATTTGGAGGTTACAGGACGAGTGAAAAAGTTCCCACAAATCCAAATCAAAGTTCGCTTTGTTAGAAAAGGACAAACTTTCTGTCAACACGGAGCGGGGGGCGAATGGCAGGGGTAAAGGGGGGCTGAGGCGGAAGACGGGTGCGGGAGTCTCCCTCCCCTCATGTGGGACCACCAGGCCACAGTGCCCCATCCACTGTCTGGTGTTCCCCGCTTGCCCGATCCTCTGCAACGCCTACTGTCACCTCCTTGTGGTGCCCCCTGGTGAGTTGTTGTTACAACTCGCGAACGACAGAGGCGCTGCCACGGGACCAGTCCTCCTTAGGCCATGATGGTAAGCCCCCGCCATCATGCCCTAAGTAGGAGAATCCGTAGGACAGGCTGTCCGGCTCGCTATCCATTCGGGAGTTTAGGCGGTGATGCCAAATGGTACCACGGGGATGACGCTCTCCCGGGCGTCATCGTTGGGTGGTGCCAGGATCCCTAGGGGTGCCTGGTACGGACGTGGTGGTCGTGGTTACTGAGACCACAAAGCGCCGACCTGTATAGGTCATGAGTGTTTGTTGGGGTCAGGCTGGTTAGCAGGTTCTGTCCCCGTCCTCTCTCTTCTCGCCTTTCGTGTGCGGGGGTGGTCGGTGTAGGCCACTGGCTAGGTACGATCACCTCGGGACGCGCATGATTGGATTAACGAGATTCCCTCTGTCAACACGGAGCAAATAAAAGCTATTTTGCCGACCCCATCATGCATCAAAGTAGGTAGAAAAGAACTGTAAAATTTCAAAGGTCATGTCGGTGTGATGGAAACATAAAATTTAGGTATCACAATGTTGGGTTGTGGCAATTATTATTATTATTAATGATAATAATAATTAATGGTAATACATCAATTTGTGGAATGACTACAATTTTTTTCATTTTTAAAAATTATGTATTTTAATTCAATATAATTTGATAATTTGATTTTGTGAGACTTTATTTTTCTTTGTAATTACATTTATGCTGCTTTTTTTATACTCAATAAATATTCAGTTGTACATTAATGTAATTTTTGTTTCCCATTATTTTCCCACTTCATATTTCATTTTCCCGTTTTCGTAGTAGTCGAATTAATATGGTAACATCTTGATGGATAGGTGAGTTGGGGTAATTACGAACATAGGGCTAAAATGTTCTATGTAGGTTAGATATATAACAGGCTATGGAAATCATTCTTAATGAGGGTTTGGATTAATTTAATAACCACTGTTTAAAAAGTAGCCGTTCCCAATTACCCCCTACCTTATGGATTAATTGGGAATTTTGGGGGTAATTGTGAACGCGTAAAATAAAGTAACGCGTAAAATAAGGCCATCAGAAAAACAGAATTGTTAGACGTGTCGGAAACTTTAATAAAATGTTTATTAACAAGGCATAAAAAATTGAGTTTGAATGCTTTGCATGGTCCAAGTGGTAACAAAAAGGTACACAAATTTCGGTCCCAATTACCCCACCTGACCTTATATATATATATATATATATATCTTTTTTTTTTTTTTTATCTCAAAAACTGTATGTCCGAAAAATAAGAAATTTAGGGTTTTTCTATAGATTTATGCATGCAACAAATTATCAGAAAATTATTAAAATCCTAGGCCCCTGTTGATTTGATATGGAATGATCCAATCTTTAGTTAACTGTGCCGATTAAAATATATCAACTAAAATCAATTTCAAATATGTGTTCCTTGCACGATTCCAATAATTCATCAACTTCAATATAAAATTTAATTTACTCTCTCTAAAATAAAGTGTAAGTGTAATTATATCCAAACCAGTATACAACTGAAAAGGAATGAGGGACCTACTTACATGGCTAAGCTGAAGGGGTGCTGCTGGTTACTACTTTTCCTCATTTATAGTATTTAAATGAATTAACATTAACAATGAGCAGGTGGGATATGAACCTTTAGCTGGTGAGGTTAAATGAACAGACAATGCTACAAGTGAGTCAAGGTCTGTGAGACATTAACTTTCGTTTACTTTATTCAATTAAAATTTTATTTAAGACCTCATAATTTGTTATGTTTTGGTTTCTTTTCAATCATTCCTATAAAAAGAGTATAGGAAGGAGTATAAAAAGAGGCTTATAAATCCAAAAGCTAATGGTGAGGTGGGGTCTGTCAGACCCCAATAGCTCTCTAGAAAAATAAGAGGGAATGATAAATAACTTGAAAAACTTGTGAAAGCTGAATAATGTCTTGCCAGGAAATGTCTAAAATCCTCAAGCTCATTAAAGAAGGAATTATCTATTCTTGTAACAATTAGTAAGGGCTGAACCCCACCTCACCAGGTAAAGGTGAATCTACAAGGTGATGAAACTACAAAAAAAATAAATATTATCATTTCCTCTAAGCTATATGGTAATCCAGTGCTTGAGATTTTCTATTGATTGCACTTTATTGGAACAAGAAAAAAAAAAAAATCATCAATTAAGTTTTTTAACCTGTCTTTATTTGTTCATTTAAAAGTTCTCTCAGATAAAGTTTATTATAAAAAATTAAACATCAATAGTCAAATTCAACAAGCTTATCAGATGTAACCAACATTACACATATAATTTCTGATAAAATTCAACAGTCAATTACAAATCAATTATTAAATGTCAATAAAATATACGTAGAAAATTTCGGTATTTGTTTTTACATTAGATATTTATTAGCCACCTTTTTTATTTTAATACTTGATATTTAATTGTTGCATTACTTTAATTAACAATCAAATAAATCAAGCCTTATAAAAAACAATAATAATTTAAGGTTAATAATATCTTATCTATGCCTACTATATACAAATATATACAATTAATCTAAAATAAGATAAGCATGTCATATACAAAAAATATTATTTTAGTTGTTTCCTGTTATAGATAAAAATATAACGACTGCATAAATTAAGCAACTATTGAATTGTTGTGAATGTATTACCACAAATTAGCAATAAAAAATGTAATTGTGTATTAATTATTTTTGACAATAGCAATTGAAAAAATAAGTTCAATAATCAAATCAATTATCTTATATTTGACGAACACATGTTTCTCACAATAAGAATTTTGGTCAAAGAATGAAAGATCTGACAGATCTTTTCATATTTTTGTGTAATTAAACCCTAATTACACAGAATTAAGGTTTATTTAGTCATCGGAAATTACAGTTGAAATTTTATATATTAATAATGATATCGTTAAATGGTGATAAATAAATCATTTTTACTATATTTGCTTAGTTCTAGTAGCAGAAGGTAATTATGCCAGAGGTCGAAAATATAAGTTAACTTTTAATTTAAAAAAGTTTAAGTTAAACTTATAATTTTTTTTAACCTACTTGAAGTTTTTATTGAACATTAACTTTTTCATTACAAAAACTTTTTGATAATGTTATCTGAAAAAATTTGTCCAAATAATTTTTTCCATAAAAGTCTATTTCAAAAAGTTATTCTGAAACTTATTCATAAAAAGATTTTAGTCAAAGAAAATAATTTCGGGAATGCAAACATTTATTTTAATTAATTAAAATTTTTAATATTTTGTAAATATGTGCATTATTTTTAAATTAGAAAATTATCTTTAACACTACTATGGAATCAGTGTAGTTAATTAACATAGTTATATAATGTATAATATTGTCACTCAATATAAAAATATTTAGATTATTATTCAACAATCATCATTTAATTTAACATTTCCAAAAGATTTTAATTTACACCTACAATTATCAAGAATAAATTTCAAAGTATCCCCCATTTTACACAGGTATCTAATAACATTTCTTTGCTTATTTTTACTGATATGGGATTTAATTTGTTCTTGCTACACTTCAAGTCACTATTGCAGTCGTATAATTCGTCAAAAACACTTTTACGGAACCTAAATAAATGGTTATTCAAATTCATTAAAAAATTACCTATAATTATTCTTTCACAACAGTTGTTGAGGTGTATTTGAAAAAACTCCGAATCACTCGGTCTTTTTTGCCCACCATCGTAATTTGTGAACCGCATACTCACAAGTAATATCTAAATCTAAAATGAAACGGTTTGGAGAGATGAGATAATGACTGAGCACCAGCATTGTTTTGATTCGAGAAGAATGAAATAATAGGATAGGAATAAATATACTTCTCACTAATCTTATCAGAGGATAATTCATCAAAATAAACAGTATAAGTTAACAAACTCTTTTCCTACGATAAAACTTTTATGATCACAAAACAAAGCAAAAAAGTTATTGTTAAACTCACACTTTAATTTTAATTGCTCAAAAAGTTTACGGTTCACCTAAACTTTTTGAAGAATAACTATTATCATAAAGTTATTTGAAAACTTTTATTGATCAAACTTTTTCGTAATAAGTTTTTCAAATAATTTTAAAATAAAACTTATTTAAAAAGGTTACTGACCTTTTTGACCCCTGAATTATGAGCATGACAAAATAATAGTTTCTACTTTGATAATATTTAACCGAAACTTTTTGTTTCCATAGGATTGATTGCCATTGTCAGAAAACTTGATCAAGTCATTAGAAAACTTATAAAATTCCAATCAATCAAAAGAACTTTAATTTCTTACTAAAATTAAAAAAAAAAAATTATCTATTTTATGAATACTTTTGTACTCACTAAGTACTTTTAGACGAAGTACATGATAATGGAACGAAAAATAATTTTGACCGTGGAATAAATGCTTTATTCCTATGAATTTTTTTTATATTGAATTGTCTTATATCTTAAGTCTAAAACGAACAGTCGGAAAAAATATGAGGAAAATAAAAAATAAACCGACTGTAAAATATAAATAAATCATTATTTATTCAGCAGTAGCCTCACAGAGCAGACAGCACCATTAGGAGTAAGATTTAGGAGCAGGAGCCTTGTGCTTGGTGAATATGTGTTTTATAGTTTTGTAATTCATAAGTTTTGTAGTTTATTTTAAGTTGAAATGTGTTTCTTATATTCAGTGAAAATATTTTTACATAATCACAAAATGCTTAGTCTGAAAATTTTGTATACAACTTATAAAGCATTGTCAAAGACAAATAGAAAACAATATGTTATAATCTATAATCAAGATATTATAGTTCTGTGTCTGTTATAAATAGTTATATTTAAAAGTATTTATTTTTGGAAAAATCATTAGCAGTGTTGTAGCAGTTGTTGTAGCGTTTCAGCTTATCGTTAAAAAATCAAATAATGTCCAATGCTCTTCAGAGGTAAATGTACATTTACTTAATAAGACTGATGGTAAAATCAAAATATGAAAACATAGTGACATAATTTTACAGTAAAAGTTTGATTTTGAAAAAGGTTTTGCTAAATTATATTATTAAAATTATTTAAAATATGGGGGGGGGGGGAATATGTACATATGTTTAGGTTCAAAGGGTTGAATGTCAGGAGGTGTTAGGCCTCTCTCTAGTTTGCTGCTGCATGCTGCTAGAAGTAAGAGATCTTTTTGGGGGAGGAGGGTCTGGTGGTTGAAGTTCATTGCTTATTTCTGCTGTAAGATCCAAAACCATCCTTCGAGACCGTTCCCCAAAGTCTTCAACGCCTGCAGCCACCTATTGCACACTTGTTATTTACCAAAATGATTAATGTTCAACTAAATTTTAATAGTATACTGTTTGAATAATTATGTCAGCACCATCTTAAATTGTTGGTGCTACTTTAGAACAGTGGCTCATAGGCATGGCTTATTTCGAGAGGATATGTGATCACGATATTATTGAATTCCCATCACGTCTTTTTCAGTTAAAAAGGTCCTTGATTAGCCTTATTTAATCCCAACTTTTGAGTCCCACTCGCTTTGCTTATTCTTAAAGGATAAATAAACCCTAAGGGGTTCTCTTCAGTTGAGATTGGGCCACACTAAAAGGTGCCTCAATAAGCCAAACCCTAGAGCTGCACTCTCAAAGTTCTACAAATCAATATTCAATTGTAAACTGAAGGAGATATAAAGGAGTCATAAACGAAAGTGAATGGAACTGAACAAGTTTCTTATCTTACAGTATATTTTAGTTGGTTAGGCTTTTTGCTCAATATTTTCCATTCATTTTTGAAAAACTGAAATGAACTAAGCATATACATACTTACACCTCTATATATATTTTTTAATCTGTTGGTTTCAAAATGAAGTAGTATAAAGTATCATAGATTATTCACAGCTTACGAAAAACTTCATTTGGTTATGTGCTTTTGCATAAAACTAACATCAAAATATTAAGTAGTTTTAATTATTACTAATCGCCAAATTATTATTCATCATTAATATAAATGATTACAACATATTTGAAGACTGACATTGTTTAATCGGCATACTAGAACTAATCACTTATCTAAATCCTAAATAATTAAAAATTTCTCTCCCCTAACTTAATCAGTGATATGATCCTACCCAGAGTCGGGTTGTAGTTAACTAATTCTGGTAATTATTACATTTTTAACTACTACCTAGAAGTTAGGTAGTTGAGTTGAGCAACTATTAAACAGTAGTTAGCTGTAAGAAGTGACCATCTACTTTTTGAGACTACACTAGAAGTAGTTAGTAATCCCAATGACCAACTATTAGTTAGAAGAAATAGCCACATATTTTGACTACCAACTTTTTTATTTTTTTTTTTTTTATTCGGTACCTCTTCCTGGCCATGTGTGGCATACGGGGGGTTACTCTACAGGTGTAACCAACCTATCCTAACCATGGTGGGTAGGTCGAGATTTTATTCCGTGGGGCCTCCACGAAATAAAAGTCAACCATCCCAGGGCAGATTCGAACCGCCACCGTTTGGCTCGAGCGTGTTAAAGCGGGCTGCGCTCTAACACGCTCGACTATCCCCGGCCCTTTTGACTACCAACTATTAGTTGATAGTTAACTACAAAATAGCCGACTACTTTTGAAAGGCTTGTTCCAATAAGCAATGCTGAACTAATTTTCATGCTCCCCACTCTTTTGGTTCTAAGTTTAATTGTTTGGTTTTAGAATCAAACTTAGAATCAAAGGAGTGGGGGCATGAAAGCTAAACCAGGACCGCTTGTTGGAAGAAACATGTTTTTAAGTTGTAACAAAGTGGGGTGGCGGAATAACCGAGTGGGCAAGCGCGTTAGAAAACATGCGTTGCCATGAACAACCGGACATATGATTGAGAACCAGAAGATAGCAAGTTCAAAACCCAGAGTCAGGGGAAATTTAATGATACTCGGCATTAATCCCCCATGGCCTAGGAAACCCCATATAGCGTAAAAAGCGAGAAAGGGGAGAAAACGAAAAAAAAAAAAAAATAATAAATCAGCTTTCTGCATATAGAATTTCAAAATTTATTACTTTCAATAATTTAATCTTCTTATAATAGCATCAATCTAGGCCATTGTAACCTCTGGCCCAGTTAGCATTACAATTGAAATTGTTCATGTGCGTTAGCAAACTTTTTTCCAGAATATTTTATAAAGCTTTTGTCCCCCCTTTTAAAAAGATTGCATTACTTCAATAAGGCTGGCTCACTAACAACCTGAAGTAATTTGCAGTTGTGCAGTCATCAATGGTTAAAAGTTTAATAATTGCAATTACCAAATACATTTGTTGTGAGTAGTTTGAAAATTCTAAATACTTTTTTTAAAGTTGTAATAAACTACAAACTAAAAAATTTAGTTGACCGCTGTTAACTACTAAGTACAAATCTATTTATTTGTTGTAACCACAATCAAATCAAAGTAGTTCTAGTTAGTAATTAGAAGTTATTACAACATTATGCCCTACTTTTTCAGTACTGAACCCTTAAGGAGAGTTATTATAATATTCACATTTCTTGATTATCGATTAAAATAAATAAGCCAACCCTTCATATATGATAATGATAAATATAAATTTAATTATATATCAGAGATCAATTAGGAAAGTAAATCATGATTTACCTTCATTATGGTGTCAGAATCTTGTAGAGCTTGTTTGGCAAGATACCTTTCTCTTTTAATTTTTAGTTCTAAGCTTTCTGGTATGTCTGGAACCAGTATATCAATAAGGCGACAAACTCCGAAAACTACATGCTGGAAAAGATTATTAATCATTCATTGGATGCGTAAAAAGTGCCACTAAGTATTTACATATTTGAAAATATTTAAATTTTAAATTGTTAGATATGCTTATAATTTGATTTAAACACATTGCTTGCCAATAACTTGTAACCGGTATTCTTATCTACGATAGCAATCACGTAGTTTGTTTGACGTGGTATTTTTGAAACAATGATGAAATCATTTGGGCTTTTCAATGATTAGGTAATGCTTATTTAATTCCGCGTTATTAACAATATAGAATCATTAAAGCAAATGGGCAGTTTAAACCTCTGGTCCTGATGGCAGTCAACGAGTTAAATCAATGCTTAAATGTTACAATTACCTCAAATATGATAACAAAAGCAAATTGTATTGCTAGAAGCCTCCAGAAAAACGGTGTATGGTTTCCATGTTCATCTCGCAATCCTCTGTAACGACACTGTTCCCTAAGGGTTCCGTTTGGAGAATAGGCCAATGTAAAATTGATGTAGCCTTCTAAATTCCAATTGTATTCATATTGATATAACAATTTGGGCAGAAATTCTGACGTAAACGCAATTAGGAAACCCTAATTTTTAAAAAAACATTTAATCCAAGATGACATGATAAAATAAAATTTAATATTTATACAATTTAATAAGAAAATCCTGATTCATACATTGCTAATAACAGCAAGATGGGCGAGCATATTAAGGATTTTGAACCATATTCCAATGTTTTCTGCCCTCTCAGCAACAATCCTGCGAGTTTCACATACAAACTTCTGAGCATCTAGTCTTATTTCAACCCAGTTGTTAAGTAGAGCGAACAGAGGAGCGAGCGGAAATGCAGCAACAAATATAGTAATGAATCCAAACTGTAAAACTTTAAAATGTAAAGGTTTAAAATAAATTTTAAACAATAGTTTATTTTATTATTTTTACTGCCCTGAACATTACCCATTTCAAGATATTCCTCAAAGAGCCCCTCATAATCAACAAGTCCATAATCTTCTTCCCATCTGGTTCTTCGTTTTTTAGGCAACTTAACCTACAATAAAAATTGAATTAGTATTCATGTCAAGTGAGAACTTAGATTATTTCTTTTGAAATCTATGCAATAATTAATTTATAATTTTAAAATTATTAATCACAAACAAACATATTTTATTAGTTAAATTTGAAAAAAAAAAAAAATGGAACAAAAGCTATATAAGGCAATTTAGGAGAAATAATCTAAGGTAATAAAATATAATGGCATTAAAAATCATAAGAGCAGACTAATATTCTTCTCATTTTTTTTCTACTTGTCTACTGTTCTGAAAATGTTTAACTAAATATACTTTCCAGCAGATGATTTATTGCTCTACAGTCTTTCTTATTTTTCTTAATTTTAGAAACTAGTTTAAAATATTGATCCTTATTTATCAATGTATCAAAATGTAAAAAACCTGTTTCTTATGCCACCATGCTTTCAGTTTGGGCACAATTATTTCTTGAGCATTATTAATTATCTGCTTCCCTATCATGATGACAGCAAGCTGTTGAGCTAATTCAATTAAACATCCTCCAGCACTGCACTGCGAAAAACAAAACATGATTTATTAAAAAAGTCACAGCAACCATACATTCAAAATCTAAAGCTTTTTAACTTACGTCCTCATTCCTCAAGTTTATGATTAATGTATAGTTTCCTGGATATCCAACAAATCTACCCTTGAAGAAAGCAATATAGAATATGGAAGAATAATAGTTAACAAACTGGAAGATAAAAACTTTGAAAGTCAAATTATCATCGAATTCAGTTTGAGTTCTGTGCATTTCTGTAATAAAAAGTTATTTATTAGTAGAGCGAGATTTCAATTACAGCATAAATTTAATATGTATGAACCATTTACCCCATGAAGTAAGCCTGTACGCCAATTTTTCATATATTCTACTCATTGCCATAATTAAAAAAAGGTTAACCACTGCACCCGACATATTTGCTATTGCTTGTGCTTGTGACCTGAATGTAGCATTTTGAAAAAGTGGAATAGAAACAAGCACTCTATAAATTATCACAGCCACTATGAATATAATAACAAGAGAAATCTGAAAATATAACATCTCGTTAAAGTCTTAATAACTCTAATATGGCAGCGTTTATGCATATTGAACAAACAAACCATAAGGAAGACGATTCCAAGGCCTGCAGCAATTCTCTTATTCCTTAGAGATCTGGGAAATGATGGCTCTTGTATTCCTGTAACTGGGTTCCGCTCAAGAAAGGGAGCACGAGCAGCAAACTCAGGCCTGGGTCTCTCAATTTCATCTTGAAACCCCATGCAGTCCCAATGGTGAGCCAAGGAAGCGGATTTCCTTTTCCAGTATTCAAGGAATGTTACAGCTAGTAAATGCTTATTTGTTATTATGTGAAGGAAAGAAGATAAATCTAGTAAGAATATTATGAAAATGAAGTATCATGTGGTTTGGTATTAAAAAAAAAAAAAAAAAAAAAAAAAAAAAAACTATGTCAGCTAAATATTTATTTAAATATATTTTATTATTAAAATAATTTTTTAAAAGCCGCTCTGAGATTGCATATATTTTTTACATTTTTTTTTTCCAAGCATTTCTTTGAAGTATATGGCAATTTGTGCCCTTCCCTAGTTAAGAAGTTCTGGTCTAACTGCCTGTGGGGACAAGAGTCCTGGGAAGTAGGGGATTAAGACTCGATCATCTGATCTTCATTTTACTGGTACACCAATCTATACCAGCTTCTATAAAATTAGGAGTCCAAATTAAGGATCACACTTCAAGGCTGAATGGTCAAAATAAATTGGCATATATACTTCTAATTTTAAATTTCTGATTAGTGATGAATCGGAAGAAAGAAAGAATAGAGGGATAAAGAGGAATATGGAGAGCAAATTGGAAACCCACAGAAAATCATTACTTCTAGTGCATATTTTAAAAAATATGATTATGAAAAACCTCATCTATTTAGAATCTACTACTTTTTTTTTTTTTTTTTTTTTTTTTTTTTTTTTTTTTTTTTAGTTCATCCTTATCAATATAAACAACATATTTGGGTTATCTGGAGTAAACTTGGAAAAGTTATATTTTGATGTTTATTTTTTTTTCCAATTTTGGGTTTAGTTTCATTTTAAGAGTTTTATGCGAAGAGTACTTGGCGGAAAAGTGATTCACCAATAAATATTTTATTAAGTTCAATCTATTGAATCCTCTAATATTAATAATAAAAATATCTCTGACTTTGAATCAGCGCAATTTGACACCACCAGCTTAAGACCTGATGAGGATCTAAAATTTGGGTCGAAACATTGAAAGGGGGGCAAGTAGAGATGACTGGGGAGTGCGACTTATCAGATCATATTTTCTGATGAGCGGTGAAGTTTGTGGGGTTATGGTACTGTTACAATTTTCCATTTAATTTTGGACTTTCATGATTCATTAAGATTATAACATTTAATATTCTTCTTTACATTTCCAACTTCAGGTGAGGGAGACTGGAACCCTGGCCCTCCGTGCATATGTCTCTGCTTTTCCCAAGCCATTTCCACTCAAGTTAATATTATACACTTTGTAAATTACATATCAAACGTTGGGTGTCTTGAACCATTTATTGATCTTTGTAGAAGAAAACCAAATATATTTTTCCTTTTTTATTTTACTAAATTTGGGTCTTTTTCGTTTAAAGCACCCCAACCTAATTTACAGGTACAAATATGAACATATGGTAACTACTACGTTACGATTTGCGATATTGTTACTTGGTTACATAAGACTCGGTTCTTTACAATTACAAAATATGACTAAAATATTTAGTTACGATTGTAAACATGTATACCAAAATAAAAAAAATTCCAGGCAATGGACTTTAAACATAACACGGTTAATCATTCAAAAAATTTCATTGATCCAGAAACAGGAGCTCATATACAAATGATAGAATCTCTATGCGCTGCGGCTAAAAGGTGAAATAAAGTAGAAGATGGTACTAGGAGAACTTAAATAGATTTGTATCTTGCTGAATTTCTGTGGAGATGTAGGAATCAAAACAAAGATTTATTCGAGGTTATGTTGGAAGATATCTGTAATTTTTGAAAGTTAGAATAAAGTGACAAATAAAATAATAGTTATTGAATATCGTTACTTTTAAAAACATGTGTTGTGTTATTTGTAACTGTAGATTCGGTTGGCGTGCTTTAAAGGAAAAAGACCCTTAAATTTTTTTAAAAGAGAATCATATACTTCAATAAATACTGTAAATTTTAAATCAAGTGCATTATTATTATTGTTTGTGAGATGGAAACTCAACAAAAGCCATGAATTTATGTAAATTACATTATATTCATTTAAATTGATTAACACAATCATGAGACTCAAGTTATTTGAATTTTAATACTTGAGGAAAACAAGCAACATTTCTCACCTGGTATTTCAGAATACAATGTAGCAATGATAAGATTTGAATAAAATAAGATAATTTGTAGCATTTTTTTTTTTTTTTTTTTTTTTAAATCAGCATGATTCTTCATATAACTGTAAACTAAATGCGACTAAATCTACTTACCCCAAAAAGAAACAAATACTGCATAAAATACCGTGCCAGGATGATCGAAGAGATATGCCAATTTGGCATAACCACATATATCACTCAAATCCCAGTAATTGCAACCAATGTTCTCATCGCAGAGCGGGCACATTTTAAAAGCCCCAGGATTATCACATACTTCAACAGCAAGTTGGTTGTACCTCATAGTAAAAACACCATATAAAAACACCAGCAATCCGACTATGGCAGCTGGAAGGAGCCATCCCGTATAAAATCCTGAAAAATGTTAATACAATATGACCACTACTGTCAATATGACCATTATATAATATCATATATAGCATAAAAGTTTATGGGATAATTACAAAAAAAAAAAAAAAATTAAATCATTAAAATGATACCTAAATATATACAATACATACAGCATTAATTAACCAAGACATTAGAAATTTCTGGGTAGTAATCAAGATACAATAATTCTAAATTTCATAAAATAAAAAATAATAATTTTTTGGTTAGTTAAAAAAAAATGTTTAGGATATTAATAATCGCCATAATCATTAAACAGGTATACTAATAATTTTACTATTTAACTAAAGCTACAAATTTTCCCACCTAACCAGGCAAAGTAAATGGCTATCTTCTCTCCAAAGTATTCTCTAATATGGTCCAATGGTTGATATTTATACCAGCAACCCCAACGCGCCCAATACTGATACAATACTTGTCGTGGATTCATTGGTGAAGATCTGGAATTTTTCTTCACTTCATACGGACCCTGTAATGCAGCAAAAATTATTAGTAAGGAGCCTATTTGCACAAGAATTGGGAAAATGTTTTAAAAATAATATCTTAAAACAACTTTTAAAATATCAGTAAGATTCCAGCTAACAACATACATCATGGAGAGGAAATGCAGAAGAAAAGATCCCTTCGTCGACCAATCTGTCTATTCCAACTTCGCCTTTTTTCTTTTTACCAAACATAGCGGTCGATAATATTTCATAAACTATCCGACTTCTTTGTGTATTAGAAAAAAACGTTTCCTGATTTTCACTCCCTAAAAATCTTTTGGACAAATTATTTTGACAAAACAAATTAAATATCAATCATAATTTTATGGTAATTTTTATATTATTCATCACCTGTCGATCTTTGATTTACGAAAAGGGCATGTGTAGAAGTCTAATGGCTTGCAAGGTACCTCTTGATACATGATGTTAGGCAGTCTCAAGGCATTTAATGTCATCTCAGACCAATTAACAGAAGGGTTCGGATGGGCCTATTACAATGAAATCAGGTCAATATAAACATGCAATAAACATAATTAAACTATTTATTGTTCCTTATCTCACCTCCTTTACTGATGATATACATAACCATTTAAGGATATTAGATGGCATATTATTGCCATACTATTGATGCAAAAGCATTATAATTTTTTTTTATTTAACAATAATGAATTATTGAAATACAAAATAGGTAGATTTCATTATTACACACCTCTCTAGCTTAGAGAGTAGGTTGTACAGATATTTATTTAAATAAAATTAATTTATCTTACTAAAATTTAAATTGAAAATCTCTCTCCAGTTCTTTAATTCTTAATTAAGAGAATATTGACCATCTAGGCTATATGAAATAAATTATTTTTGTTAAAAGACACTTAGAAGAAAAATAAATGAACTCTCTATGGACAAAATAATAATAAGTAAAAAGTAAATAATACTTGAAAAATCGATGAATATGTTTTCCAGATAGATTCTTGATTTTCCAGAAGAAGTCTAAGCCAGCAGTTCTCAAACTTTCTTTTTTCAATCCCATCAAATATGGTTTAATCATTGCCCCTCCCTTCCATATTTATAAATAAATAAACATTTTTAAAAGCACTTTTACATATCTTCTAATGCTAATGCTTAAATTATCCTCCTTACATTTTGTTTCAAAGGCAGAATCACTTTGATTATCAATGAGGTTTAGGGAGAAATTATTAGAAAAGTATCTAAGCTTTGCTCACTCCACAACAATATCTTAAACTGGGAAGAGGAATTTGTGCCAACTTCATTGACACAAATTAAAATAGCATTATATCATCTAATAACGGGTTTTTTCTACTCCTTTCTCCTCCATTACAATCTAAATAGTGGATAATTCTTTTTGTAGAATGGTTTATAGCATCAAGGCTCCTTTTAAAATTCAATATTTCAATAAGGCTCAACATATTTCTTGGAAGAAATAACAAAAGAATAATATTATAACAGCTTTCTAAAGTGGTTTCTGCTGACATTTTTATTATAAGTTCTCCTAATGAAATGATTAAAAATAGGAAAATTTGGTGGCTGAGCGATCAGGTTTCAGAACTGTGCTCTCTGTAGAGGTATTTTACGTCTATTTTATGTTTTTTTCTCTTTTGCAAAAAAAGTTAAAACCAATGTATCAGAAAAATAGGAATTAGATCATCCAAATGTATTGCATATTCATAAATACAATGTATCGGAAATTAGAAATACTTAAATTCAAGCAAAGGAGAAAAAAAAGCTTCTGAACAATAACAACTTTTAAAAATTAATTCACAAAATTTATCAAATGATAAGTCAATAAGAAATGTTGATAATGTAGCGAGTCATTATATCATATTTTGGTTGTGTAAACAGTTTTTAGTGTTCATTTGATATAAGAGATGATAATCTCAGAACAAAAATGATAAAGGTTTTCATTTTTACAATAATTTCAAAATTAGAATGAAATCATTTGATCAATTTAATGAGTCATTTGATGTAACCCCAATGCACTAATAAGCATATTTAATAACACTAAAAGCTGAAAATGTGAAATACTACTGCAAAAAATATAAGTAACAAAAATTCACCACTTATAAAAAAAGGCTCTTATGATTATTGAAAACTATTAAGTTCATAAAAATAATTAAATATATGTGATAAACATCTACAAAGAAATATACAAGAAAAATTAAAGGGAAAAACCAGGAGCTACAATTATTAAAGTTTACTGATTTTAATCAACAGATAACAAATTATCAATTAATTTAAGTAGTTATAATGGTAAGATTTCATATCTAGAACCAACTGTCTAATATTTCACTGGAAATATTAATAAATAATTATGTGGTTATCTGCTAAAAGATGATTTGTAAGATTTCACTCTGGCAGTGAAACATGGTGGGCCACATGTCCCAAGTGATTCAGGTGATACTTCTATTAAGGTCTGGCCACACATGTCCGCACATTATTATATAGCAATAATATAGGTTATGTTCAGAATATTTTTAATTTAACTTACATATTACCTTTAGTTATGCCTAAAGTGGCCTGTGTCTGACATCTGTGGCCTGAACTTTAGGCATAACTAAAGGAAATATGTAAGTTAAATTAAAAATATTCTGAACATAACCTATATTATTGCTACGGTGCGGATCCGGTGCGGACATGTGTGGCGAGACCCTTAGTCTTTCATATATTTTTAAGTAGGGAAACAAAATTTTTTTGATTAATAAGAAGAAACAATTGAAATATTTCATGTAGTATTTTAAAACCTAATTAAACAATACATAAAAATAAAGCCAAATATACATATGCATTGGGATAAAACCAAGGGTAAACATATGATTTTATATTGTTGGAAACATTTATAAACCATTTGTTTTGTTTTAAAATATTCTACCATCTAATCTCTAAGCAAAATCTCAATTTAAAAACCAGTACAACCGATATTACCTTTGAACCACACGGGATAACAAAAAAGTTCAACTTTTAAAAGGAAAACATGAAATATGTCTCCTTTGATACAAGTATTTTTAACTTACAAGTAGCTGCAAACTATTCCACTAATTTTACACTGAAATACATATATAAAATCCTCTTGAATGATCAAAGGTTTTGAAGCAATATAAAAGTTTAAGAATCCATTGCTTGGGTAAAATAAGCAGAAAGCTGCCTAAAAGCTTTTCATAATTAAATTAAAATTATTTAGTTAATTAGCCAAATGTGCATTGCCTAATGAATGTTTGAGTATAGCTCATAGGATTTTCTTACCTCACAATTTTCAAGTACATTCTTTAGGAGTATGTATAGTTGTGAAAAAAAAAAAAAAATTGAATTTATAGATTTCGAGTTAATCTCTCAAACACTCCCTTATGATATAAAAAAGTATATTTAAAAGAATACATCATGATCTATTAAAAAAACTTAAATCTTTAATAAAGATCACTAAGAAGAATGATTTTGATACAACAATGTTTTCATGGATAGATGATAGTTGACCGGATATAGAGTTAGGTAGAAAATAGTCCGGGGAGGCGGTCAATAAAATACAAAATAGTATAAAACTATTTTATTGTTGCCGACGTTTCGACCCAACTATGCAGGTCTTCGTCAGGGCTAAATAAACAAGACAACAATATGAGTAATTAGGACAAAGAATTATTAACCTTAAGTTTATAGTCATTTATATCTTATATAGTCAGTTCATATTCTTTGTTTTTTTATATTTTTTATATTTTATCTAGCCAGTTCATATTCTTTGTCCTAATTACTCATATTGTTGTCTATGTCTTGTTTATTTAGCCCTGACGAAGACCTGCATAGTTGGGTCGAAACGTCGGCAACAATAAAATAGTTTTATACTATTTTGTATTTTATTGACCGCCTCCCCGGACTATTTTCAACAATGTTTTATTAATAGCATATAGTTAAAAAATCAATTGGCTGGAGTTCCGAAAACTGGAACCCTCTGACTAGCTTCAAATTTTAACAAGATGCACTTTTAATTTAAAATAAGGATACTTAAAAAGATTAGGAACCTCTAATATGCTTCACATTTTTCTAAACAATCGTTTATACCCCAAATTTTCATTAGCTGAAACGATCATTCCCTTTATAAAAGAATGTGGAAAATAGTATTGTGATCATATTCTGGCATTGCAGGTTTTGTCATTTGGACATCAAGGGAAGGCATACCTCAAAATTAATATATTTTGAGTTGATATCATCTTCCAGACAACTTCTGAAATGATATATTTATTATAATGATATATTTTGAGTTGTTATCATCTTCTAGACAACTTGTGAAATGATAATGCCTAAAAGGCATTACGTGTGAATATCTATGGCAACGACGGGTGGTGAAATTAAATATAGACCCATTTGTACAGCTTGAATGATTTAAGAACAGTTTACTCGGGGCCAAATGCATAAAACTTTCAGTTAATTCATTTTCATTATATATGCAGTTATACTAGTAAATAAAAATGTATAAATTCACCCCCTACCAATTCGAGTCACCAAAAATCCTTTTGGTATTATCATTTAGTGCATATTAATATCTCGTAAAAATTTGTAACCCATCGAAGGATTCTGTTTTTGGAATTTCAGCCAGTGAAAGTTTTTCTTTCATAAAAAAATAAGGTCTTTTTAAATTTGAAAAGTAAATAATTTTAAATAAATGAAATAAAAAACTTAAATGAGTAGTTCAATAATTTGATTTGTGGTTGAAAGATTATTTTGAGATTATATGTTGGTACAGTTTAATATATGATTCTTAGGGCCGCTTTCTCCAAGTTAGTTTAAACCGAGTTTAAATTTAATCCGGATTATCTCTTGGTTTAAACCAGATGTGAGTTTCTTCAAGTCGGTTTAACCTCTAAACTTGGTTTAAACTTAGATTAAGTTAATCCTTCATTTTTCCCGGTTTAAACTCTGAATTAGGTTTAAACTGCAAAATATAAACAAACATTTTGTGTGATAACATACTCGCTCTTGTTACTCAAGAATTATTGTTTTGCACTTGACTGAATACAAAAGTGGAGAATATACATAATTGAAATTTTAAATGACATGGACGAAGAAGATTATGATGTGTTTTTGTTGCCAAAGAGACGCATCAATAGACGCAATCAGTTAATCTAAGAATATTTTCAGAATATGTTAAATCAGTGAAGTAGAATTGAGATGAGAAAAAAATGTTTCTTAACGTGCATTATTTTTATTGTAATTGGTTCATAATTAATATGAAGGTTATGTTCTAAATTATGTTTCACTTGAATATTTCATAATGATATAATTTTATTATTATTAAGCTATAATAATTATATATCGCTCAACTTAGATCATTTATTATTTAAACAAAATGATAATAATAATAAAAAGGGTTCAACATTATTTGAAAACAATTTATGAAATTTAATAGAGGTTATTATTATTCTTGACATAATAATATCATATTATAAAGAACATTTCATTAACATACAAATTAAATCTCTGAAAACATCACCGCTCATTTCATTGAATTTATTCGCCAATTTTTTCCATTCATCCTCCTTCTCTTTGACAGTGACGAAATCTGTTTTTTTGGTTTCAAAAATGTCTCTCTTCTCTTCCACAAGAGCCAGAAGAACATTAGTTTCACACTGAGAAAAGTGTTTACTTCTTTTTGAGTGTTTTTGCTCCATTTTTTACAGAAAACTTTCACCTTATTTACTTTTTTGGTAAAAACAATATAATATGTATAAATAATCTTTCCATAACCCTTACATTACCTTCTCTATCCATAGAAGTTTCAACAAGAAAATGTAAACAAATATGTATCAACCTTTTAAAAAACATGATAACCTTCACATGATTAGGTTTAAACCGAGCTTAAACTAAACTAAGGCTGTAGAAAGTGAATCAGAGTTTAAACCTCGGATTAAAGATAATCCGGTTTAAGTTAATCTAAGTTTAAACTATATTAAAGAAAGCGGGCCTAAAAAGAGTATATATGGTTTATCTTATTTTTATGCTAAGAAAGAAAAAAATAATTTCAAAATATTAATTTACAAAGCAATAACAATCATTTTGTTTTGAAGTATTTATATATCATTTTCATCATCATCATACCAAAAATATAGTTGATAATGATTTAGAAGCGTTCATATATGTATATATAAATTTAAAAAAAAATTGAATATATAAATTTTTATATATACTAAATTTAAAACATTATATCACATTATACAGTTGAATTACAAACTATGCTGTCTTTACAGAAAAATATCAGAAGTAATTTAATAAAAACCATTGCTAAACATTTAAAATCGCATCAAAGCAGATTCTTGATGTACATAGGAATTCCTGAATAACTTATATGAAATGCTGATTTTAAAATTTTTTTTCTCTTTTATTTCATTTTGTATCATTACATTCTATCCAGGAACCGTAAATACAAATTTCAAAATATAAAAATTTAAATATTAATTAAACAAAGTTTGCTTATGAGGAAAAGTAAAAATTGTTTCTGCAAATAGAAACAATTGAATGCTACTCCCATATATTATTTGCTTAAACAATTATCCATACCTGTAAGGGCGCCCTCATATTCAGTTCTTCTGCATAGTGGCACAGAACAGGCCAAGTGGCATGTATCTTAATGAAGTATATCAGCTTTCGATTAGAACTCTGCACTACTTCCTAAAAAATAAAAACCCCAATAGAAGAAAACAAGTAATGTCATTGTGAAATTGAAGGAAGATTCATTTATGTTTGTACAGTTATGGTGCTCCGAAAAAAAAACAATAGGAGCACAACGCAAGGTCTTGACCAATGCAGGATTATAATCAGACTTTCTGAAAGACTACTTAGACTCATACTGAGAAATATGTAGAGTTATATTGTAAACACAGGAGGGATACTCCTCCAAGGCTAATCTCATTGGTTTTAATAGACTAGAGGGTCTATTTTCCTAAAAGAATTTTGAATAAAAATTTTTAATTCAGTAACTTATAATATATGTTTTTTATAGACAAGTAATGTAAACATCCTACATACTTAAATTATATGGCTTAGACTCTATCAGTAAAAATAAAATAAGCTGTAAATTTCAAACATTG
Organism: Aelia acuminata; assembly: GCA_911387785.2. NCBI lineage: Eukaryota > Metazoa > Arthropoda > Insecta > Hemiptera > Pentatomidae > Aelia > Aelia acuminata. Next base: position 37,987,296 of record OU426983.1, read on the forward strand.
TAGTAAACTTTTCAATAGATTGCAACAATTCTTTAATATAAAGTAATATCTAATATATTATGAAAGGGTAAGTAATGATAATAACAATCATATCAAAATGGAAAAATCATATAACCTATTATCATATAATGAGAAAACTTTGGCCTTTTTGGAGTAATTTTGACCAAAAAAACAAAGAAAACAAAAAACCTTTTTTTTTTTTTTTTTTTTACAGTGACCAAGTATTTGTTTTACATGAATAAGGGAAATATGATTCATACTAACATTGCAATGATAATCAAAAGATGTATTGAGTGTTACCATCGTGGGCGGCCAGATACTTTAACCAACGAACGAATATACACCTCAACTTCTAATGTAGCCAGAGTTAAAGTGAAGAAATATAAGGAAGGTTATTTCTATTATGTTTTTAGAAATGAAAACTCACTTTCATATTGGGTGCGTGCTCAAGAACATTGATGAAATTTTTAGTTCTAAAATTTCGCAAGCTTGGGGATTCTCTTTAGTTAAAAATTTGAAAAAAATATGACCTGGTTCTTTTCAGTTTTTTAGGTATATATAAGCTTGCAAACCATACATTTCAAGCGTGTGGCAGGTTTATCATGGAGAACCTTTCAAAGTAATTTATTTTGCATAAAAAGCTCTCGCGGGCTGAGCAAAACGATATCAGGAGCCATAGGCTGGACAACACTAATCTATAAGTATTAAAAAAAGTTTAACCACTGAGCTATTAAGAATATAAAGAATATAAAGAATATATATGTATATATATATATATATATATATATATATATATATACATATAAATAAATAAATAATATATACATATATATAATTAATAATATATATATATATATATATATATATATATATATATATATATATATATATATATAATTAAATATTACGAACTGAAGCAGCCTCAATAAACTACTTTGTATACTGTTCGGGAGCCATGCAGTAGCGGATCTAGAAATTTTCTGAGGGGGGGCGCACTTTTTTATTTTTAAAATTTGTGCGTCATAAAGGACCTAATTTAAAATATTAGTGCACATTTAAGTAGTAAATTTCTATTAAATGTTTAAATACAATCCATTTTTCATTTAAGAGCTTAAAAAATGATTAAAGATATCCCTTTTTATACAGCAATAGTAATAATATACTGGTGGCCTAACCTCCAAGGGGGGGGGGGGCGCCCCTCCCCTGGATCCGCCACTGGATCCATGGGTACCCCCCTCAAATATTTTGGCTATTTCAATTTGCCCAATTCAATTGAATATGACCCCCCTCAAATATTTTAGCTATTTAAATTTTTTTGTATTTATAAACGAATAATGTTATTAGGTAGTAAGGTTCTTAAACATAACACTTTTGGTTGTGTAGATCTCAGTACTTAATAATAAAACGTAATAAGCTCCCTCACAAATGGCTCTGTCAGCCACGTGATTACGAGACAGGAGGTCGTGACCCCTTCCCAAATTTCGTGCTAAATCCGCCCTTGATTAAACATATGGATTTACTTTGTATAATTTCTGGGCATCGACAAATACATTGCGTCATCACACTAATAATCAAAACAATTATTATTATTGAATAGAACAGGAGCCATGTACAGAGTGTGGTTAAGAGCGAAATCGCACAGATGCAACGATAAAGTCTTGTTAACTCTCCGGATTACGTGTTTAATAAATACTCGAGCGAGTTCAAAGTTTAAATTATGTTTCAACTTGATGAAAGAAAATGTTATGAACAACATAATGTGGAAAACTTTACTATGATACATTCTTATACACGAGATTTGTATAGTGTTTTCTAAAGGGCGTGTAAACTACATTATCAACAAGTTGGAGAATTCATTATAAGTGAACAAAAAAATTAAATTTATTAGCCTCATATCTGTACCTCAGAACCAGACAAACCAAGTCCAAATACATATTATGTTTTTCAGGTTAGTACATCATTGAATGTGTAATTTGATTCTACAATAACCATAACTTACAACAAAAGGTCTTTTGAAAAATCGCCTTTTGTTTTTTTAAGGCCACACAGCACAAAAAAAAAAAAAAAAAAAAAAAAAAAAAAAAAAAAAAAAAAAAAAAAAAAATGGAATCCAGGCCTGACTAAATAAAGCGTTCAATCTGAAATAATACCTATAAATGGGTGAAGCATATACAATTTTTATCATTATATGTCAATACTTTTTTGTTAGCTAATTCAAGTGGTAGTCAGCAGCGAAACATACCAACCATTTATAAAAATGTTTGCGCTTTCTTATGTTAGTCCTATATGACTTAGTTTGGTCCTGAAGTACAGATATTTCAGTTACAGCAATAAGACAGATTAAAATTTGATTGCAAAAAATTTATAACTAACTACAAAGTAATAATTACGCCACACCGGGACATGAGGTCCCTCCTCTTATTCACTTTTATTCAAGAATCATAAGTTGAACAATGGATATCACTTCATCGATCCTGAAGAAAATCGGTAACCTTTAGGAGGTCTTCCAGTTGAACAATTGATAACCATGTTCACGATTGCTCTCTCAGCGCATGGAACTTTTCCACAAGAGCGCATGATCTTTTAAATTATGTACTGAGTATGATGAACAAGTATAATTTTTTTTTCTTACTGGTTCTCTCCACGTTTTCGTTCTCCTGGGTTTATGTAAGACACGGATAAAGTTGATATGTAAACATAATATTCGCTATTCGCTTACCTACCTCTTCCATGTCCAGCCCAGCGTTGCTCAAGTTCTCCATGAACTTGCGCCTCCATTGCTCCTGCTTCATCAACTTCTTGTCCGGTACGGCCGACAGCTGGCTGGCCGGCACCGAACCCCTCCTCGAAGGACCCACCGTCTCGTAGACCAGGACGAAGTCTACCTTCCTTTTCCCGTCCCTCAGGTAACACAGCCTCTCCTCCACGCCGTTCGCCGAGCTGTTCCCGTAGTCTGAGTCATCGTCTTCTGTCTGCGGACACGTAAGACGTTATAAATCATAATAATGTGATGGAAATCAACAGAAATAATAAAAGAAAAAAATTAGAATCCAAGAAGGTACCATTACAAAGAGTTTATAGAAGTAGAAACTTTAACTAAAAATGTCAATATCTTTAAGAGAGAACTGTATAAGAAGATATATTTTTTATTAATAACAAATCTTATTAGATACTTTCAGGAGATTTTTAGACACATTTCCAGCTGACTGCACTCACTACATAAGTTATATATGAGGCGCGTAGCTTTAAAATTAGCTACGTCCATAATTTCCTAAAATGCGATTTTTCTACTATCCGCAAGCTTTCGATAAAATAATTCAATAAAGATCAGAAACTGTTCCTTCAATGTGAAAACTGCGATTAAAGTGATGCGTTTGATAAGTAGCGGATCCAGAAAATTCTTGAGGGGGGGCGCACTTTTTTATTTTTAAATTTTTATGTTTCAAGAAGGTCCTAACTTAATATATTAGTGCATAGCACAGTTGGGCAAAAATGTAATTGAATTAGGATTACGGTTACGATTATAATGCAATTGTAATTCAACACATTTGAATTGGGATTAAATTGTAATTGAATTATTTTTTAGAGATACGATTAAAAAAATCTGGTGCGTGCGCGCAACACACAACTTTCACTTACCCACTTACTTAGATTAGAAATTAATGCGTTGTTGTGGTCCCCTTCGTTTGACCAATTTTGATGAAATGTTAGCTATCACATCTTTGGCATATAAATACAACAAATACCCAGTTTGATCAAAATAGTTAAAGCCGTTTTTGAGTAAATAAAAAAAACACGTGAAAATGATACAAAATTTATCAAGTAAAGTCCCCCCTCCGGTTGGTCAATTTTGGTGAAATGTTGGCTATCACATCTTTGGCTTATGCATACATCAAATACCCAGTTTGATCAAAATCGTGAAAGCCTTCTTTGAGTAACTAAGAAGAAACACGTGAAATTTATACAAAAGGTATTAAGTAAAGTCCCCCCTCCGGTTGATCTATTATGATGAAATTTTAACAGTCATATCTCGGGCATATACACACATCAAATACCCAGTTTGATCAAAATCGTTAAAGCCAATTTAGAGTAAATAAAAAAAACACGTGAAAATGATACAAAATTTATTAAGTAAAGTCCACCCTCCGGTTAATCAATTTTGATGAAATTTTTACAGTCATATCTCGGTCATATAAATAGATCAAATACTCAGTTTAATCAAAATCGTTAGAGCCGTTTTTGAGAAAATCGAAAAAAACTTAAAAAGTTACTAAATAAAGTACCCCCTCCATTTGAGCAAATTTGATGAAATTTTTGCTGTCACATCGCGGGCTTATACATACTCTAAATACCCAATTTCAGGTTCGCACGGTTTTTAGTTTTTGAGCTAGTCTGTTCACACACACACACAGACACACACACACACACACACACACACAGACCATTTCGCGGGACTTGGTCATTTGGACTCAGGGGACCCCAAAACGTGTATTTCCGTTGAAAACCGGAAGTCGAAATTTTTCACGATCGCAATACTTCCACTTACTATATATTTCATATATAGGTAAGTGAAAGTAATAAAAAATGTTCCGACCCCTCCACCGTAAAATTTACGACATTCATTAATATTTTAGATTATATTAATATGGCATTCATTAATAATTATATTTTTATATTCAAATTATACTACATTTATTGTTTAAACTATATATGCTCGAAATTCAAATTTCTTATAATGTCCAAATATTAATAAATTTACTGAAATTATAATTATAATTAATTTTTGAAATAATAAAGACATATGTATGTGAGAAGATAAATCTGAAAAAGAGGCGATATAGCGAAACCTAAGTTAACTTAAACGAATGCAATAATCCTGAAGGTATTTGCACTGAAAACCCGAGGGCAATTCCGAAAGCCGAGCAGGAGGACCCACTTGCTCGCCCAGCCAGCCCAAACTAATGCCTTTTTTCATTAGTATTCCTTCTGAGGCCGGCCATTGAAGGGGTCTTGTTACCAGGGGACATCCTCGCTACATGCTGGTCACGGCATCTCCTCCCTTAGTAGTCTACATAGAGGTCAGGTCGAATTAGTAACACTAACTCGTCGTGAACGCTTCATTTTTCGGCTTTAAAACATGGTTTTCGACGCCCCGAAGGAGCTTTCGAGTTAAACTCGTATCAAGATCTTTAAAATGAGTCCAAATTAGATATTTTTTCTCGAAGTGCAAAAATAGGCGTTAGAGTTAAACGACAAATTCGCCATTTAAACCCCTTGGAGGTTAAATTTTTGAAATTCCTTTCTTAGTGGTTACCTACATCGCGTTTGAAATATTAATTCCGAACTTCAAGTTTCTATCATTAGTAGTTTTTGCTCTGCGTTGATTCTGTCAGTCAGGACAAAGCCTCTTATATATAGAGAGATTACGAAGAGGCCTGGATGGCCGAGTGGACAAAGGCGCTTGCAATACGTAATCAAAGTTAAGCAACGTTGACCGTGGTTAGTACTTGGATGAGTGACCGCTCCATTCGGGTGACCACACGCCAATGAACGCCACGCAGTCCAAGCCTACCCCCCGGGTATGTGAGACCCGTCAGTCTACTGGAGGCGACTCACACCGACCGGGCGTAGGAGTGATGTACCTTCCCCGTGTATCCCATCGAGAATCGTGGTGTGTTTTTCCAGGATATCAGTAACTGCCCGGAGGTTTGGTACAAGGACGGTATGCTTCAGGGAAGGGAATATTTATGGTATAGATAAAGTCAGCAAAAATCAAGCGAAAACAAAGCCAAATCAAAACCAAACAGCATAAAGTGGATATTGTTGTTTTCCTTTACCAACTTCTCAGGGTTTAAGGTATTCCTCTTTTGACAATATTTAAGCAAATTTTTCAGATAGAAGTTGTATTTTGAAACAATGTTTCAACAGACTATTATTTTGCTGTTAACATAAATATGATGTAGTTGTGTTTTGTACTAATGAAGCTTGAATTGGACTTAGGTTGACTTATATTTATCAAAAAATATATTCTTATTGCGTTGACTTGTTAAAAACATTGAAGTTAAAAGTATCCTACGATTACTCGCCAAGACGCATGCAGCATTAAGCTTGATTAGTGTCATCCGTAAAATAAAAAAAAAACTGATATCCCCACATAAGACAATAAATAATACATATTAAAAATAATAACTATCAAATCACAATCGAATCAATTCAAGCATCAAAACAGTGCGGGGAAATTTTACTCATGTTTCTGTGTAACTTAACTTCAAAGTCAGTAAACAGTAAATTTATTTCATCCCATTCATCCGTCACAAAAAATTATAATAACCATAAGAAACTTGCTGGAATTTTCACATTAGATACCTTAGCTTTTTCTTTTTACATTCTTACTCGTAATAATTAAATCATATAGCAATAAAACCAAGAAAGTCTATTCATCAGATACAATTGCCTAACCGAGCAATGTACCAATTATGTATATGTTAACATGTTGATGTAACAGTTTGTTGTCCTATGGTATGTTAAACTGTACGTGGTGACCTACAGATCTATAAGAAACAGATTTTTTTTTTAACTCTACCTTACGCCTCGACAGTATTGTTAAAACCAGTTCATTAGTGGAGACAAAATTTAGCAACATACTTAGATTAGAAATTGATGTTTTGTTAATTGCCACTTCTCAAAGTCACACATTTTTCCACATTAATCTTTTATTTCTGTTTTTATTTGCTCTATAAAAAACGCTATTTTTTTTTTTATTAATAAAAGTTTTTACTTGTGATGATTCGGCAATGCAAGCATAATACCTACTCCATCGCGTCTGATTTTATAATTCTCTATTTAGTTGTTGAAAACTTCATTTAGTTACCATGAAACAAATAATTTCCATTAAATTAACAGAACGGCTTTAATTATGAACAATGGTCTGTCATTAAAGCCGTACTCTTTATGAGTGGGCTCAACGCGTTTTATGAGTTGACGGAATATTTTTCTTGTTTTCACCTCTATATGTTTACTTGATTTTTTTCATACTTCATATTTAGCCGTTTCTTATTTTTAACGCGTAGACGTAGGCGTAACGAGAGACAGTTAATTTCTCAATATAAACAAAAACAAAGGTACTTTATAAAAAAACAAAAATTCTCCCTCCCATCAGAATATTTTAATAATGATAAAGCTTACCTGATATTAAAGAACACCTAATTTTCATTAAACACAACGAATTTGATCAAAATCGTTAAAGCCGTTTTTGAGATCATCAAAAAAAGGTAAACATTGGAAAAAAAATTATGAAATAAAGTGCCCGCTCCGTTTGACCAATTTTGATGAAATGTTGGCTATCACATCTTTGGCATATACATACATCAAATACCCAGTTTGATCAAAATCGTTACAGCCGTTTTTGAGTAAATTAAAAAAAAAAATCATGAAAATGATACAAAATTTACTAAGTAAAGTGCTCCCTCCGATTGATCAATTTTGATGAAATGTTTGCAGTCATATCTCGGGCATATTTATAGATCAAATACTCAGTTTAATCAAAATCGTTAGAGCCGTTTTTGAGAAAAAGGAAAAAACAGTTATTAAATATAGTACCCCCTCCGTTTGACCAATTTCGATGAAATTTTTGCTGTCACATCGCGGGCATTTAAGGGTTTTTGATATAGGTATAGTTTTTGAGCTAGTCTGTTCACACACAGACCATTTCGCGGGACTTGGTTATTTGGACTCGGGGACCCCAAAACGTGTATTTCCGTTGAAAACCGGAAGTCGAAATTTTTCACGATTGCAATAATTTCCCTTACTATAGGGTCATTCCATATCAAGTGGTCCAAAGTGGTTGCTCGATCATTTTAGAAAAAAATTATAATTTTACCACCAATTACGTATGGAATCAGTAGTTCAAATCATTTTTTTTTTAATTTTTAGGATCAACCGTTTCAAAATGGCAGCCATTTTTGTTTCACCTTAAGGCCGATTTTTGAGTTTTTAAGCTCTCACAGAAAACTCAGTTTCTCAAGACTTGTAAGTCATAGACTAATAATTCAAACAATATTGTTTTCCTTAAAGTCTGCTCTATATTTCGTGTTCTCTATATTATTTGAATATTTTTCAGTCAAATACTTGAAAAGTGCTATTGAAAACAACTGCTTTAAATTCTCAAAACACCGTTTTTCAGGGTAAGTTTTGGGTATAAGGGTATGTACGCCAAAGCTGATTTTTGGCATGATAATAAACCTAAGTAGCTTTCATTAAAATTACTCTTAACCCGTATATTATTTACCTAATTTTTTTATGAATTTTCAAAGTTCAGATTTTTTCATTTTATGTTAACTTTAGGCTCTAATATCTCTGGTGGGCCAGGTAATAAAAATCTATTTTTTTTACATGTTATGCTTACAGGCAACATAAACCTACTGCAAGAAATTTCAACCTGTATATTTGAGTACATTGGTTGCTACGAATTTTTGAAGATAGTCATTTTCGTGCTTATTTAGCAATGAAGAAAAACTCATTTTTTCAAGGATGGTAAGTCACAGACTAATAATTCAAACACAACTGTTTTCCTTAAAGTCTGTTCTATATTTCGTGTTCTCTTTATTATTTGAATATTTTTGGCATGATAATAAACCTCTACTTAGTAGCTTTCATTAAAAAGTACTCTTAACCCGTATATTCTTTACCATATTTTTTATGAATTTTTAAACTTCACATTTTTTAATTATTGGTTAACTTTAGGCTCCAATATCTCTGGCGGGCTAGTTGATAAAAATCTCATCCTTTTACATGTTATGCTTACAGGCAACATAAATCAACTGCAAGAAATTTCAACCTGTATATTTGAGTACATCCGTAGCTACTAATTTTTGAAAATGGTCATTTTCGTGCTCATTTAACAATGCGTGAACTTGATCATACTTCATTAAAATTTTACTGTTTGTGAATTTTGTACTTTTAATAACCCTTATTAATTGTTTTTTGTTTTTTTAGTTTTATCTATGTCTAATGCAAAAAACAAAATATTCGGTTTAATTATAATTAAAATCTACTCTATTAAATTTTTATTATTTTTTTTAATGAAAGAATGATTAAAAATATTTTCCGTTGGACATAGATAAAATTAATAAACAAAACAATTAATGACGGGTATTAAAAGTAAAAAATTCACAAACAGTAAAATTTTAATGAAGTAAGATCAAGTTCACGCATTGTTAAATGAGCACGAAAATGACCATTTTCAAAAATTAGTAGCTACGGATGTACTCAAATATACAGGTTGAAATTTCTTGCAGTTGATTTATGTTGCCTGTAAGCATAACATGTAAAAGGATGAGATTTTTATCAACTAGCCCGCCAGAGATATTGGAGCCTAAAGTTAACCTATAATTAAAAAATGTGAAGTTAAAAAATTCATAAAAAAATATGATAAAGAATATACGGGTTAAGAGTATTTTTAATGAAAGCTACTTAGTTAGGTTTATTATCACGCCAAAAATCAGCTTTGGCGTACATGCCCTTATACCCAAAAGTTACCCTCAAAAAAGGTGTTTTGAGAATGTAAAGCAGTTTTTTTAATAGCACTTTTCAAGTATTGGACTGCAAAATATTCAAATAATAAAGAAAACACGAAATATAGAACAGACTTTAAGGAAAACAGATGTGTTTGAATTATTAGTCTATGACTTACCAGTCTTGAGAAAATGAGTTTTCTGTGAGAGCTCAAAAACTCAAAAATCGGCCTGAAAGGTGAAACAAAAATGGCTGCCATTTTGAAATGGTTGATCCTAAAAATTGAAAAAAAAAAATTGATTTGAACTACTGATTCCATACGTAATTGTTGGTAAAATTATAAATTTTTTCTAAAATGATCGAGCTACCACTTTGGACCACTTGATATGGAATGACCCTATATATCCTATATATATAAAAATCTCGTGTCCCGATGTTTGTCTTCAACTCAGAAAATACTCAACCGATTTTAATGAAATTTGGCTCAATGTTTATAGTTTTGGCCAACTTAAGAGATAGGATAGTTTTTAACTTGATTAGTGACCAAAATAATTCTTATATAGCGAATTATTGCAAATATAGTAGGTCGTGTTTCGATTTATTAACATGGCGTCATATATCGATTTCATAACGTTTTTGTTCATAAGCATGCTATTGTAATACAGGTTATCATGATTATAATTTTGTATTGTGTTATGTGAGTGCAGTTATTTGTTCCTATATTACTATTTTCCACAGACAAATAGTAATACAAATCTTTGTATTTATTGTTAATTTTCATTAAAGAATAAATAAATCAAGAAAAGGTTACAATAAATTCTCAAAAGTGTAGGTAATTCCTTCCTTTTCCTTTTTTATTTGTATTTGTATATACCCTGATATCAACTTTTAGTAAAGGAAATACATTTTAATAATTTAAATTAGGCTATTATTTGAAATAATATTCTATGCATGTTGTAACAGCACCGACTGTCACAGGTGTAACCTAATAGAAACCTGACTTGGGGAGTCAGTGTTGCCAAAAAGTAATGAAAATTAGTGAGCTGGCTACACTGCCGGTAACCAGACATGAAAACTCCCTGAGTGTGTTTTGATTAGGTGTTGTGGGATACTTTGTGATTTGCTAACGAACTGCATAATTAAGACTTTAATATTATATTTTCAGTTGATTTATTTATTTATTTAACAGAAGTTTCTTTATTTTCATTATTCGTTTTGTTATTATTATTTGAATACAGTGTTTTTTTTATTTTACCAAACATTTTTATTATTTTTATCCCGTGCTCTAAAATGTAAAATTTAAAACATGTCAGTGAAGATTTGTAATTCCTCCTTTATCAACAATAATTTAAAGTTCAGAAAATTTAATCCCAATCGAATAGAGGCTGTTACTTCCTGTTCAGCAGAGTTGTAGTTATCTTTATATGTAAAATTTAAGAAATGTCAGCGAAGATTTTAATCCTTTCTTTAATTTAAAGTAGGCTATTATTGGGAATGATATTTCGTTGTTAATATCACCAGAATACAATTTTTTACTTATCTTTAAATGATTGTTGATTAAGAAAGGATTACAAATCGTGGCATTTTTCCAATTTTACATATAATGATTATTACACCTCTACTGAACAGGAATAATTGTTATTTGGGCAACCGCAAGTTTCAGATTTATCCACCATAAATATGAGAGTACTACTGCAAAATGATCCATCGGCAGATATATTTTCTAAATAATTGCTGTATATTGGAAACGGTGAAATAGAGCTGCATCGAAATTCAAAATTTATCAAATTACCAGAAAATTTCTAAACTGTTGTAGAGACGAAAAATGGACTATCTACGAAATATAAAGTGTCTTTCCTGATATTTTGAACAATTATTTGGACTATAATTGGCTGGGTAGTCGTGCTATTTTGGCAGCAAAAAAATGTTGATTTCGATGAAATAAACTTCCAAAATCAATTGACAATGTTCTAGATGTAAACGAAGCCGTAAATTTCCCATCTGAATTTTTTAATTCCCTGGATATACACCCAAACACTCTCCAGTTGAAGATTGGCTCATCGATCATTCTTCTTCGTAACTTAAATCCAACTCAATTGTGCAACGGTACACGTTTGGTCATTAAAAGGGTCACAGGAAATGTTATTGAAGCAAAAATGTTGCCTGGAAGGTATAACACGTTGAGCGCCAAGCGGTACGATCGTACCGCTGTTGGACTATTGGCTGGGGCCGAGGCGGTCCCCAGGTACCGCCCGCTCCCGCCAGCTAAAAGATTGTTCTGGGCCAGGGGACCGCCTGCCGAGCGTGATTTCAAGGCATATTGGACCGCTCCGGCCCCGAACAATTCGCCAATGCAATTGGCCCAAATGTTTTTTTTTTTTTTTTTTTTTTTTTTTTTTAATTTGGGGGGGTATAAATAAATAAATAAATAAAATAAATTAATTTTATTTATTTTTTTACAAAACAAAATATCTTATTTATTAAAATAACATATTTTAAGGGGACAAGGGTTGACGTCGCGGTCATAACCGGGCAGCCCCCGTACTACTATAGGTAGCGGGCTTTACCCTGGGACCGGGCGGTACATACGTACCGCTCACAAAATTATTGTTTAATTGCCAAAATTAAACTTTTTATTTATTTCTTTTGCAATTTTTGTATCATTCTAACCATATTAAAGTTATAAATTAGGAAAAATTGCTTTGGCCCCAGGCAAAAGTACATCATCTTTTCCCTGGCGCTCAACGTGTTAAAGGAGATATCGCCCTGTTTCCACCTATTCCCCTGGAACCGTCCGAATTTTCAATAAAATTTAAAAGGTTTCAATATCCTATTCGTTTGGCTTTTGCCATGACCATAAACAAATCCCAAGGGCAAACAATGTCCACTTGGACTTTAAAAATCCGTGTTTTTCCCATGGGCAATGGCATAACTCACGTGGGAAATGGGCATCGCCTGCTTACGTGTGTGGAAACCATTTGGTTTGTGTTAAAAAAAAAAAAAGGTTAACCCAAAAGATTTTGAACAAATTAGTACTTGAATAAATAAAAATTCTTAATTGTATTATGTAAAAACCTCTTTAAGAAGAGATTTCTTATCACTCAAATATATTGCTAAATTAAAAGCTTCAACACACCACCCTCCTACCGAACACTTATTTGCCGAAGGGTCGGGAAATCGAGGTCTCAAAGGAATTGAGAAAAACGCCTATCAAAAGGACATATATGACGCGTTAACCAAGATTGGCATGACCCTGAGCAAAATTAAACCCGTTGTTAAACTAACAATACCAAGTTGAAGTAGTGTTAGACCAATAATCAATAGATCAATGGCTGAGGTTACCAAAACTTACTTCAGTCATCATTTTTAAAATCAGTGGAAAAATTTCGAGTTAGTTTATACCGATCCATCAAAAAAGGTCGATAGTGTTGGCAGCTCTGTGAGTCATAAACACAATCAGCTCATTTTTAATCAAACTACATTGAAATATGAGATGTAAAAAATAACAACTTTAACTTTCCTATATTCTTTACCAAATACTTTTAAATGGTGTAATGCTCTATTCTCAATCACGTTGGATTTTGATAGCTGAAAGGTTTTCATCTTTATCAATAAATATTGGTATGACTGTATTTGTTTAAAAATATTAGGATATAACTACTGAGCCACAGCAAGCGTGGCCGGATCTGCTAGTTTCATATATAGGTAAGTGAAAGTAAAAATAGAGCACATATAGCTATGATTTTTTTATTTCAGAGAATAATCAAATCTAATTCAGTGGGTTAAGAAAGTTTCTTTTTTTAAATAACGATCAATAAAATAAATACCTTGGAGTTGAATCTATTTCAACATTGTTGTAAGGCTTGCTTTGAATGCGATAAGAAACACCTCGAGGAGGTTTGGGGTTATGTAGATTGCTGCTAAAGAAATCCTAAGCTCAACCTGTTATATTTATCGTTGGCCATTACCAAGTTTCCACCCTTTGTGAGGCGACAAGGTAGTAGCATTGTTTTGCCTATTACGACTTACTAGAAATTCCTTTCCTATGCTAAACCCTTTTTTTTTTTTTTTTTTTTTAAATATATGAATATTCTAAAATATTTCAACTAAACATTATAATAAAATTATTTTTTATTATCGTTAACCAAAATATAGATTGCCCTTTTCCGGTTCCCAGCAGTGATGGAATTTTATGAACGAAGTATCAAATAAAATATAGTTTCACGGAGACTTCACAAACCTTAATTTCGATAGGTAAATTTTAAAAGAGGTTTCAATAAAGCTGTATAAAAAAGTAGAAAGTTAAATGTATTTATGATAAAAAATGCACAAATTTCGTTTTAAATATTATGGGAAGATGCTGTGCAGTAACACTGGAATTTTCGCATTTTAACAAGAGTAAGTATTTAAGCAATATTTTCGATTAAGTGAAGCCAATTGATAATTAATTGGCACTCATTTTTTAACACCTATATTTTAAACAAAGACTTAATTATTTAAGACTAATTTTAAACTTCATTAAAGATTAAAAGTTCAATTCCAAGCAACTCGTGAGCCTTAGATCCGAAGTGATAACGAGCACATGGGTGTTTGGCAACTGGATCTCTAAACTTTCTTTAATTACCATACTATAAGCTCTAATAACAGTTAAGACTTGATTACAAGAACAGGAGGCTAAGAAGAAACATTCAGGGAAATTCAACATGGCGTTGCTAAGAATAACGGAACGGGAACCTTAAATGAATTATTATTATTATGCATTATAATGTATAATAAATAAAGGAATAACCTTCCTGAGTTCAATTACGTAAATGGAACACCTTTCATAACTTAGGAGGCTAATTTAGATGATTTTTAGAAATAACATTAGGTAGTTCTCATTCAACACTCATCCATTTACAATACAGTGGTTTTAATGATATAAAAAAACAACGAAATAAATAAATAAAAATATGATTTTTCTATTGTAGAGTATTTTTATCTATGAATGCGAAAATTCCACATGTTTGCCATGTTGGTTTGTTTAAATAAAAAGGGTTATGTTATGGGTCAATCTTATCTCTGATTCGTCGAGTCACCAGAAGCTATCGAAAGCGAATGATGTGCCAAAGCATCTTGACAAGCGCTACCTTCTTTTTTACTTTTTATTTCTTTGCCTAATCGCAGAAAAGAATCGGCTGTTCATTTTCGTGCAAATTTTCGTGAATCACTCAATCATATCAGAATAGAAAATATGGTATCCTTTAATTTATAATCTACGTTTTATTAAACCAGGAAGGAGGAAGCTCTAGATGATAATTTGTATTATTATAACAAAAAAAAAAAAAAATCTTGTACAGAAAGAATCCTAACCGTATCTAATGCTTTCTTAAAGTACCTATCTAGGGTGGGGTTGTAAAGTTTTTATGTCTTTTAGTACCAAGAACCTATATATTTTGAAATCCCTACATTTTTACTGTTATTTTTCGACCTGAGTAAACTGAGCTCCTACGTATATGTCCAGCTATCCTTGGAAAACACAGAGCAAAGAAGGTACACATATTACGGCGATTTACAGTGAGGTCAGGTGGGGCCACTTGATCTTGCCAAGATGGGCTGGGCTATTATCTCCTCCAATTTATCACAGCAGTTTACCGCCCTTAGGTGCTCCAAGCAGCATCCTACGCGTCCTCAAGTGGTAACAACATTTACGGCTAATTGCTAATTCATTCATCAACTGGCTTTAATCTTATTCATTAAGAAAATCTTTTTACGAGCTTTTTGTTTTACCTGCACAGAAATAATTGGTAAAGCTTTCCTTATTGTTACTTCAAGTTACCTTTTGTTACCTACTGCGGGAAGTTAGCGTGATTTAAGATTTAAGCGTACTTTTCCGTTAAGCAGCTTTATTAGATCCCAGCTCTCGACTCCTGCTCGCGCTTCAGAGATAAACAAACCCCAAAACGGGTCCTTTTTCAGTTGAGATCTGGGCCATGTTGGCTTCGCCCAGAAGAACATTGGGACACTAGTACCAAATATTTTAGTTTTCGACTTATAAAAATATTTAACGAATGAAGACTTTTCTCTAACAGCCTATATTGAGTAAAAATAAAGAAATAAAATAAACGGATTATGGCTTTGGGGTTTAATGTAGCAATTATGCTCCAATTACAGCAAAGCATGCTGCAGTTATCTATGACATCATGCAGTTATAGGAGCGTTATCTATGATCCCCTTTACATGTACATATACTACCTGCACGCTACACTGCCTCGACTATATCGGCACGATTACTTTGATCTGAATTGGATGGCGCTCATCGAGGACCATTCTGAAACGAATCGATTCTCGGGCTCAACGGCATTCCACCCGATGTTATTGATTTGGCGTATATTGCTAGTCAAATGATATCTCTATAGATGGAAGTTATTGGCAGTGTTAGATGTTATTGAATAATGCGTCTAAAGGGTTCAGTTGGATAAAGGCCTGTTAATAATTTTTAAATCACATATTAGTATTTTAGATTTTTTATTTTATTTTTTTATATCGGCAGCTATCATAGTCGCAGTTATAGATACCGCTTGAATAACTGGATGTTGTCATAGATCCAACTATAGCAGCATGCTTTGCTATAATTGGAGTACCACGATAAACCATAATCCGTTTAACCATACCATACACCACCGAGATTTTACAGTATAATATGTATGTATAATAATTACATCCAGTATGTAATTTAATGTAAGTATAAATAATTGTTTAATGTAAGTATAAATTTTAAATGTAAGTATAATAATTACATCCAGGGAAGTGCTTGTACTTATAAATTATTAATATTAGTGTTTTTTGGTGAATAATTCGCCGTTTAGGCTATACGGGGTTTCCCGAGCCAGGGGGGAGGGTGGGGGATTAATGCCGGGTATTATTAAATTTCCCCTGGATCCGGGTTTTGGTAATCAATGCTTGGAGTGCTAGTGGACTGGTAAATATTAAGAATGTGAATAGCGAAGATTCAAGATTCAGTATACTTTGGAAATCACAAAATAAACAATTCTATAATATCGAAAATTTCCATCCAATAATACGTAGGTACTTACTACGTTAGTGCAGACTATCGAATGTGCAACATCACTACAAACGGCTGGTTCATATTTCAATATTTTGACGTTTTATTATTATTTTCAGGTTTTATCTAATCTCTTCCTTTTACATTTTAACATTCCTACCTGTTCATGAACAGCAGCGTTGCCTTCAGATATGTGAAGAAGATATGACCGATTCTATTACAACAAACGATGTCATTACATCTGATATTCGCTCTCGCGACTATTTGTGAAGATTGGATAGATCAGATCGCCAATCCCCTTTACTCATGACAATCGTCGAAATGAAGTAAAACAGCATTTCGTTCGAGATAATTGAATTACCTTGGTAGGCCAGAAGCTGGAATTGGATGCTCTCAAGTTTATTACGATCTACACTAAAGGTCCTCAGAGACCAAGGGCTGAGAATAGAGCCTGGATAGAACTTATCCCATTAAATGAATGAAGGGGCGGCATAAAACTGTCTTAGGACTGGGACTATAGTTGAAAGGGTTGGCAACAGCTGTGACCAAGGAGGATTTCGCCGATGCTGGAAACTATATTGATTTGAACAGAGAAAGCTGGCAACTAGTTTAACGCACCACGTTTAAATTTATTTTTGCACGTCGGAATCGACCAACCGCAACTGCAGCGGATATCTTGAACTCCAGCCTACATGTATGGGCGTACAATGCCCCCTCCACAGATGTGGCGGAGAAGTAGACTAACATTTCTTTAGATCTATTTTTCAATATTTTATAAACTTTTATGTTTAAATGTAAAATAATAAGTTCAATCAATCCTTTCCGCTTTCCAAAAATGCCACCGTAGGCACGGGAAAAATCTGCCAGTGCAATATTCCGCCAACGAAAAATCATTCATGGACCATAGCCAAAGCAGGAAATAGATTATACCAAACATAACCTATGTTTAACAAACAGAGTGAGAAGGATATATTTAGGTCTTTTATATTCACATCCTCACACATAAGAATATTCCTTACCCAACGATTGAGCAGAATTTTATTTTTCTCGTATTCTATACCTTGTTCTTTCACCATACGAAATATTTTAGGTATGTATTTTTATCCAGAAAAAAATATTATGAGATAGTATTATGAGATGTATATGAGATATATATAGTATTATGAGAAATGGCTTTAAAATTAAGAAGAAAAAATCAATTTCATTAATTTAGTTATCAAGTATTTTTAAAATCGAAAGTGCGATTTTGTTCCATTTTCGAGCAATGAAAGATTTTTAGAAAAATGAATTTTACTTAAAATTCCTGGATTGGTCTACTTATTTTAGCTAATTATGATCCGAACATTTTAACACGGCAGATAAATGAAAAGAAGAAAAGTATTACATACCTAATTTTGTTTTCAAAGAAATCCGTTTATTAAGAAAATATTAAAGGCACATACGTATCGAATTGAGTAACTCCTTTTTTGAAGTCGGTGAGATTCCCAACAAATATTAAAGCCACGAATAAGAAATTAATTTTAAAATATTTTTTGATAGTTTTTGTAATAAATTTTGTAAAAAAGTAACTTGAAAACATTTATAATCAGGTTACGTTATCAAATTAGACTTATATTTACAATCATATATAAATACTTCTCAAGGCCTTTTTTTTTTGTCGGTACGCCGTTACTTCCTTAATTCGTCAAAATTCATGAATAAGGGATCATTTTACAGCTTTCCTCAACCGATACACCGGAAAAATATAAAAAATCACTCATTTCGCCTTCGATTGCGAGTTATAAGCGCAAAACCGCGGTTTTTGCGAGAAAAATGGTGGTAGAGGATTCTAAATGGTGTCCAATCTTTTCAGGTTTTCAAGGATTACATTTTCGGAAACATAAATTTTTTTCGAGTTATAAGCATTCTTTGCGAGTTATAAGCGAAAAACTGCAATTCTCATAAAAAATGGTCGTAGGGCTTTTTCAAAGGTGTCATTTTTTTTATTTTGTCGAGATTTAAATTTTTAAGTTATATTCACTTTTCCGATTGTCGCCGTCGTTTGCAAGTCACAAGCAAAAACACGCGATTTCAGTCAATAGAATCAGCGCACTCGCTTTTCGCGAAACCAATATGTGTATTTACTTATGCAAGTACACATACTTATGTATGTGGCGTTTTCCAGAACGCGCTCTTTCAGTGACATCTATGCCAGTGTAAAACTAACCCACCAACAAGCAATCACAGGTGACCATATCGTAACTTCGAACATAGTGTTCAATGAGGTCCCGTAAACACTTAAATATTATGTAAATATGTAAATACCTTATGTTTCAAAAAATAAATAATCTAAAATTTAAACACATCTATTCTTTACTTCAACCCTCACCGATGCCCACGAGACACTAAATACGCACTATACGATACTACATATACGGTGTATAGGTTCTTTAACTAAGTGGGATTTAAGCAGATTAGAGTTCGAATGATTCGCAGGGGTCATGTAAAGACTTAAACTACAAAATTTAGCTACACATAGTTAAAAAATACACAATCGCAACATATTAATTAATGATCAATACGGTAAAGTTTCCCGATTTACTTCTGGGCATGGCCTATTTTGGGTGGTTTTGTTACCGTGATTTAAGGGGACTCTCATCATCCTGTCCTTTCATTGAAAAAGTGCCTTCATCAGCTTTGTAAGGCCTATACCCAGCTTTCGTCTCCCGCTCACTATAGCCGCTATTCAGAGATAAATAACCCCCCAAACAGGCCTTTTTCACTGGAGATCGTGGCCAAATTAAACTGGGATTTAAGTAGTATATTTAGAAGCTGGTACCATCAATACAATAGTAAGCAACTTAAACCTAAACTAGTTTCTTCTTAAAATTATGGCCAGACCAGTTTGAACCTTGTTAAACCAAACTAACGCTATCTCGCTGACTGACCTCAAAATCTCACTTAATGAATGGAATGGCTGGCGGCTGGCGATCTAAAAGCGTATTCCTGTTTAGCATGAATGGGGCTCAGTGGCTGTCAGAGATCTGATGTTGTCGGCTTTCATGTTAACGACTGATTTGCAGATAGTGAACAAGGGAGGGGTCCAGATTACCCCGCCAAAGATGAGGGGCAAAACTGACAATGCGATCGAATGTAGGTAAGTAACCTGTCCTTTTAAAATGGAAAATATTTTTTAAAATATACAGTGAATAGAAACAAATCTTCAATTGTTTAACAACTAAAAATAAATTAATTTCGAAAAATTAATTATTTCTCTTTTATTAAAAATAGATTTAAATAATTTATTTTTATTTAATTTGGGCAGCTGACTTTTCAAAGTTCTTTTTCTTCTATGAAATTACTAAGAAGTCACAATTTTTATTAGGGATTGGGGGGAACACCTGAATGCTTACCAGTTTACCTGAGTAAACAGAATATTTAACATTAAAAAAAATCCTTTAAATCTGAAAGTTCATGAAATTAGCGAGTTCACACTATAAAATAAAACACAGCCTTATGAAAAATAGTAGAATGACATTGTGTAGTATAATAGGGTGTAGAATAATATACTGTAGATATAAGTTTTAGCACAGTAAATATGTACTTTGGACCTTTTCAAAAATTTACGATTCTAATGTAACTGGGGTAACATGTTTGGGTATCCACAGAAGCTGAAGTTATTTTTTTAAACAAAGTTTCATACTCTTTGTGTTTCAGAAGTAACAGTTTTTATTAGGAGAAACTGTTTTCGAGTTCGATATGTTGGAACATGTCATAATTCATGCTGGAAATGGTAGCAGTTGCCCATCTTTGATCGATTTTGACAAAATGACTAATTCAATTTTAACTTGAAATATGTCATCCGACGCAAAATTTAGTGCATTTTTATTTATAAGGTCACGGATTCATTGTATGATAATTTCAAGCTAATATGAAAAGAATCAAGCGTTCTTATTTTTCCCTTCTTTTTTTTTATTTCTTTTTATTTTAAATATGAAAGTTATGAATAACCAAAGAAAAATAACTAATCGGTCATATTTTGAAAACAAACAGGGTTCAACGCCCGTAGAAGCTTATCTAGGGCAAGAAGTCGGGGCTTCACTTCGCAGGGCGTAACAAACTTCCTTTAAACTATTTTAATAATTCAATATTAATAAATGCTCGGTTTCAATTTTCCTGCTTAATTTATAATTTTATTTTCAAAGAAATCCGTTTATTAAGAAAATATTGACAAATAAATTTTTATTGGGACCGTTCGAAATCAAAACGAATCGCGCAAGATGCAAAGCCCACACAAATAAAAATAAAATAAAATAAAAGACTGCAGTGGAACCCTATGCAGTTCTAGAACTGCAGGATTCGGATATAAAGACAGAATGTTTTTCTTTAATTGGTGCTATATGAAATAAAGCACCATGGTAAATGGAATGAAAGAAGTTATATGTGGCCAGTAGGTTGCAGCACATTACTGACCAACTGACAAGTACACTGAATTGCCTAACCTTATTCTTTTTAAGGAGGGAAATTCAAAAACTGTAGAAAAATAAGATTGTCACAAAGTTACCCCATTAGTCACAATGTCACCTTGTTTTACGGTATACTTAGTATAGATGGATATAATAAAAGCTATCGATTGAATTTTATTAGATTGATTGTTCATTAATTGATATCGTTTCAGCTAGCAACATTACTTCGTTTAACGTTTACGAATCGGACAGCGGGATTTCTAATTTTGCCTATCTAGGTATTATTAGGATTTTGACTATCTATGAATTATTATATGTACTAGGTGTGGGTTCACCTGTGGTTTAGTGGTTAGCATGGCAACCTCATCCAAATTATATCGAATTATGGCTGGTCTTATTAAATGACAAAGAAATAAAATAAATATTAAAACTGAGAACGAGATTTACATCTGAACTCAATCATTAAAATTTCAAGTCTCGATACTTAAAATCAATCGCAATTGAAAATTATTATTTTCATGTATATTAATTTAAGCTTAAAATCTGTAAAGAGCTGGACGAAAAAGTGTGGTAGGCCGCGGGTCATCATGTCATCAAAGTTTTAAAGTCTTTTATTCAGAAAAAAAATTTAGTAATATTTGATTTACAATCATTTTGTAAATAATTTAGGGCATTTATTTTGTATCTGATACTTCTTCAGAAAGTTGATTATTCGATCATTTTTTTTTTTCGCTATCGAAAAAAATAATATCACACTAAAACTTGTTTCTGAATACTATGTTAGTTAAGATTTATGCAATAAATTTTTAGTTAATTCAGAATTATTTGTTCCATTGTTCCAGAATAAGAGCCATTAGTTAATTAATATCACTAAATTTTCAACTTCGTAATATTAATTGAACTGATGCGAAAATTCTAATAATAGTTCTAATAATTCTAATAATAGGTTTCACCTGTGGTATAATAGTTAGCATAGCCAACAGCAACATAGAAGGTTGCGGGTTCGTAGCCCAACAGATGGCCTAGGGAGTAAAAAAAATCTTGTCCTATGCCATCCTTTGGAGGGAATGTGAAATAGATGGTCCCATGCCGGCAGAATGTCAGGTACTCGTTTAAGATCACTCACACAACTAAATCTTTGTTTGTTTAACGTCCCTTTATGCTACTAAGGCTAATCGAATTATTATTAAGGCAAAAGTGTAGTATAATTAGGGTAGGGATCTTTAACGAGTACCTGACATCGTACAGGCTCGGGACCTCTATTTCACGTCCTGTCCGAGGGACGGCATAGCCAAGGATTTTTTACTCCTTTATCGAAGGGGCGAAACTCCTTTAAAATATCCTAGCGCCAGCGCGGGACACGAACCTGTGACCTTAGTATTATAGGTTGCCATGCTAACCACTAAACCACGGGTGAACCCACACCAAGTACATATAATAATACCTAGATAGTCAAAATCCTAATAATACCTAGATAGGCAAAATAGTCCGATTTGTAAACGTTAAACGAAGTAATGTTACTAGCTGAAACGGTATCAATTAATGAACAATCAATCTAATAAAATTCAATCGATAGCTTTTATTATATCCATCTATACTAAGTATACCGTAAAACAAGGTGACATTGTGACTAATGGGGTAACTTTGTGACAAGCCTATTTTTCTACAGTTTTTGAATTTCCCTCCTTAAAAAGAATCAGGTTAGGCAATTCAGTGTACTTGTCAGTTGGTCAGTAATGTGCTGCAACCTACTGGCCACATATAACTTCTTTCATTCCATTTACCATGGTGCTTTATTTCATATATGTTTGATTGTTTTCATTTAGTTGAAACTTTGAAATAAAACACCATGATAAATGGAATGAAAGAAGTTATAGAGGTCCATATGTGGCCAGTAGGTTGCAGCACATTACTGACCAACTGACAAGTACACTGATTTGCCTAACCTTATTCTTTTTAAGGAGGGAAATTAAAAACCTGTAGAAAAATGGGCTTTTCACAAAGTCACCCCATTAGTCACAATGTCACCTCGTTTTACGGTATACAAATATTGCGTTCGACACTGACAACATCTTTAGGTATATTTTATTTAGCTATATTTTAGTTGAGTATATTTGAGTATATGTAGTATATATAGTTTGAGAAAACATTTTTTGCTTCTCCAGTGACGAAAATTATTCATATCTCCTACATGAACGGGAAACGAAATATATTTATAAAAGAATTCTCTAGCACTACTCTAGCTAAAACACTATAAAAAGTTAATATTTATAAGAATAAAAGTTCCTCGAACCATATGAAATTAGAAAAAATATATAGGTCGTTTCTTCCATTTGATAAAAGTGCTGGTTCATTAAATAAAAAAAAAAAATTAAAAAAAAAAGATAAATTATTTAAAATTCAATTATTTATATATATATTTTATTAAAAATAAGATAAAATATTTAAATGCAAAAAAAAAATGAATTATTCAATGATTGAGATGTAACATTTTCGATTTGGCAAAGTGGCAAGAGCCAGCCAAAAAGCCATTAAAATCAAAACTAATAAAATTCGCTCAATAATATTTTTTGTAACACAAAACCATACGTAGTAGAAGTTTTTCTGTAATCTTATTATTTATGTATAATTTGTAAGATTAAAGCCTCATAAATTAATGATTTAGCATAGTTTATTCACGGAAGTGGAAATTCGTTTTATAAATGTGAAGAGATGTGTTTGAATGAGATAGTTGTACCTAGCCATGGAAGGGTGAAATTGGATTCGTCGGAACACATCATTCAAGACAGTGAATTCTATCTGTCCAGAGAAGCGCTAAGGATACTTAACTAGGTATCCTTTCGTGATTTTACAAGTTATAGAAAAGGTTTTAGCAAACTTCCAAGAATAAAAAACAAATCTATGTCACGCTCAATTGAAAGGTTTCGAGGTTGTTTTCGAAAACAATAAATAAATAAAGGATGAAAAAAACTTATTTAAGAATTTAAACATGCAGTAAGGCATCGATAGGATCAATACCCTCTTCTTTGTTCGGTACCCCTAACTGGCTATGTGTGGCAACTGGGGGTTTTCTAGAGGTGTAAACATCCTATTCTAACCATGGTGGGTAGGTCGAGATTTATTCAGTGGGGCCTCCAAAAAAAGAAGTCAACTTTCCCAAAAAAAATTCGAACCGCCATCGTTCGGCTCGAGCGTACTAAAATAGAAGCAATAACACCATGCTTTTAATCTTCCCTACCAAGTGTATCCTGTATCCCATCCAATCGACGAAACCAATTCTCTTTGTCGCTGTTAGATCCTTTCTGAATAGGTAAAATCGAATCCCCTAAAGCGAGACCTTGAGTCCTTTGTAACAACAGAACATTGTATGTACATGTTCAAACTATGTAAAGTGATTAAGTGCTACAAAAAAGTAAAATCTTTGCTTTTCCGGCTATCAGCATATTTATTTTATGATTTTGGCTTGCTAACTCCACTTTGTGTAAGAGTAAAGGAAGTTTTTTGTTTTTTAATTTCGAGTACAGAGTGTTATTAGTTTTTTCAAGATATGCTAAATGGAAAACATTACCGCACAAAACACGTATTCCCTACAAGAGACTTTGGGTATTAAGAATATAATCTATTATATGCATACACATACATATAAATATATATAGACGACTAGCTTTCAGAGAGAAATTTCGACATCACGAGAAAAAAAAACAGGGAAGGGAAAAAATATATGGCAGATAAAAGGTCGAGGAACCTGTTTACCCGGAGGGAAAAGAAAGGCCTCAGTGGGTAACTTTCCTTATTTAGGAGAGACAGTTTACCAATTTTTTCTTCTTCTTATTTTTTTTTTACTTCCTGAAAATATCTTCTACGTTCAGTGTCCAGAAGAGGTTTTCTTAAATGGGAAGTGGCTACAATAACATTATAACAAGTTTGCTGGCTATCCACTTACGAAAATCATTATCTAAGTTAGTCTTGCATTCCATAAACGTAATTTTTGTTATGCAATTCAGGTTTTGTATGTAATGCATTCAGGAGAGGGAAATGCAAATGGAATGCTATAGTATACAAATTGGCTATGGTATACAAACTAAGATTTTGTTTTTAATAAAGCATCACCATTAATTATCTTTTAAAGAGGTATCAGTTTACCAAATTATTTGTTTAATATGGTGGATTGAAGTTCAATCAATTAACCTATATATCCGTTCTATAACTATATTAACCCGGTATAACTATAACCTATTAATCAATACCTATATCATTAACAGCTCTAATTTCATTCTATACATTGATACCTTAGAGCAAGACTGTCTCAAGTCCAAAATGTTTAAATTAAAAAAAAAAACATGAACACATCTAATCAGTACCTGAGATTCAGAAAGATTTAACTCAAAACTTTTATAAATTTTGATGCGAGCTGTTCTTAATTTAATCGAACTCGCTCAATAAATTTAAACTTAATACCTAGAAGAATGTTCATTGATCTATTCTGTTAAGAATCACACAATATTTTTGCATATATATATTTTTTTATTTATTTTTATGGAATATCTGGGATATTAAAAAAAGGCTGCGAAATGATTAGATATGCTTTCTTCTATTAATACATAACCGACGATCAGACGATTTGACTTCTATGTACCACAATGTTTTTATAGTATTTTTTAATGTTCATGACAATGCTTTAGAAAAACTTTGGTTTTAATGCTCAAAATACAATTCTTGTTACAATAGATTAATGTACATCCTGCTGTATACATTTTTTAAGAAGAATTTTTAATTTTAAAGGAGGCTGCTTACGGGTAGGAACATACAGGTCGGTGGGATGTGATGTCGTGTTTAACAGCTGGATGGACGAACGAGGTGTAAGGAGGTCGAGGATATAGGTGGGTTTTTTTGTTCTGAAGGATTGGAATAGAAAGGAACCAAGGAGATATTGTCGTCTGGATTCAGGAAGAAGAAAGCCTTGCTCAGTATA
This sequence comes from Aelia acuminata, assembly GCA_911387785.2. Lineage (NCBI taxonomy): Eukaryota > Metazoa > Arthropoda > Insecta > Hemiptera > Pentatomidae > Aelia > Aelia acuminata. The sequence goes on from OU426983.1 coordinate 38,013,271, forward strand.
CAATTGGGAGACGTGAGAGTGCCTGGGAAGACCGAGAATGAATCTGATAAGGCGGTTCATTAATCTTTTTAATCTCATCTCCAGTTCACCAGACAGCCCTCCGTATACCAGGCATCCAAAATCAAAGAGAGGAAGGATGAGAGAGGAAACTAGGAGATGGCGGGTGCTTCTGGGGAAACATCTGGGGAATCTAAGGAGCTGTTTTAGGACTGCAATGGATTTTCGGGTAATTTGAGATATTTGATGGTTCCAGGAGAGATGATTATCAAAAGTGAGATCAAGGTTTTTTATGGAGTCTTGGAACTGAATAGGAGTGCTATTGATATGTAATAGTGGATAGTAAGGAAGGGAATTCAGGATTCTTTAATTACTCGAAATTTCAATGAGGGCCTGCAAGATTAAGAACTGTAGGACCCAGATAATTGTAGGCGTTAGATATTTGATTCAGGATTTAGTACTTTCTGGTCCCCACAATATAGTAATACCCCAATATAGGTATTGCTGTAAAATAATATTCTGAGTTTTAGTAAGAATACAAACAACAAAACCATTGCCAATTCATTTCTAAAAGATAAGAAGAACAAAATACAAGTAATGATGAGCTTAACAAATAGTATCACAGAAAAAAATAAAATTCATGTCAAGCTCCTTTTCCTCTTCTCCAGGGAACATTCCTTCTTTGAACTAATTTTTCAAGCTGAAGCCACAACATTTTTGAAATAGAAATCTTCCAACTAATAAAAGTGGAATAGCGATCTTTCAATTTTGTTCATAACCTGTGCTCAAACCTTTCTTCGCACAAACTTAACATATTTACATATTCGTGTAGAATGAAAATTCGATCTCTACGGGCTACTTTTTTATTTGTTTCCATTGCACTATTGAATTCCATGCGAGGATGACCCCACTCGAGAAATACACAATTGGCAATTTTTAATTCCCATTGCAGAGCATCTTAATGGTCCATTTTTATTGTTCGGGACTTCATTATTTTTCCTAACGTAATGGCTCAGAGCTAAATAAAAATATATATTATATATGAAAAATCTATTTTTTTTTTTTTTTTTTTTTTTTTTTTTTTACGCAGCATAAAAGAACCAGATATTATAATTCCTGAGGATATATTATCATAAATTTTAATGGCTTACTTTATATTATTATTAAACCCTTCCATAACCCAAGGATACAGGACTAAGACCATATTCAATGATTCATGAGACATTAGAGACGAGGGCAGTTTGCAAGAAGGGGCCATAATATCATTCAACAGAGCCTCCCTTCATAATTCATGGCACACCTTGGACCACTTCTCAGGCGATGGGCTGTGAAGGAACGTGTTGAACAGGCGCTGAAGTTTAAAATTTGTATACGTTAGAGCTATATCAGGAAAATAAAAAATACCGAGCCCCCCCCCCTACAATCAGTAAGTATGACTGACCACCCCTCCATACCAACAACATCCCCCCCCCCCCGTCAAAATATTTTGCATAGTTCATTTTTATATAAATGGCGAATCGATGCCCTGAGATAATTCCCAATTACCACCATCAATGATTTGGGGGTAGACAAAAAATTCTTCATAAATTATCAGTGATTCCCAATGATATGCAATCAGTAATGAATTTTTGAGAAACAGAAACTACAAATAAAATAAAATCGTATTCATTTACTGCTTTTATTGAGCACTAGCTGTATATCCCGGTTTCATCCGGAGATTTTCATTTTTTAAATCTATAAAGTGAGACTTTTATCGACTCAAACGTTAGATTTCGTAAAAACCAATGTAAAGCGAGATCATAACGATTTTTATAACAATAAAGAATATACCCTTGAGATTGGTTGAAGTTATGCAATTTTAATATAGGGGCTGGTGTTTGCAGCTGGTTGCAGCTGGTATCAAAGAGCCACTAAGCGAAATTTGGAGAATTTAGGACAAACGGTATGGATTACTATATAGAACAAACAAATAAACAGAATTTAATTTTTATTTGTATAGATTATATCAACAAATTTTTTAATTTTTAAATATCAATAAGTTAAAAAAGTTAAATCAAATACCTAGTATCAAAAAGTTATGTAAGCTTAATTCTAACAATCTCAAAATACCTCGAAACCAACCCCCAGGTATTAGAATTTTATGCTTGGAGAATCAATAACGCCTTATTGTACAACTTAAAGCACCTGCAAGAAATATATTGTATGTAGGTATTGAAAGATCAATTCTAAAATATCATTATTCCAGAGGTTGATAGGACGCATAAGAATCTAAGAAAGACTATAAGAGAGAATTTAATAATAAAGAAGTATTCAATTTAAAGGAAAACGAAAGTTGGATTTAATTAACATACAGGTGAAGCATCAGGTTAGATTAAAGGCGTTATAGCATGAATACTGAACAGGGAGAAGAAAATAGGGATCCCTCTCAGGTCGAATAGTATCTTGCTTTGATTTTTATATAACTCTGTTATTTTAAAACACTGTTTGAATATTATTACGAATGTTGGCGAATAAATTTCCACAGAAATATAACGGTAACCGCACTACACTGCGCTAGAACAAACAGCTTAGTCAGTTATATCTGCGAAAAATATTGAGACATTTACTACCTCCTGGATTCACAGTATAAATTTATCTTTATAATCTTTCTGGAATAGCCTGACAGTCTGTATACCGACGTCATAAAAATGTGATCAATTTGATCAGAGAGATAATACAAATTATTAAGCATAAATGTTCATTGTGAGGCGACCAAAAAAAAAAAAAAAAAGATAAATTAATAAAAATTCTGTGATCAATTTAATAAACAATATTATTTATTATTTACATATGTTAACTTGAAACATTTTTATTAAATTTGCTATCTTCTTGCGTAATAAGCAAATGTGCTGACATGACTTACGAAAGAATAAAAAACACACACTAAACACAAAAAAACAAACTCACACAAACAAAAGGAATTAACAAACCGAAATACAAGAACAAAGAAAAAACGAATAAGTTGACAAATTTAAGAGAAAACTGTAAGATAACTGTTTATTGCAAAAAATCTCTTGGCCAACGCCTCAACAATCTTCTTGGCGGATTATAAGGGTTTGTGGAAATTTAGAGTAAGTCTGTCATGAAAGTTACGGTAGCGCTCCATGGCTGTTACTTCGACGTAAGGAATGTCAAGGTCAGTGTGTAAGGTCTCATTGGTGATATAAAAGGGGGCATCTACGATCTTTCTTAGTATTTTAGATTGAAATGACTGTATGGGTCGTATATTAGATTTTTTGGCGGTTCCCCATAGCTCAATACCGTACCTAAGTCCAAAGTGGTTTAAGAAGTACTTTGTAAACGGAAATTGAAATTAACAATATAAGTTCAATTTCTGAACAGCGACTCAGGTTCCGTTCAGGAAGGACCGATCTCAACTGAAAAGGATCCTTTTCGGGGCATATTTATCTCCAAAGAGCGAGCGTAGCAAGCGGGAGTGTGTAGCTAGGATCTAATAGCTAATCGAGGCCCTTACTATCTGAAACAGACGCGATGGAAGTTCGATAACATCACGCTCAAATAACCTCTAAACAGACCTGGGCATTATTTTAAATACAAATATCTTAAATACAAATGAAAATACTTTTTTTTATTTTAGTATTTTAGAATTAAAATAAAATAAATCACATGTTTATTTTCATTTTAATCCTAAAATAATCAATAATAACCAGGTCTAGAAGCCATAATAGCCAGGCTAAGAATTGGTCACCTGCTTATTGGACTTCACCTGCCTACTTGTCAAATTTGCGACAATACTCCTCTTACAGTGGAACACCTTTTTCAGTGTGAAAAATCCTGGAAGGAACGCCGCGACTTCAATACTACAACTTCATATCCATACAAAGCAAACAACGGAATTGCAAAAATCCTAAAGTACCTCAGGAGCACAAAATTAATGCCCTACATTTAAGAAGAGCAGTCGTCGCTAATGGCCTGAGCAGTCGACGCAGCGATGCGACGTTAAATAACATCAAATAAAAAAATATATTTTCATTTTAATTCTAAAATGGGTGTTGCCTGTCTCCAAGTCTCTTCAAAGTATATTTGGCTCACGTAGTAAAGAGATGAATGAGGCAATGTCGGGATTACGGAATCTATTTCGATGACGATGAGCTCCTGACACTGTTCTTCGCCGATGATCAGGTGGTGATGACCCGGAGGAAAGTTTTCTTGGAGATGGTAGTTCTCCAGTTGAAACAATGTTATGAAGCTGCAGGTCTTAACATTAATTTCCGAAAGACGGAGTATATGGCTGTTGGTGATAATGAGGAAAACGATCTGCGCATAGGTGATCAGGTGTGCAAAAGAGTCAATGTCTTTAAATATCTCGGATCCTTTCTGGAAGATGTGGGGACATCTGAGGTTGACGTTCGCAACAAGGTGGAACTTGCCAGGAGGGCTACTAGGATGTTACACCTTGTTCTCTGGAACAACACCATCTCAAGCAAAAACATGCGACGGATCTTCTCGGCCATAGTCGAGTCTATATTAACTTACGGATGTGAAGCATGGTCGATGAATGCTCGCTTGTATACCAACCAAGGTTCGGGCCGTTGAAATGGACTATTGGAGAAGATGTCTCCAAATAACAAGGCTAGACAGAGTCCGAAATGAAGAGGTGAGGCAAAGGATGGGTGTTGTGGAGACCGTCTCAGAAAGAATCGGGAAACGGCGTTTGAGGTGGTACGGGCACTGCAGGAGGATGCCGGAAGAGCATTGGCCGTACCGAGTCCTGGACTGGCAGCCGCCCGGAAAACGTAAACGAGGACGACCGAGAACAACCTGGATAGAAGGAGTCCATGAAGAGATGACAGGCCGAGGTCTACAGGAGGGAGACTGGGCTGATAGAGAGGTGTGGAGCTCAGCTCTGATCTGAAACGGTATCCCTTTCGTTGGAGCACCGAGAAAAAAAAAAAAAAATCTAAAACAGTAAAATAGAAAAAGAAAAGTATTTTCATTTGTATTTTAAATAATCAAATAAATTAAAACTTAAGTAGGTTGTTTGAAGTTAATTTTCGTAATATTAGTATAGTAGTAGACTAATAGTGTAGTCCTTTGCACTAGAGCTCTCACTCCTAAATATTGAGCAAGTACATTTATTCCAGTTTGATGTTGTTGTTTTTTTTTTATGCGGGGGGGTGGGGGCGTAATTATTAACTTTATATCGATTCATCTGATTTCAACAAATTTTGTCACATTTATGGTTCTAGATTATCTAAATAAACTATAGACTAGTTACCTAATGAATTCATTTCACGCTAATGGTTTTATGCTTAGGTTTTGGTGTGGAGGATTAAATATTAACTTTTTTACCGTCATATCCGATTGTCACGAAATATGAAACAAAGATTGTTCATAAGTCAAATAACAAGGCCAATTCCTCATAATTTTACAATAAATTGGTTTTTATGAGGGAGGGGGCTTAATTATTGACATTTTATTCTAATGTAAAAAAATCGAAAATTAAGTTGGAGCCATACACGAAGGGATAAACAGCATCCAAAGTTGGAAACAATACCAAAAAAGTTACTTAACTTAGTAAAAATGTGTATGACTGATACATTCAATAAAGTTAGAATCGGTCGGTATTTTTCCGAGAGGTTGACGTTCGTTCGAAATTGGAAAGGAAATTCAGGCAAGATTAGAGTTAAGACATGCTATTAACGAAATTAATTAGCTCACGCCTTCTTCCTTAAAATTTAAAAAATTGAGTTTTCAGAAAATATTATTCCTCCTGCGGTTCTTTAAGAATCCAAAACGTGCACGCTAACATTGAGTGATTTTCACATTTTTCCAACAAGCATCTTATACTGAACTAGAACATTGCAGGAATAAACCAATATTTGAGTTGAAGTTAAACCAAATAAAGTTCGAGTCTAGGACAATATATATACTTTAACTACTATTAGAACTGTGTGTCATAGTGACTTTTGGAAAAGAAAATCTGGTAGGTAGGTACTCACATTGGAAGAGGGAAGACTTATTTCTTCTTTACAAGGTGCTGGGTAACCAAATGGAGATAGCATATATATCTAGGTGGACAGAACAGACGGATTTTTGAGGATTGACGCCTTGGAGGCCTAAGGCTGGCAACGAAGAGTTAAAAAAAAATATTTCTGGGAACCCTCCTATGGCAGAACGGTTATCTTTGAATACTTCAAAATTCTTCCGAAATACAAACTTCAAAGGAAAAATCCAGCAACTAATCAAAACAATCGTAAATCTCTCATAATAAACAAACAATACAATATATGCTGAATACATTATAATGCAATATTAAAACTTCGGTATTTCGGTCCTCTCCTACAATCCACTATTCATCCCATAAATTTAAATTACATACATACAAGTCAAGCTCTGTATGCCCAGCTAACTCTTTCCGACCGGCTCAGCTATCACCAACTAATATTGGATAATTATCCGGAGACTTATTGTGGGCATTAAAAGATATAAAATGCATGTAACCGAAACACCCGGAACGTAATATTCCGGTTTCGAAGACATAGGAGCTGTTTTAGCCCAATTAGTTTAAATAGGTTTCGAATCAGATTGGATCTGTAGAAAAAGAAATTTTATTTAATAATTTCAACACAATGAAAGCGAAGATGATCAGAGAATCAGTTAAATTACACCAAGCAAAGACAACCGAAAAAAATTAAATAAACACTATCCATTTATTAATCAATTGCAATGCACTAGCTAATATGTTTTAAAAGTATTTTGTATTTTTAATTTTAATTATTTAAAATACAAAATACTTTTTTATTTTGTATTTTAAATACTTTTACGAAAAGTATTTTAAATTATTTGAGGCTAAAATGCATTTTATTTAAAAAAAAAAATACATGCTATTTAAAATAAAGTATTTTAAAATAAAAATTAAAATACTTTTTGCCCAGGTGTGCCTCTAAAAATTGGCCCAGGAGCCAATATTCAGTAGCAGCACCGAAGAATACAAAGCGAAACATGTGGTTCACTGTATAATGATCAAACAGATAAATTTCTAGTTTAAATATAATCTTTAAAAATAACCCTTGAACGCTGTTGTTACTCTTCAATAACACCATAAGACCAGATAGTTTCATGAAGCTCATTTCGTGAGATGACTTACAAAAATAAACTCGATAGGAAATTGAGTTTAAAAACAGCGATGAAAAATAATAGCAAGCAACATCATAAAATAGGATCAATAGAAGATAAAACAGAAAATATCCTACAGTTTTAGGAAAGCTTTTAAAGAGTGGACATTGTGTGGAAAAGGAGGAGATAAAAATAAGTTATACCACAACGGCTACTACAGCTTTTCTTATATTTCAATATTATAACAACACCGCTTGTTACTTATTTATTTAAAATCATGTTGATGAATTATAAATCAATGCTTTCGATCCTCCGGGCCGGATATAGTTAATTAAAAGACAAATGAATTAGAGTTTTTTTCTTGAAGCAGGACTTAATAACTTTCTCCGGATTTTATAAGTGATAATTACCAATCAATGATTGATTAAAACATTGGTTACTGCACAAAAAAGCATTAGATAAATCAGAGTTATAATCGGTCGTTGGGATATATTTTTTTTTTACATAAACTAGTCCTCTAATCATTAAAATCACTGATCCAGGGATTATCAGAATTCTTATGAATTCAGGAATTGAGTTGTTAATATTTTCTTAAAATCAATAGTGTGACTTATCTTGTACTTTGACGAAGCATTTCTTGGCACCCACGAACAGTGTTACCATCAAACAATTCATTTTACATGGCATAATTTGAAAAATAACCACTCCTCATTCATATCCGAAAATCGAAGCGTTCAGGAATCAGCATTGTTATGTAGCAAAAAGTGAAGTCGAGAAAATTAGACACTGAATTATCAGGTGAACAAACAAATTTTAGTTTAACAGCAATGGTTCTGCTTCACACATTCATATATATATATATTTGGATATTTTTTTTGTTTGGTTATTCGAACTAAATAAACGATTTATGTCTTAATGGGAAAATAACATGATCATCTAAATAAAAATCTCTATGCCTTCAAAAATGTTCATCCATAAAGCTTTTCATTAATGTTGGTTTTTTTTTTGGTTTTTTTCCGATCTGAAGTGGTAGGCAATAAGAGTGATTTAGAAAAATTAATAAATTCAACTAATTCGGCAGCAAGTTATATAGGCTGAGGCTAATCCTACTTAAATCAGAACTCATATTTTTATTTTAATAGATTTTTTTTATTTAATATCTGAAAAACTTAAATCTTTATAAGTTAATAATTTAATATCAATATTATATAAGACGTGAACGATAGGAAAAGCTGGAAATTTGAAAAATTATTGAGTATAGGTATATTTTCAATTCATAGGTTCATTTATATTTAAATTTGGAAGTGAACTATGTCATTTTAATTTCAATAGACTTTTGTTAGAGCCGTGCTGACGTTCAGAGTAATTGCAAAAACAAGGCTATGATTAAATTTGCATATTGAACTGAGAAAATGAGCTTTGAATTAACAATTCCTAGAGTTTTCAGAGAGTAAAAAGATATTAAAAGGAAATTGAAAAACAATAAACTTCAGTCATAATAATAGTTTTTTTAATGTATAATATATTTTAGTTCTAGGACCGAAAAAAGTTATATTATTCCACAAGAGTTTTATGGAATAATATTCTACTTCCTATTCACTTATGTAGTTTTACATAAATAAAATTTAAAAACAAAAAGTTTTTTGTCCCTCATAGGAATGAGAAATGATTTTTACTGAATATATCGATTTGTTCGAAGCATTTAATATATCACAAATAAATTTAAAAAATCCTATTTTAACTTCAGATATTTCTTTCACTCAAAATTTGTATAAGAGTTGCAAATGTAAATAAATATAGCGGAATAAGTGAAGATATAAGAATAAACGAAGAAATAATAAATGCATGTTAAAAGTTAGTGTACAGGAAATGATACCTGAACAGTTTTTAAGTAACGAAAAAAAAAAAAAAATAAGGATCATAAACATTTAGATCGGTGAGATAAAGAATAATGCCAGAATAGCACACAATAATTATATGTAAATTTAAAATTTAAAAAATAATAATTTTCTACTGATATAAGATTACACACACTAATCCCAAGCTGCATTCTTTGCAGATATTGACCTGCCTAGCTGAGATATCTAAATAGTTCTCTAAGCTGCAAATTAGAGAACAGAATAGAAATTACTTCTGCCTCAAGAATAATTTGTATTGATTTTTCGACATAGCTGATTGGAAACGACAAATACTTTTTAAGACTTAAGAATAATAAATTAGAAAAGGATAAAAAAAAAAAAATAAAAAAAAAAAACATTTAGAAACCAAGAACAGTGTAGACTGTCATGTAGACCCTAGATTTTACTATCGACCTTCCGCCCCCGAACGTTGCAACCCTCGGGACACGGATTAGGGTCTGCCCACACAGGAAAATGGCTACTTTTAAAGGGCAAAATAAGTTTTTTATTTTATTCACTCATATAAAAAAATAATACCATGAACAGACTTGTTGAGAAATTAAGCATTGATAACATTGCTATCATGTTTATGATTTAGAAGGTCAAGGGAATTTCTTATTGTTATCTAACTATCTGTAACCTTAGGGGATCATCAGGTACAGATGAGAAAGTAAGTTGATTCTGATGGTTCTGTAATACATTATACGGCGAAATACGAAACAAGTATTAACATAAATAAATGTTAGCGTTACCATAAAATTATTTTGGTATACACTGCATAAACTTAATTGTTTTTTAGTTTTTCGCAGGGTTATTACAAGTATTTTAATGAACTAAGATGAATAAGTCCCGCAATGGTTATTTGGACTCAGGGGACCCCGAAACGTGTATTTCCGTTGAAAACCGGAGGTCGAAATTTTTCACGATCGCAATACTTTCCCTTACTATATATTTCCTATATAGGTAAGTGAAAGTGTACAGTGACGATGAATTTTTATACATATTCATCTTAGTTCATTAAAATACTTGTAATAATCATGCGAAAAACTAAATAGGCTAAATATGAAATATGAAAAAAATCAAGTAAACATATACAGGATAAAAAAAAGAAAAATATTCCGTCAACTCGTAAAACAGTGAGCCCACGCATGCGCAGTTAGGCCTTTAATGACAGACCATTGTTTATAATAAAAGCCGTTCTGTTCATTTAATCGAAATTATTTGTTTCATGGTAATTAAATGAAGTTTTCAACAACTACATAGAGATTTATAAAATCAGACGACTTGGAGTACTATGCTTGCATTGCCGAATTATCGCAAGTAAAAACTTTTATCTAATCATAAAAATAAATAGTGTACATCTGTTGCGGAAATGAGTTGACTCTTAGTAAGAGGTCAGGAGCTCACTAGCGCTGCTGACTCTTTAAATTAAAATTGCCAGATTCTTTTGTTTCCAACACTACCTTACCTTTTAATTGTATCAATAATAACTATTAATAATTATACATTAATTATATTAATAAATAATAACTCATAATAAATAACAATTAATCTAAAAAATTACTTTCTGAAATAAGGGATAATAGAAATAAAATCAAAATATCATTCGATTTTAAATGATAATAATTATAAATTTTATTGAAATACACAATTCAAGTAAATAACGAATCTTAACTTAATTTATACTTTTATAAAGTGATGAATTTAATTTTAATCAACCAATTTTACAGAACTAACACTTCTATACAAAACTAAATTAATCTCAATCAAATAGTTTTATAAAACTAACTTTAAATTTTAAACTACAAAATTTCATATAATTACTTAAGTTAATTTCGGTCAAAGTAGTTTTATAAAACTAATAATTTTAAGCAATAGATTTACCAAAACAAATTATAAACTAATAATAATTATATTTTAAACTATACAGAATATATAATAGATTCATCAAGCAAATTATAAATTATTAATGTTGGCCAATCTAACAATATAACGGTCCATTAATAAATTATCTAGGCCTTCAAAATTAAATTATTGTAAACAATGTTTTATTAATCAACACAAATAATGAAATGGTACCTTGATCAAGGGTTTTGAGGATTTATCATGGTGAAAATGGCGAACAACGTCGAGCCGTAATGATAGTCGCTAGTTCCATGCCGTGTTTGGATGAAACCCGATGATCTTAATAATTTCCTTTCAATTCATTAGTCCAGTCCAATAAAATCTTCATTCCAGTTCCGGGTTATCATTTATGAGATATGACAACGTATTAAAGTCTTGTACGTTGTTATAATAATAACAAAAAATTAGCCGGCCGGCGTGAAAACTTAAATATGCTACCGGTACCGCGAGTGGCCGACAACTGAGCGGCGTTTGTTTTTCACCTGCTTCTCTCTTGAAAAAACATATGATTGACATCAGACGGTCGATCAATGTGAAATTAAGTAATTTAAAAATTGAATAAAACATTTTTCAAGCATACATAATATAACATAAGCATTTGTTTCATAGTATTAAGATGAGATATTAATATTAGAATAAAAATAAATACATTATTGATATGATAGATCTATTTATATTTATAAATTAATAAATATAATAATTATTTTATAATAATTATATATTATTACTAAGTTTAAATATATGTAATTTTTAAGCCTTTTGCGCCAACAACATCCAAGAGCAAATACAAACAAAAATAAGTAAATGAATATGGAAAAATGTGCGACTTTGAGAAATGGGATTAAACAAAAAACGTAAATTTCTAATCTAAGTTGGTAAGTGAAAGTTGTGTGTTGCGCGCATCGCACCAGATTTTTTATGACTTCGAATCATTAATTCCTGATTGTGACCAACGTCATTGATTATTACAAACTCAGTAATCGGTAAATTCTTATACTTCCTTTATCCGATTTTTCTGTTCATTTTTACTTTCACTTACCTATATATGAAATATATAGTAAGTGGAAGTATTGCGATCGTGAAAAATTTCGACTTCCGGTTTTCAACGGAAATACACGTTTTGCGGTCCCCTGAGTCCAATTAACCAAGTCCCGCGAAATGGTCTGTGTGTGTTATGTGTGTGTGCGTGTGCGTGTGCGTGTGCGTGTGCGTGTGTGTGTGAACAGAAACTATAAACCATGCGAACCTGAAATTGGGTATTAAGCGTAGGTATATGCCCGCGATGTGACAGCAAAAATGTCATCAAAATTGGTCAAAGGGAGGGGGTACTTTATTTAATAACTTTTTAAGTTTTTTTCGATTTTCTCAAAAACGGCTCTAACGATTTTGATTAAACTGAGTATTGGATCTATTTATATGCCCGAGATATGACTGTAAAAATTTCATCAAAATTGATCAACCGAGGGGGGACTTTACTTAATAAATTTTATATCATTTTCATGTGTTTTTTTTTATTTACTCAAAAACGGCTTTAACGATTTTGATCAAACTGGGTATTTGATGTATGCATACGCCAAAGATTTGATAGCCAACATTTCATCAAAATTGGTCAAACGGTGGGGGCACTTTAATTCAAAACCCTTTTCCAATTTTTACCTTTTTTTCGATGATCTCAAAAAGGGCTTTAACGATTTTTATCAAATTCGTCATCTTTAATGAAAATTAGGTGTTCTTCAATATCAGGTAAGCTTTATCATTATTAAAATGTTCTGAGGGGGCATTTTTTGGGGGAGGGGGGTTGGGGCCTTTTTTGTTTGTTTGTTTTGTATCTTTGTTTCTGTTTATATGGAGAAATTAAGTGTCTCTCGTTACGCCTAAAAATAAGAAATGGCTAAATACGAGATATGATAAGAATAAAGAAAACATAAAGAAGAGAAAAAAAGAAAAATATTCAGTCAACTCATAAAACTCGTTTAGCCCACGCATGCGGAATACGCCTTTATTGACAGAACATTGTTCATAATTAAAGCCGTTCTGTTAATTTGAGAAGTGGCAATTAACAAAACGCATTAATTTCTAATCTAAGTAAGTTGGTAAGTGAAATTTGTGTGTTGCGCGCACGCACCAGATTTTTTTTTTTAAATCTGACGTCCACAAATTGAAAACGTTTGCACTAAATGGGTCATAGGAAGACGCGGTGATGAGGTTAATTACTGAGGTTAAGAATCGGCAGGTAAACCACTTTGGACCCAGACAGCTGGATGGCAGCACTGGGATCAGCTATCGCATGGCTGGGTTGTAAATAAGGATTTCCCCTAATCCCTAGCACCTTTCCCGGATAGCCTCCCACACCACCTGTGCATACCAAACCGCCCCGTATTCTTCTATCCCTCCTGAACTATGTAATGGCTTTGATCCTTGTCGGGATTAGTAGAACCATGGTCTAAAGTCTCCGAGTATAGAGGACAGACAATTTAATAAGCTAGAAGGGTTGAGTCCTCTGAGAGCTGGATTTAATCTTTACACAAACCATAGGGTACAGTGGCGATAGTGACAGTAGCCCCTTCCTCTAAGCTAGATTCCCTCTGTCATTTGTTAATCTTCTATTTCCTAAATCTTTCTAGTCTGTTTGAATGAGCCTGGAAAAACCGCCACTTAAGCATTAGTGTTGCTCGAATTTTTATTTTTTTTTAAGATAAAACTATTTTATAAACCTGTACAAGTAATTTTCGGTGCAACCGGCCTATGCTAAAAAGGGTCAAGATTTATTACGATGGGTCCGCCACAAAATGAAAGTCAACCTGCCCGGGGTACATAGAACGCTCGGCAATATGATTAAAAAAAAAAAAAAGGATTATTACAATATAATCGACAATGCTCTCACTATTTTGATCTAAGATTGTTTCAAAGCATTCCCATGGATCTCACATTTAAGTCATCTTGAATAGGTATGAGCATTAATAATCTGTCGAACCAAACCTCCAAATTCGTAATAACATTTAGTGAGCATGGAAATAAAAGTAAATTAAATGTTAGCACATAATTCAGGTATGCAAATTGAAAAGGTTGTGAGTAATTTTTAATGTGCACGACATTACTCACACCCTTGCTCATTTATTTTAATGAGCAAAAAAAAAACATCAATTACACTCTGTCAGACACGACTAAATCAAATTTTATATTTTAAAGGATTAGACCGGATGAAATGATAACTTCATTTTAAAATAAATTAAATTAAATGAAAGGTTGTTGAAGATGGTTTTTATAGTACTCAATTCCATTTACAACCCAAGATAAACGACTTAGAGCCCTAAGACACGGTTATATATTTAAACAAGTCATATAATGCATACAACTGGATTTAAAACCAAGATATATACCAGGAGCGTATATAAAAGAAAAATACGAGTATATATAATATAAAGAAATAAATAAGCACCTTAATCTAAAATATTTTAATGAATCATGCTAAACCAAAGATAAATGGTAAAACGGCTACTAATTATTAGTTATTCAGTTGTGTAGCAGTGCCAGGACCATCATTATCACACAGGTCATCAACAAGTACGAAAAAACTGATACCTCCCTCCCAGTGACCAATACTTGGGCCCCATCGAAAAAATTTATTTCAAAAACACCTTTCCCTATAAGACTATTCACCACTATGATAAATCATAACACATTGATCCTTAATTTTTAGCATAAATATTTTATGTTTATTAGTATGATGCGCCGTTAAATCACCTTAATTCCAAGGAATTCATAGCAGTAAATTATTTTTTTGATAATACAACAGCCTGGATACATGTAAAGGTTGTACCTTGGAATTCGGAAGACGTTTTTATCTTCGAAACATGCATTGTGAAATCCGTTTAGTCTTTCTTTCACAAAAATACAGACTGCCCTTAATAATAAAACAAATCGAAGAAATCCGGTTATTTTGAGAAATCAGAGAAATCGTTATTTTGCGATATCCCCATTTCTCCTAAATAATTTAGGTCTTCTTAATTTTATAGGATGTAACCACTCCAACCATCACAGCAATCCGAATGCTTGCATAATACGTATTGATTCTAGCCTTGACCTCAAATTTGGTATTCCAACATCAACAATATGGGTTTAACCCAAAGATTTAATTAATGATTCATCACAACTTTTGTTTTAATAAAAAAAAAGTCTTGAAATCCTCAAATATATAAAAAAACAATCATGGAATTGAAACCGAATTTAGTTAAATCATCCTATTGAACCGATAAAAAAAAATGCATTTCAATACTTAGCCTTTTAAATCAAAAACTTGTTAACGCCAAAAAAAAATATATATATAGTTGAATATTATGAATAAACATTACTGTTTATTACTACTCTCTCTCTCTCTCTCTCTCTCTCTCTCTCTCTCTCTCTCTCTCTCTCTCTCTCTCTCTCTCTCTCTCTCTCGGAAGTTGGTTCTTAAGTTAAAAATATTTTTTTAAAAATAAATATGTGGAATGGAAAAATTTCCGAATTTATATTCATGATTTAACTTCTTTGCAATTAAAGTTTATTTTATCCTTTATCAATTTTATGTCTAAAATATTCCTCTAATAGTTGTACAAAATTTACGAAAATGTAGAGAAACAAAAAGGTTTGAGAAGCCAATTTCATATGGCTGAGCGTAATCTATTTAATGCGTTCTGAATCTGACACTTTCTCGCTATTTATAACTCCTTGTCACGAACTGCGGTAAAGTCCCGAAACAGCGGAAAATAAACCTGCCTCACGTCATTAAAACCATAGAAGTTATATATTAATATATTAAAAAAACTTCATATCAATTTAAAAAAAAAAATTAAATGGTTGATTATTTAACTTTAATTCCTGATTTTAAAAACTTAAAGTTGGCTTTTACCTTGATAAACTATATACACTGACATGGTAATGAGTAACGGCAAGTCTATTTTGAGTATAGGTAATTTTCTCTAAAATTGGATGTAATATTTTCCTCCAACAAAATAATCAAAAACAATCTTGAACATTCATAGAAGCCAAAGCAGGAGATTAGGACTTTGATAAATCCAATACTTACATGAAGTTTTTCACCAATATCCAACAATGGATTATGCGCCATTTTCATTTTATAAATGCACAGTAATACGCCCATCACCATATATTTGACTACAGACTGAAAGGCGTACAGACTAACATGAAAATAAAATAGTTCCTTAATTCAAAACCTGAAATTTGAGGGTAAATTTTCGGTTCCGAGAACGTGCACACTTTTAACCTCAAGCTACAATATAAAATACTGAACTGTCCTAACTTCGGTACATAACTGAAACTTTCCTATATGTACTTCATGAATTATACAAAAATTATTACATACACTTTTCATAAAATCGATTGCTATCAAGAGTCATTTTTATAATTGTTCATCGTTATCTCCGTTGAAATATTAATAGCAGCTCTTCCTAAATGAGAAATGATTCAGCCATTCGGCATAAGGCGCAACTGGACTTTGCTCTAATACATAATAAACAAGGTATAGCCGATCAATCATATGAGAAACAAGTGCTTATTAATATTAGTGGCGATGTTTCGTCTCTTATGAAAAACAATAACTAAATTATTACTAGACTCAACAGAAAAAAAAACCGAACACTTAATATTTTTGATATTAAATGCTGATTATGATTAACGTGTTTGTTATTATGGGTGAACCGGTTTGCACGGAGAAGACAGGGTCTATGCCTATTCAATAATCCCTTAAGAATTATATTGAGCAGATTTTGTTTAGGTTCATTTGTCTTCAGGCTGTTACAGCATATTCGACACTAATAGATACTAGATATACTGTATGCACTAGTAGATAGTAGATATACTGTAAGTAGTGTACTTTTGACGTGTTTAATTTTTTAAGCACCCGTTTTCTGTCATTAATAAGCTTTGTTTTTCTATTGTATCCAAGAATAATGTTTCTATCGAATGAAGAAGCACCCCGAGCTGATGAATTGGCAAGAGTAGGACGCTGCATCCGCTATATTGCTGTAACGCTTGGTGTAGCTAGGTCGACAATTTATGACGGACTTCAGAGTTTCCGGGAGAAAGGCAGCTACGAGAGGATGCCCGGCAGTGGCCGAACGGGGGCCACATCTCGAATGAAGAAGCACCCCGAGCTGATGAATTGGCAAGAGTAGGACGCTGCATCCGCTATATTGCTGTAACGCTTGGTGTAGCTAGGTCGACAATTTATGACGGACTTCAGAGTTTCCGGGAGAAAGGCAGCTACGAGAGGATGCCCGGCAGTGGCCGAACGGGGGCCACATCTCGATCTGACGACCGATTTATGACGCTTTCAGTATTGAGAAATCGCAATTTAACTGCACGGGACAGGCTTCAAATGGCTAGAATACTGTTATTACCTCAGACACCGTACGGCGGAGGGAGTATGGACTTGGAGTATAATGCCCCGCGTAGGGGCCACAACTCCTGGAAAGGCATCGGAGAGCAAGGCGTTTATTTGCTGACCAGCATATTCATTGAACTATGGAGCAATGGGGAGCTGTTTTATTCACAGACGAGTCTCGCTTCGGTCTGTACCATTCAGACGGTCGAGACACAGTGTGGAGAGGACGAGGGGAGAGATTTGCTCAATGCACTCTTCGCGAGTCACAGCCTTTCCATAGGCAATCAACCAAGTTATGGTTTGCGGAGGAATAAGTACCGAACTTATTTTCATTGATAATGACGCTCTGACTGCTCGGGGGTACATTGAGGGAGTACTCCTAATCGCTGTAATCCTATTTGCTCCATTTAATGGGGAACATTTCATTTTGATGCATGATAATGCACGACCGCACACTGCGAAAATTGTTACCGAATACTTGCAGCATGTGGGTATCAAAGTTTTGGACAGCGCTGCACGATCTCCCGATATAAATCCGTTAGATAATTTGTAGGATTATTTAGGGAGACCTTCACCTCAGTGTAGAAGGGGGTAATACCAGTTATTAGCAGGCCTAGTAAATTCAAGAAAATTTAATTATTAATTTTAAAAGAAGTGCTAATTCCTTATTTTTTTATTTAATAATTTATTTAAAATCAAGTAAATAAAAAAATTACTTGTTATTGGCAGAGTTCCTTTACATAACCTCTAAAGAAACTAATTTTTACAAATAATTTTTAAAAATTCATATTCACTATGCAATCAAATCAGCAATAAAAAAAATCAGGGTGTCCTTTTTTTTTTTTTTTTTTCTTTTTTTTTTTTTTTTTGCTGCTGCTGAGTGTATATTACGAATTTTTAATGAGTACATTCGCTAATTAATTTTTTAACAGTTAAGATACTTATTGTCTTCGAGTTATGACCATCACCACGGGGAAAAAATCAGAAAGGGAAGAAAATAAACTTCGAATCGAGGAAATATTAAAACCCCATGGTACTATATTTGATTTTTTGGTGTTATAAACAATGCTCGATACTTTTCAATGCTGGATGAAAACGATTGAGCTAACCTAAAAACCAACGGGATTTAAAATAAATCTTTACACCAAATTTAAAATTGTTTGGTAAAATATTTAGAAGGGTTAAATTTTTTATTTTTGACATCTTATATTTGACCATAGTGTGTTAATGAATGACCCATGTAAAAGGAACTAATAAAGAATATAATTGGAATAGGATTCATTCCAAACAGAATAGACAGCAAAGATGTAACAAATTAATCATTTGCCATAATAAATATTAATTAAATTCAGAATATAACACATGATGATATGAGATATCGTATCAGGAGGTTATAATAATAGGTGCACAATGATTTTGGTTAACCTGTCTTTTTCTAATCAACAAATAGATTCCAATATGTTGCTAATAAACAAATGGATTCGATATTTTCCCCACATGTAAAAAGGCGACACAATTTGCAAGGGGGAAAAACTCAGATTTTCCTATTCCAAGCCAGAAAAAATAGATTTATGCTTACCTACCCTGAATGTCGAAAGAAAATACAGTGTTGTGTCAATAAATCAACTTACACCGTCATTATGAGGAAATTTATAGAACTTACAAATAATTACAATCAACTTTAGTTTAATAAGCATTTACTTTGCAATTAATGAAATACTGAGGCCAATATTCGAGATAAAAAGTACCCTATCTTTCGAGTTGGACAAAACTATAACAATGAGCCAAACTGTATAAAGATCGGTTGAGTAGTTTCTGATTTTACCCCGGACAAACATCGGGACACGAGATTTATATATATATAAAGATATAATAACTATCACTATCAGGGCAGCATATAATAACGCCATCGTTTTTTTGAAAAATAAAACAATTTCTCATGGTTTTGACAAATTTACTGAAGTTTAGACCCTGTTCCTGGAATAATTTGCTAAGAAATGAGATTCAAAAACATTTTTTAGGTTATTTAAAAGATTATATTACATTTAAGGATATTAAAGCCATTAGAAAACGCCGATTACAGTAAAACATCCTAAATGTAGGTATTGTTCAATTAATTATCAATTAAAAGGTTCTTCCTCATACTGACCTAACCTACTCAAAAATAAATGAAATCAATTACTGCAAAAAAGTTGCGTGCAAATTATGTATCACTTTTCTCTATTACAATCGGTTGAGAACAAATTTCTCATTAATGATCACTTTTACCATTAAAAAAAAATAATAATATTCACATTTACCTGATATATCTTTATTAATCAATCAATTAAAAAAATAAAAGAAATTTCATTCCAACATACGGAGTTTTTTATTGTTTTGTTTTTTTTCGTTTTTTAGATAGACATTTAAGAAAAGAGGAATTTTTTTTTTGAAATTTCAGTACTGCAGAAGAAAAGAATCAAGAGCCACAATTCAGTTCACGTTCCTTTCACGCTTCATCGCTTTTGAGTAAGTGAGTCAGGCATCTCTGACAGGCATGTCAGAGCCAATCCGAACGAGGAAGCTCCCGAGAATTCCAGTTTGCTGCGGTGGATCCAAGGCACGCCACTGAATTTATAATTAGATAATATCCAAGTCTCAAGTCGGTAATTCTTAACCCCCTTTTCGATTATGTGGCGGGTATAACCCCAAAAAAATCATGGGTCTGATCATGTTTTATTAATTTTTTTAAACAAAATTCATTGCAATAATGTGAATTAAATTATTGAACGTTAATCAAAACATTATACGATCTTGTATATTTACATGTTATATGTATTATCACTATATTGTGTTACCACAAGGACTACGATTTTTCTCGACATCTTATTTAATTTCAGAACTAACCAACATAACACGAACACAACACTTTAAGAATGCCTCGATTGGGCTTGAAGAAAGATTAGAATAAGAAAGAAAATGTTGTTTTATTTTATAAGAAAAGGCAATTTCTACCATAACTGACATGGGACTATTTTCAGTTTTGTGGCTTATTACGAGCAATGGTGAAAAATCTTTAACATTGTTGTTACTAATTATTTAAATTGCTTCATTGACCAATGAATGAAAAAATTATCTCTATTTTGGGGCATTTAGTCATCTAAAAACAACATAGTATTCAATTGACTAAAATATGTAATGTTTGACTATATTGCAGAGGCATAATAAATTTACAAATGATCCGAGAAGCATGTTATCACTAGTTGTGTATTGGAATAAAATATAAATATTACGTAATATAAGAAAATATAAGTATGAAATAAATATGTAACCATAAGTACACAACCCGAAATATATAGCGATTCTCAAACTTTCACGGATAATCGATATTTTAGTATATGGAGAAAACAACGTTTATGCCTAACCAAGCTCGCCGAATGAAATTAGGTAAGGAGTTCCAAAGATGATTGGCCAGAGAAATAAAGGATTTTTCAAAAGATACGGTTCTATAGGAAGAGAAATACAATGTATGGGTTGAGATCTCGAGTTGAATGGGTGGATAATGCGTGGTGAATGGATACGCAACAGTGGTTGGTTTGAGGTTGAGAATATAAGTGTTGGCTTTCTTTATTTTTTTTTTTTTTTTTGTTCTCTAGGTGGGGATAGGAAGGTTCTAGGAGTTCATCTCTTCGGAAATCAGGATATGATAACCTTATTTGGAATACCAGTGGGCAAAGTGAGTGTCTGTGGAGACCGAAAATTAATCTTAGTAAATATTTGAAAGTAATAATATTTCCAATAATCTTCCCGGTCCATTTATCATTAATGAATCCAACCCGTCTATTAATCATTTTAGTCCCACCTCCAATTCATCAGACAGCCCTTAGTACAGTAGGAATTCGTAAGCGTATCGGTGGATGAATAGAGAGAAAACTTTTTTTTTTTTTGGTAAAGAGTTACAGAACCTTAGAAACTGTTTAATAACTGACATAGAATTCGGTTGTTTGAGAAACATTATGATTCTTGGCCTTGATAATACTTATTACTAAAGGAAAAAAAAATTGAAAATATTATATGGCTTTCAATTAATTACTTATTATGAAGAATAAAGTACCCCCTCCCTTTGAGCGAATTTGATGAAATTTTTGCTGTCACATCGCGGACTTATACATACTCTAAATACCTAATTTCAGGTTCGCACGGTTTATAGTTTTTGAGAAGAAAAAAAGTAATCATTCGAAAATGCATACAAGATAAAAATTAATTATTTATTAATAGGATTCTGTGTGTAATAGCTATCCAATGTATTTGTAATGCAATGTATCCAATGTATGTATTTTCGCAGTCCTGCTTGTTATAAAAAACCAAGCACTTCACTCTCTGTTTTGTAAATCAAATTTGATAAAAAAATTCTTTACTTGAAATTAAAAAACGTTAGAACTAAAGATTGCCTTTAAAAATAACAGGTCTTTACTTAATCGTATAACAAATCGTACATTAAAATTTTTGTTCACCTGCAATATTAAATAGAACATTTATTTAAATAATGATTCTTACTTTATCCTGATAAATAATTAAATGGGTAAAAGAAGTTTCTGCACCTTTATTCCCGTATCGATTGTCGCTAGAGAGGAAAATGTCCATTTATATTTCACCCGGAGAGTCGTGGGTGTCGCATAGGTCCATACAACACCCACGACCGAACCTCGCATTATACTCTAATACAGCAATCTGGGGTATAACACACCTACGACATGATCAGGGTTAAAGAACGGTAAAAAAATAAAAAGCTTTAACATCGATGGCTTACTTCTCAGAAGAGCTAAGTACTTGGAAATTAACTGCAGGAAAAATACAATCTAAGGTTCTCTCTTTTAGAGACATAAACTGCAATGTTTACCAAATACTCACAAGAGACTCAAATGAGACGTTACTATTAAGATATTTTTGGTGGTTCGAATAGACAATTATTTAAAGATAACAGTTCTGTGCAAGGGATAAAAACATAGAAAACACATACGCCAAGCGTGAATAAACTAATATCTAGATATCTTTCATCACATATCTTTCTCTTAAAATTCTCGGCAAAGTTGTTTAATATATACAAAATTTTGAAAGTCATGGTTTGCTTAGTTCATTTTCGCCCAAAATATTATGTAATCTTAAATATACTATATGTGCTGGAAGATCTAAATATTGTAAATGAAGAATGGTGAAATACTTCTTCCAAATTTCTTTTATTAAAAATTTATAACATATACATTAATTTGCCAACGTTTGTGATAAGAATATTGAAGTAAAGGTAGATGGTAGAAAAAAGTGGTAGTCATGTGAATATATACTTTTTTATATAAAATGACCAATTTACTTAGGTAATGGAATATAACTGTAATATAGAAATAGATGGACCTAGCCACCAAAAATTGTCAGGTGTAAGGATTACTAGTTCTTGGCAGAGGAAATTTGCCCTGAAGAGGGACGAAGAGTCCGAAACGTTGGCAAATTAATGCCCAAAATATTATATACCACTAGTGCAAAGTAAGCCATATTTTTTTTTAGCCATTAATATAAATTTTGATCGGTATATAAGTGACATTTTTATGTTACAATAATGTTTATTAATTTTTAATTCTATACATATTTTTATGAATGTTTTGTTATTTATTTATTGACATTTCAATGATGTTTTCTTATGTCATTTAAAAACAAAATTACTAATAAGAAAATACAAACAATAACCCTACAGAAGGGTAGGTACCAAATTTTCAAATGTTGACTTGGACCTTTTTGATAATAAATCAAAATTTTTCTTTGATTATCAGAAATGTAAAATTTCCATTTAATAATATATCAACAATCAATAAAAAAAACAAAAACAATATAGGTACTTTCACTTACAAAGTTCAACTGACTTTCCATACGTCGTTTCCCTCAGGACTCCAGGGCTAGGGAATATAAGAATAATAAGAAAAGATCCGAAATATTTAATCAACTACACTCTTGATTTAAAAAAAATCGGAAATTATGTTCGTTTCATCTATAAGGCCCTACATAACGTAAAGGAATGCAGGAGAGAACAATATATCCATCCATAACTATAATATCAAAATTCCAATGAGACCGCTATGATCGTGTTCAAGAGGTTGTAAAACAGACATAAAAATCCCCTTTCACCCTGAGATGACCATCATTTTCTGGAAAAATACGACTAATAAAAAACATAGGTCCATAACGCAGTAAAACCAAATATTTAAAGAAAAATAAGAGAAATACTTAACACAACAATGTAATCCTGAAGCTGAAGCCCTGTAACTTCCCAGGTCTTTTAACAGGTATCTCAACGATATGGATTGAATTTTGCGCTTAGTTTATTGATTTATTATGTTTAGCGTATGCCTTTAAATATAAAAATAACATTTTATGGTAAATAATTATAGTTATAATTATTATTATTATATTAAATGGTTTTAATTGAATGTTTTATGCAATCAATGAGTTCACAGAAGTAGGACTCTCACATCATGAATCATGTTCATATTTCACATTGAACATATCGCTAGTTCAATGTGAGACTACTCTAACTCAAAATCGTATTTTTATTCACATGTTACCTTCCAATTTTCCTCTACTATCTCTGAACGTAAGACTCTGACCTCGTGTTAGACCGCTAATAGATCTCGATAACGAGTATTCCTGAATCATTTTAGCAATGGAATAATGTAGGCAGCCGATTTTTATTTCGTGGAGGCCCCACTTAGTGGTTACACATCTAGAGTGTATGTAATGTATGGCGTATATGAGTGTTGTATTTTAAGATAAAAAAATCTGGTGCGATGCGCGCAACACACAACTTTCTCTAACGAACTTACATATATTAGAAATCGAAGGGTTTCAACAATATGTAAACGCCACACTTTTCTACATTTGTATATCTCCATATATTATTACAAGGTATCTGTAATGCAAAACTTGAAAATCCTCAGTACTTTTCGATTCATTATTGCTTATTTCTTTTTTTTAAGGGACCAAATGTCAACAACAGTCGAGTTTTTTTACTGCTTAGTTGTTTTTTACAGCGATTTGCTTTCTATAAATATATCGTGAAGATGAATCGATAGGATGTGTATTTACGATAGGAGGTGTATTTACGACTCATAGTAAATTTTGTCTCTTATGCGTTTCTGGAAATCGAGAACGATTAGTGATCCTCTAAAATCACTTTATATTCCCTTCAGAAATTTACTATGGAAGTAAAGTTTATAAACTAAAATATAATTAATTAAATATTATCTTATACCATATTTTTTCACACTTTAAATGCTTTAAATAATTTAAGCATCACGTATTTACTCTCTAAACTAAAATTATTTTTTTGTATTGTTAATTACAAGTTTTTATTTTCGTCAGTGATAATACGGGATATGAAATTTTGGCTGTCACATCTTTGGTATATATGTACATCAAATACCGAGTTTAATCAAAATCGTTTGATCCGTTCTGTAGAAAATCGAAAAAACGTAAAAATTAGACGAAATTCATTAAATAAAATAGCCCCGCCGTCTGACCAATTTTCATGAAATTTCTGCTGTCACATCGTGGCATATACCCTCAATATGTTTACTTGATTTTTTTCATATTTCATATTTAGACATTTATTATTTTTAGGTGTAACGAGAGACAGTTAATTTCTCCATATAAACAAAAACAAAGGTACTTTATAGGAAAACAAAAAAGGCCCCTTCCCCATTTAAGCCCCCTCAGAACATTTTAATAACGCTAACGCTTACCTAATATTAAAGAAAGCCTAATTTCTATTAAACTTAACGAATTTGATCTAAACCATTACAGCCGATTTTGAGATATCGAAGATGAAAATTGGAAAAATAGTTATGAAATAAAGTGACCCCTCCGTTTCACCAATTTTGATGAATTGTTGGCTGTCACATCTTTGGCATATACATCCATCAAATAGCCGGTTTGATCAAAATCGTTAAAGCCGTTTTTGGGTAAATAAAAAAAACACGTGAAAATGAGACAAAGTTTATTAATTAAAGTGCCCCCTCTAATTGATCAATTTTGATGAAATTTTTACTGTCACATCGCGGACATATACATACCTCAAATACCGAGTTTAAATAAAATCGTTAGGTCCGTTTTTGCCGCTTGACCAATTTTGATAAAATTTTTGCTATCACATCGCGAGCACATAGGTACATATACCAAATA
Source organism: Aelia acuminata (assembly GCA_911387785.2). Classification (NCBI taxonomy): domain Eukaryota; kingdom Metazoa; phylum Arthropoda; class Insecta; order Hemiptera; family Pentatomidae; genus Aelia; species Aelia acuminata. Next base: position 38,038,777 of record OU426983.1, read on the forward strand.
CCCAATTTCAGGTTCGTACGGTTTATATTTTTTGAGCTAGTCTGTTCACACACCATTTCGCGGTACCCGGTTATTTGGACTCAGGGGACCACAAAAAGTGTATTTCCGTTGAAAACTGAAAGTTGAAATTTTTCATGATCGCAATCCTTTCCGTTACTATATGTTTCATATATAGGTAAGTGGAAGTAAAAAAAAAACATGAATCAAATGAAATAAATTTTAGTAATACTTCGATTATAATTGTGGAATACCACTTTAAGCTCCATGTTAAAAGGGTAATTTAGGTTTAACAAAAATTAAAACATATCCATGACTTTAGGTGTTAATTTTTACATAGTAAACGTGGACTAACTATATTCATGTTAACTTTTCTATACAATGCTTAAAAATAACAGTAGAAAATATTATCATATTGTTATTATAATTTTTATTTCTTGCGGATTATCTCGCTGCTGCGGGTTGATTAACTGAGGTGGGGGCAAAAATCCCCCTTATAATTATGATTATTTATGATTATATTTATTATTATTCCTATCTTAATATTATTATATTTTAGAAGAATTATAATTGCTGCAATTATCTCCTAAAACATGGGTAATTAGCTATATTTAAATTTCCATTTGAATAAAAGAATTAATGCTCAAGAGCTTTTTTTTTTTCCTTTTTTTAATCAACCCGCTTCAGAAAAAAATGAATAATAATATTTTGTGCTAAGCCGTATTCTGGATCTGGCAGTCAGATAAGTAGAGGTAGTAGGTAACTCTCGTAATTAGTTCACCCATTTTTTTTTTTTTAACTATGGCTCATCTGTTTTTATTTTCTTTCTCCCGAGCCTTTTAAATTTTATCCCTTCGTTCCCTAACGGTCCTTAATTAGGCTCGTAATTATCTTCTTGTAGTTCAGAATTTTTTTTTTTATCCATACAATAACTTGTTTAAAAAACCAACAACAACTGTATTGTAGTAATATGATCAAAAATCTCATTAATGTACTAAAATTAATAAACAAATCTATCAGCCTAATGATAAAATGATATTAATAGATGACCTATATAAAATTATTATTATTAGCGAAATTATAGATAGAATAATTTATTTTTTATACATACACGGTTTTGCTAATAAATTTACCTTTTCTTGAGTCAGTTCTTAATTGGATTGTTATTCAAATTCGGATTGAAATAAAAATCCAGAATTATGGCACAATTAAATTTTAATATAAGGAATATCTCGGAACCATGTAGATGAAAGTGAAAATTGCAACCATTCTTTCCAAATTGTTTTGCTTTGGTAATCCTTTCACAGTAACCCCACGGATATAAAAAAAGGGTTTTTACCCTAACTTTAATGCAAAAAATAATATAAATTGTATTGGAATAATTTATATTAAATTTTAAGACAGATCTGAAAGTATCAACTTCAAATGAATTCATAAAGACGAAGGTATCGAAAAAAGTAAGAAATATCAATTATTTTGGTAATACTTTTTCTGATTAACATTTTGTCGTTAATATCTTCAAATAACATTTTTTTGTTAATATGTTTAATTAAAATTTAAAATTATGTAATTTAAAAGAACAATTTAAATATGACATTTCTTGATTTTCGTCCAAAGTGTTCTTTTAGTTTCTGAAGTATTTAGAATAAATAACAATTATACATCATGAATGTATCCTTTTATAAACTGCTCTGAAAACTGAAGTTTTATGCAGAAAAAAGAAAACCTGGGTTTAGTTGGTTAAACGACGGAGGCAACAAGAAAATCATTGCCAATTCCAATGTCAGCGCTGATATTACTAGCTTGAAGAAAGTACTGATAAGTGAATTACAATTGGTTTTAAATTTATTACATCATCCGAATAGAGTAAGTCATCGAGCAGAGACTCAATATAATTTTCTCATGTAACTTAATGCATCGATGCTAAAATTATTTTTTAACTCCAAAAAAAAACTCAATTTTTATTTAAATAGTGAGAAGTAGCAATTTTTATTTAAATAGCTTACGGCCGGGCTTAAAAAAGGAAAGCAGTTAAACGTTTTAACATGATTCCGTGTTTAACCACAGAACTATGTTTATCTGTTGTAAAATACGTTATCAGCCCTGTTTCGTTAAATAGCCGTTAGAAGATGCACATAAGCTCTAATTCATTTTTAATGTCATTCATATTTTTTTTATTATTCTTTTAAAATATAAAGCAAACAACACAAACAAAAAATAAAAAGAACTTAAGAGGTAAAAAAAGAATAATAATATTGGCATGTAGTAATTAGTTATCGTTAGATAATTAATTTATAATTTTTAAACTATTTTATTAGAAGATAAAAGATTCGACCACGGCCGGGAATCGAACCGGATAATATTGGCACTTTATGCAATAGGCTCTATGGTCCAATGAATCAGTAAAGAGAAATGATGTTAGGTTATAAGTTAACCTGTGTTTAAGCGGCCATTCCTGGCAGTTTAACTTTAAACGATGTTTAGCCTTTATCATTAAATTTGATCAAGCGATTCCACGTGGCACACCAGACACAACCAACATCCTGTGTTTAACCATCATTTTAAATAAGCAATCCCATTTAAACTACCAGTGTACACCCGGCTATTAATCTTATCTTTAAAACCCAAATCAACTTGGACCGTTTGCGCGCCGCACGGCGTTAGGGCTTTTCTCGTCTACACGGAAAAAAAACAAAAAAACAAAAAACATATTAGGCAGCAGATGAATACCATCCTTCCATTACTGTCAATATAGATGTCGATAGAGGGACTGTATTTTATATTTTAAAGTTATATCAACATGTTATTTAAGTTAAGTTTTATCTTTTGTGATATCAGAATTAACTAGCTCTTCTATTTAAATTCAAGTAATTTAATAGGTAAAAGCGCAACAATTAAACTTTTTATTGTTATTTGAAAACACTATCGGTAAAATAATAGTAAGCAAATTAATTCAATCACGATGTTTAGTGGAGCGACGACAGGTATTTAATGAATAACCATAAAAGACTTTTATCAGAGGATTGTTTCCAAAGAGTGAATTGCGGCAGCTTAAGATACGTGAATAAAAGGAATGTATGTGGATCGTTCACGAGTACATTTTTCACAACTTATATTTTAATAACCAATATTCAATAATCAAACTTATCATAATCAATATATATTATAAAGCAAAGTGTACAATGTGCGTGCCGATAAGGCTCAAAAACGATTCCACGTTCGTTTAAGTAAGTTAGGTCGTCATGTAGCCATAAATCCCCTAACGGAGAATAATGTTTCCGTTTTTCTCTTAAGGGTGTTAAATTGAAGAGAAAAGGACTGGAATTTCAAGCCTCTCGCACCATTTAATTAGCCTATTTGAGATTGATATACCAGTTTATGAATGAAAAATTTAGTTCGAGCTCCAGGCTACCAGGAAGCGCTAGGGTGCGTTTCACTCACTATTTATTGTTCATTCATCCAGTTAAGTGTAAAGGTTATAAATTTTTTTCAGCTGTTCTTTTTAAATTACTAAAAAATTAAGCGATAATATTTAGTTTATCCTTTGCTTTCAAATAAAATAATGATTCTACATCTCTGCAATCTATTAGAAAACCAACTGGATTCCTTAAAAAATTAATTATCTCATAAGAGGGCTAATTGATCAACACATTACATTTAATCAATATATAATATATACTTAAGTAAATTTAATGCAATATGTTTGAACATTTAAGTATAAAAAAGGACATAAAAACCTCAAATTACGAGGTGGGGGGGGGGATATCTTAAGGGAGGTTGAAATGGAAGAAAGGTCATAAAAAAAAGTGTCTATGAATCTTCGGTAGTGTTTATCCTTCTGGATCTAATAGGACCATCACTGTAGTCGGTGCTTAAGTTGTACTCTAAATATAATATTTTTAATATAATACCTTTTTATCTGCTGACTGCTTGGAATGGGCTTATACGATTCAGAATCACAGAAACCATCAATATTGATGCATAAATCGACATAGTTGCTTTAAAATTAATTGTTCACTTACCGATTTCAACATCAAATAAAGTATATAGAGTTCCTTATTCGGGCGGACTCTGCAGTCCTTGAATCAATATTGATACCAAGTTAAAACCGAAGTTTCAAGAAGGTGCTAATTGTTTTCTATATTTCCTTTAATTTTAAAGTTTTTCTGTTATTAAAACTACCACACAACTACCGGAGCGAAGCCGGGCACCCTAGCTAGTATACAATAAGCGCTGTTGATTGACCCATAACGTGGACCTATCCTATCCTCACATACAATGTGCTGTTTTTTTTTTTTTTTTTTTTTTTTTTCATTGCCCGTAATGATTTAGTAATTTCTCGATTGATTTGATTGCTTCCTTGAATAGTAAACCTTTTACTGCAGTTATATGCATTTTAAGGGGTATTGAGAAAATCTAATTTTTGAAAATTTAATAGTTTTTCTAGCTTTCCGGTGATGGGGCTTACCTCTTTCTTGATTAAACCAATGTGCTGTTAATCAAAAGTTATTTTGTATTGGTACGTTATCTATTCCTTTTTGCGAGAGAATATTTTTATTATTTAAAGATTTACAGAATAAATGGCGATTTTGTACATCATTCGGATTATGTATCCTTACAATCAACATGTTAATTTACATGAAATTATTGTGGTATTATAATAATAATAAATATACAACAATTTTTTGTATGAGAACAGTAGAAAAAATCCGGGAAACATACTAAGAAGAAAAGAATATATTTAGGCAATGATAGAAAAACTATCCAATGGATGGTAAACCATTTGCATAGACGATACAAAATTTCTCGTTCTATGAAAATTGAAAAATAAAGCAAAGTCATGGAACCGATATTTTTGTTCTATTGAATATACTAACATACTAAAAATACCAACTATTGTTACAGTCATTACCAATCCTAGTAATTGATCAATGTGTAACTGCAACAAGACCACACATAAAACTTACGTGATTAGTTGCCGCGGTGCTCACGTGCTGAGAGCGGAGACCTTCCATCGGCGGCATTATCGATCCATGGTCGGCTAAGATTAATTATGAATGAGTTGCTTTCGCGATAACCACCGCACAATAAAAACAGTCCAAACAGAGCGCAAACATCGCGGCGATGAGGCTGTGGAGGTAACTGAAGGGTGCAGGGCTTGTACAGATGTACCAGAGCCGCTATTCCAATTGGCTGCTCAAGATAGCCAATGAAAGCATAGAGGCTGTGTTATCACTAAATCTTTCTGACTCACCGCCTGTTATAAATAGTCGACTCGGCCTGTTGCAACTGTCAGCCTCCGACCATCTCAATCACAATATTGACGCAAGCTTGCATCCCCGAGCACAATAACTTTGCAATAAACGATGGAATCCCGGAGGAAATGGCCAAGCTATCTTCATCATAGACCAGATTTACAGTTTTTTTTTTTTTACTTATACATGCTTCTATAAATACAAACGCTATCTAATTGTAGTAAGCTTCCTCATAATGATGTAAAACCATCTGACATTAAAATCGAAAGTCATCATTAGAGACCGGATTCTCGTGCAATTGCACTTTTTTTTCGGTTGCTTGAAATCGATCGGGGACAAGTTATTTACACGAATTAAGGCTTCCTGATCAACATATGTAAGTTTTATTTTGCACGAAATTGCACATTTTGAGGGTTACTGCACAAATTTGCACATTTTAGGTTTCAGTGCACGAAAGTGCACTTTCTGATATTTCATTAAAAATATTGATTTTTTTTTTAATTTTTATTATTGAGAATAGTTATGATTTATTTTAAAATCACCAACAATAATACCGATATATGTATGTATTTATAATTTATTTTTCTACCTAATTTTCTAAGAAAGAAAAAATTATTCACGATTTCAAAATATTTCTTCGAACTCGTTACGGAAATGGTATTATGTCGAACAACGTTCCTTTGTATTAACTTTCTTAGAAGTTCTAGAAGACTCAACCTTCCCACCTACTCCTTTATTTCCATATCATTCTGAAGTTGAGTTTAGTTCGGTAAACAAGTACAAAAATTTTCACTATTGACCTATGGCCTAAAGTGACAGCCAGCCAATCTTCCAAAATCAAATGGATAAAACCATACCCAGAATTGAAAGAAGACGGGAAAACAGGCAGTTAACTGCAGCACAAAAATCCAAGCGGACTCCAATTCAACAATTACAACAAACAAAGCTGCTCGTCGTACCTCAAAAACTGTTTTAAACATTCTGTTGAAGAAATACGAAAAATAGTTGAAAATAATTATATTTACATCATGGTAGATGAAACAACAGACCCACGGGGACTTAATATTTGCAGTATAATTGTTGGAATCCTACACCTGAAGATTGAACCCAAACCATACTTCATTTCATGTAAGCAGCTTCCAAAAACGAACTACGAGACTGTCTGTCGATTTGTAAACGAAGGATTAGCAAATTTTTTCTGTCAAACATCCTACCAAGATAAAATCCTTTTTTTTTTTTTTAGCGATGCCGTATATGGTAAAAGCTGGAGAACCATTAAAAGCTTTTTATTCAAATATGGTACATGTAACTTGTGTAGCGCATGATTTAAACCGTGATGCTGAAAAAGTGAGGGAAATTTGCCGAAATATGAACAAAATTGTTAATAATGGGAAAAAATATATTTAAAAGCTCCTCACCGCGTTACAGATTATAGAAATAGTATGGACTGCTCCCTTCCCCCAGAACCTGTGATAACTAGATGGGGAACATGGATCGAAGCAGCCCTATTTTATTCAGATCATTTTAATAATTTTAAAGAGTTTGTTTCTACTCTTGAAGATGATGCAGTATCTGTGCAAAAAGTAAATTTTTTTTTTAAATTTTACATCTGTTGCATCAGATCTAGCATTTATAAGATCCCATTTATCGGTTCTACCTTCGCAAATAAAAAAGCTTGAAGAGCAAACCTTAACGTTGAGATCACAGATTAATGTTATCGAGAAAGTTGGAGATGAATTTATGAAGCATAATATGGAAATGTACATTATTGTAAATTTAATACGATAAAATTTTAGAAATTTCTATTTGATAAATTAATATAGTTAGTAGAAAATTACGAAAATTTATGTTTTACTATATATATATTATTAGTTTTGTTTAATTATGATTCCTAGCAAACATTTTTTTTGTTGGTTTTGTAAGCACATATGTATATAACAATAATTATATAAATATGTTAAATTAATATTTGATTTTTTTAATTATACACCGCCTCTTCACACAGCAGAAGGTTGAATTGCACGTTTGTCAGTGTTTTTTATTTTTATTGCACGCTTGTCAGTGTTTTTTATTTTTATTGCACGCTTGTCAGTGTTTTTTATTTTTATTGCACGTTTTTGCACGTTTGGCTAATTTTTATTGCACGTTTTTAAAATTTTTACTGCACGAAATCCGGCCTTTAGTCATCATATATGCCAAAAACTCGCGACTTCCAACTATCCTAAACATCAAAAAATTTAATTGGTTCAATTCTTAGTTTATCATCCCTTTACCACAAATCCAAATGAAGACATTCGTTTTGGGTCGAGAGGTACACAATTTTCGATATATTTAAGGAATAACAAAATATATTAATTTAAAGAAAACAGTGTATTCAGATTAGTCTCGAAGATAAAATAGAATGCCTCCGACATCTTTTTATTAATTTCGAAGTCTTTTCATCTCATGTTCGTTTCATAATCGGCGCATTGAATACGGTCAACCGTCACACAAATATTCAATGATTTATGAAACTTGTGACAATTTAAACAATCTCAAATACCGAAATTTACTTAAAACGGTAAATCAAGATTTTTTTTTTTTTTTTTATGATTCGCAATGAAAATTAACTATATAATAAGTATTTATTTTAGCTATATATAAGCTTTTAAAAAATGACGCCTACTTACATTTCTGCATTGTAGTTGAGTAGCCAGTTATCGCATCCATAAGCATGGCATCATATATATACATAATATGAAATATGAAAAAATATAAATGAAAAGATAAAGGAGAGATTTTTGTTTTTTCTCAACAAATATGGAAACTTTGTAACTTTATAATCATGCATGAGCTTCCAGTAAATATATAAATTTAAAAAAAATTGCTATTTTCATAGCATTGTTCATCTGGGATTTAAATGATAGATCATCTCTGCTTATCCTTCTTTAATTTATTGAAGGATTTTATTGAAAAATATATATTCCCTTTTTCTTGTTCTTATTGTTGACAAGTATAACGTAACAAATTTCACGTTCCTAATCTTTGTATTATATTGAACAATTAATAGACAAATTCTATTTTGTCATCCTTCAGGACTGCTGGAGATGGACAGATTATTAACAGCAGTTATATTCATCTGATGACGCGAGAAAGGAAAATACAGTAGGAGACAGACCGAAAAGCAAGAAAACCGCTAACGAAGTTCGAATCCCGCCCGCTTGATAAAAGAATAATTTTTCCGAAGCTAGACGAAGGCCTAAGGGCCGATTGTTTGCTGGGCCGTGCCGCAATGCGCTTGAGGAGCCACTGCTCTTCCTTTCGGGTCTAAATCTTCGCCCGCCCATCAAACTCTAATCGTTTCCTATTTCCCGGAAAATTTCTTTTACAAGAGGAAAACTCTTTCCCTTGGCCGATCCTAATTTAGAAGTTATTGAAGGCAAGTTTCAATAGGATTTCTTTCGGGTCACGATTAATGGTAACGCCAATTATTTCAAGTAGTTTACATTTATTTCTGTATGCAAAGTCTTTGAACATTATCCAGATTAACCAAATTTAAATATTTACAGGAAAAAATTGTTAATTACTCTCATATTACATATTCGCCTGAGCCTTGAATTTGTAAGGTGTTATTTACAACACCTCTATCCTTTTTGTATTGATTTCACCCTAGCCCCAATAGCCCCAAGAGGCTGACATATAAACAAACAATTCAACAGCGACCGTAAATCGAGGACTGTCCCGATAGCTCCACTCTTTCCCTCTATTGCTGTCAAGGGCGTATCCAGGGGGAGGGCACAGGAGTAATGTCAGCCCCCAAATATTTTGGCTTTTTAATTTTTTTGTATTTTTAAAGGAATTATGCAATTAGGCAGTTACTATGTCCTACATAACACTTTTGATTCCTTATATCGCAGTCCATGAGCAGGATCATTTGAAGGGGTCGGGGCAAAATAGTGCCAAGCAACATTTTTAACAAAAATGAACTGTAGCTGCAGTCTGCTTTATATTACATAGGACTTTATGTCTATGATTAAAATGCCACCTCAATATGGCTATATAAAGCCTCTATACTGATTATTAGGTGGTTTATTAATATTTTCTTCAATAAACTATTCCTATGAAGAGCATTCTATTGTAGAAGGAACACTCCTAATAATTGGATTGAGATATTCCTTAATTTAAATTCGATAATTTTAATTTTTATCTCACTCAGGAGGAATTTTTCATATACAAGAAAACAAACTTACTTTTTACAAAATATCTTCAATAATTATTATTAATTAAAATTTGCTAAAAACAAATAAAAAAGATTATTCATAAATGGCTTGCAGTATTTGTTTATGCCTGATAGTTGCAATCTGACTTTTATAATCAAAATATATTTTTTTAAAATACTTGATTTCTTTTATATGTCCATCAGTCTAATAAACTCCGTCTGGAAATAACTTAAACTCTTAAATTACGAATCCGACATTCCTCTCGTTTTCGCCCTGATATCCATTTCCAAATTACCCATATATATATATATATATATATATATATATATATATATATATCATTTAATGTTATTTCATATATATTTCAGGAAGCTGACAATCCTAATAATTTCATTGGGATTATATATAGTATAAATTAATTTTAATTTATACCTGTGACATACTAATCCTACTATTGTAAATTGCTCGTTGACAGTTGACATACGGCGGTTAAAAAAAGCAACCGATGATCCTAACACGATCAGTAGTAAAGAAAAAAAAATATAAATAAACTGCTTAAACTAAATTGACAAGGAAAAATTAGTCAAGAAATTTAAATTAACGCAAACTTTTCTTGAAGTGTATTTATTCTGAAGCAACTCCATTATAAAGAGGCCATCTTAATTAGGATAACATAAGTTCCGTGATAAAACATAATTATAGTTTCTTATGAATAGACTTAATTTAAATTGCTATTTAAAACATACAAGCAAGGTTTAATTAAAATAATATTCCATGCTTGAATAAGTACATTAGGAATATATACTTTTCATAGTCCCATAATATTTAAAATGGCAAAAAAGTTATTTCTGTTGAAGCATGGTGATTCTTCTCCATTTTTGCCAAAATGATAATCCAAACTTGTTCTTATAGCTTTTTATGCCAATCGAATTACTTAAAAGTCAAAACTAGTGTTGAAAATAACCTACTGTAAATAACTATCTTTCGACCATCATTCAAATTACTCTAAATAAAAAAAAATGTAGAAGAATGCGCTAATTAACGAAATCATATATACGTACTTCACCAATGTCCTCTATTTCTTAATATAAGATTGAGCGAACACTTACCTGTAAAAAAAGTAATAATAATTATTAAAAAAATTACAAAAGATACATGTTAATAATTAATGAGTAATAATTAACTAACAATTAATAGGATAGTATTCTAAAAGTATGATTTCCTTAATTATCCGAGAGATAATTAATTAATTTTTTTTTGCTGAAAAACAGTTTTCTTACATTATTTCCATACAAGTGAATTAAAATCCTTAAATCGTATTTCCTTCCGAGATAGGGTTCAGGATGAGAGGGTATTGATTCGCTAATACGTAATTCAAAAAATAAAAAAAAGAAGAAAAAAAAAGGAGATTATTCATTCGGATAACGAAAAAAAATTAAACAATATAAAACTAAAACCATTAAACCCAAACTTTTTTAATCTGTCACCAACTTGAACGAAATGGATGAAAAGTGGAAACTGGAAAAATCAACTATTTCACATTTAATACAATGCCTGATGTATTTAATATGGCTATTACTATAATTACTTAATTAATTCTTCATAACATTTTATAAGTCAGTTAGCTTGAATTAAAGAAATTTTGAAATGTGTTAATTAAAGAAATTTGAGAACCGGAAGGAAAATAATGAACTCTCATTTTTATATGGTATATGCTTAAAATTTTTTTTAATATCAATAATACTCAGTTCCGAACTTTTATATATAAATAAATTCATAACTAACTGGAATGGACCATATTTAAAACTCTTTTTCTTAACTCAGAACAGTCGTGATAATTTCAAAAAAGAAGCAGTATACTGAGCAAAGTGATTTGGTAATAATCAATGACTACTAATTTAAACAAGATTAATACACTGGACAAAAGAGTTGCAGTAAATCGCCTTGATCCTGACCAAGAAAAACTGTTGCAGATGAAATCCAGGGCCTGTGATGGAACAGTGTGGTTAATCTGTTGAGTGGCGAAAACTTCTTGAAACTATTGAGTCCTTGGAACCTCCACTGGGAATTAAGAACACGCAAGGCCTTTGGTCGATACGCACGTAACTGCATTTAGCTCCCGGCCATATAAACAAATTTCAACTAGAAAAATTGTGTTCTTATTTCTTTTTTAGATAACCAATTTCAAGTTTAAATTAAATAAATACATCAGCCAATGGCCATTACGGGTAGAGGCTAAAATTTAAATAAATAAATAAATACATCGTTTTAATTTCTATTTTTGAAAAGAATTTGTAAGATACGAAAACATATATATACAAAACATTGCAGCGAAGTACACATTTAATCTAAAAATTTATTGCAGTAAACAAAGAAAAGTAACATTTTTCTTATCAAAACAACTTCTTGGCGGGTTCCCTTGTGGTATAGTGGTTAGCATGGCAACCTACAATACTAAAGGTCGTAGGTTCGCACCCAGCGGTGGCCCTAGAATTTTTTAATGGGAGTAAAATATCCTTAGCGATGCCGTCCCTCGGATAGGACATAAAATGGAGGTCCCGAGCCTGTAAGATGTCAGGTACTCGTTAAAGATCCCTATCCTAATTATACCTGGATAGGACTCCCACTGTAGCTTCGTCCGATTAGCCTTAGTGGCATAAAGTGACGTTAAACAAAGAAACAAACAAACAAGAACTTCTTGGACCGTCCACACTATGGTAAGCAGTCTGATGGAAACAATTATAGGATTTTGCATTTATATCTTCTGTGCATAGGCATACCGTGAAAGAAATACATAATGTCATAAAATGAAATTTCAAATACAATGAGATAATTTGCATCAAAATTTTGAGTAACAATTTTTTTTTTTTGTAATTTTGTATTGAAAAATATATATTCCGATTTATTTATTATAAATCAAATTAAATAGCACTAATTTATTCTAGTTAGACAACGGAGAGCAATATTTTATACAAATCTGTGTAATCCTGAGGATTGTATTTTTGATTGAGACATTATTTCAATCAATCATCTACACCAGACTAAGCCAATATAATGGTATAATAGTCATGACAGGTCGCACCTCCCGAGGCCCGCATGCGATAGCCGAGTGTAGATCTCATCAATTCACCTGTTACACTCCAGCCCTCCCTGTGTCCACCGCTGACGAAACTAACTTCTTCTATAATATTATTACATAATGGACATTTGGAAATGATTATAGTACATAAAATCATCATTTTATTTGAACTAAAAATATGGGATGGAAGTTTTGTAATTTTTAAAAGATACAACTGCATCACAACAAACCAAGAATCTTCTATGGTACAGGTTAATTATAACATTTCTTTGCAGTAAGAAGTGCTATAATTCCCTCACTAGGGCATAAAAATTAAGAGTTTTCATATTACAAAATTCAAATTGATTGATGAAAATAAGGTTTATTCTTATTAGCAGTCTTGGACTAACCGACATGTAAGGGTATTTCAACTACTGCGGATGTTCGATTTCGAGGGGTAACGCATTTCCTTCACTTTGGAATACTGACTGTTGTTTGATACTCACTTGATCAGGTCAGATGGGGGAAGGGACGATTGCGCATGTCTGTAGCTCTGGGAAATAGCCTTCCTCAAAACTGGTTTCGCCGCATTTTAGAACACTGTTTTTTTCAAATCAAACAAGTGAGCGTACAGCGCATAAAAGAATCGTGGACGTGGTAAAACTAATTGTTGGAAGACACCTTAAGATTACCGATTAATACAACCAGATACGATCCATTACCTACGGATAACGGATAAATATTCGCTAGATTTTGTAATACTTATAAATCAACAAAATGGAGGTTATAATTTTAATCTACCATCCTTATGTTGGTAATGAAAAATATTAATGCATTACAAGGTTAAATACAATTTAGCATGAAATTTCACTAACAAAGGATGTGTAAGTAGGATAATTGGCGGATATGTTGGGTCTTTTTAATTATATATGCACGCCAGGTACTATCAGCATAACTGTGAACCAAAAATAACGCATGAAAATATTTATATCAATTTTTCATGTGATAAAATTAAACTCGTTTTTTACTTTCACTTACCTATATATGAAATATACATATGGTAAGTGGAAGGATTGTGATCGTAAAAAATTTCGACTTCCGGTTTTCAACGGAAATACACTTTTGGGGACCCCTGAGTCCAAATAACCAAGTCCCGCGAAATGGTCTCTGTGTGTGTGTGTGTGTGTGTGTGTGTGTGTGTGTGTGTGTGTGTGTGTGTGTGTGTTTGTGTGAACAGACTAGCTCAAAAACTATAAGCCGTTCGAATCTGAAACTGGATATTTAGTGTATGTTTATGCCCGCGATGTGACAGCAAAAATTTCATCGAAATTGGTCAAACGGAGGGGGTAGGTTATTTAATAACTTTTTACGTTTTTATCGATTTTCTTGAAAACGGCTCTAACGATTTTGATTAAACTGAGTATTTGATGCATTAATATGCCCGAGATTTGACTGCGAAAATTTCATCAAAATTGATCAACCTGAGGGGGTACTTTACTTAATAAATTGTGTCCCACTTTTACGTGTTTTTTTTTCCCAAAAACGGCTTTAACGATTTTGATCAAACTTAGTATTTAGTATATGTATGTGCCCGCGATGTGACAGTAAAAATTTCATCAAAATCGGTCAATTGGAGTGGGCACTTTACTGAATAAATGTTGTCTCATTTTCACGTGTGTTTTTTATTTACTCCAAAACGGGTTTAACGATTTTGATCAAACTTGGTATTTGCTGTATGCATGTGCCCGTAATGTGACAGTAAAAATTTCATCAACATTGATCAAATAGAGGGGGTACTTTACTTAATAAATTTTGTATCATTTTCACGTGTGTTTTTCATTTACTCATAAACGGCAAAAATAAGAAATGAATGTGGAGAAATTTGTGATTTTGTGAAGTGGCAATTAACAAAACACGTCAATTTCTAATCTAAATAAGTTGGTAAGTGAAAGTTGTGTGTTGTGCGCACGCACCAGATTTTTTATCATTAATATCACTGGTGTTTGGGCAAAAGGGGTTAATTCATCGAATGTGAAGCTTAAACAACGATTTTCCAAGCTATTGAAAATAATTATAAATTCTTTTTGATTGTATTTTTTTATTCCAGAATAATAAATGAAATTACATTCTTTCAACAGAGACTGTAATAAATAACCACTTTTGCCCAAACATGAATGATATAATTAATGTTTCAACAAGCGTTCTGACCAGTTATCAGCTATCAGACTGCGCATGTCCTGCACCCACTATATTGATTCTAAATTTGATTAGTTGGTGAGTGAAAAAAGTCTGTTAGTTGATAACTGGTTAACAAGGCTTGTTGGAACATGCGTATAATTTTATTTAATTTACATTGAAAAAAATAATTTGTTATTTACAATACAATTAATAACTATATTCATAGAATCATTCTGATCAAACAAGGAATATAAGAAGGGGAAAAGATGAAACTTTGATCACTCTCCTGAATAATCGCTATTTTTTTTTTTTTTTTTAGTTAGACCAGTCTTGTTCTGGACCAGCTATATTAAAAAAGACCCAAGCTTCACACAGGTAACCTCCTGGTTTTTCCCTTTAGTTAATTAACTGATTAAGAGAACATACTTCGTAGAGGCTGGGTTTCACAAGGGTCAATCACCGTCAGGTTTTATTGGATAAACATGCCATTTAATTTACTTGCAACACATACACTCAGCGATCATAGAACCCCACTCTGATATGAGTTTACCTTTAATGAGCTACCCAATTCCTAGATCAGACACACTTTACCTTCTTAGTACAAATCGGACTAGGATTTAACAATAGTATTATTATCTACCAATAAAACATAGTATATATTAAATAATGCTAATATAATACTTCACTAAAAAGTGAAACTCAGACCTTGGGCACTATGAAGAGCACACTGTTGTCACCTCGCTGATAGAAATAAGTCAGTGTCGGAGTCGATCCAGAGTTGTCCATTTCAGGTCATTGTCACAAGTTGTAACGAGAAAGGAATCTGGATTCAAAAATCGCTTAATTCATGGTTTCCTAAAATTTATCTCATCGCGGAACAACGCTAAAAAAGTACCAGGAGACATATTTGATGAGGGTCACTGAAATCAAACCGTCTAACAACATAACATGACATAACCTTTATCTCGTAATGTTTAGAACTACAAAAAAACATTTAGAATCTTTTGAGAAATTCAATCAAATTTAGAACACCTTCTTGGTGGTTACATCATGAAAAATCAATTTACTATCACTTTAGTGAGAAACGATAACCTATCATGTGGTTATGGTGGAAAACCTTATGAAAATGTTACTTACGTAAAAATGTGCGCAAATATCGTGAGACAAAAAAAGTGTACTTAGACAGTGTACATAGACAGTAGGTTCGTTCGAACAAATAGTCCTGGACTAAATGTCAAGGAGCGACAGTTTGACTACTGCACATGTCCTTTTCATCACTCTTTTGATTGGTTAGTTTTACAGTTCGAAAAGTTGTTTGGCTCTTGTTGGAACACTGGACCGTGATTCAAGACTTACTGCGCATTCGAAAGATTAGGGAACATGGATAAACTGCTAGTTGGAACAAAGCAAGTAATACTAATATCATTCACGAATGGTTATTTAGTTGGTTACGAAGATAATCTTGAGATATAGCAGGCTGTAAACAATACCTTACTTTTGCCGTTACCATGTTTACCTCACGTAACCACGTGGAAATACCTATGTTCACCCAATCTTTTCGGAGGCGGCGCAAAATTTAAAATTTTTAACAATAGACATTATGAAAATCTTCTAAATGGATCTTCTCTTTCCCATCTATTAATTTCAATGCCTACTAATGAAATTGTATCAGTAACATGTCATTTCCATTTTGCGCCACCTCCGAAAAGATCGTGTTGTATTGAACATAGTATTTAATATTTTAATTTAATAATTTTTATTAACAATTAGTGTGTATTTGTACAAATAAAAATAAAATTATTCGTCTTATTGCATTTTCCACTTTTTATACCATTTTAAAGTTTTCTGTGTATTCATAAAAATCAGAAGGTAATTATTTCATACTTTTCAGAGCATTTATTTTTACTGGTTCCTAGGCTTCGATGTCGGTTTAATTTTTTTATAAAATGTTTTTTTAAAAATCAATTATTTGAAAACTTAAACATTCTAAAAATATCTTTCGATTATGCAACAAAACAATTGAAAGGAAGGTATGCCATTTAAAAATAAAGAAGTAAGTGTCCATTTCCGGAGCCATTCGTCCCCAAGAAGTCGTTTCGAGAGTCGTTCGTTGTTTTATCGTACAAGGGGGCATATTTTTAAAATTGTATGTAGCAACCCGTAAATTTTTATATCACATTATCAATAGAGGATATTCTTCCCAATTTATAAGCAAGTTTATAACTTTTGTATTTATAATTGGTGGTCATAAAATTAAATATTTGGCGGTTAATCCCATTTAAATGGTTGAGTATAGTTTTTAGAAACTAAAATGTTAATTTCAATCTAAACATAAAAGAATCAATGTTATAATATTCACGTAGTACTGGAACTGATTTAAAATCTGCTACCGGCAAAGTAGTATGGCAATTTATAATTGTGTGTTCAACAACATTTTTTTACAATAATAGGCATTTGTTCTAAAAAGCAGTCCTGGACTAATTGTCCCCCATTCTTTTGATTCTCAGTTTCATTCTTAGGTTCGATTTGAATATATTCGAAAACCAACTAATGGAAATTAGAATCAAACGAGTAGCAAATATACCACTTTTTTTCTTCCAATATTGAGCATACATAGGGTAAACAGATTTGAAATGAAATGAAAAGGAAAACTTTTATTATCCTGAGACTGATGTCCCTTTAAAATAAATTATTGATACATAATAAAATAATATAGCCAGTGTGGCCGTATATAATCAATGTATATTATAAAGCAAAGTGTACAATGTGCGTGCCGAAAAGGCTCAAAAACGACTAAACGCACGTTTAAGAGAGTTATGTCAGCGTGTTGCTATAAAACCCATAACGGAGAAGAAGGTTTCTGTTTTTCTCTTAAGGGTGTAAAATTGAAGAGAAAAGGACTGGAATTTTAAGACTCTCGCACCATTTAATTAGCCTCTCTGAGATTGAGATACGAGGTTATGAATGAAAAATGTAGTTCGAGCTCCAGGCTACCAGGCAGCGCTAGGGTGCGTTTCACCAATGTTTATTGTTCATTCATTCCGTTCAGTTTGTAAAGGTTAAATATTTTTTCAGCTGTTCTTTTTAAATTACTTTTAAAATTGTTTCACCATTTCTTTCTAAATAAAATAATGATTTTACATATCTGCAATCAATTAGAAAACCGACTGGATACCTTACAAAATTAATTTTCTCATAAGAAGGTTAATTGATTTACACATTATATTTAATCAATATATAACATCTACTTAAGTAAATTTAATGCAATATGACTGAACATTTTTTAGTAGTACAGTGAGCGAAATAAACAGACATAAAGCAAAAAAGAAGAGCTGAATTGACTGATTATAAATCGAAAATAAAAAGTTTGAAGTGTTCTTATTGTATGCAATTATGAAAAATGATTTTATTACTATGTATGATGAGCATTCCAGTTGATAAAATGACTAACTCCAATTACAGCATTTTTTCAATAAGATTTTATCACCCCTCATAGTTCAGGATAAAAAGAAATATAGGAAATATAGAAATGTAGGATTCAGCATCACAGAAACCATAAAAAACGATGCATGATTCGACAAAGTTGCAGCAAAATTAATTGTTTATTCGCCATTTTCAACCCCCTTTAAAGTATATAGGGTTCCTTATTTGGGCGGACTCTGCAGATCTCGAATTTTAATATTGATAATATGTTAAAAGTTTCAAGAAACTGCTAATTTTGTCCTATATTTCCTTTAATTGTAAAGTCTTTCTGTTATTGAAACTACCACACAACTACCGGAGCGAAGCCGGGCACCCTAGCTAGTATTAAATATTCACAGATAGAGTGTCAAATTGGTTCGAATCAAATGTGAATAACATAAAAATAAAATAAAAGCAGAAACAGAGATAGTTTCATAGTTATTGGCAGTCCCCCAAAAAATATGGGGAAGAAAGAAGACAAAAAATAAAATAAAACAACTTGAATCAATAGATAAGTTTCTGGTAAAGACAATATTCAACAAAATTACTTCTAAAGATCCAGCGTGTTCCTTCAGTGATTAGCTAAAATGGGAGTTAATAGGAACTTGAAGAGGAGGGATTTGAAAGTAGAAATCGATGGAGCCTGTAGGATATTGGAAGGGAGAGTTCAAGAGGGATATGGTTTGCATTATGAAGGATTTTTTATAAGTATCAATTCGATGGGGTGGAGTATAGAGATCGGACGTACGGGAGCTGGTTGGGCGGGATTGTATGGAGATTTAAATGTTAGGCTCAGTAGGAAATACGAGGGTAGTTGAGTTCTGATGGCCTGGTATACGAAGGAAGCCAGTATATACCGACGGCGGTATGAGGGTAGACCCACTTCAATTCGGCTTAGTACTAGGTTATGTGCGTATCTCTGGAGATCAGAAATATAAAACGTATTGTTCAATTCAATAGGTGTTTAAGTTTAGCTTCGAGTTCCCCTGACAGTCCGCCGTACAGCATACCATACAGCCAAAGTGGGGAAAAATGAGAGAAGAGGCTGGGAGTTGGCGGATTTTGAATGGAAGAAACTATAGTAGACGGTTGAAATGTTTGAGGGTAGAGATTTTCATTCATACATACAGGTCCTCGGCCAATTAAATCATGTTTAATCTGAATACACACTCTTTTTAAGAGTGTTTATGGGATCTGAAAGCATTGGCAGTCCTATTGATGTAAAACTATCGAGACTATCGATAGTTTTTTTAAATATCGGTAGTACTATCGAAAACATTGTTTATAATGGATACAGTGATAAAAGAAATATAAAAAATAAACTTCACGCAAAAAATATAAGAATGAAAAATTGAATGGTTTGCTCACACATGGCTTCCAACTTGATGAAATAATATACAAAAAAATCACAAATGATTGCCTGCCAGTTCCTTGACTTATTAATTACTTGGTTAATGACATTGTAACAAAATATTTCCAACCTCTATACATCCACTACCTGGGAATTTTTTTGTGAAGTATGCACGTTCCAAGGTACGTCTAGACAAATGTCATCAAACACTTTGACATCAGCTACCTACTTCGATAACTGGGATCCTGGTCGCATGAAGGAGGTTGGTATAGCTTTCCTCTAAATACAATTTCTTTAGCCTTTTGATAAAATTATTATTCTTAGCGGTTATGAATAAGCTTCGATCTGATAAAAATTATTTGAAGGTTAGCCTTGGCTTCCATAATATCTGGACATAGCATTCCAAATTAGGTAATTAGGAAGGGGATTATTTCAGACCAATCGGAGCCGAGTTTATATGATAAAGGACGGGACGGGGGATTAAGGGCTGCTGCCTTCGCCGTAATTATGTCGGGTTATAAACCTGCTCCTTGTTATCGCATGCTTTACACGTTCCAACCAATTAGTCTAATCGATTGATTACAAAATTCATTTTTAATGAATACTAGATGAGAGTATAATCTGAAATATACATATATATACTCATTTTCGCATTCTCAATGGCATTCAGTGGTTTGACAATTTTACCGTCGAATATCTACTGTCAACAGTTATGAGGAGCATAAATAATTATTTAATGTTTAAATAAGTTTTAAAATGCGGGATACAACTCCGAAATGTCATAAAGAGAATTAGTTAGGCTTTTTATTAGTTATACTTAAAAAAAAAAAATAGAAGACATTTTGGCAAAATTTCATAGAATAAAGTAGTTATATAACTATTTAACAATAGCTGACCTCATTAACAAAATTGTTTTGTAATGATGACTTTTAATGTTTAATATCTACTAGGATAACTGGCTTCAAGAAAATACTTCCATCCCTCAGCGGATAAAAAGGATCTGCATGGAACGGTAGAATAGCTTCACAGCAATTGCTTAACCCCTTTTAGCAGCTCGGCCAATTTACATATGACCCGAAATCTCCGATCCTAATGGACTCAACATTTTAAACTAAACAGCAAAAAAACGGCGCATCTGGAATTTCGTCGTTTTTTTCTTCCTATTGCAAATAATTTAATTTTTTCTGTATTTGCCAAGTAAAGTATACATCATATGAGATAACAGATGGAAACACATTGAAAAACAAGAAATATCTAGAAAGAAAAACAATTTTATTTGAAAAAAAACTCCAAACTCGTATAAATGAATAAAATATTCTTCGGCCATTTTTCTTCATTAAATTTTTTGTTATTGTCATTATTATTTTTTTCTAATAACGGGTGATTCCTCCCCTTCCTTGTATCACATCCTGGAATCTCCTCGGCACGTTACTGATTAAGCTGGCAACTCTTTCCTCTTGGATGCCGTCCCATTCTTCCACTAACGCGGTTCTGAGGTGTTGAAGGTTCATTGGAAGATCGAGTCGCCTTCGGATAGGCCTCCCTACCTCATCCCAGAGGTGTTCGATGGGATTAAGGTCGGGGCTCCGGGCTGGCCACTGTAGGGTGCGTATACCGACTTCATTAAGATAGTCGGTAACCGCATTTGCAGCATGTGGCCGCACGTTTTCATGCATTAACGTGAAATAAGCACATTTGAAAGGAGCGAATGGCACTACATACTCTTCCAGAATTTTGCACATGTACCAGTGAGCAGTTAGATTCCCTCTCTGGAACACATGGAGATCAGTCTTCGCCACTAAAGTGATCACACCCCAAACCGTCACAGACCCACCATCATAAGGCACCCTTCCAGAGATATTGCAAGGTGCAAATCGCTATCCTCTACACTCGTATCCGATGATCTGAAGCAAATAGTGAAAAACTCGATTCGTCTGAGAACAGTACTTGAGCCCAGTCGTTTACTGCCCACGCGTAGAGTTCCCGAGCAAACATAAAACGAGATGTCCGATGTGCTGGGGTGAGCTGAACTACCGTTGCTGGGGCCCTTGATTGAATGTGAAGTTCCTGAAGCCGCCTCCGTAACGTATCCTCACTGATATTCACATTTCGGGCAATTCGAAGCCTTTGATTGGTCTCCACGGCTGTCGGAAAGTGATTTCTTAACGTCTGCATCACAATCAATCTATCTTCAGCGGGAACTGTCGTTCTGGGCCGACCTGAACCTGGCCTCCTGGTTATGTTACCAGTCTCCCTGTACCTCTGGACTGCCCTGCGAACTTGGTTTCTGGTAGCCCTAAGGACCTAGCCACATAACACTGGCTTCTCCCATCCTCTACCAACGCGAGGATTTTAGCGGCAGTTTCGGTGTGTAAAACTATTCTGTACAGCAAACAGGATAAGACGAAGAAAAACAAATGACTTTAAAAAAAAAAAAAAAAAGGCGCGAAAATGAACGTGAATTTAAAAATGAAAGGTAACTACACAATAACTGCAGGTGAACTAATGGGGAAATCATTATTATTTCTAGGGCAATGAAGGAATTTGTTTGATATTATTGATATGAAAGTCTTTCTAGCCGTTATCTAACCAGAACAAAACGAACAATACGCTCAGATCGTACTATAAATACATATTATCGAAAAATGTAGGGTGCGCCGGTTTGTTTGCTTAAGTTTACAAGCTAAGATAATATATATTTATATAATATAATATAATATAATATAATATAATATAATATAATATAATATAATATAATATAATATAATATAATATAATATAATATAATATAATATAATATAATATAATATAATATAATATAATATAATATAATATAATATAATATAATATAATATAATATAATATAATATAATATAAAGTTTTTTTAAAAATATTATACGTAGTTAATTGAAAGTGAATATCGTGCTTCCAAAACTATATTTGGTGGATTAAATCTAGGATACACATATGAGGTTTAGTTTAGAAAATTATTTATTTTTTAATAATAAAGGGTTTTAAAGGTCATTAGTTCAAATAGAATTTATCTACTTACTCTTTACCTTTACCAACTATTTATATTGCTTTTATTCATCAAACTGTAATTATAATAATAATTTATTTTATATATATATATATTCATATATCGTTTTTATATCCTCGAGGAGTATAACGATCGAGGGCCCGTTTCGGTATGTTTCCGTAAAATAATTTGATCTCGGAATTAACAAAGATACTAGTTTTAATTAAGTGTAAAATAAATTGATAACTATAAATGGCACCCTTTTCAACAAAAAATAAGTCAAGGCTGTATTAGGCTTCTTATTCAAAATCGTAAAACTCTGCAAAGTTATGAGTAAACCATTAAAAAATATATTTGTTGTTTTAACTTTCTGCAGTTTACGCTGCAAGAACAGATATACTTGATACAAAAATTACTAGCAAGGTAACATGAAAATTTTAAAATTATAACTAATTATTGTCTGAAAATGTAATAAAGAAAAAGGTGAATAACTTAATATTTATGATTAAATTTATAATTTTATTTTTTTTTTTACTTCAATTATTGATTCGCACCTGTCAGCAGTTGCTGACAATCAGCGAATAAGATGGTGGCAATAGGAAATAATAACATGCCAGGCATGAGGAGAGAAAGCACCCAGCAACACCCCCTTCCTGGCTTGATTAAATTACCTTGGCTGTCCATGCGTATGCTAGACATATTACTGATTAAACTGTTAGGATGTCCTGTCAAGTTAATAAAAAATCGTTTGTAAAGAGTCGTTATGTGCTGGTTGACTGTTGGTTGATGGAGGTCTGTATGTAAAGTTTTGTTAGTCACGTACCAGGGCGCCTTTGTAATCAATCGTAGCAATTTAGATTGGAACGTTTGAAGTTATTGTAAGTTAGTCTTTTTAGCTATGTCTAATATACAATATAATATACGAGTATATAACTCGTATATATATATATATATATATATATATATATATATATATATATATACTAACTTTATATATTTATATATATATATATATATATATATATATATATATATACTAACTTTATATATATATATATATATATATATATATATATATATATATATAATATTAAATTATGTATGTTTCGTACCTGCTGACAGGTGCGAATCAATAATTGAAGTAAAAAAAAAAAATTATTATAAATTTAATATATTATATATATATATATATATATATATATATATATATATATATATAAAGTTAGTTGGATAAAATGTATTATTTTCCGTATTAAGTATAGTTTTGTCATAGGATAACTAACTCTGTTTATCAACAACTTCTGTAACTATATATATACCTGGAGCTTATTATAACAAAGTTAGTTCTATTCTGAATGTTGTGCGGCTCATTTCCCCTATAAACCTTTTTTTTGATATCTACTTCCTCGATATCAAATGTGATATTAATGTAATTTTATGCGGCATTTCTGTCTTTAAATGTAAATTCTCTTGATTGCTTAAGAACTCTTTCAAGCCTTACAAGCTATTAAATTTCACCTAAGCTAGTATCACGTTTTTCCTAGGGAAAGCTGAAGGCTCGCGTTCAATTTTCAAAATCGATTTTTTTTCCCGATGACGATTGGTGTGTTAATACTTCAATTAACTAGCCATCAAAAACTCATTTTCGACTTAATATGAACTTTGTAACATTAATATGAATACGAATTTTCTTTCTTTTATGTATTCATGATGATTTGGAATAACGTAGTATCTACTAAAATATTTGTGAGTCCCGCTAACATTAATAATCTCGATTCATAAACTTAAGCTTGAAACAATTTATAAAATTATAAAAGTAAATAATTTGAGCTCACATCACTGAATATCAGCAACTCTTGCAGCCATATAAGGAAAAACTCCCGTGAAGGGGAACTTTTCAGAGGATTACTTCACAAGCACACAGATATAATATTATGAGAGAACGCATGTGGCGAAGTTTGTTCCATTACAAAGCATCTTAGGAGCTCCATTTTCACAATTAGCAAGGCACAGTGTGTTTCTTAAGAACTTATAACAACGGAAGGATCTTTTCAAGGAAACTTATTCCGTTTCTCTCTGCCAAATGTGTGTGTAACAGGAAAATAAGGAAGTTTTGGAACTCAATATTATCCCCAAAAAGGGGACGTAAATATTTCGTTATCTGTAACAAGTGTTTCGTTATGGGAATTTAAATCCATAAATAATTATGCTTCTGAATAAAAACCCTCTAGGTCTTTCGAAATTCTTACAATTACTATTATTATGCTTGTTCAAAATTAAAATCTACTTTTGGGCCTACACCTATATTTTTCAATATTTAATAAATCATATTAAATAGTGAATAATATAGGTGTAAATAAGGGAATGTCCAATTGTTGAAATGAGAATTATTCAAACTATTCTATTCGTAATTAACATGCTTCGTTCTTGAGCGCGTAGTTCATAAAATATTTTTAATTCATTCCTACACACTAATAATTCAATAAGAAAACTCCCATCTCTTATGTGAAAGTACTTGAAATAATATATCTTAAGTATAATATCTTTATTTAATCGCCTGCAGTGATTCACCTATGAGCCTGGGTAGTCCGTGGTCCCACTTTCGGCACACCGCTCTCTCACATTTAAAAATTAATTAATCCAGCTGTACGAGTCCCAAAATGGTCGGAGATAAGTTAAAATTAAATTTGAATTTTCCTTTTATTATGGTTATGCCAAAATTTCATAGGTTGCTACGAGTACGAAACTTCCTCGCAGGCTACTTTTTAAAAATCGAAAACGTAATTTTTTATTTTCATTATGCCAAAAAAATAGCGAAGGAGCAACATTAAAACCATTTTTTTTTTTGTTACGAGTATAGACAACGTCTGGTGTCTTTATAAAAAAAATCAAAGCAATATCTCTAAAAATAAGGACATAGGGACATGAAGAACAAGAATTTAAAGTAAACATTTTAAGTAAAAAATTACCAAAAATAATTTATCGCGATTGTAGATTTATCTTTTGTGTTTTATTTTTAGGATAGCCTGATAGAGAATCAAATTCTGCACATTATGAAAGTTAAAAATATAACATGAAGTTTTTCAGAATTTTAACGTGAAAATCAGGTAGATTTGACAACAGCGCACTCAGTCTACTGCCATCTCGACGTGGAATGAACGATAGATTATAAATAAAAATGTATAAAATCGCATGGGCACTTTAACTAATAGACGTTCACTGGCTTCCATGGTAATTCCTTTTATCACCCAATATAATTTCATTTAAGATTACATATAATATTAAATTACAAATACAATAAGAAAAGATAGGATTTTAACATTGAACCCATAAACCATAAATAGCTTATACTTGCGGGAAACCTGGTATTCCTAGTAATTTCGCGATTTTCAGGCTACAGAAATATTTCCCTAGGAATATTTTATTGGAAAACTTAGCTTTTGCTTAGTGATAAACAAGTTATAAAAAAAAAAATTACGGGACCTTTGGCTGGTTAGCATGTTTTTCTCCTATACACATAAGTTCCCCTAGCATTATAAGGGTCTATGAAAAACTAAATTATTAACTAGAAATTACTATTAAGGACGGTTACATAGCCAAATATTAACAATGTAGGCGTATTATTATTTGGTAAAAAGTAATTTTCTTTTTAACAAACAGCTCCGACCAGGAAGTCAGTGCTACAAATAATTTTACTTTTTTATTTGTAAGTCTACTTAGGAGTTAACCAAAATTTTAAAAATTAATTCAAGTAAGTCATTCGACGCACTATTTAATCTTCTTCATTTTAAAGATAATACAATTTTCTGTGCAATGCATGGTTTTCTAATTATTAGCAAGATTAAAATTTTTTCAGTATAATAACAGCTTATTATCTAACAGCTAAAAATCTTGCCAAGAAAAGCCAGTATAACTGATAATTGATAATCTGTAGCAGCTCAGAGACGTTTTCAAGCACTCTTTAGAGCCGTCTCGAGGAGAGAGAGGAAGCCTAAGGATGGATAATCTATCATCCCTTGCCGATGACCTAGCTGGAAATAGATCACCCTAGGGGGCACTAGCGTGGGAGAAAGAAAACCATTCCTTACAGTGTCGTCCTTCCCACTTCAGTTTTCAAGATCTAACTTTTCAATGGCTATTCAGTCCTCTTCTAGAGTCCTTTAAGCAGAATTGAGCTTGTTTTTAGACAAATAATTTATAAAATAAAAATATTTTGATCTAGTTATATGATGTTGTTGGTATTATATTCTGGGAGTTGAAATCATATGTTTATTCTTTAGAAGTTTTGGGACTTCGGCCTTGATAGCTAGCGTTTTTGAAAGCCTTGCATTTATGATCTGCAAGCATATTTGATAAATCTGAATATTAACTCTATTAATTTCATTATGAATATTCTAATGCTAAAAATAAAAATGATTAAAAAATAATCATTGTTAGGATAATATATATTTATTTATCAAAAAATTATGACGACTGAATAGATTTCATATCGAATCAATTTATTACAAAATGCTACAATCGTGGCAGCTACCAAAAATGTTTCCAAAGAAATAAAACACGTTTGGAGAACTAAATGCCTAGCTTCCCATACCACAGAAAGGCATTTAAACAAACAAAACTTGTTTACCGAAAATAATTGCGGTCCATAAATTCTATTTCACTAGAATCTATTTCATTCTACTTGATAGGTAATTTTTTTATAAATGGAATAGTTTGTTATTTAATTACTATCATTATTATTAATGTTGTTATTATTTGTATCTATAGAAAACAATAATAACCTAATTAAATAGCAATGAATTCTAATTTTATTATACTAGTTTTAATGTCTCTATTTTTTGCCTATGTCATAAAAAATTAATATTTTTTTTATGTCTCTATGGTTTAGTAAATCAATTTCATTAAAACGCTAAGCAAACAAACATTAAGTATTTAAAAAATTAAGGTACATGTGTAAATGTATATAGACTTAAACATGTAAATAATAATATATTTGCAGTAAGTGTACAAGTAAAATAACAATTAAATACATTCAAAATAATGTGTAGGGTGTAGAACTCCAATTTTTTGACAAATAAATTCTCCTTGTTCTATAAGACTTTAATTAAAAACTATTAAATCCCTAAATAAGTACTTTTTAAATAAAAATAATTTAAACCGTTTGGTTTCATTTCAAGTAATGTTGCTATTTATTTAAATACCCCAATCTTTTTATTTGATCTATATACTATCTAATTATGTGTGCGTAATTACAATCTTAATTTACTATTTTTTTTTGTTTTGTATTTGGTTTTTTTAATGGAAAAGAGAACTGTGGAATTATTTTTAAATCGATTAAATGCTACCTATGAAACCTATGAAGAAAAAAAAATCAAGAATGGCTCAGATTATAATGTACTTAAAAATTAAAATTATATAATTAATTAACAATTATTCACCAACATCCTTTACATATTGTATTGTAGGATTGTATATTCACCAACATCCTATTGTAAGTAGAAGCTATATTTAGCACGAATATACATCAATGAAATTATGGCATTTGCATAGGTAAATTTTGACCGGCCACCTTAACTGGCTGCATAAACTGATAACTCCTAGTTTCTGGTCGGTATTTATGGAAATTTATGCTACGATATTAACAATTCAATTGTAATTACAGTTAACTGAGAAAACTTCTACAGGTATTATAAGAGGAATGAAATACTACCGAACTTTGAAGGATTTAGAAATGATTCTACCCCCCTCCCCTTCTCCCCTTAAAATTATTAAAAAAGAACAATACTTATTTTCCATAGATTACAAAAAGTAAAAAAAAAAAAATAGCTTTTTTTTCAAAGTAACTATCTTTCTCCTCAATTAGTGTTAGTATATAAATGAAAAGTGTTTACTGAGGATATATGAAAATAACTCGGTAACCACAAATATAATAAAAAAGAAGTGATAAGAAATTATCATTTTAGGCAAAACGATAGTTAGAATAGTAAAATTTATCATTTGAGAAGATATGAGCTATAACGCACGTTTCTATTTGCTCTTTTTCTTTTATTTTTATTAACATTTCTGTGAATTGAGGATGGGTTCCCTTATACCTTGAAATTTTTTTTATTAGTTTCAAGCTTAGTCGTAACTGCAAAAAATAAAAAAACTTTATTAAAAAGTCAGAGAAACTTTATTTAGAGGAAAACTATACCAAACCTCTTCAAGTAACCATGGAACCAGGATTCCTTGAATGTTTTGGTGTTTTTGAAGAAAAAAGGAGGTTTTGTAAAATTCGTCTAGACTTACCTTACTTAGGAACGTTCATACTTCAAAAAAATGTTCTCAGGTATTTGATTTATAGAGTTGAAATATGTTTTGTTAGAAAAACTGTGATTTTGTTTCTATGCCATTAACCAGTAATTTTCAAGTCAAGGGACTGGCAATCACTGGCATGGACTGGCAGTTGATTTGTTTGTACCATATTCCATCGAGTTGGAAGGCATTTATAGAATAGTTAAGCATTTTTTGTTAGAAGCATAAATAAAATTACACTTTTACATTTTGTTTATTTTTCATTTCAATGAATTATATTGCACATGGGAGCTGAGAGGCAGGTACTATCACTTTATTCTTTGAAAAAAATGTTTTCGATAGTACCATCGATAGTTAAACAACTATCGACGGTCTCGTTAGTTTGAAACCTTCAATAGTATCGATAGTACTATCGATAGTTTTACATCACTACTGTCCTGCCGTCCAGGTCTCGCCGCAGCGAAGTAATTGGGGGACCAACAATTGTTCAAAATTTCGAATTCAGGCAGTGGCCAATCTTTTCTCTCGATATAAAATTATTTTATGTTTTTATTCGACATTACTTTTATACTTTGCATAAATAACTAAAACAATAGAAAAAAATTATTACTTTCACTACTGTACTCGTACGTGTATATACTGAACATAATTATTAGAAAGTTATCGCGATCGAAGAAAAATGTTGAATATGGTTTCTATTTTAATTACTAAATATCAGATCTCAAATCTCAATATTGATCATTGCTGTTAATTGTTATCGACACTTATTTCTCTCACTACACAGAATTTCCTTCCGAAACCAACTTTCATTTCCCACAAAACTATTCAACATCGATAGTATCGATAGAACATTCGTTCTGTTGAAATGTCTAGAACGGTCCAATACACATTCATCGGCCAAAACTGATGAACTTATTTCATAACTTATTTCATGGTACTTACGTTTCAGGTGAGTAAGTACGTAATTCCCAGGAATAAATATAACATTAAAACATTACCTGAAATTTTCTTTTATAGTAATAAGCCAAAAAATAGGACGAGTCCATGTGATTCCAGGGCAGCTGTAAGGGAAAATACTAGAGGCCTGGGAGTTTTTTCAACCAACAAAGAGAAACAAACGGGGCAATATGGAGTGGATTAGCGCTACTGCCGTCACTAGATAGCGCTAACGTCATTAGCTAGTCCATTAGGTTTCAATTCTAATTAGTGCTAATTGAATCACGCAACGGAAGGATTCATGTAACTCTCCAGTAATTATTTAAACATTTGCATGCATCGGTTATTTGAAAAAAAAGAAAAGAAAAATACCGTAAAACGGGGTGACATTGTGACTAATGGGGTGACTTTGTGACAAACCTATTTTTCTACAGTTTTTGAATTTCCCTCCTTAAAAAGAATCAGGTTAGGCAAATCAGTGTACCTTTCAGGTAGTCAGTAATGTGCTGCAAACATGTAATTTCATGTAATTATAACTTCTTTCATTCCATTTACCATGGTCCTTAATTTCAAGGTTTCAACTAAATGATAACAATCAAACATATATGAAATAAATCAACCATGGTAAATGGAATGAAATAAGATATATGTAGCCAGTAGGTTGCAGCACATTACTGTCTACCTGAAAGGTACACTGAATTGCCTAACCTGATTCTTTTTAAGGAGGGAAATTCAAAAACTGTAGAAAAATAGGCTTGTCACAAAGTCACCCCATTAGTCACAATGTCACCCCGTTTTACGGTATTGAACATTCAATACTATCATTCAAACGGTTATTGTTCTATGTACATAATAAGCGAAGCCTAATTAAAATATATATTATATATAAAAAAAAGTTTAAAGATTTATATCTTTTTATGCATCCAGGATAATATAACATATTGTTATTAACTCTTTAGGTTCTTGACTGCACGCAAAGCTTTATATAAGCTTACATATTGTAAACATTATTGAATAATACGCTTCAAAGTATGGATCTATGGACTATTGGACTATGGTTTTCAGTAATCTATAATTGATTTTGATTAATCGGTAACTCTATAGGTTTTGAGACGAAAACTCTTTACATACAATTTGTAGGTCCTCAAAGTTATCGCAGATCCGACCTTTTAAGAAATGAGCTATTAATCTAAAAAACAATTATAATGGCTATACGCAGAATGAGCCAAAGCGTCGACGCATTGCAGTTCATTTCTTTCCATACCATTATAATTTGCTGGGAGAGCATAAACACGGTCTTATTTTTCACAGTAAACGTTCGAGTCAGTTGCTCGAACATCAGGAACGATCTTAAAATGCCAAAATGCCTTCCAATTTCCATAAAACACAAACCATCACTTTTTTCTTAAAACTTATCATTGTGAACTTCCGGTTTTGCAGCTTCACTTGGCCGTATTGACTGTTCATTTTTTTTAAAATATACTATATAATAAATATAATTTTAATCAAAAATCAGCTCGCTTCTTAGTCATGCGGTCTTAGCTGCTTCTTAGTCTAATCAAGTCATGCGGTTCGGAGCTTGGTCTTCAATTCTTTAAGTCCTGGTTGTTTATTCGATAATACACTATGACATTCATTCTTTTTGTTGAAACGCCTGAACCAAAGTGCGGCAGTAGGGAACTAGCTGGTGGATAATCCCAGAAAGATGTACACAACTTCTTGTGTTTTGCACAGTTTAATGGCCTACACTTTTTACTTGATTTGTTTTACGAAAATTTCATTCCCGAGATCAACATTTATATAAAATAATTTTTTTGGTTATGCTACTGCTATGGTAAATCTGGACATTGCCTATTTCGATGGGTCAAGTTACCGCAATATAATCGAACCTGTCAAGTTAAAAAAGGGTTTTCATGTAGTGATAGATGTTTCTACTATAATATGAGGCTGCCCATGCGCTTATATATATTTTTTTTCTAGTTTTTTCTTTTGACATTGCACGCGCTTTTTGCAAAATAAAATTACCCAATAAAGCCAACTCAAGTCACAAAGAATTAATGGACCAGTCAAGTAATGATTGACATAAATAGCAGGGATAAAGTATGGATTAAAGATTACTTAATACAGACTGTGAACATGATCCACCTGGACAGAGAGATACAAATGAAGTAATAAGGAGAATTACTTACGAATAGTAATTTCTGTTCTTTTAATTTTGTGTAATTTCATTACCGTTTTTGAATTTTCTTTAAAATATTTAATCTTAATTGTTTTAAAATATTTGTTAGTTACTAAAATTTTATGTATAAGAAACTCAGGCGTCGAAGGACAAGCTGTTTTATCCTAGGACCTCATAAAAGGAATTAAACAATTTACAGATAGAACATATAATGGAATAATGCGGACACATATACTGGAATAATTTTAGGTTTTCTTTCTTGAAATCTATATTTTATAAGATCACATCTACACATAACACTTTTAAAGATGCTGCTTTTTATACGGAACTGGAAATAAAAGTTTTATCCGATCTCTGAACAAAGTTTTTTCTCTTTCCGGAGTTTTCGAACCTCGAAAATAGTTCTCTCACATTTAATCTTCCTAAGCCTTAGGAAAACTACCAACGGCCCTACCTACCACTTCTAGTTTTTCTCTTATACTTGAAAAACGTTTTCTTCTACTACATTCAACCAAATTATTTCTTTTTATAATGCATCAACATGTCAATATATCACTATAGTTTTGAGGCTCTTATGATAAACAATTCAATCGAAGAACGGCGTTATTATTTTACGTGATGGCTATTGAAGATCATGCCCAACTATGACTTCCGCAATAATAGAAATATGCATAGAAATACCTTTTGGTGGCACCTAAGGTAAAAGGAAATAAAAATAATAATTATTTGATTCTAGGAAAATTAATTACCAATCCAGCTGCTGGTTTGTCAAAAATACGATGATCCAGCGAGGTAACAACACTTAAAATCGTTATATACGTTGAGAAGTATATACAGTACTTAACAGGTGTTTGTTAAAATAATAAAACGCATAAAAATCGAAATATATAAAATATAGCAGGTCAAATGGCACCACCAAGAAGCGAAACTGAAGAAAATAAAGAAAAGCCGCAAAATTGACCGCCTCAGTAAAAAATTCACGGAGAGAAGAAAGTGATAACTATCAGGTAAGCATAGGCCAATGTGAATTCTCACACGCATATTTTAAAAGGTCTAAAACTTCCAACATACGAAGTTTGCAATGAAGAAAATCATTCTGACACATCGTACTAAACCGTTAAAGTTTTAACAAACTTGGAAATAATTTAGCGACGGTATTGTAGGAAACTCTTAAAGACGACCAGAGGGTTTAAAATATCCATGTTGATATAGTAGTCCCTGCAGCGTAGAAGTAACAGAATAACAAGTATAAAATATTTCACTATTATTCTCATTAGATTTCTCCATTTTTTAGCAAACAAAATTATAAGTTCCTTAGTTATTTAAGTACATGAAACAACATATTAATGTTACACATTATAAACTTATACTTAAATTAAAAATAAAAATTGATGTAACATGTTTCATATTGGTTAAGAAATACAAGAGTAATAAAATTGAAGCACTTAAAAAAGCAATTATCACTTTCCAAGTGCTATGAAGTATTTCACATGAAAACCTAAATTGAGGAAATAATGTTCCACCGATGCTGTTTTTATTGGAACTTGTCCAAGCGATAAAACTCCCCTTGATTAGTGTTGCTTTGGTTTTTAAAACGCTATTGTTTACCTTAGGTTAAGACATCAGTAAAATTTATTTAATTCTATTATTTAATGGGTGATTGATTTTTCAAGAAATACTATTTTACTATTAAAAGTTACTTTACCTTTTTAAGTATATAACTTTATTCATGTAAACCGGAACTTTGCACACATTTTACAATTTTATTTTAGGTTGAAGTTTCGCCATATAATGCTATAAAATTAGTAGAGTGATTGATATTGTTTGAAGAGTAGGCTCTTGCATGCATATTTTTGCGGGTAAAATTAACAAAAGCGAATTTAAAATAATAAATTTTGATACATCGGTTTTTTTTTAATTCATGAGGTACATATTTATCAATAAATATATGAAAATCACTGTAACATTAACAGATAAATGAGAAATAGTAGCACTAAATGTATAAATAAAACCTAATAATTGTACCTTGAAAGTCCACAATTACTGCCGTTCATTATATTTGAAGAGTCCACGGAAGAAAGGGGGGATGTCATCTGGAGTGCTTTCCGAGAAAATCGAGTTTTTAGGTTTGGATCTTTAATTGCTTAAGTATTTTTTATCATTTGTCTTCAATTTTTTTATATGTCCTTTTCCTTTTTGTTTTGCGTGTCAAAATAATAAATATGCCCGAATAAGACATAATACGCTCTAAAAAAAAATGTTTTAGTAAAAAAAAAAACAGTTTAAACATATCCAGTTTAGTCCTGGACGCTCCCCCTTTCTTTCCTGTTATATTGATGAAATGGTGATATTAATATTTTATATTTAGATTTACACAATTGCAATCATTATTTTTTTGTCATGACCAATGGTCTTGATTGATTGAATTTTTTAACAAAATAATAATAATTCAAACTTACATTAAATACAATAATAAATCTTATTAATAATTGAAAAAAGTTTTACAAATATAAAATTCTTCTTCTTCTTCTTTTCTGCATGTGGTAAGTGTTCAAAAAATGTTCGGGCTTTTGGCCCACAAAATCGTTTTAGGTGCTGTTGGTCTTTAATTTTTTCGTTGCTGATCGGTAAAGGAGCTGCAACATCAAGTTAACTAGCAAAAATTAACAAACGCAATTTGACCTTCTAACATGACTCTCCCCCATTCTAGGTTTTTCCGCGTGGACTCTCCCCCTTTCTTCGGAGTACGTGGTTCTTTTCATAGCTTGTAACCAACCGACTATCATTTTTTCTGACTATTTCTTTTCACCAACATATTCTACTCAACTAGACGAACAATTATATATATATAACTACAATTCGGAAAAAATTGACTCTCCCCCTTTCTTCCGTGGACTCTTCATTTATTATTATGTGGTAAATAAATTTTTTAGTATATTCAGACCAAGTTATACTTTAGTTCAAGCATTGTGTGCTCTAATAATTTTAAAAGTGCATTATGCTGTAGCCTAAGTATACTAAAAAAAAAAAATATGTAATGTCCATTTAATTACTCAAACATGAAAATGCTATGAAATGGAATAGAAATAAGACAGCTCTAGAAGGAAAGTCCTACATTATTTTTAGAAAAAATATTTTAAGGCCTTGATAAGCATTAGTGATGAACCATCATTAAAAAAGAAGAGTCTCATAAGCGGCAAAAAGTATTAGGAAAAATGAAAGCCATTAAAAAAATATAAATAGGACTGCCTTAACGATGCAACAGCTGCACTCTCCAAATGTAAATGTAATAGAAACTTTTAACCGATGCTTTGTTTAATTAAAAAAGTTGTGAAAGCACTATACAGAAGCGTTGACACAGTTGCAAACAACGTTTATGGAGAGAAAAGCTTTTTTTATAATCCCTTTTATTTTAATAATAATGTATTATATGTACATTATATTTTTACTATTTAAACATTACATATTTTTATATATTGTTATATGATATTTATAATCATAGTTTGTTATTATGATTCTAGGTCATCATTATAGAACTCTGCAATATTTTATTATTTTAGGAACAGAGGAACGAA
Source organism: Aelia acuminata (assembly GCA_911387785.2). NCBI lineage: Eukaryota > Metazoa > Arthropoda > Insecta > Hemiptera > Pentatomidae > Aelia > Aelia acuminata. The sequence goes on from OU426983.1 coordinate 38,074,280, forward strand.
AATGTAAAAGTCAACGCTTTATCGTAGGTTTATCAGATGGATTACTGAAAGTTGTTATCTTTAATACTGTAAAGTAAAGTTCCTGCAGCGTTGAATGAGAGAAAGATATCTTATAAAAATTAAGAAAGAAAAACAAAAATAATAAAAAACATTTCTATTTTCACTTTTTCTGCATAGAAAATCTTTTTAAGAACTGATGGTTACATTAAATAATTAATAATATTTCAAGAAAAGTAAACAATCATAAACAATTATACAGTAATTTAAGAAATGATAATATTAGTATTATCACACCATTAACCCCAATGCATATTTATGACATCACTAAGGATAATGGTTACGCATGAATAATTGCTTTCCAACAGGAATGGATGTTTATGTAAATTACAACAAATGTTTCTGTTCTCCTGTTCATCATTGTAAAGCACTCACTGTAGATATAGAACAGAAATATAGTTGATACATCTATCAATTTTGACAATAGGAAAAATAATAGGAAAGAATAGATAATTTTATAAATGTCGGAAGAATGGCATTAGTGATTTTCCTGTAAAGATAGATAGGAGTAAAGCTAACGACACTGATAGATTTACACATTTATATTCGTCGCATAACTATGTGTCATAAATGGTATCTAGTTTGCAGATCTTTAGTTGCAGATCTTATCTCAGCAGAGCTGTAAAGCTGTTATGTTAATGTCAATGTGCTGAAACTTAGCAAACATATTTTTCCCTTTCTTTATTATTTACTCTAATTCTAAGCATTATTAAAATACATAGTGCCGATAATTGCAAAAAATCTGGTGCGATGCGCGCAACACACAACTTTCACTTACGAACTTACATAGATTAGAAATCGACACCACATTTTTCGTCATTTGTATATCTCCATAAGTTATAATGAATCAGTAATGCAAAACTTGGAAATTCTCAGAACTTTTCGATTCAATATTGCTTTTTTTAAGGGACCAAATTTCATAAACAGTCGAATTTTTTTTACTGCATGGTTGTTTTTTACAGCGATTTCAGAAATTTATCGTGAAGATGAATCGATAGGTGTTACGACCTGTGTTACGATACGTAGTAAAGTTTATCTCTTATGCGTTTCTGGAAATAAAGAATGATTAGTGATCCTCTAACATCACTTAATATTTCCTTCAGAAATTTCAGAATTCAGAAATTCAGAAATTTATTATGGAACTAAAGTTTCTAAACTAAAATGTAATTAATTAATGATTATCTTATACCATATTTTTTTCACACCTTAAATGCTTTAAATAATTTGAGCATCACGTATTTACTCTCTAGATAAAAATTTTTTTTTTTACTGTTAAAGAAATGTTCAAATACGGGATATGAAGTTTTCAATCACATCTTTGGCATATACATACATCAAATACCCAGTTTGATCAACATCGTTACAGCCGTTTTTGATTAAATAAGAAAAAACACCTGCAAATAGAAAAAAATTTACTAAATATAGTACCCCCTCCGTTCGAACTATTTTGATGAAATTTTTGCTGTCACATTGCGGGCATATACATACATCATATACCCAATTTCAGGTTCGTACGGTTTATAGTTTTTGAGCTAGTCTGGCCTCACACACACACACACACCCACACACACACGCACGCACACACACACACACACACACACACACACACACACACACACACACACACACACACACACACACACACACATATATTGGTTACTAAACTTTAAGTTAAGTAATGCTAAATTCTACAGCATAATTTGTCAAACTATATGAAAAGACTTTTCAAAGTATATAAATTTTAAATAGTTTATTTATGAGCTTGTGCCGTGATTTTTAGCTAAATATTTTATTCAAAGAATTCATAAATAATTTACAAACTATAAAATTTCAAAGTTCTTTTTAATAATGCACGGTATTATAAAACAAATCAGAAAATTGCTTAATCTTTAAAATATGAAATAACGAGTAATTTGAGAAAATTTCAAATTCTAAATTTTAAATTAGATGAAACCTTAATACAAATTATAGCTTACTTATGTCACCAGTTTTTTTTTGTTTTTTTTAGTATTATTACTAATGTTTTAGTTTTTATAAACTAGAATATTAATTGATCGAGTTAACTAGTTATGATTCCATGAAACTTTGACTTATTATTTTTCACTAACAACAATGCACAATATTATAAGGCACCTGAAATATATTTTTTTTTTTTTACAAAAAAGAACCAAAACTGATAAAAGAGTTAATGCTCTTTTCAATGGTAAAACCTAAAAATTGCTATGTTTTTTACTTAAAAACGTGATTAAGAGAGAAAAAGAAGAAATTTTATGCAGAATCGCTGGTATTTTTTAGGTTTTATATATATACATATATATATATATATATATATATATATATATATATATATATATATATATATATATTTATATATATATGTATATAACCTTAAATAATACCAGCGATTTATATATATATACAGACATATATATGCATGTAGGATGGATCTGTCTTCATTTTGGTACCACATGCGTGTTCATAGCGCCAGCCAACACGAAACACGCAACCGGTTCTTCTATCGTATGCCTGTTATCTGTTACGGCAAATCCCACAACACGTTCTGCATGTTCGTGTGTTATTCCTAATGCTTTTATTTATTTTTAAAAATGATAAAATTTTACATATCAATTGCAAATCCCTTGACCAAATTTACTAGTAGAGGAAAGCGGTACCCAATAAACAACGGGCACAGTGAAAAAAAAAACTCAATCAATAAGCATGATAAGTTGATACTCGAGAAGCTGACACCATATTGTGTTAATTCTTATCAACTTATTGCTTTCTCAATGTCAAGTAGAACTGTCAAGCTATCATTCAAAGTGTGCTTTTCGCTAAGTGAGGAAAATCTTTTTCCTTTATCTGAAACGAACTTAAAAACCATTTTACTTACATAATACTGTTTTTTTAATTAGAACCTTGTGTAGGTTATGCCTTATGTTTACACTGAGTTCTGTTTGTTATCAAGATTTCTGTATAATTTAGAGTTATTTATCCACTACAATATTACCAATTTTGTTTAAAGATTTTCTGAGCATAGCACAATTAAAGATAAATAAAAGTTACAGAAAATGTTTTTTTCTTACCTGACTGGCTTGTCCTAACTGCTAATTCATCAAAAGAGAAAGATCAAGAATTTTACCTGATATGAGCATAGAGTGGAAATGAACTGTGGATATGAACATTCTAGACTCTAGCATAAAGAAATAATTTTTTAAAATGCAATATGAACCAAGAAAAAAAATTCTGAAAAAGAGGAAAAGTGAAATCCCAGCTTGTTCATAGATGATTATGCATTTGTAAAATCTTTTCATAAATAAAAATAAATTGACTATGTCATATAAATTTATTAATTGCACTTTAATTTATTTTCTAAATTTTACATGAAGGGGAAAGAAGAGAAGGAGTCAAGAATAAGTAGAAGGCATTAGAAAAACATAAAACAATATAATTTTTGGTTCTAAATAAACCGGTTTGGTCATCCAACCATCTCATACAATGGGATACCAATCCATGATACATTTCATTGAATGATATACAGGAGAACTCCCAATGGCCTATTGATCCGAAAGATTCGTGAGGAAAGAAGCTATCAGGACAGAGTCAATATTATGCCACGATCTATTCAGCCTGTACTAACAAGAGGAACCTTTCCGTGACTAAGTATCAAACGCTACTTTCACGGGGAAAACATCCCTTCGAGCTCACTGGTGATCGTATGATGTCATTCCGAGCAGAAAAATATAAAAATCATTAAAACTATGGAACCAGAACTTTCATCGATAGAAGTTTTCACATTATTATTTTATTAGGGGAGAGGGGGTTGGTTGGCAACAGTTTTCACTTTTTTGATTATTTAGTCATTCCTGTTAATATAATCCCAATAGGGTTTATACTACTGTAAACTTCAAGTATTAGAGTACTTCAAGTATTTTTTTCATCTCATAATATTTCACACTATGATCATCGAAAATTGAAGAATTCGTCAAGCTATAGTATGCCATTAACCCCCTGTGTGGGGCAGGTTGGCCTAGAAGGTGAGATTGTTTGGCCATCTCATTAAAAGCTACACTGTAAGGGTATAAAAATTTTGAATCGGTTTTTAACAGCTCTTAAGGGAAAATAGAATGACAAATGGCTGTATATTACCATTTGGCTGCATTTATTTCAATTTAACAATATTATATAACATTTCAAACAGCAGAAGTTAGAAAAATGTAATGGCTTAGAAGCATCATTGCGTTAGAACAATCTAAACAAATTTTTCATAAAACAAAACGAATTCAATACATCTTCAAAAGCTTTAGGTAGGTTAAATATTTTTAGGTAAACAATAACTCCTCTCTAAATATTTACCAGTCATCATAAGTCAATAAAGAATGTTTATTTGGCATCACCGATCAGTTTCGGTAGCGGAATTCATTTTAACATCGGCGAGGGCGTACCTTATTTCATCATTCTTTTTTTGGTCATGAACAAAACGAGTGCTTCTTTTTCATTATGCTGATTAATACATCTGTATCATCAATTGCAATCACGATTCCTGGGTATGCCTTACCCAATAGTTCACATCAACATATTCGCCATTGCGCCAATAAACCCCAGTTGAAGAGAGCCAACTAACCCCACAGGAGAGATCATATTAAAGATGGCTGCCAGGACAAAGGAGAACATCCAAACAAGAAACTGGTTAATTGAAAGGTTAGGTTTTTCAAAGGAGTTTAGGGCTTTGTGTACAGAATCAGAGTCAAACGTTTTACCATGCCTTAAAACCAAATTTACTGAAAATGTAAACATTTACTTACATGTTATAAAATCAATCAATGAAGCAGACTCTTCTCTACACTGTTTTCATCGGACTGAAACCTCAGGGCATGACTCCTAAGGTCGAGCGGGTCACATGGTACGATGGTGGCGCCTAACAACAGGTGTGACGGAAATTATAAGCCAAAGGCCAACATACCTCCTATGCAAACCAACCCCGCTCTCCCATACCTGCTCCAATAAAATTCTTGTTGATTCGATTATACGGTTTATTTGAAACATACGATATTCCATCTCTATAATACCATCTTTAAAAAATCCATTACAATGCTTCCATAAATATTTAATTTTTTTATTCAACATAAATAATTTTTATTTGTCTCTAGTAAAAAAAAAAATTCTTATTGTTCTTGTTGAAAAATATTTTGTCAGATATCGTTGCCCCAAAATGAAAATACCCGATTCGGATTCCTCATCATAATCACTTTAGCCGGGAACCTTTCATTCAAGCAGGTTTCTTCTGAACATTAAGCTAAAACAACAAGGGCACCATTGAGCATAGCAGCGACCTGTTGGAAATCAGGAAAAAACTTGTCTGGCTTCTTTGTGGGTCTTATCGCGTGTCCTAACTTACTAGGAAAAATTTTTTTTGTAGTTATTTTGTGAGACTTAAGTTAAATAATAGTTAAATTTTATTTCATTGAAAATAGGATAAATCAAAATTATATGGTACAGAGTTATCGGATGCTAGAAAATACTTTTATTCATATAGTTCAGGGTGGGAGTGTGAATTTAGCTGTAAATCTTGTTACAGCTTTTAATAACTTTATATAAATTAACATTTACCATTGATAACGCTTGTTCTTATTTCACAGACCGTATTCATGATAAAAACGATGAGTGCACATAAATATAAGCTTTAAAAATATAAATACATAAAAAAGGTTAAGTAATTAAACGAGGTAAAATAAAAGGTACAAATAATATAGAATTCGTAGCTAAGGTTTATAACAATAGCAAAAAAGTAGCATAAAAGATATTTTTAAGGAATCTATAATTTTTTTTTTTTTACATAGCAAATTAAGAAGAAAATATATAAGAGTTTTTTCCTGAAGATAAATAAAAATATACCACAAAACATCTCTTTAGACCTTACCAGTTTATTTTTCACTTCATTTTAGAAATATTCATTCTACATTTTAATTAATCGACAAGTTTATTTCTTATCTCTTAACATTCTTATAATTAATATTTTCGAATATAAGAAAATTTCGTTATTTTATTGTATGCATTTCTTCTACAGGGTTTGACCATTTAATAGGTATTTTAACTGCAAAGCTTTCACCCATCTCGATGTGGGCTTCTTCAGGGCCAATACAAGAAACAGTTTACTTACTCTATTTCTTGTATTGGCCCTGAAGAAGATGGGTGAAAGCTTGGCAGTTGAAAAACCTGTTACATGGTCAAACCCTGAAGAATAAATGCATACAATGGATTCAGATCATGGAAGCCTAAACCAACATTCGTTATTTTAATTGCAGAGTTATTATTACAATCACGTTTGGGGTATAGAAAAATACAGCAAATTAGAAAAAAGTATATAAAATAAAAAAATTAAAAATCGTGATATAATTGTATCCCTGTAAATCAGTATTTTATTTTATTTTCTATTATTTATTTGAAATTAAGTAAATCTATTGAATTATTCGATGAAAAAATGGAATAAAACATATATAAGATTCTTAATCTTCAGTATAAATGGTAAAAATAATATAGTCATAAAAAAAAAAAAAAAAAAAAAAAAAAAAATGTTCATTAAGATCCATAATTATATAAAATAAATAATAACATAACAAGAAATATTGTAAGACAAGGATGCTGCTAGCAACGGAGGTATGAAATATAGTTAGACAGAAGAAAGGGTCAAGTGGTAGGCACTTCAAGGATGCTGTAAGCCTTTGTAGCTATCAAAAACAAACAAACTGCCATCTCAAATAGTTTCTTTTTGATTATATTTTAAAAACTTACGAATTAACTTTTTAGTATTGTAAAGATAATTTCTTTACATATTTACAATTACAGGGTAACCAATTAGAGTGGGATCAATAGCAAGTTTGAGTAACATATAAATACCCGTACAATTCAAAAATTGAGATTGTCGTGACCGCGAAATAAACAGGGAAGTAATTTATATAAAAAAAATTCTCTAAGAAAAATTAATAGACCAATGATAACATATAAATGTAATCGCATAATTAGTCATTAGAATGTCATTAAAAGGAATATTACAAAAAAACAGACATCAAAATATAGTAGTGGTAAAGTAAATAAAATTAAAATATAATAAAAAATTGTTAATTGAAACACAACGAGACACGTGAACTACAATATTCGCAATAGGTGGCAATTGAGCGGGTTGTAATTGTTGATTGGCTCAATGCTGTTGGAGAATGAGGTGGGTCACGGAATCCCTTGCCACCTTCGTGAGGGAACAGCAATAGCCGGGAAATGAAGCAACGCTGGAATGATAAGCTAGCAGGCCGTATTAATCAGGCTAAAAATAAATCTGAGCGTGTGTTTGTTCACATTTTATGTTAAATTATTATTAAATAAATAAAATTATTAAATAATTTTATCTTGAAAAGAAAATATTTCCAAGGGCTTGTGATGGTCAGGTCCATTAACAGCCATTGGTATTACCTGGCGCTAGGATCACTGGAAAAAGTAGGTTGATATGGCTGGGATACAGCCCATGGTAGCTCAATGGGTAAGAGCGCTACATCGGTCATACAGAGACCCGTGTTCAAGTCCCGGCAATGACCCATCTTTTATCTTCAAGATAAAATTATAAGTGAAAGTATATATGTTTAACTGTAATTTTTTACAACATAATGATGATTAGATTAGGAAGAGGAAAACTCATCCAATAGTCATTTGGCCCTACGTTAAACAAAGTAATACAAAGTACAAAACTTAGGGCCACATTCACAAGGAGGAGCTCTGATGTGGCAGCCCCTTCACACGACTCGGGGACTGTAGGCATTTTCCCTGCTCCATTTTGAATTCAAAATATGCCGAAACCTTGTAACTATCAGCAAAGAAATGGAAAGCTAATAAGCTTAATAATATTAATGTTGGAAAAGAAAAAATGGCTGAATATTTTATTATTGGTTTTGGCGAAACTTCATCTATGTATTTTAACTCATCCAATACGAAATTTAATGACAGTTTATTTTAAAATGGATTAAAATTTCTGCTATCGATTTCTGATCGATCGATTCTGTTATCGATTTATAAGCAAACAGTCCAAATTTTCCATTTTTACAAGGGAATCTAGGTGAATTCGCGGGGAGACCCTAAATATTCCAATTTCTTAATTTCTTTTAATTAGTATTGTAAGGATTAAGAAAATAGGAATATATATTTTTTTTAAGAAGGCTCTGAAATCCTTACAGTTTATATCTTCTGATTGATTGTATTTTTATAATTATCACTTGACTGGTCGAACAGATCTAGATACCTATCATTGTGTGAATCTACAGATCGTAGTCTTCGCAGGGAAAATGAACTGTCTTTCATCAAATATTTTCTTAAGTGGTTTTACCACTGACCACACAGTGAAAATTAATTAATTAAAAGATTCGTTAAGAAAGGAGCTATCAGGACAGAGTCAATATTATGCCACGATCTATTGTGCCTGTACTAACAAGAGGAAACTTTCCCTTTTTTTTTTTCAATGGAGTCCTGGTGAATTATCTGGGAATCCCTAAAAATTCCAATTTCCTAAATTCTTTTAATCAGTATTGTAAGCATTAAAAAAATAGCAATCTTTTTCTTTCAGATAATGCCTTTTTTATAGGGGCTTTCGGCCTATCATATAAGCACCTCGAAGAGGACTAGCTTTCGGCCACTTAGTAATAATAATTATCATATTAAGGATAATGATTTATTAATATATTTAGGCGTGGCCTAGTTGGACAACACGTGGGACACTTTCATAGCGTCCTTTTCAGTTAAAAGCAGGGACTTCGCTCGCTCAATAGGGATCATGAAACCCTCAAAATGTCCTTTTCAGTCGAGATCCAAATAAACCAGAGATAGAGATGGCCCAGAAGAATCAGGAACAAAATGGCACCAAACACGCTTCTTATAACATAAGAATTTTCTAAGAAAACCATGTGGGGCAGCCTCAGTAAAAATAGATTTAAACACGGAAATAATGATATGAATACCCTTTCTGAGGATAGGGGAACCCGTCAAATCAGCGATAATGGATCCCATACATAGCTAACAGTTCTCTGAAAAGGAGATTAATGATGATCTTTACACCATAGCATCAACACATCGATCCTAAAGATCAACTCCTAAAGCGGTTAATACCTGGGTTATAAATAACATCACACCTCTTAGGATTATGATACCAATAGGATTAGGATAGGATTTATAATCACTCAATATAAAATATAATGCAAAAAAGGTGGTGGTAACAATTAAGTGATGCGCACACCGCTCCAGATTTGACGGTTTTTACTGTTTAAGTAAATAAAAAAAATTCAAACTCGTATTAGTGTTATAATACTTTTAACTATTCCTTAACTTGTTTTATTTATGAGGTAAGAAGCCAGTAAAAGGGACCGAAATAGAGGATATCGTAATTACAAAAATCGGTACTATGACTGCTTCTGAGCGTGCTGAAAAGCGAGAGACGAAAGTTGGGATCTAATATACCTAATCAAGACGTCTTCTAACTGGAAAGGACGCGATGGGAAATCGCTTATATTATGGTTAAATAGCTTGTCTAAATAGGACACGCCCAGAAATATTATAGCGGATGCTCTCACGAAAAATATATTTTTACTTTCACTTACCTATATATGAAATATATAGTAAGTGGAAGTATTGCGATCGTGAAAATTTTCGACTTCCGGTTTTCAACGGAAATACACGTTTTGGGATCCCCTGAGTCAAAATAACCAAGTCCCGCGAAATGGTCTGTGTGTGTGTGTGTCTGTCTGTGTGTCTGTGTGTGTGTGTGTGTGTGAACAGACTAGCTCAAAACCTATAAACCGTGGGAACCTGAAATTGGGTATTTAGTGTAGGTATATGCCCGCGATGTGACAGCAAAAATTTCATCAAGATTGCTCAAAGGGAGGGGGTACTTTATTTAATAACTTTTTACGTTTTTTTCGATTTTCTCAAGAACGGCTCTAACGATTTTGATTAAACTGAGTATTTGATCTATTTATATGCCTGAAATAGTACTGTAAAAATTTCATCAAAATTGATTAACCGGAGGGGGGACTTTACTTAATAAATTTTGTATCATTTTCACATGTTTTTTTTATTTACTCAAAAACGGTTTTAACGATTTTTATCAAACTTGGTATTTGATCTATTTATATGCCCGAAATATGACTGTAAAAATTTCATCAAAATTGATTAACCGGAGGGGGGACTTTACTTAAAAAAATTTGTATCATTTTCACATGTTTTTTTTATTTACTCAAAAACGGTTTTAACGATTTTGATCAAACTTGGTATTTGATGTATTTATATGCTCGAGATATGACTGTAAAAATTTCATTAAAATTGATTAACCGGAGGGGGGACTTTACTTAATAAATTTTGTATCATTTTCACGTGTTTTTTTTATTTACTCAAAAACATTTTAACGATTTTGATCAAACTTGGTATTTGATGTATTTATATGCCCGAGATATGACTGTAAAAATTTCATTAAAATTGATCTACGGGAGGGGGGACTTTACTTAATAAATTTTGTATCATTTTCACGGGGTTTTTTTATTTACTCAAAAACTGCTTTAACGATTAACAAAAATAAGATATGAATGTAGAAAAATGTGTGACTTTAGGAAATGATAATTAGCAAAACACGTCAATTTCTAATCTACGTAAGTTGGTAAGTGAAAGTTGTGTGTTGCGCGCACGCACCAGATTTTTCTTAATACGATTCAAGTATTTTACTTATGGGTATGTGCAATAAATACTATGATTTGGAAGGAAGCCAAGATTACCGTTTGTCTAGCTTCAGACAAAGCAGACCACGATGAGGTCAGGAGTCAATAGACGCGGCTGGCGAGAGACAATTGATTCCTCAGATAAAGGGCAGCACTTGTCTAATATCAGAACCCTGGATCAGGTTAAGGAAGTCGTTAACAGGGCAGCTACGAGTCTAGTCAATGCACTCAGATAAGCAGTTTAATATACAATCTGGTAGCAATAGTAGCTTTATACAAGCATCTTTAAGCAACGCTAAATAAGATAGAAAAGGACCCAACACCAAAAAAATAGTGTTAAATTCGTAGATTGTGTGAGTTCTTGTCAGAGGCCTAACTCAGAATCACTGAATGAAAAGTTTTATTACGGCAAGTGTAAAATATTCATAATCTTAGTATCGAATAAGGTCTTCACTTTACACTTAATAAGCCCACTTAGATCATAATCAACTTTTAAAAAGAATGAAATTAAAATTAATAAAATAATTTAATAAATGATTAAGTGATAATTTGGAACTAGTTCCCTCATGTCACTCCTCACTGGCAGATGGGGAACCCTAGTTTGGAGGTGGTATTGCTTTGTCTGCTGATGCCACACCATCTTTCTCCTATTTCCTCTCCCTTTAATTTGAATATAAAATATTAAAAAACACAATAATAAACTTCCATATTTTCCCATCTCAAAGCCGGAGTGCTCCAAGGGAAGAGGCATTAACAATGGCACTCTATTTTATAGATATTTACTAAATTTTAACATCTTTGTTTGGTACTTGAAGATACTATACTAAATTTACTACATTATTATCTAGTGTTTAAGTAATATATATAATGACCTAAACATCTTTTTAAAACGCCTTATCATATACCTGCCAACTTTGCCATTAAGAAAACATTTACGAAATGTGGTGCTAATAAATAAAATTCGAAAACTTAAAAAAGAAAATAGTTTTCTAATTATTAAATAAGTACCTATCTAATTTTATAATAAATAAAAAGAAGAATATATAAAAAAAAATAGTATCCTCTAAAAATGTATGACAGGTTTTTAATTACATTCGTAAATTAAGGGCCAGGTTAAACAGTATTTATAGGGCCTAACTACCCTCCCCATTACTGTGTCGTCGTATTTAACCAACCCTGTTATTTACTTCATGCACAAGGACCTTTTATAAGAGTTCTCAGCCTAAATAAATTTTATCCTAAAAAGCATTTACAAACGTACATGAGAACCATAACATAGTTGGAAATAGGAACATAATTAAAACATTCACAGATATTACATCTCGTTTCATTAATTCTGTTTCATCCTTTATATTTTGTTCCTTAATACGCTAAAGAAAAACAGCTTAATTATATTCGATAATATGATATTAAGTACTATTTCATAAATGTTTGTATAAATTCTGAGCAATTAAAATCACCTGGATAAAATAATAGAACAAATCTGTACCGATATATTAAAAACAAATAAAGATATACACACTTAAATGTATACTCTAGTTAAAAAAAATATATAAAAAACCTCTATTAAACAAAATTGATCTCATAAGTACATCTAATTATTAAATTACGGTCACCAACTTGAAAACCAGTTTTACCTAATTTTTTAAGTAAATACTATGATACATTAAATCTTAATGTTATATCTCATTAATTATATAGTTAATAATTCCTTTTGATCTAATGACTTTTAAAGTTAAATTGAATTAAACAACACTGATTCCATTAAATACAAACAATTTTTGGGACGAAAAAGTTAAATAATTAAGTTGATATAGAATTTTTTTTCAAAGAATAGGATGGTGAGTAGCTTGAGAGCTTCAATATGAATTTAAAATAAAATTCCTTTTAGAGGCCTTGAAACGTTGATAAATTTTATGCAAAGCCATAAGACTTTCTTTTTCACTTTGACCACAGGCGGAATATTATTCAAAGTACTCTTCCAAAAGCATTAATAACTCTTTTTTGCCGATACATTATATATACACAAAGACGTAATTATGTAATTATAATTTATTATATAAGTAGTGTGTGAAAAATCCTATGCTATGCCGTCCCTCGGATAGGACGTAAGATGGAAGTCCCAAGCCTGTACGATGGATAGGCAAAATTTAGGACTCCCACTGTAGCGTCGTCCGATTAGTAGTATAATAAAGGACTTTAAACAAACATGATATAAGAAAGTAGATATCGTCGCGGTTCATCACTAACTCATTCTTTGCAGCTTTTTAGAAGACTCGAAAACTGATTTATTTCATTATGAAATGTCATTTGCACAACTCTATGATATAATTTAACTATTTTGAGTTCAACTTGTGAATTAAGCAGTGTTGGAATATTACGTTTAGGAGACCCGTGAAAATCTGTGAAGTACATAATCTCATTTATTCAAAAATGAGTTTGATGGTGTTGCATGAACCATGACTATATTCAAAAACTAATTAAAGAGATATGATTTATCAATTGATGATAGATATGAGTTATCGATAAAATATATTTTTTTCGCCGTTTCATCGCATCGTATAAATGAACCATCATTTTCAGGATTGACCCCTCCTCTAGTGACACAAATTGCCGTATCCCCTCGATAAAGCAGGGAAACAAATAATGAAAGAAAGAAAACTTTAGATGAACGTAACTCAAACTATATACTTATAAGTTTTGGTATAATACCATCATATTATCACAAAAGGATCGTTTTGGAATAACTCCTTTCATTTATTAAAACATTTAAATAACACATTATTATTTTATTTTTTTGTATGACAACCATTTTTCTCAACAATTTACACTGTTAAGTACCACAAGCAGTCTTCTGATTTAAATATATCGAATACAATGCACTCAATGTGATATTGTTTTCATATCATATTACCTTTGCAGCTAGACGCTATCCAGTTCGATGTATTTGCAAGAGCCCAGCTAGTTTTCTCATATTGTAACACTTCTGAGGGTTAACAAATATTTATTAAAAGAAAATATAAAAATTTCAATGCCATACGAGTTATAACAAAATAAATATAAAAGCAGGTTACACAAATTTTAACTTCATAGCACACAAATCATATGGCTTAAGCTTCACGGTCAAGACAAACACTTATACTGTTCAATTAATCGCTCCTTATATATTTTTCTAAGGAGGGTCTAGAACGTGTAGAATCTTGTGGAACGGCGCACAGTGGTGCATTAGGGGAAAAAACCCTAAAAACGAACATATTTCTAGAGTAATATTTTAATAATTTTTCAATACCTAACTACCTGTAGTACAGTTTTGTGAAACGATTTTTCCTAATATCTCAAAGCCCAGACGTATATACGTCATTGAAGTAGTACTTTTCTTATATGCTGTGAAAATCACGGATTTATTGTTCTGTAGAGATGAATTTTTCTTAAACTAACTTTTTATCCGATTACTCGCAAAACCTTTTGAACATCATTATATATATATATACTGGTTCCATTAGGGGTTTTATTTTGATAAATTTAGCATAACAGTGACAGCGAAGGATTTTTACATTTGCTGCTTGAAAGACCTAACTTATCGCGTTTTCATTTGAACTTTTGGAAAAAGCTCCGTCGAACTAGGTTATGCGACATATTTTAAATAAAAGTACTACTCTTGGAGAAAAAATGGTATTAGTTTCATTCCCGTACTCGGCCGTATGTGTTCACAGGTAAATATTATGCTCGTCAAGTAAACACCACTTGTTTTCTTTAAAGGATTATTTTTATCTTTTGGAATTATTTGTATCACCCATTACCTCAGTTCTCCATTGAATTTCGTCGTGTTAACAATAAATCGATCTAGTGACGGCTTATTTGAATCTAAAAAAAAATGGACAATTTTTTCTTAGATTCAATCTGTTCGCCAAGGATCGTCCTTGGGAAGTGTGTTTACAGGTTTGCTTATCTAAATGAAGAACAATTATCACAGGTTATCCAGATAGTGAAAAGAAGATTTCAGCCTCAATTTCTCAAAAGGCTAATCATAGATCATAGATAAGAGAGGTAAATCATAGTTCTCAAAATTTTGTGAGAAGATATGCGGATTGGTTAGACAATCGTTTTGGCATTATATTTGAGGAATTGCAAAGTGTTCCTACTGATAAAAGTTTAGGGGGTAGACCTAAAAAGACTTCTCTGAACGTGGAAGAAAGGCGAAATTGAACAAAATTCGAGAATTACAGGTAAATTACGACCGAGATTTCAACGCGGCTGCTTCGATGACACAAAAAAAAAGAAGAAAATAAGCATGCGATGTTGGATAATGATAGAGCTTTAGCTTTGATTTAGCCCTTAAAAAACATATACATATATCGATACTAAACTTGATTTTTTTTTTAATTTTGCCTATGACCTCACATAGGGCCTTTCTAATTATTTGATTAAGTTTGCTATCATTTCATTCGATTTAGCACCTTAAAAACATATACGAGTATGTAGCTACCAAATTAGATTTATTTTTTATTTTTAACCTTAAATTTTGACCCTTTCCAATAATGCGATTGAGTTGGCTATGACTTCATTCGATTAAGCAGGTAATAAAATATAAAAATTGTAACTTTGATGCCTGTAACCCAGATGGTTCGTTTGAGATGAGGTTTTTTCCAATTTTTCGCCCTTTTGCACCACTGTGCGGCGTGGCTGGAGCTCGAACAATCTAGATCCAAACACGTCCTCTAATGGTTCGCTCCAACCGTTTGTTCGTTCGAACAAACGGTCTGGGATTTTAAATATTAAAGATTTAACGGTAAAATATTTAGATTATTTCGTATTTTTCTAGAAATAAAACGTTAATGTTCTTTAGCGGTAGAAAATGATTAGCCCATCAGCTGACGAATGATCGAACGGTAAACTGACAGATAGCAAGTATTATTTATTAATTATTGATTTGAGCAAAAAGGGAGCATTTGAACTCTTTGATTGACAGAAGGTTATAATAATATTTGGATATTATTAAAATTTATACTAATGCCTCATCTCTGATAAAGCTATGAATACATCTTTTTTTTTTAAATGGCCTTATTGTTTATTTAAAATAAACCTTATCAATCTATCTATTTCTAGTTGGAACTAACTTTCCTTGAATTTGATTGGCGCCCAAGCTAATCTCGTTTAATAATGCAGTAGAAACACAATTAAAGAGACCGGAGCGTTTTAATTTAGATTTCTCCTAGGAATCTATGAATTGATTACAAACTCTCCTAGTACCACAATTGCAATGAAGTGCTAAGTTTAGATGAGGAAATCTAATTGTGACCGACAGCAAATTTATTAATTAATTGATTTCTTATTATAAGGTTTTGATATGAAATACTGATGAATTTAAGAGATTCCCTGAGTAAAATAATTCGGTTAAATAAAATTTCCGTTTAAAAAGAAAAGTAAGCAGTACCTACATCAGTTAACCAGCTCGTATTAAACCTTAATAATTGTAAAAAAAACTAATATTATAAATTAACGTAATGATTAATGTTACGTTTATTTCATCGATTCGTTGAATCAATAACAGACATTGACAGCTTTCGCGCCGAAGACTAGTCATATTTCATAACAATGAATTTAAGAGATCGATTTATACTCGTACCTTGCCTGGTGGTCAAAGTGGCAAAAATTTGCATAGCGTCCTCCACTATGACTGCCAGAAAGTGGAGACCTGTTTTTCGCTGGTTTTATTATATTAAATTGGTTGCTATAGCGAATCATTTAAATTGTTTAAGCCACAATTATCATCGGTTTGCCATATCTAAATCAATGTTAACCCTTTAACTGCTAGTGGCTAATATATTAGCCAGCAGCTCGCTGGTCCCCACGTCATGCCCCGCTACCACCGCAGTTAATGGGTTAATAAAAAGAGGTTTAGGAGGCTTCACAGTTACCGAAACATGATCAACAGCTACTCGAATAGTACCATTTTCATCCAAAGGCTGAGCTGCTGCTTCTTCGCCCGTTGCGGCATCATTTCAAGTTAAATAACTCATTGATAATAATTCTTAAGAAATAACAATTGTATTAACCTCGGACACCAAATATATTTATTATATTTTACAAACAAAAGAGTGTTGTGCAAGTATGTAAAAAAATCTTGATTACAAGATAGATCATGAAGGTCAGCAAAGACTGACGATCTCATCACCCTTGATAAGGCATGAAAAAAGCCACCGTCGCTTGAAGAAAACGGCTAGCCATGGCCTTAATGTAACTATTAGTGTCTACACTTAGCTACTTTAGTTACGCGGTAGAGCTCTATCGTTGAAAAGAAGGAAAGAAAAATTTTATTGTGGGGACAAGTGGGCTAAATGAAGATTAAAAAAAAAAAAGTTACATAATGTTACTTGATTTGAAAATTCCAGAAGACTTCCGGAAGAAAAAAAAATGTTTAACGGCTGAAATGCTCTTTGAAAAATACTTAAATACTTAATACTTAAATAAAGGGGTTTTATTCATATGTTAAAAAAAAAAATAAAAAAAAATAAATAAAACCATACTAAAATTTTTCGGAAAATAGCACCCTTAAGATTACATTTCTGTGGTTAAATTAAAAAAAATACTTTTTATAAAGGGGTCAAATAGAAACTTCCTATAGCTCCTCATTATCTATCTTCATAAAGACTCAAGAGGTTTTTTGGGTCAAAAGTTCAATAGTTTTTGAATATGGCAATATTGGCACCCTGTGGATTTAATTGTAAAATCTTTCATATGGTTAATTTGTTAAAGTTTTACTTCATAGATGACTTATAGGAACCTTCAAACATTAGACTCATGTATATCTTGCAATAAAATTATGACTTATTTACCTATTTCTTTAAGTTAAAGTTGGAGTGCCAATAACTGTACTGAGTGCCAATAACTGTATGGTTTACCCGTTTTACGTCTATAAAGTTCCTAGTATCTTTGTCAGCAGTCGTACAAAAAGCTTATTTTACCTCAACTACGGAGTATTTCCTCGTACTTTTTCTATTAAAAATATTAGATATATACCGCCAAGCCAGATTCGAACTTGGGGCTCAGAGCACA
The DNA here is from genome assembly GCA_911387785.2 of Aelia acuminata. Taxonomy (NCBI): domain Eukaryota; kingdom Metazoa; phylum Arthropoda; class Insecta; order Hemiptera; family Pentatomidae; genus Aelia; species Aelia acuminata. The sequence continues at coordinate 38,092,132 of OU426983.1, forward strand.
GCAGAACAACTCATCTTCATTGAGCTACCCAGCTCATAGTTACATTAAATTAAATTTTGTAATGATTATACAGCCATATTTGCATTTCTTTGTTTGGATAATCATAGTTTACTGATGTTTTCATAAAACAATTATTACTCTATATGATCATTTTTTTTTGGTGAATATTTATTACTTATTAGGTTATTTATTATGGACACTTAGTAATTTCTTGAATAATATAGTTGCTTCTCATCAAAATAAATCTTTCATCGTCTAACACTTTTAATCGTCACATTGCAATATTGATATCATTCGAAAAGCTTTTTCTTTTATAAAAAGAAAATATTTCTTCACTTAAATTTTATTATTTCACAAAAAAACCAAGAGTTCGTCAGGGAAAAAAATCTTCACTACTTTGCCTTGTCAATACCAATTAAAAAAAGATCAAGCACGAAGGGATTCCATTTAAGCCGAGGGTGGTTGTAAATGTCAGCATGAGCGACACAGACAGACTGGCGCAAAAGGGTAAAACCAATGCAGTAGTTCTCCTATCATCGGAAGTGGAATATAATCCGATGAAAACGTAAAAAAATATAACGTAAATAAAATTATACATATCTGTATTCAGGAAGTAATCAACATCATGATAAATTTGGCGTACTAACCTCGGCTGTTGATCGCACCATGAACTGACCTGATCATGATACTTTTTTTTAATATTTTTCACGGTACTAATAAGGGCTTAAGAATCATTTCATGAGATATGGACAAACTATAGGACTAAAGTTAGTTCTATGCGGTAGTCATAATACTAAACCGAGTTTTGACCGAAATTTCAGAGCATGTGCTATCAAATTACTTTTAACAAAATGGTTCCATTACTTTTACAAGAACAAAATATTGTTGATAAAATTAGGTTTGACCAACACTTAGGCGAAACATTAATTTGTCCCTAAACTACAACACTAAGTTCACCAATTTCTTTCTGTTAGAACAACATAATGCATACCAATTTTTGTTATTATTTAACTTATCGTGGAAAGAGTTAGTTTTTTGTATTCAATATATGACAACAGCAACAAAATTTTCGAAATATAACGAAATATATACCTAACTCCTGTAACATAAAATAGAATGGATCAGTGGCTGTATTATTGTGTGAAAAAAATGACAGTAGTCATGTTGTCTAAGGCAGTACCGTCTGGGAGATTACATGCAGCACGCTACTGTTACAGCTGATCGAGCTCGTTAATAGCAACGTTTTTCAAATCCATCATTCCGTAACATTTGCATAACCTGTAATTTTATTAGCATTGCGCACCAGTGAAATCAAAACACGGATGATAATATCAATTCAGTAGAATTCATTGGTTTGAGATTTACTTACCAAAAAAAAAAAAACACTAAATGTGGTCATAACGAACCTCTACCTTACAAATACCTTGATATTAGCTTAAATGCAAGATGATTTTAAATCGTTTTCAGGGAGTACGATATCCAGTTTAATTTTATCCTAATTAAATCCACCCTGAAGGATTGTTATCATATAGAGCACTATATAATAAATATTGTTTTTTTGGGGGGGGGTCCTGAGAAAATTCTACTTTAATTTTTTTTTTTAACGTAGATTTTTTTTTACCGATACATGAATCAAGAAACTTCTATTTTCCATTAAACATAATCATCACAAAAACCACATGAAACCATCTCTAAATGAGTTTTGAATAGTGATTGAGTAATTTCAGCTCAATTTCGCAAAATATAAGAATGTAATTATTATATAGCCTATGAATACCATTTTGTTAAAGAATATTCATTATGAGGACTGACGAATGTGATAAACCATGATGTTTGAGGCCTTGATGTATTTTCAATATATTTTTGTTGAGATGACTTGTAAATAGTAAAATTCAGTTCATCGAGATTCAACTGCCTACTACTGGTGAAAAAACTTAGTTTTTTTTAATTAAGAAAATCATAATCGTCCATTATTTAGAACATTTTAAGGTGATTAGCTTTGGGAGGTGTACGTTCTTGTTGAACAAGCAATGGGAATAAAATAGTATGAAAACTAACATCGTGAAACACAAAAAACGTCATTTTCTTCATTAACGTGCCTACTAATGGGTGGTGTACCCCATATACTTAGTAAACTGTAGATAGTATTTTGTGTCAGCTTTCTTTATGTAACATTTCACTTAGACTCATTCAAAGAAAAAAACCCTCGTCAGTCATGATAAACAATGTTTAAGCGTGATACGTATTAATGTTACATTATTCCGTAAAACTGGTGATTTATACGATTAACCTTACTAAACTAATATGAACTACAATACTATACACTAATAAATTTAAAAAAAAGAATGAGGTTTAACTGAGCGAAATTATGTATGTTCAGAATATTCCAGAGATAAGTAAAAGAAGAGACGTTCCAGTGTAAGAAAATGTAGGTCATGTTTGTAGGTCAGAGTAAATATTGCATATTTTTACTACGTCTTACATTCATTTTTCCCCATATTTCAACATAACTCAGGGCTTATCCTGATTTAGAAGCAACAGAGAAAGAAGAAATGGCGTGTGTGAAGGCGTAATCTCCACCTTGATAAATAGAGAACGGTTGATTCCACTTATCCTAAATTTCACGATTCAGTCACACAGTAAACCATAACTGAGTCAATAATAGTACTGCCGAAAAATAAACATAGTTCTGTATCTCTTCTCAGCAAAAAGAATCATACATCATGAACAAAATTAATGAGTATCAAATATATTGTAACGTTAAATCGTTAAATGAAAAAAACATATGATTTGATATCCCAGACCGTTTGTTGGAACAAAATAAGCGGTCAGAGCGAACTGTTTGGGTCTAGACGTTTCGAGCCATCTACGGCGTTCCACGAGATTCGACAACATTCTAGACCCTCCTTACAACTAACTATATATAAGGAGCGATTCACTGAACAGGCTTAGTCTTAGTCTGAGTCTTTACTTTAAAGCTCAACTCATATGATTGAAAAATAGAACGTTATCATAGAGCTATAACGTTATCATCTATGTAACCTGCTCGAATATTTGAGTTGTGATAATGCGTTTGGCATTGTTATTGTTATATTTTCGTTAATAAATATTTGTTGACCCACATATATTTGTGGGTTAAGTGTTACAATATTTTTAAAAATTAGACGATATCCACGATGGATAATACGAATATAATTAAAATAGCGCAAAGCACCGAAGCCCTCCTCAAATAAAATGGAATTAAGATTGAATTAGACTTTAATGAAACATTAAATGCTTATTTATAAAAAAATAAAAAAAACAATGAACCATTTGGTCTGATTATTTTCAAAAATCTTTGAATTTGCTTATTAAATAAAATAACTATAAAATTCATTTAAAAGTTGTTTTCTGATGTCAGTAAATTCCAATGCGTGGAAAATGTGAGGCATGGCAGATTAAACTTTATCTAACAGGAAAAAAAAAAAACTTTACCTCGATTTAAAAATAAAAAATAAATACGTGGATTCAAAAAGAGTGCAATTAAATCAACCCAGCGATCAAAGGACTACGTCATTCAAAAAGACTACGTGGGTTGGACCATTAAGATAACAATATGAAATTTCACAAGAACTACTTTAGCTTCAAAAAGAGGTAAGATCGTTTATTTTATTGGAATAAAAAAAAAAAAATGAAATATTACCTAAAACCTCTAGTGATACTAAATATGGTTCTACGATTTCTTTCAATAATTAGCATCAAATTACTTCCAATTATTATTAACTACAAACTATATAGCGATCTCACCACTTCTATTATTAGAATTCAGAGCAAATGAAATTCTTAGGGCCGTATTTATGAACGTTCCTAAGGGAGCAGTTGAGGTTACCTTAACTGGTTCCTATGTTCAGTTAACCTTTAAGCTTAAGTGTTCCTTTAGATAATTCACATTTTATGAACTTCCTTAACAATTCCTTTCCTTAACTAAGTATGCATTTTTTTAGGTGCAAATTTAAGGCCACCTTAACTAAACAACCAACCAGAGAAGACTGATAAGAGTACTCCGCCGCTAGGTGAAACCTCCCTACCTGACATCAGTGTCAACTTCACTCTTGTTTACTATGTTGTTTCGAGTATTTTAAGTAGTTAATGTGGAAATTACAGCTCTAGAACTATAAGAACATGATAATTAGAGTAGAAATCACTCAAAGTTGAATAGTGTGCAAACATTGTTAGTGTAAAAGAACAAACAAATGTATACAATGTTTCATATAACCGATTTCAAAACTACTTAATGGATGCTTCAGGATAACAATAAAAAATATCTTTATTATAAGATGAAGATGCAAATAAGAGTGAAAAAGTGTGATAAAACAATTTTGGGTAGCGTTGGTCTCAAACTTTATTTCTCTTGAGGTTAGCTTGGGGGATGAGACTGCAATATTCTTCTAATTGAGATGTTTGTGATATACTATTGTATATTTATTATATATTTCTTAACATTCTTCAAAATATTCTTGGCTGGTTTAGTTCCAACCTTCTTCATGAGAAGGAGTTGTAAATGTTAGATATGTGTAAATTAGTAACCAACTTATTTTAAGAAAGATGTGTGTTGGAAATGTGAAATATTAAAGCTTCAGTTTCCTTAATAAGTAAGGTGAAATTTATTTTCAACAACTTCATATTCTTATATGAATTATTAAAAACTGATTGCTTACTTTAGAATGTTATTACTTTTGTATTAGCATAATAATTATTGAAAAATCTTAGTGGATGTACATGTGTTTTGACATTATGTAAAGAATTGGTTTATTAGTGTGTATTATGATTCTGTTATTTATTTTTCATTTTTATATAATAATAAATAAAAGTTGTCCATCAATTTATTTCTGTTCTTTTTACATTGCTCTTACCACTCTTACAAAAACTTGTTATACCAAACTTATCTAATTTCAACAAATTCCATAAAAGCCTTTTATGTAAAATAAGCATAGAAAAATAAATAAACTTTAAAAATGTTGAATTGGTACTATTAAAATTACATTTAATTTTCTCAAATTGGATTCAGTCAATATTTCATATCAAGGTTTTGTTTTGTCAATTAGTAATTGAGTGAAACTATCTTTACTATCAATAATTAAGATTTAAATAAGATGATCAATATTGCTCATTACAGTACTACTTGCAGAAGAAAAAAATGAATTCACTTAATATTCTTTCAGATGTTTATATCACCAACTAATCAAATATTTACAATTACAGCTCTAATACTGGCTACTGAAACATAATTAATGTTAGAAGTGTAGAAATGGAAAAGATTCAAATGCATCTGCATCAAAATGTTTGTGATTAAAGTTGTACAATTAAGTAATACTATCAATATACTAAATAAGTATGCATTCATTGAAAATAATACATCTTTTGTTTTGATTTTGCTTACATGAAGAAATTAACTGTCTCTCATTGTGCCTAGTAATAAGAATGGCTACATATGAAAACATTTGAAAAATATATAAAAGAGAAAAAAAGAAAAATATTTCACCAAGATTAAAATTTTTATTTCTCTTAAAAAGTGCAATAATATTTCACCACCTCTGTTGTTTATACCTCATATAAATAAAGTAAAAATTCCAAAAAGTCGTTTTGTTCTTAATAAACTTAATTAATCCAATCTTAAATTGTGGCTGACCACCAATCTTAAATTATTTTTAAATAATTTATTTTTTGAAGAGAAAAGATTTGGCTCCGCCGGGAGTCGAACCCGGGTCTCCTGCGTTACATGCGAGGATGCTAACCGCTGCTAACAGAGCTCGGCTCAAGGCAGAGCAAATCCTTCCTCTTCACTGATACCTACTCCCCCTATCTCACAAGTTTTGCGAGTAGTAGCGGGAGGTGGACAAATTTTGTCCAATTTATGATACTTATTGACATAAGTCAATTTTTTTAAATTATTTTAATTAATCCAATCTTAAATTGTGGCTGACCACCAATCTTAAATTATTATTAAATAATTTATTTTTTGAAGAGAAAAGATTTGGCTCCGCCGGGAGTCGAACCCGGGTCTCCTGCGTTACATGCGAGGATGCTAACCGCTGCTAACAGAGCTCGGCTCAAGGCAGAGCAAATCCTTCCTCTTCACTGATACCTACTCCCCCTATCTCACAAGTTTTGCGAGTAGTAGCGGGAGGTGGACAAATTTTGTCCAATTTATGATACTTATTGACATAAGTCAATTTTTTTAAATTATTTTAATTAATCCAATCTTAAATTGTGGCTGACCACCGTCAGCGATCAGTGAAGAGGAAGGAGTTGCTCTGCCTTGAGCCGAGTTCTGTGGTGTAGCGGTTAGCATCCTCGCATGTAACGCAGGAGACCCGGGTTCGACTCCCGGCGGAGCCAAATCTTTTCTCTTCAAATAAATTATTTAAAAGAAATAATTAATTATAATAGTTAATTAATTAATTTAAGAAAAAATTAATTATTTAAAAGTTCTTAATAAACGGTTCTTTTTAATAAGTATTTAAGTCCTGATATTTGTTTTCTGTTTTTATTTTTATTATTAAAAAGTTGAGGAGAAGCCAAAGGTAGCTAATCACCTACCTTAGCACTAAGGAAGGAAAACAGATCAAATTTATGGGAACACCTTAGGATCTAAGGCGTCCTTAAGATAAGAAAGCGTAAAGGAACGTTTATAAAATGAAAATTGTGTTAAGGTTAGCTATAGGTGTGCATTTTAAGGAAGCCTTTAGTAACGCGTTCCTTAGGATCGTTCATAAATACGGCGGGATTTACAATTACAGCTCTAATACTGGCTACTGAAACATAATTAATGTTAGAAGTGTAGAAATGGAAAAGATTCAAATGCATCTGCATCAAAATGTTTGTGATTAAAGTTGTACAATTAAGTAATACTATCAATATACTAAATAAGTATGCATTCATTGAAAATAATACATCTTTTGTTTTGATTTTGCTTACATGAAGAAATTAACTGTCTCTCATTGTGCCTAGTAATAAGAATGGCTACATATGAAAACATTTGAAAAATATATAAAAGAGAAAAAAAGAAAAATATTTCACCAAGATTAAAATTTTTATTTCTCTTAAAAAGTGCAATAATATTTCACCACCTCTGTTGTTTATACCTCTTATAAATAAAGTAAAAATTCCAAAAAGTCGTTTTATTCTTAATAAACGGTTCTTTTTAATAAGTATTTAAGTCCTGATATTTGTTTTCTGTTTTTATTTTTATTATTAAAAAGTTGAGGAGAAGCTAAAGGTAGCTAATCACCTACCTTAGCACTAAGGAAGGAAAACAGATCAAATTTATAGGAACACCTTGGGATCTAAGGCGTCCTTAAGATAAGAAAGCGTAAAGGAATGTTTATAAAATGAAAATTGTGTTAAGGTTAGCTAAAGGTGTGCATTTTAAGGAAGCCTTTAGTAACGCGTTCCTTAGGATCGTTCATAAATACGGCCCTTAGTCCAGTTAATAAAAAATGTCTACTTTTATCCTAGCATCGATTATTGTTGAACAAAGCACCTGACCACTATTCTCATACAACGAGCGGAACACGCATGCCAAAGGCAGATATAAATATTTAAAAAGTTAAAAGTAAAAAAAATAAATAAATAATAATCTTCAATTTAAATAGGGGTCAGAATGGAGAGAAGAAATAAATATCGGACCATGATAAATAAAACAACCCAAAAAAATCTTTTTAAAATACTCCAATTAAAACCCTTCCTTTATAGCCTCAATCCATTTTTGACAGTGGAATTATTAAAGTAAGAATTTAATAAAACTGCCCCCTCCCCCCAGGTCCATGAATTGTCTGTTTCATATCAAGGCCGGCATATCAAAACCGCCTTCCCCGCGTAATTCAACTCTCCTTGGAAAACTTTCTCTGCAATATCCCTTCTAAGGGGAGTAATAACGTCTTTAAGGACAGGATATAACAGGAATTATACCAACAATTATGAAAATTACGATAATATTTATCATCTTGTACAGACTTACTAATAATAACTTTTTATAGAGCAACTAATTGTGTTTTATAATTAAATAAAATCTACATACAGGTAAATAGATATATCCATATAGATAAATTTGAAAAATGTATGTAAACTTCAAGTACATATACGTGACTATGAAGCAAATAATTCAAAATATATGAAGATCTTGATACATTTGAATTCTTGCAAAAAATACTATGCCCAATCTCACCCTCCCTTTTTCCCCAATACTAATACGCCCCATCCTACACGGAAAGGAAAGAACTGCTTGCCTGGCACAAATTTTTTTATCCAGACATTTTTCAATCTGAATTATTAATATAGATTTATCTGAGTAAAGATCTTTCAAAAAATCCTTCAATTTATTTCTATCGATCGATACCAAATGTAGATTTTTTTATGTTTCAGATATCGTTCACTCCTTTCGACAACGTCATATCACAAAATTCGAATATTTTTAGTAAGTACTATTTTCTAAATGCACTGAAAGAGTAGCATTTATTCTTCTTCAAACGGTCAGATATTATCTAAAGGGATCAGCTCTATATCAAAAAGTTATAATATCAAAACACTTAATCACTTACTAAAATATTAAGTGACTTAAAATTTACTCTGAATAAATTATTTGTTACTTCTAAATTTTAGTTAGATCCACTTTTTTTCAATCTCCTGAAATATGACGTTATTAAAATGAGAGATCAATATAATTATACCATATAAGAAAAAAAAAATGTAAATTAGAAATATCATATATACATGTTCAATATCATACTAAATTTTTTCTTCTTCTTTTTTTTATTTGTCTCCTACATAAGGCTAATTTAAACTTTATTATCTCTGTCCAGTTTGATGTGAGGCAAAATTTTATTATAAAGAATGAAGACGGTTATAGAATGAAAACAAACTAATGTGTACTATATAGCGACACTGAATGAATAAAATACTATACTATAAAAATAGAACTCGAACAGTTTCTATTTATATCCTATGTGGAATTATTCTTTAGTACATGATTGTAAGGTATCAATTTCGACCAAAAGCCTGAAGCTGGTCTTCTAATGGAATTTTTCTGCACTACATTACTCAAATATAAGCATCGTTTAGTTGCCAAAATAAGGAAGAGTTAGGTGAATGAACCTGTTAAGTAACAATTAAGGATTTTGCGTGGGTGGAGACTTTATTTTCTCCTTTAATCAAAGGTTGTTTCTTTTATTTTGAACAATGAAACTACAACATCGTATCAAAAAGTACTAAATGTGTGAAACAGAAACATAAAGCAAACTAAAAACTTTAGGGCAGATTTTCTCGGCTTAGATTCTTTTTTACATAACATGTTTATCCACTAAGCTCTTCAACTACGCGATGCTCAAATATTATTCAAACTCTTTGATTTATGATGATACACCTAAGGAGCACTGTTGTTTTTTGCTAATAATCTACCTATAAAATGTTTAAATAAACAGAAAATGACAGATAAAATATTCCAATCGCTTATCGCTGAAATACTTGAATAAATATATAGGTAAGTGAAAATAAAAAATATGCAATTTCTTAGGTATGTGCTAGATAAATATATCTGCCTGTGTTAGTTAACTTAGGTACACGGCGCCGACTACTACCCATCCCGCAATGCAGGAATGTAAGGTGGAACTTATCAATGCTGAAACCGACCAGGCGTTGATGGCTGTATATATGTAGATAGTAACTATTATTGTTATAATTATAATTATTATACTTTTGATGTAATTAATAAATAATATTAATAAAACTTAAAAGAAATTGGATAATTATTTTCCCTAAATGAACAATCCTAAAACAGGTGAAACATAATCTACTTACAAATTTTAATTGTCTTTTTCTTATACTTCGATATTTAAAAATAACATTTTTATTGAAAATTAAATTATAAGTAATAGCTACATTATTAAGTATGATTTACTATAATTAATCGAAAGAAGAACAGTTTTGGAAGAAAACTGAGTGTTTTTTTAGTGAGTTTATAATTTCAAAAACTGAGACAAAGGTTAGTTCTAAAAAATAAATTTGCAGACATTTCATGCTCACGTATTTTAGTGTTCCTAAAAAGATATGGAGATCCGTCTATCCGTGAGGAGATAAAAGGAATTTGTCCAGTTGTGGTTAACACGCCGAATACCCAACCGTGGTTGACCGCGATGCCTTGACCACTAAAGAGCTTAAGCCTCTCTTTCGCCAAACAAGTGCTCGATGAGAGCTTAATGATTCCCAGTCTAATTAATTATTATTTAACCGACATTTCTTGATAAATGATTTGTAATTGATTATCAATAAATTATAAATGGAATTTCTGTGATGTGGTCAAAATATGAATTCTTAATGGCCTCAAAGAAAAAAAAATTAAGAAATGAAAATAATAAATCATTTTAAAATATAAATATGCCTTATTAATGATCCTCGTCTGCTCCGCCTCACTCTGAATTATTCCCATTCCTGGATAGCAGCCTTTCTTGACAACGATTTATTATAGTAAACTTGTAACTTTAAAGCAGGCATAAAAGAGCACAAGGAGCACATCATCAATAATTCGAATAGCAGAAAAACACCAAGGGGCGTTGCCAAAAATTTCTACAAAAATATTGATGAAAGTGTTTTAGACATCCATTTTCTTACAAATTTTCTAGTACAGTAGTATTTTTTATTTAGTAATTTTTATCATTTAATAAAGTTACCGATAATACGAATTAATTTTGATAGAAAATATTACTTTTAATGGCAATTTAGCACCATATGCTAATAGATGTGAAGACCAAAAAAATTTAATAAAGTTATTTTTATATGTATATATATATATAAATATGTATATATATATATATATATATATATATATATATATATATAAGTTATTTGCTCGCGGCAGCGAAACACAAAAAAAAATCTGGTGCGTGCGCGCAACACACAACTTTCACTTACGAACTTACTTAGATAAGAAATTGACGTGTTTTGTTAAATATCATTTCCCAAAGTCACACATTTTTCTACATTCATATCTTATTTTTATTAATCGTTAAAGCCGTTTTTGAGTAAATAAAAAAAACACGTAAAAATGATACAAAATTTATTAAGTAAAGTGCCCCCTGCGGTTGATCAATTTTGATGAAATTTTTACAGACTTATCTCGGGCATATAAATAGATCAAATACTAAGTTTAATCAAAATCGTTAGAGCCGTTTTTGAGAAAATAAAAAAAACACGTGAAAATGTTACAAAATTTATTAAGTAAAGTCCCCCCTCCGGTTAATCAATTTTGATGAAATTTTTACAGTCATATCTCGGGCATATAAATACATCAAATACCCAGTTTGATCAAAATCGTTAAAGCCGATTTAGAGTAAATAAAAAAAACACGTGAAAATGTTACAAAATTTATTAAGTAAAGTCCCCCCTCCGGTTAATCAATTTTGATGAAATTTTTACAGCCATATCTCGGGCATATAAATAGATGAAATACTCAGTTTAATCAAAATCGTTAGAGCCGTTTTTGAGAAAATCGAAAAAAACCTAAAAAGTTATTAAGTAAAGTACCCCCTCCCTTTAAGTAATATTGATGAAATTTATGCTGTCACATCGCGGGCATATACCTACACTAAATACCCAATTTCAGGTTCCCACGGTTTATAGTTTTTGAGCTAGTCTGTTCACATACACACACACACACACACACACAGACACACACACACACAGACCATTTCGCGGGACTTGGTCATTTCGACTCAGGGGACCCCAAAACGTGTATTTCCGTTGAAAACCGGAAGTCGAAATTTTTCACGATCGCAATACTTCCACTTACTATATATTTCATATATAGGTAAGTGAAAGTAAAAAGGGAAGAAGGAGTAGAAATAACACGCACGACTGTCAAGAATAGACTAACTTTATTGTTCACATAATCCTCTATATATACATTTCTGGTCTGTTTATCTCTAGTACTAGGATTAGCTCAATATTATGCTGACTCGCATATTAACACCCCCCTGCCAGTTTACGAACATCCTTCGTAAACTTAAGCTAGAGGAGAAAAAAAAAAAAAAAAAAAAAAAAAAAAAAAACGAATAAAAGTAAGATAAATATATACACTAGAAGTAAAAAGAAGTACAAAGAAATAAACTAAAAACATCTCCTTAATACAATCTAATGATCTGAATACAATACAATGGTAACAATCTCAAACTGGAAATTGAAGAACAACAAAAACAAACAAAAAAACATATCCGGGATAAAATAGGAAGATGATTAGGGTCTTCCCTGGATGAGACGAGGATACTCCAGCACTAAGGTATTGGTTCGGGCTCCCCACCTGGAAGCTTCAGTTGCTCTACGTGCACTGTCCTACGCTTTCTAGGATCTTTGATGCTTTGGATAGTAACAACATTGTGCTCACGAATGACAATTACTCTGAATGGTCCTTCATATCGAACTAATTCCTTTCCCCTGTTGGACATTACCTTCCGGTAAACTATCGTCCCTATTTTCACCTCCTCGGTCCTATCCCGCACCTTGATGTTCTCCCGTGCCACTCTCCTACTTTTCTCCCTCTCTATGCTCCGGCGCGTTTTCTCCCAGATCTTAGCGATTTCCATCCTATTATTTACTAGTATTCGAGACAGCTCCTCATCTACTACTGCGCTCCCAGAGTCCCTTTTTCGCTCCCTTAACCCGAACAATACCTCGAATATCCCGTTGCTGAGTGAATCGAGTGGTTATATGCCACTATTGCTTTTGGCATTGCGATATCTGGTTCGAGGCCGTTATCTACGTGATACACTCTCAAATGGTCCCCTAGTGTACTGTGGAGCCGTTCTATCCCCCCTCTGCTTTTGGGATGTCCGGGCGTGTTTAAATGCCATATAACATCATTCGCTTTCATCTCTGCCCTGATATCTGCGTTATCGAATTCTCTCCCACCGTCTGACGATATTCTGTCCGGAACCCCGTAAAATTGGAACCAGGTTCGCAGCGCCCCGATCACTGCTTCTGCCGACCGTTCTCGTATTGGATGCGCCATAGCCACTTTGCTAAACAAATCAATCACCGTGACCCATTTATACCCCTTCCACGTGAATGTGTCAATCTGTAAGTCTGCCAGTGGTACGCCAGGTGTAGGTGTTTCTTCTTGGGATACTCTCGGAGGGTGGCGATCATACTTTATATTTATATTCATATTTGCGTAGTTTGGCACACGCAACATGCTTTAATGATACCCTCCACTGTTTTCCTCATCCCCCACCAGAAGTACTTCCTTTTAAGCGCCTGTAGAGTTTCACCAACCCCGCGATGATTCGTTTTACCCTGGTGGTAAGTGAGGGTAATATCCTTCTGTTGGTCTGCGTCCCTTATCGTCTCTACCATACGCTGACACCTGATGAAGACCCGATCTATCCCGATCTTCTCGGATCTCCAGAGTCTGTCGATCTTTTCCCAAATTGAGGCATTTCCCACGTACAGGTAATGAGTTTTTCCCGGTTTGGAGGCGTCATTTAGGGCCCTGCAAATCTGATCCTCGTTGACTCCCGGCTGTGACCACACGGTAGTGATATTGCATTTCTCGTACCTTGCGTAGTCCACCTTCATGAGTCCCGACGTCCTGGTTTTCCAGATGATCTGTCGCTCCTTGCTGTTTATTATATCGTCTGTAACTTCCATATCCGCGGGCCTCTCGTCCCCTGAGCTTTCTTCCCCAAGTGACTCTCTGTCACCCTCTGGTTCCCGCACTCTCTGCTCGCCTTCGCCCTCTGGTGTCCAGTCCCGTAAGAATTGTCTTACGCCACCGGAAAGTTCCCCTCTCTCCTCTTCTATTGCATTAATCTGTATCGCCCTCGATAACCAGTCCGCCACGATATTCTCCCTTCCCGGCTTATATGTTATATCTATGTCATACTGACTCAGGAACTCTTTCCACCTGGTTACTCTTGCGGAGGTCTCTTTTAACCTTCCCACCCACAGTAATGGCCAGTGGTCCGTATGTACTTTGAATCTCCTCCCGAATACATACGGTCGAAAATGATCTATTGCCCATACGATGCCTAGCAATTCGCGTTCTAGGGCACTATATCGCGGTTCCGCGTCAGTTAGCCGCCTACTAGCATATGCTACGGGCCTATCACCACCTTCACTCTCTTGCGATAGTACCGCCCCCAGCGCGTACTCACTCGCGTCCGTCGTGATAGTAAACTGCTTCGCGAAATCCGGGAATGCCAACAGTGGTACCTCCTGTAGCCGCGACATACATTTTCTTATATTATCTTCCATCCCCGGGGTGACCACTACTTTCTGACCCTTCTTCAGAAGATTGTTGAGGGGTACTAAGTACTCTGCCATTTCGGGGACGAACCGCCTATAGTAGTTTAATGTTCCTAGCAACCTCCTTATTCCCTTGACGTCCTTCGGAATAGCCATTTTTTGTATTGCCTCTACCTTTCGAATATCCGGTTTAACCCCGTTTTCCGATATGGTGTGGCCCAAAAATTTATCTGTGTTTGCCCGAGGATTGATTTTTCCTTTGACAGTTTTAGTCCGAATTGTCTCAGCCGCTCGAAGACGCTCTTTAAATGTTTCACATGCTGCTCAACATCTTTACTGAAAACTAGTAGGTCATCCATGTATATTTGGCAGTAAGATTCACCTATCCCCCGTAGAAATTCGTCCATCAAACGCTGGAAGGTTATGGGCGCGTTTTTTAGTCCAAACGGCATCCGAGTGAACTCATAGTGTCCTCTCTCAAACGTGAAAGCCGTTTTGTGCTGGTCTCTCGGGTGCATCTTTATTTGGTGGTACCCCGCCTTCAGGTCCAATGTGGTGAAAACCGCAGCCCCGCTTAGTCTATCCAGTATATCCTCGAATCGCGGTATTGGGTATTTCTCCTCCACCGTATTTTCGTTTAGTTTCCTGAAGTCGATCACAACCCTGTATTTCTGTCTATCTTCTCCTTCAGGGGACTTTATCTTTACCGCCCAGAGGGGGCTATTATATGGGGGCGTACTATCCACTATTATCCCTTGTCTTTTCAGGTTCTCCAGCTCTTCCCTTATATGCTGTCGGAGCGCCTGTGGGTACCGCCTCTCTTTTACGTACGTTACTCTATCCTGTTTCAAGAGGATTTCGTGGACCGTTTTCCCCGTAACCCTCAATGTCTCCCCTTCATTGAAGAAAACGTCGGCATACTCCCTCTTCAGTGTCTCCCTCCAATCTTCCGCCCGAGTTATCACCCCTACTCTAACTTTATCATCGTCTTTAGATCCCCTGCAACGATATCTCTTGCTTCCTATCCGGATGCCCCATTTCCCCTTTCTATTCCGTATTGATGCCCCCACTTTCTCCAACACCCTATTATCCCCCCATATTCCCTAGGCATGCTTCCCACGATGTGCACCCTCACCTTTCCACTCTCGGTTTCCCACCTGCCTACCCCTATTTCTACCTCGCCCTCAACCTCACAAGGACCACCCAGAGTAATTAATTTACAGTTACATACCTTTATCTGGGGTATCCTCTCTCCTTCGTACAGCTTCTCTAGCGCGGTGCGGCACAATATCGTGTTGGAGCTCCCTGTATCCACTAGGCACTTCACACCACTCGCGATTCTAATTATTGGCAACCCGCCCCGCTCACCTTTGATGTTGTCGACTACTGCGCGGGCGCCTCTCCACTCGCACTTTCCTCATTCTCTGATCCGTGCCCTCTCTTCTCCCATTGCTCGACGTCCACCATCTCTGGCACGACCTCTTCTGCCCGTGCTCTCCCGATCTCCACTTCCTGGTTCGCTTCCGTCGCTTTCCGTTTCTGAGGCTGACGAGGTTTCTCCAGATTCTACTCTTGATCCCCTCCTCCTCCAAACTCTTTGGGCGTTTATCTCCATAGGTTCAGGGCGATAATTTTCCCTGCGCCTGCTCATGTATGGACACTGTCTGGCAATATGCCCTTCAGTCCCGCACTCGAAACATCTAGTTCTGGGACATTGAGCCACCAAGTGTCCCGTCTTGCCACACCCGTGACATCTTCTTTCTTCTTTTCTTCGTTGTCCCCTCTCCCTCCTTTGATTTCTCTCTCCTACCGCAGGTTTCTCTCTTCCTCCGCCTTCCGTCTCCCTCCTCTTCCATATGATTGGTCGATTTCTTGCTCTTCTACGAGTTACATTACTCCAATCCATCTCTTCTTCTTCACTAATCCGAGCCTCCATATCCCTGGCACTTGCGTCTACCATCTCCTGAGCGCATTCTATGAACGTCTTGTCTCTTGGTAAGCCCTCTTTTCTTCCGGTGTCTTTCGCGAGCTGTACCTTAAGAATCAAAGACAGGAAGGCCATCCTGCCCTCCACCTCCGCCGCGCTCAATGTTTCTCGCATCTTCTCTGTTATCTTATTGTAGTGGGCTAACAGGACTCCCGCGTATTGCCCGCTCGACTGATGTGGCTGTTTCTTCTCCCTGAACATCTGGAAGATATCTTCTTCCGGAGTCCATCGACCGCCGCCAAATGCTTTCTTCAGCCTGTCTTTCACGATGGGCCAAGGTGTCTCCTCGTCTGCTTGTATTAAATTCAGAATGCTTCTCTTAACTCGGCACACCAATGCTGCTTTCAATGCTCTTGCATCCCCTGAGTCTAGTAGGCTCTCTGCCTCTTTCGTTTGAATTCTCGCCATAATCCTGTCTCCTCCTTTCAAAAAGTGATTTAGTTCTTCTATGCTTCCATCAAATCTCTCCAGATCTGATATGGCTTTCCTTAGATCTTGAGAAGTCGCCGTCCACACCTTAAGCCATTCCAGCGTGGTTGCGTGCGCTGACGCTAATGACTCTGCCGGCAGCGGGGGAATTTCTGCTGGTACGTTCGGAATGTTAAGTTTCCCTGGTACAGTCAGTACTGCTGGCCGTAATATTCCCTCCGACATTTCTCTCTAATATTCTGTGCTGGTAAACTCAGAGAACACCACAAAAGCGCACACCCGAAGACAAAAAACAAAAAAAAATTTTTTTGTTTCCGTAAATAAAATTCGGGTTCCCGGGTTTCGGCACCAGTTATTTGCTCGCGGCAGCGAAACTCAAAAAAAAAGGAAAGAAGGAGTAGAAATAGCACGCACGACTGTCAAGAATAGACTAACTTTATTGTTCACATAATCCTCTATATATACATTTCTGGTCTGTTTATCTCTAGTACTAGGATTAGCTCAATATTATGCTGACTCGCATATTAACATATATATATATATATATATATATATATAGCATGTTAGGCATGGGGAAGGATGGTACCCAGCGGTACCTCTTCCCTAGCTTGTTTCAGGTAATCTAGATTTTTAACGAAGGAGATCTCTCATCCAGCGCCTTTTTAATCTCCTATTTATGGGCATATCAGCTGTTGCCATGCCTCTAATCAGTTGGTTGAGAAGACAGTGTAAGTGAGTATGGAAACGTTTGTAAAGTGTCTTTATATGTTGGTCTACAGTTTGCATTAGCAAATCAGTGTGTGGGGTATTGTTGGTCACGTACCATGGTGCTTTTACTTGTGAGTCTTGAAATTTTTGATAAAAGGTCTGAATTCTTTGTTAGTAGGTCTTTTTGACAGTACCGTATATCTTAAATATACCGTATATCTTAAATATTAAATCTTCAATATTTTCTTTATACATACATTTTAAGTATTTTGTCACAATTCTCTACCTTCGCGTGTTGAACAGATGCGTTACTTAGGACTCCAAGTGGACATACGTTTAACTTGGAATAGAGCTCATAAAAGAGTGAAGCGACAGGAAACTCGACATAGCCGCCTACTACAACACTTACTGGGCAAACGCTCAGAACTCTCAATAAATAACAAAAGGCACATTTACAAGACAATCTTAAGACCTATTTGGACTTGTGGCATTGTGCATGAGTGGCTCCAGCAAACCATCAAATTCTTTCCGTACCCAATCCCTACAATCCTAAATCCAACACATTAATTTCTCACAAAGAAAATTGTTCACAACGACCTAGATGATCCATATATAGACAAGTCTAAATACCTATCCTTTCACAGTAAATACCCAACTCATTCTAAACCAAGGCGTCTGAAAAAGAAGATGTCCTCAGGACCTTCAAATATAGAATTATTATCAGAGGACTATCGATGGGTAGTTTCTCTACAAGTCTATGCATATCATTTTTTTTCTTCACAATTAGTAGATGTATTATGTTTTAATACAGTTGAAAATAGCAATATTTTTTATCTCTTTCTTTTTTTTTTTATAGGACCAAACCCCTCCAAAATGTTTTTCTGGAATCGCAACTGAAAAGAGGACTTTGGATGAAAGTTAGAAACTGATATAGTAAGAAGTGGCAAAGTTGGCGGATCGATCAGGTTGACACTGCCACACATTGAAATTAAGGAAGTGGATCAGAAATTTCAGAGGGAGCATGGTAGCCAATATGGGTATTATAAGTTTAATTATTAAAAAAATATCCACATTCCCAACTGATCGATATTTTAAAATATTGTTAATTCCTTTCGCTGTTTAGTTAAAAAAATGATCCTAGTTGCCACACTGCCACTATAAGATCTGTTCATTCATATCACCAAACTAAGAATAATGAATAAATGAAAGTATTTAATATTTATGTATTTAAAAATATAATATTCAAGCGCTATGCATCAATATCACTAAAAGCATGTTTAAGCCATTACTCTGTTGAATATATCGCACCCATCGTAGAATAAGGTACAACTCAAAAATTTAATTTTTTGGGAAATCGTTTGTAAAGCTCTTATTTTACACTTTTTGATATCCTCGAACCAAGAAAAAACGTCATCGCTTAAATGGTGGGGAAATTACTACAGTAAACCTACTAAAACTTCATCATCATTACACCGATGTTATCTCAATATTTGCAATATATTGTTGTATGGTTCTTTAAACAGATATAAATATTAATAATATATATGTTTTTTTATATAATTAAATCACAAATAATGTAAAAGTAAATATTGAATAAATCGTGGGTTTTTTTTCTTTGGTCCTCCCCTTCCTCGTCTTATAGGCTTTACGGGGTTTTCCCGGGCCATGGGAGAGGATGAGAGATTAATACCGAGTAATAATACCCCGAGTATTATTAAATATCCCCTTGCTCCAGGTTTTGAACTCATTATCTTCGGGTTCCCAATCATATGTTCGTTGCCATGGACAACGCCCATTTCATGACGCGTTCACCCACTCGGCTATCCCGGCACGATCGTAATAAATCGTGGGTCTACTGCAAAAAGTGACAAAGTCGAAAAATAAAATTGATTTAGTAAAGAAGTTATATGCCCCTTTTCCTTTTCCAACTAAAACTTTTAAATGTGCTTTTGAAAATCTAGGTTTTTTTTATTTATCCACTTTTTGCAATACACATAAGAAATATCCATGACAAAAATTAAACATAAATAAATAATTTCTGGAATAGTACAGGGTACTCTATTGTTCTAAAAACAAAATTAAAACTCAAGCCATTTTCTACTTTTTTATTTCTATATTATATTTTATCCAAAGCTTAGAAATTTTGGACCTAATACCAAAATTTATCGGTAATCGAAATAAGGATAAACACACAGCACGGGTAAGCTACAGTTGGGTACAGCTACCCTGAGAGCGTACAATGGTAAGCTGCTTACTAAACCAGGCCTCATACATATTCTACGTCAGAGCGATGATGAATGGATGCAGCTCTCCTGACACCAATCCTCCGACCGAAATTGAATATTTTCAATTAGCATAAATCGATTTACTTAAAATATAAAATTTATGAAGAACATAAAATAAAATAGTGGTTAATACATTCAAAAGCAATACATTTCTCTGAAATTTCGTACATTAAATTGGGATTTTTTTCTATAAAAAAAAAGCTACCCCGCTCCTTTTTTTTTTTAACAATTCCAAAAAAAAAAACACATTTACAAAAACTTCAAACCTTCTGTTCGAAATTATTATGAATCGTTTAAAAATTACCTTAGTGCCTAACTAATCAAACCTTAACTATAGGCATTTACAGTCGACCAACACATAAAGACATATGGTGTAAAAAAACAAAACAAAGCATAACGGAGCAGCCTTATTATTATTGATTATTATTCTTTTTCTTTTAACTTCATTTATAAATAACTGTCAACGGAATGTCGAAAAAAAGCGGATTTTATCAGAGTTTTTCACTAATCATAGAATGGGATACTTTCACATTTCACAGTACCTCTTCCCCTGGCATGTTTCAATTATCCCGTTCATCTAAATAAGGAGATCACTCAACCTACACATTGTTAATCTTTTCATATCTATAGGCATGTCACCTTTAGCCATATCTTGTATTATTTTGAAGAAAAAAAAAGTTATTATAATATCACTATTAACCGATCAATCCTTATCAATTTATTTAATTGAAGTACTAATTATTGTACGAAATAAACTTGGCTAAACATGCAAGGGATGATTCAACGAGCAATTTTCTGAATGTGGCATGAGATTGATAATTCTTCATGAACGCTAATAGGTCCAAGTCACGTTCGTTAAGAGCTAAATTTGGAACACTAAGCGTCATTTATTATCATATTATCATTATCTAACATTAAATATATAACTTGTATATTGTCAAGAGGAACCAAAGAGTAGATAATAAAGTCAGAATATTATAGCTGTGCTGAAATGTCTACATTTAAAACAACTAAACTAGTTCGTACATTAAATACAAATAAACTTTATTTTGAAAATAAAAAAGATGGTATTTAGCCTGGTTTTAGTGATCAACTGGTTATAAAGATCAATAATGTGCAGTTGGAGACTCTCCCAATGTTATATGACTTTTGCCGCAATACAGTAAATAGGAGTTTTTTTTTTATAGTTCTACAGTTCTTTTGTTGTTTTTTGAGAAAATGATAGGTCGTTTAGGATGAGACCATTAAACTACAAAATTCAATATAATTTCTCTTAACCAGATTTACTGAATCATGAATTTATGTTTATAATTAAAATAGATTGATAAATAAAACAATTAGACGAGACAAAAATCATAAATGCTTACATCACTTTAAAATACAATGGATGTATTTATTAATCAGATGAATATTAATGCTATATTTTTTATTGAAGGAAATACTTGTTGAGCTACTCGTTCCGAATTCCTCAGCGGTGGTTTACGGGTCGCGAAGCTTTACTAGCAATAACCATGAAATAGTTCTTTGTGGGGTACCGCACAACGTCAGCTTTGAACCGTAAAAACGGCTCGGCTAAGGAAGGCTGTCTTTTACTGTTCGCCTCTGTCTTGAATAAGTAATCAACGTAATGCGGCATATGAGAAAAATCATTTTGTGCAGAAAATAAATGAATATGAAGTATGCAAATTATTACTTTCATTCTTTTAAAGGGTTATAAATGAATTCAAATTGTATAGCGGCTAAAAGAAACAATAGCTGCGTTATTTCTATTATTTTTTTCATTTTGGATTTAAACAATGTGAAATTTATTTAAGTTAACATAGTTATTATCAATATTATTTTATCGACGCTTATAGGGATTTATAATGTAACGTGAAACAAAACACAAAACATATGGTTTAGAATAGTCTATATTCGTTGTTAGAACGAATTTTGGAAACAAACTGTGATGGGACATGTTTGTGACTACGATGTTGGAGTACCATCTGCGCTGGCGTCGAACCTTGCAGGTTGTTCTTCTTACGGCTAAATCTAAGCTAGCGACTACTAATCTAAATACCAGTGACTGAAAGTGGTTGTAAGTGAAAGAACCTATCACCAGGAATTTTAAATAAAATATCCAAATTTCAAATTATTATAATATTCATTTTAGCAGTAAAAAAGAGTAATTCAGCAATGAAGAAATTCGTTATAAGCACAAGATCAACAAGGGAGGGTGAACAAATTAATAATAAAAAAGACATTAAACCTCAGGTATATAAAATATCAAAAAATAAAATAAAAGTGATTCATTTTTCAGATAGGTATACCAATCTATGAAACAGCTTTGTCTTTTGAATATAGACAATAAGCACGGGCTCAGAAAGTTTTATATTTACCAAATAAATTATTTAAATATACAATAGAAAAGTCATTAATAAATTATTAAACGTTATCTAGAAGATAGATACATCATTAATAAATTATTAAATATTAGCTATAAGTATATGTAATTTATGGTAAATTTACTTCATATTTTGTACTATTTTAATCTGAGCAAGAGTCAGAAAGAATCTCTGAAGTTGTTTCGAGCCAGTGAAAAAGAAAAAAAAAACTACTGAAGAAATGTATTTAAATAATAATGTTTATTTTTTATATCGGAATTTCACTTATAATATATGCAGAGTACAACAATCTAAGTTGCCTTAAAGGCCAGAACTTTGAAAGTCCCAACTAATGGAGAACATAAAGACATTTCAACAGCTGCCGCTGGGAGCTAACTACTTGAGAACTTTAATCAGTTCTGTCATCGAAGTCGTTTCATATTAATGTCTCATTTGTAACAGCAATGTGCAACACAGACGCTGGACCAACCAACGGCCTTAAATAATTTCAATTCTCACCAAATACTTCAAAAATATTACTGAACTATCCGAATATAAGTCTCTGATATTCTCCTAAAAATTTCGGAAGCCTTTATAATCTACACTGACGGTTGTGAATCGAAAAAAAAAACAACAGTTCATCTTTCGTAACAAAAGTTTCCGTCGACAGTAAAATTCTATTACCGAACTTAATGTAATAGCAGCAGTCACCCCTTTTTGTATTTCCATGAAATAATTTATTATAATACAGTCGACCCTGGTTAAGTGGGGCCTGCTTAAGTGAAATACCTCCATAACAAGTACAAAACTTGTTGCCCTATCACTTTTCCCTTAAATAAACTGTTTAACTGGAATGTTTTTACCTCTATGTGGAATTAATTTTGTGGAAGTTACCTCTGTAAGTGGGACGATTTTTGTATTCACCTCTATAAGTGGAATCCATATTTCTAAGGAAACGTGAAGGGTTATGCTGTTCAGCCATAGGATTGGGGAAATGTGTGAGAAGCTTACAACGTCCAAACAATCTGCCCACATGAATGACAAAATTATAACAGCAGGAGAGCTGAATGATGAAGAAATGAAAATTTGGATAATCCGGACCAAGAAGAAAAAGAAGACCAAGGAAATTGAGAAGAGCCAGAGAGGCTACCAGTAACTAAAAATGATGCACCAAATATTATTGAGAAGTTGCAGATTTTTTTTTTAAATGAATAAAGGAGCTGAAGATGAAATCTTTGATAAATTATATGACATATAAGAAAACATGTTTTAGTGCCAAGATGAAGTGCAGAAAAAAATAAATGATTACTTTCATTAATACATTTGCACATAATTACCTTATAATCTGCATTATTTTATTTTCACACTAGCTAGGGTGCCCGGCTTCGCTCCGGTAGTAGTGTGGCAGTTTTAATAACAGAAAAACTTTAAAATTAAAGGAAATATAGAACAAAATTAGCACTTCCTTGAAAATTTTAACATTATATCAATATTAAGATTCGAGATCTGCATTGTCCGCCCAAATAAGGAACCCTAAATACTTTATAGGGTGTTGAAAATGGTGGATGAACAATTAATTTTGCTGCAACTTTGTCGAGTCATGCATCGTTTTTGATGGTTTCTGTGATTATGAATCCTATAAGCCCATTCCAAGCAGTCAGCAGATAATAAGTTATTAGATTATTAGTTAAAAAAACTATATTTGGAGTACAACTTAAGCGCCGACTACTGTGATGGTCCCATTAGATCCAGAAGTTTAGAAAATACCGAAGATTCATAGAAACATTTTTGTAAGACCTTTCTTCCAGTTCAACATCCCTTAATATATACCCCCCACCCTAATTTGGCCGAACTCTGCACTTCTCCAATCTTACTACTGTTACTAAGTGAAAACCAAAATATCATGAGGGCACAATTTTTTCATCATATTTCTTTTTATCCTGAACTATGAGCGGTGATAAAGTCTTATTGAAAAAATTGTATTATTGGAGTCAATTCATCATTTTGTCAACTGGAATGCTCATCATACATAGTAATAAAACCATTTTTCATAACTACATACAATAAGAACACTTCAAACTTGTTATTTTCGGTTTATAATCAGTCTATTCAGCTCTTCCTTTTTGTTTTATGTCTGTTTTTATTCGCTCACTCATATTGCATTAAATTTACTTAAGTATATGTTAGATATTGATTAAATGTAATGTGTTTATCAATTAATCTTCTTATGAGAAAATTAATTTTGTAAAGTATCCAGTCGGTTTTCCAATTGATTGCAGATATGTAAAATCATTAATTTATTTTAAAAGAAAAGGTGAAACTAATTATTTTCGCTTGATTTTTAAGTAATTTAAAAAGAACAGCTGACAAAATATATAACCTTTACAAATATAACGGAATGAATGAACAATAAACATTGAGCGAAACACACCCTAGCGCTTCCTGGTGGTCTGCAGCTCGAACTAAATTTTTCATTTATAAACTCGTATGTCATCCTCAGGTAGGCTAATTAAATGTTGCGAGAGACTTAAAATTCCAGTCCTTTTCTCTTCAATTTCACACCCTTAAGAGAAAAACTGAAACCTTCTTCTCCGTTAGGGGACATACAGTTACACGCTGACATAAATCTCTTAATCGTATGTGGAGTCGTTTCTGAGCCTTTTCGGCACGCACATTGTACACTTTGCTTTATAATATATATTGATTAAAAATATATATAATAATTGTATCAATATTTTATGTTTTTATGGTTTTTATGTGTACTGTAATTATTCTTTATAAAAATTACAAGTTGTTTGAAATCCTCTTTTAGTGGTACATGCCCCCTTAATAAGATACCTGCACCCTGGATAAGTGAAACCTTGCTTAAGTGGAATACCTCTGTTAGTGGAATCAAAATCCTGTCGCCAAAGATTCGAGTTATCCAGGTTCGACACTACAGTCTTAATTATCACATCGTAGTTATGATATTACTCGATAATAGGGATCCCGAATACCCTAAAATATCTTCAATTCTTCCCTTCATAAACTCTTTTAAGAAACCTGGATATGATAGGATATAAATAAATATATAAAAACGTTTATATGAGTATCAAGCCACATCACATCATATTGTAACATGGATAACGAACAGGCTCGCAAAGAAGCGATCGGTTTCACCGTAGGAGGCAAAGATATTTTGACCCGCTCAGATCGAAGTAAACCTCTTAAGAAAGAGATTGCAGCTTGATCGCAATCCATGTGGATCAAAGCCTTTCTAGGAAGGTAGAATATATAAAGAAAAAGAGCCCAGGAGTACCTCTAGCTGCAAAAGACGTAGAGAGAAGGTAGTATTGACATGAGTGAGAATAGAATACAATAGAATAGACTTACCCATTCAATATTAATCGCTAAAGAACAACCACAGAATTGCCACTATTGTAATTAAGTTCTAACATTATGTCACCTTTCCTTTTTACGACCGGAAATCAATTAGTCCGGTAGCTGAGGGCCAAAAAGTTGCCTGACTTAAAGAAAATTTTTGACCATATAGGCTGAAAGTACTCATTTCATAGACAACAAATTTGAACGTCTGCAACCTCAGATCCGTTGCCATCAAATTTTATAACATAACATTAGCTAAACCCTGCGTGGAAATACAAATGAAAACGTGAAATTATTCGTTGTGATTTGATTAAATATTCTTAAAAATAATTACTTAGACAGGCAGGTACTTGGCAAAATTTATCTTTTATTTTAACAGATGGAAGATGGTTGTTTAATTAGTTCAAAATGATTAATACTTCAAAAACCGAAGTCATAGCAGGAAGTAAGCACAAGGAATAATTTCACCTTTTCATTTGTATTTCCACGCAGGATTTAGCTAATGTTGTGTGTGGGGATCTTATTACCTGCTAAATTTGATGCTCAGCAACTTTTAATTAAAACATTTTTCATTTAAACTAGGTGTTTCTGAGTTAGAGGCGTTGGAACACGGTTTCCACCAAAATCGTAAAAATTACAGATTTTTGATGTACCAAAACCGGCTAAAGCACTAAAACCGATTTAAACTTCAAATGTATCATTCTACCTGCATTAGTTTAGCCTCTTATAGTAAGTAGAAAGCAATACTTTGTGATCTGTATTTGCCGAATAATATGCGAGAAACTAAAAAAAAATTCACGGATTTAAGACCAAAAGGCGCTAATTACGTTCAAGATTTAATTACTTTGTCTCGACAGGAGTGGGCTAATTTTAAAATTAATGAGAGCGTTTTACACAGAATTCGATATTCTACATCTATTATTGGTAACATTTTTTATTTGGAGTAACCCTCTTTTAATTGCAAGCTTGGGAACATGAGCGTAATTCATTTTTCCGCTAAAGTGGCTAAATTGACAATCGGTTTTGGCGAAAAGATTAACCCGATTTTAACTGTGAGGATCTCATTCGACGCAAAATTTAATGCCCTTTTATTTTAAAAATACCACAATACGAGTATCTTCTTCTGATTTATCTTCGATTAATCGTTTTCGAGTTATTAGCGAAAAATTCGAAAATCTCGATTTAGTTCGCCTATAAAATTTGATGGCAACCGATCTGAGGTTCATAGACGTTCACATTTGTTGTCTATGAAATCAGTACTTTTAGCCTATATGACCAAAAATTTTCTTCAAATCAGGCATCTTTTTGGCCCTCAGCTCCCAGACTAGCAGTTCCTTCCTCTTCACAAAAATAGGATCCAGGGTTCAAAACTGGATTAAAAATCTATCGCTCAATGTTTTTTTTATTATTTATATCAAACCGGAGAAAATAGTTTTCGATCACAAATAATCTGCCATCGGGGCAGTTAGTACCATCTGTAACTCAAAAGTACCCCTCTACCTGCGTTTATACGACTATCCCCTCCATAAAAGAGTATGGTAAATTGTTCCTTACGGACGGGTTTATATTCTGGAATTGCAAGTTTTTTCATTCTGATTCCAACACGGTATGCATAACTCAAAATTGAAATATTTTAATTTGTAACCATCTACTTGCCTACGTTCGATATAAAATCAAATGTTAAATAAAAAAGTAGAACGGATGAGTTAGAAATAAAAAATGTAATGATTACCAGAGAAATATAGTTTAAATTATGACGAAAATGATACAGATCATTTCTTGACATTATAAAGAACTGAAATCTGGTTCAATTATCGGCTTAATTTCCATGCTTTCAGTATTAATTTCATTTTCGATTTCAATCATGTATTTAATTAAACTTGAAACAGTTTAATTTCTTTTTTAATCTCTAACAAAGTAACATTTACCTTTTATCAATTTGCATCAAAGCCGACCAATTATTATTAATTATAAATTTGCTGTCTATGGCAGGCAAAGCCGATCTGAAAAGAAAGAAAATAATTTTTGCCGTGCATTATAGATAACAACGTTCATTCTCTATTGGAAAAAAATCTGATAATAATTGAAGCATGGAAATGTATAATGGTATAAGTGTCGAAAAAATAATATTTTTTTTTGCCAAATTGTTATGTGTGTCAAAAACATTCTTCAAAAATGGATATAATTAATGTTTAGTTGTTGCTACTTTCATTGAACGTTTGAAAGATAGCATAGGTGTGCATTACGGCGCTTGCCGAACGTAGTACACCTACTGGGTACAAACCATAACATTTCTGGGAAAAAATTTCAAAGGCACTTATACCCTTTTGCATTTCCATGCTTTAATTATATGTATAAAACATACAACAATTTATTCTTTCTCAAATATAAAAAAGTTTACTCTATTGTGGTAATATATAAGACAGTATAGTCTCTTCTACATTATTAATTCTTATACAAGGCACTTTATTATTTTACTTTATAAATTGTAATAAAGTTTATCCTCTTCCATGTTAATCAATTTTTTCCATCCTAGGGAAACGGAGCTTTCAATAATTTTCTCTTTCTTCTTCCGCAGTATAAAGTAATTTTTAATATTCTTCGTATCATACCATTTTAGAAAGATTTGTTCGCTATTGTTTAGACAGAAGAGCACCATAGAGTAATGGCCTAATCATACATTTGTTAATTAAAAGTTTAAACCTAAAAATTGATCGAGCCTAATATTTTCAGTGCGGACTGATTACATTTTCTACCTAAATGTTAATTATTAAGATTTTTTAATGAAAGGAAAAGAAAACTGCCACGACCTAAGAAGTAGGACGCCAGGTTTCATTAGATAAGTTTCGATTTACAGAGAGTATCCAACTATTATTTGAAATTTGCCATTTTTAGCAAAGGACGCCTTCAGTAATTTTTGCTTCCAGTTTTAAACGTCACAACAAAACTCAACATGACTAATGAATATTTTCAAGGGGTAAATCTGCTGAATGTACAAGACATTGAAATAATTAACGGCATATGTGAGTAGAAACTGAATATTAATTTTATCGTTCAACCCGTGTTAATGATCCTGGTCTCCAATTAATTAAGCGAAATATAACGATTGTTTTTATGGTTAACGGTGACTATATTTTAATATTCTAGATAGTCACCAACTTTACTACTAGTACATTAAAATTAGTTAGAGATTCTGGAAATATGTAAAAAAAGCTCCAAGAAATCCTGTCTCATGTTTCGTCGAAAGGGGTAGGGGTAGGAGACAAACAACTTGAAAACGATAAATCGTACAGAAAATTATACTTTCTTGAAAATATCATACAATGTCGCGTCGAATGACTCATTTGAAGTTAAAATCGGTTTGGTAGCTCTGCCGCAATCGATTATCGAGGATTGTCAATTTTTACCATTTCGTAAAAATGTGAATTGCCCTCATGTTCCAACACCTACAATTCGAAAATTTCTGCTACAAATGAACTATATTAGGATAAAATTGTAGAGCATGAAATAGTGCGTAAAACTAACTGCATAATTTTAAATAAATTACATACATTATTTTTTACTAACAATATAAAATAGTACAACCATTATACATTAATGATTAATTTTAAAATTTATTCAATTATAATATTTAATTTTCGGGAAATATTTAGTTCCTTCGATTCACTTTGTGAATTAAGGTTGTGAAGTTTTTTTTTTTATAAAAACGTTCCTGGCTGTCGTTAACATTTACAGACTATATTCAGTTATTTCTGTGTCAGTTACATCGCTTAGTCTAATCTTTACTTGTTATTACAATAATATAATATTTAGATTTTCTCTTTTAGAAATTTTCCTTTTTTTTCTCACTTTCTTTTTTATTATTTCATAAGAGATGGTCCATTCATTTGTAAAAACTGAAAAGAAAAAAAAGTAAAAATTAATTGCGAAATGTTTTATCAGGACTCCACCGTTTTTATAGAAGAGGTGAGAAGGTGGACAATCAGCTTCCCATTGAAACGAACCTTAACTGTCAGAGCTAACAATCCCAGCATCTATTCATTCAGTCGCTTGTCAGCTGTTCCTGTTCAAGATAAGATAACAGCAACTCTTCATAATGAGACTTTTCCACTCAAAATCAGGGAAATTAAAAAAAAAAAATTAAAATAACTCTTCTAGTTAGTTTTAGCAAGTTTCCAAATTCGATGTTTACTGGCGTGAAAAACCTACCTACCTATCAGCTTCTTACATAAAAGTACCTTGTTTTGTGTGATAACAAAATAAACTATATCTTTTATTTAAAATAAAACAACACAGGTATAAAGAAAAATATTTTATATTTCTCTTGTGAGGTACCAAGCAATCACAGAATTAGTAAAATCTTGGAAATGTTAGTACTATAGACATTCTATACGTTAAACATCAATGTGATATTATTAATACAATTAGGTACATACTAATAAATATAATAATTAATATAATAAATTAATATAATAAATATATTTTAAAATATAATAATAACAATATAATTTATGATCAAGTCAAAGAAGGTATGCCCTATTACAATTTTCTAATCTAAAACTATTCTATTACAACCTTCCTTCGTTATTCTATGGTTATCGACAGTTTTGAGATGTACGAATAAAGAGAGCGAAAATAACATTAATTATTACAATTGGGAAATCATCGACCAACATCACTATCTTTATCCTCAAAAATCATAGTTGTTATCTAATCAGGTATTGTTTCCGAAATTTAGGCATGATTATGTACGAAAACTATTACTGAACAAAAGAAAATGATTCCACTAAAGGACATTAATGATGAAAATGCCTGGCTTATTTTGAACCAAATTGATAGGCAAACACTTCTGTTATATTTTAAATTGCATAGGTACTGCTAAGCAGAAGACAGTATGATGTAATGTAATAATCAGTTTATTTGTTATTGAAAGCGTAATTTTATTATTAATATTGTAAATAATTAGTGTTTGTCAATTGAATAAGATTTTTTTCCTTCGTATATACAGATGGATCAAGAGATAAAACAGTAGTGTGAGGGGTAGCCAAGGGTTAGGGGTGGAAGAAATATTGTGATTGAATCGTCCCTGAATGACCACATGCCACCCTTCACCATCCCAGCCAATTTTATACCGAGAAATATGATCTTGGAATCTCTGTTAAATTATGGTGCACGTACCTGACGAGAAAATCGATACGATTATACCTAATAGTATGTAAATGAAATATTAAAGAAGTAACAATTATTTTTTAGAATACGCTTATTCGTATACTAAAGATTTGTTGTACATGGCTTATATTTTAATCTTATATAGTATTGTATGAGCATTCCTCATTAATTTTGAAAATAAATATCTTGTTTTTTTATATCACTACAAATTTCTACTATTTTGTAGAAATATGTTTTTTTCCTTATTCCTAATGATGTTCTATTCCGTTATCAAAAAATAACAATTTTGCTTGCAACATTTAATTGAAATTGAAAATGTTATTTAAAAAAATAAATAAAAAGCATATTAATTGACCACCTAATTCAATTTTATATTAAAAGGGAAAATATTAATCTCGGCCGGGAGTCTCGTGAACATAAAAATATTTAAAATTGAAGATGTAAGGAGATCCCGCTCAAAAATTTTCCACCCCCAGAAAAAATTCCAGACCAACCAGAAAAAATTCCCCAGTTGATGAAGTGTACTTGCACATATTATTCAAGACAGTGTTTTTATATGTAATTGTTTAAAGAATTTTTAACTTTTCATTTATGTGAAACATTTTATATATATATATATATATATATATATATATATATATATATATATATATATATAATCTGATGGTGAGTCCCCCAATATTAATTTTATGAATGCTTAGTGAAGTAATTTTAGAATATTTATAATTATGCCTTAATACATAATTTTACAGCCCTGATGATGCCCGAAGGGGCGAAAATTTGGCTTATGTATATATATAAATATATTTGAATTTGAGACTATTTAAGGCCCCCCTTTTTTTCTATGTTACTTAGTAAGAAATTCTCCCACCTCTCTCCCACCCACAACCCCTCCCTTACCTATTTCCATGAAACCGATATAAAACAACTCTAAAATCCACTAACAAACACTATGCAAAGTTTGAACAAGTTTTGTCCACTAAAAGTTATAATATTAGTAAGAAATTCTCCCACCCCTCCTCTGACCCCCACCCCCGCCCTTACCTATTTTCATAAAAACAATATAAAACAACTCTACAATAATGGATTAAAAATAATACAAAGTTTGAACAAGATCCGTCACTGTAAGTATTTTTTGCACCATGATGGACAGATCGGGACCACTGTGCGGCGTAAAAGATGAGAGGATGAAATAAGTTCGTTAAGGATAAAGTTCATAATGGTCTTCATTATGAACACGCTGGAACCCTACGAACATTTGGCACAAAGAATTGGTTTTAGATTCGGCTAGGCCGTGTAGGATTCGTAATACCGCGAGAAAAGCTGTATTTTTATATTAAATTAAACCAAAAGTAATAAAAAAAATAAAATTCATTCAACCTTCTAACCCACTTTGAAGGGGTTGGTAACGTCCACCGTAAATAAAAAGTTAAGACTAAAAACATTATCACGTAGAAATTTCCTACCATCTAACTCAATATTGGTAAGGAGATTGTTTGTTGTTTGTTTAACGTCACTTTATGCAACTAAGGCTAATCGGACGATGCTACAGTGGGAGTCCTAAATTATCCAGATATAATTAGGATAGGGATTTTAACGAGTACCTGACATCGTACAGGATTTATTATTCACACTAAACAATCCTTGGGCTACCGCGGGAAGCGAACCTGCGACCTTTAGTATTGTAGGTTGCCATGCTAACCACTACACTACACTACAGGTGACCCCATTGGTAGGGAGAGTTGGAGTGTCAATCTGTTTATTCAAAACGTAGACAAATCGGTCCGGCCAATATCAATTGATGAGATTATCATCGAAAATTGTTTCATTTTCATAAAAAATATAGGTTTCATCAGTCCAAAGCTTCCTACAACGAAATCTTTCTATTGTACCACAAACCCTGATAAGAGTTGTAAATAAGATTACGAAGCAATTAAATAGTTAGATTATTAGTCTTAGGCTATGAGAGATAGCCTTGTCGTTGTGGGAACTATGAATATAGTGTAATCAAACGACGTATTGACTAAGACGTAACTGATTACAGAAAGATAAAATAACAGTTAATGGTCAATACCATTCTATAAATGTAATATGGTTATCCGATTCCAGCCTGACTATAATTTTGATGTTTGTCTAGTTTGATTAATAGATATACAAAATCTATTTTTCCTTAAATTTAGGAAGACGGAAATATTTAAAAAATCAATTCAGGGTAATGTCTCATAAAACGGAAAACATAAATGCCTAACTTTTAAATTAATAAATATACACATTTTTATCCAATCAATTATTGCTAAATCCATTGGAATGCATTAGCAGGTATAACAAATCTAAATGAAACAAAATAGGAAGGATGTAATCTCGAAACAACAAATGAGAGATTGAATTAAAATAAATCTTTTTCTTAATGGTTAAACAAAAGTTTTTATTTTTATCAGTGATAATATGTGAAATGAAATTTTGGATTTCACATCGCGGGCATATACTTATACACAGTTTGATCAAAATTAACTTATACACAGTTACAGCCATTTTTGAGTAAATAAAAAAAAAAACCTGAAAATGAGACAAAATTTACTAAACAAAGTGCCCCCTGAGTTTGACCAATTTTTATGAAATTTTGGCTGTCACATCTTTGCCATATACATACATCAAATACCCAGTTTCATCAACATCGTTACAGCCGTTTTTGAGTAAATAAAAAAAAAAAAAAAAACTTGAAAATGAGACAAAATTTACTAAATAAAGTGCCCCCTCCGTTTGACCAATGTTGATAAAATTTCGGCTGTTGCATTGCAGGCAACCCACCCCATTTAATCCTCCTCAGAACATTTTAATAACGATAAAGCTTACCTGATATTAAAGAATACTTGATTCTCTTTAAACATGACGACTTTGATCAAAATCTTTAGAGCCGTTTTTGAGGAAATTGAAAAAAACGTAAAATCGGTTAAAACGTTGGTCAAAACGTAACAATTATGAAATAAAGTACCCCCTCCGTTTGACCAATATTGATGAAATTTTCGCTGTCACATCGCAGGCATATACATATACCCAATTTTAGTTTCGTAAGGTTTATAGTTTTTGAGCTAGTCTGATCACACACACAGACCATTTTGCGGGACTAGGTTATTTGGACCCCAAAACGTGTATTTCCGTTGAAAACCGGAAGTCGAAATTTTTCACGATCGCAATACTTTCCCTTACTATATATTTCATATCTAGGTAAGTGTAAGTAAAAAAAAACATGGTCAACAGTAACAGGCTTAGAAGGCAGACCTAACACTACTAAGAATTATTTCTATATATTTCATGTACAGGTAAGTTAAAAGTAAACAAATAAAATAAATAAAAATGAATTTTGAATAAATCCCTGGTATTAAAGTATAGAAACAATTTTATGGTGCTTTTTAACTTATAATAAAACTTATGATTTTAAGGAACAGAGGATTTTTGAAAAGAAAAAAATAATGCAAGTGATAGCGTTGGGGAAGAATCATGGCACATAGTAGAAGGAAGTGTATTCATAGAGTAATGTAGCGGAACTTGGATGGATGGTTCATATATTTATGCTTTAGATCGGTGGGAAGAAGACAGAGAGCCCCAATTTGGTTTCCTAAAGGCGAAGAGAAAGCAATTTTTTGAAGGGACGATTAATTTGAAGGTTAGGGAATCAGTCTTAATTTCGTTATTTGTCCATATCAAAAATCTAGTAAAAATAATAATTGAATAATTCAGCGAAACCTATCCTCTCTTCCCCATTCCTCTTTCCTGGAACCCTGTCGAAGCAGGTTAAAACGAAAGTAGCGGAGAAATCCCTCAAAGTAAATCCCCGAAAATGAATCATGTAACAAATGTGCTTGACAGCCTATTGGGGATTCGCAAATATAAATATAATTTATAAATATAATTGACTACCTAGAAATTGAGTCCTTATTTAATAATTAAGAGTTATTCCCACATTTTTTTTTTAAATGACATTTATAAATAAGCAAATACCTGCAGTATGACTTGGCGGTCCTGATCGCGTATGCTGCCGTAGTTCTTCGAATCCTGGCTGGACAGCTCCAGCATCTCGCTGTATCCCCGACACCTTCTTGTCGACATCCTGTAACATGTGATCAACCAATATAGTTATTTTTCTTTTCTTAGCTTAAATCAGAGCAAACTCCAAACCAAAGAGAACGAAAAATGATTTAGATAAAGTAAAATGGGTTAAACAGTTTTACATATTGCACGACCAATGTGGGTTTAAATAATTTTATCGTTACTAAATAGTAACTACCAGTGACAGAACAGTGGCTCTAAAGTAACCTTATGCCGATGTTCAAGGTAAGACGAGGTGTCCATAGTCGATCACTCCAAAGGCCTAGATCATTCCAATACATGTCATGACGCACTAGTACATGACTTTAACGGTTCCAGGCAATTATGAAATAACCACGTTTTCATTTTTTTCACGTCAAAATATGCAAAACATTTAACAGGATGTGAACGGTGATCCCATCATTAACTTAACACATTATGTGCGGGACCTGTAAAAATATGTTTTTCGCCTTTCGTGAGCTAAGAAAGGGTCACATAATAATACTATGTATTAATACATGACCCGCTCTAATCTCACAGTAGGCGAAAAACATATTTTTACGGGTCCCGGACACAATATGTTAACAAAAGTGGAAGTTATAAATAGTCTCTTAAATATTAGAAAATAATTGAAAAATCAACTTTTAGACATTTTTATGTATATTATTTTTTTGTATGAAAAATATGATTAGGTACAAATAATAACCGTTGAACAAAACTCATCTACTCCAAGTAGAAACTACGTTGTATGTTGATTTAATAAAAGGCAGTAAGAACTGTTCGCATATTTTATTTGATACGAATGTAGTAATGGAAATTAAAAAAACAAAAAAAAAAACAATTAATTTCAAGCAGGGATTTAATTAGAAATTCGTTTGGAGTTTGAAATTTACAAACATGATGAAGGTTATTTTCAATCAATATATAATTTCCTATCATTTAGAAACTTATGGAACTCATGACCTATATATAAATTTCTATTTATAATTCCTATTTTACGTAAATTTCCTCATTAAAGCCGAAAGTTTGGCTAAAGCCTCCTCTAACAATAAGGATGAAGCTGACGCCTCTAAACTGTAATCTGAAACCCAAAGCTAGCAAAACTGTTCTAACCTAGTAAGTATTGATCCCGGTGGTTAGATTACAATAATTTTCCCTCAAGGCACCCCATTCGAGCTAAACTAGCCAGCCACTGCTACTAAGATTGATAAGATTGACTAATCGTCTAGCAGGAGTTTATTACAGCATATTTTGTTTTAGTGATAGGCTACTTTATCAGATTCTAGTCCTCGAAGTCATTCAAATTTATAAATAGTTCTTTAAATATATCCAAATATTCAAATGAAATTATTGAGAGTATTATTTGAGCCTTTTAGTTGACAGAATTACCAACTCCAATTTCAATATTTTGCAGGAAAGTACTTTAAATAATATTTCTCCTATTATATTATCCTATTATATATATAAATAATATTTCTCCTACGTATTTGTTTATTTTGTAAAAGCATGGAAGAATGTTGCGAAAATGAGTTGACTCTTAGTAAGAGGTCAGGAGCTCACTAGCGCTGCTGACGCTTAAAATTAAATTTGCCAGATTCTTTTGTTTTATCACTACCTTACCTTTTAACTGTATCAATAATTACCAGTAGAAATTATACATTAATAATATTAATAAATAATAACCGATAATAAATAATAATTAAAAAAAAAAACTTTCTGAAACAAGGGATGATAAAAATAAAATT
This sequence comes from Aelia acuminata, assembly GCA_911387785.2. Classification (NCBI taxonomy): domain Eukaryota; kingdom Metazoa; phylum Arthropoda; class Insecta; order Hemiptera; family Pentatomidae; genus Aelia; species Aelia acuminata. Next base: position 38,128,538 of record OU426983.1, read on the forward strand.
ATCATTTGATTTTAAACGGCAATAATTATAAATTTTATTGAAATATCAATTCAAGTAAATAACGACGATTAACTTTTAATTTTATAAACTGATGAATTTAATCTTAATCAAACAATTTTATAAAACTAACACTTCTGAACACAAAACTAAGTTAATATCAATCAAATAGTTTTATAAAACTAACTTTAAATTCCTAAACATTAAACTTTCAATCAATAACTGAAGTTAATCCCAATTAAATAATTTTATTAAAATAACTTTAAAATTTCGATCTTCAAATTATCAAACAATAACTTAAAATAATTTCAGTTAAATAGTTCTATAAAACTAACAAGTTTTAACCTATAGACTAATCAAAACAAGTGATATTTAATTTAATTAAATCATAAACTAATACAAATTATAAACTACTGATTGCAAGAGCAACTACAGATACAAGAGAGTAATCAAAACAAATTGTAAATTACTAATATTGGCCAATCTAACAATGTATCAGTTCATAAATAAATTACCTAGGCGTTCACCAATAATTGTATAGTGTAACCAATTTGTTTTACTAATTAAATTCAAATAATGAAATGGCACCTTGATCAAGGGTTTACAGGATTTACCGTTGTGAAGATAGCGAAAAACGTCGAGCCGTGATGATAGTTGTTTGTTCACTGCCGTATTTGGATTAACTCCGAAGACATCTTAATCCAGATATTTTTCTTTCAAATAATTAGTCCAGTTCAATAAGAGTTGAACCTCTCCATTCCAGTTCGGGTTATAATTTATGAGAGATGACAACGCATTAAAGTCTTGTACGTTGTTATAATAATAACAAAAAATTAGCCGGGCGGAGCACAGTGTTTCGCGATGAGTATAAATAAGCTAGGTGGACAAAAGTCATAATTGAAATTCTAAAAATTGGTATTATAATAATGTCAACAATACATCAAAACGTTGCATTCTAATATTTGTTAATGTCTCACACATTCCACCTCGTTAGTAATAAGGTCCAAAGGTTTTAAATCGTGGTGTAATAGAATAAATCAGCTGAATTACAGGCATCACTTCAATCATAAAAATTACACTGTTCCTAAATATTTATGGATTGATTGTTAAGGATTAATATTACTTGGACTAGTGAGTGCTAATTTGCTCTAATTCAGTAACTTTATCTGTTAATCAAACAACAATAAAAAAATGTTTCTGAGATGATTGCAGGATTTTTTCATCGTTTTGAAACTTCCAAATGATGTTAATGACTTGTACCCATTTGTACCCGGGCTGATTTTTCTGTATACAATAGGAGCACCTTTGAACTTAATAATAATATGTATTATAGCCTGCACACTCGAGTACAACATTCTTTTTTTTAGTAATTTCTTTCCAAAATGGATATATTTTTAATAACCGTTGAACCACTCTATGGGAGAAAAATCTCTTTTCTTTTAAAGTTTCTTTCGTCCAAACATAATTTTAAAAACAGAGGACAGAGGATGAGGTTGCCTAACTATGCCTCCGAAATATCTCATAAATGGGTTGCTGCGGGAAAATCAAAGCAGCATTTTTAGGCTCAACGCCAACTTCCACATTCAAGGAACCACTATGATCCCCGGAAAAATTGTGTAAGACATCATTTGTTCCTTTGGGTAATGCTAAGTAATTAAGTGGAAATGAAGCATAAGCCTATTGCATGGACCCTAAGCCTACAGCGCATTCGTACAAGATTCGTACAGGATGCGATCTATGTAGGCAGGTCATGACTTCTTGCAGTTGCCTTCTAATAAAATCTTTAACTAACAGGTATTTAAGAAAATGCATTTTCCTTTTTTTCCACAGAATTTCTTAGCAGTGCAAGCTCTATCATTCGCCGGAATCCTCAGCCATAATCTATGACATCCCTTAAAATTTATCTTTGTACAGGTAAGCTCACAAACAATAACTTTATTCTGGGGCTAAATCCCTGTACAGATATGCACATATAAAAATAGATATCTGACCATCATGCTACACCTGCGAAAATATCAAATATTTATTTCAGGTGAATGTAAAAAATAAAAAAAAATAAAAAATAAGAATTAAAAAAAAAATAAATAAAAAGGATCCTCTTCATAATTGTTTATAAATTTTAATCATTGAACAACTAATCAACTTCATTCCCCTCGTTTTCCAGGTGAACTGAAATCACACCTTATTTGTTCCCCTAAGGCCACGCCATAAGGGCGTGCTCCCCATACCCGATACCATCAATATGTTCCCGTTGGGACAAATCCTTGAGATTGCAGTATTGGAAAAGATAGAAATCCAACCGTCTGTCCTTTCATTCCAAATAAGCAAGAATCGAAAAGAAATATCACAAACCATTCCGCCAATAACAGACGTTGTTCATACATTCACAAAGTGTCTGAGTAAATAAAAAAATAAAGAAAAATTAAAAAAAAAGTAATTGAAACGAAATGAAGATGTTTTAAATCTACAACAACTCACAATAATATAGAGGCAATTCCTCCTAGCTATCTAAGGCTACACAACACAGTTAATTAAAAAATATATAATAATAGCGTATTACAACAGATTATTAATTGAATCATTATTTTATACATATACGAGCAGACCCAGCCACGCGTAGCTGGGGCTGAGTAACGATAATGCGTTGAAATAATGCTAAAATTTACTGAAAAAGAAGAAAAAAGTTCCAGCTAATCTAAAAACCCGGGGGATTTAAAATATAACTTTACGCCAAATTTAAAATGGTTTAGTAAAGAATTTAAAAGGGTTAAAGTTTTTATTTTTTATATCTTATAATTTGACGATAGTGAGTATTAATGATCCATTCACTTAATTACTGGATTTTTTTAGCAGAGGTGAGATTAAATATAAATAACACATATGTAAAAGGTCATAAGAAAGAATATATTGGAATAGGGTTTTGTACAATTACAATAGACAGTTGGCCAAATTTTATAAAGTTAGATTGAGTAGTTTCTGAGTTAACCTCCGACAAACATCGGGACACGAGATTTTTATACATATAAGGATAGATAGATATTCAGCAGATATTCCGTGAATCAGGTTTAGTATTTTGTATTGTTTAGCCTAAAAACTAAAATGATCACTCAGTGATCCACCTATCAATCAAACACCGCATTCCCTGTGCCTTTGCACAATCGACTATACCTCACACCCCTCACACTTTTCTATCCTAATAGTTAATTAATTATTTTAGAGTTGACAAGCCAGATAGCTACATAATTTTTGTTTATTTACTAGCGTCCAGAGAAATATTGAACACAGACTTCTTAAGTTATAAGAATACACGGATTATCATGTAAAATATAATATTAAAAAAGTGTAAATGTATAAACACGAAAATTTGATTAGTACTGTTTTATAACTACTGATATTTTTGAAAAACTAATCCAAAGACATATCACCACTGAAATTATTTAAGATACCGGGTTTTATGTAAAATAACACAATACGTATATTATGTTCTAGAACGGCAAATAATGGCCGTACTAGTAAGTTAAGTACTAGTAGGCCGTACTAGCAAATACCGAAGTGTAGCAAAAGTCTCGAACAACCAAGTTGGAGTACCAACAGAAAATTTCTCAGTCCTGGGCAAGATTTATTATATTCTTTATACACGGATTTATACAGAACTATAGGTAGGTGCAGATTCAAAGTAAAGGTTTATAAATGAGTGTGTCAATAGTCCAATCAGGTGGATTTCTTGGTATTCGATCTATGGCTATCTTGGTAAATCTATGTGGTTAATGGATATCTTGGTATAAGAAGAAGGAGAATGACAACCGACATTTCTATGTGTTTGTCGACAACAATTCCTCATCAGGAGCTCATTTTTCCACATAAGAAGGTCTATGACAGTCTAGATTATTTATCTAGACTAAATTATTAAACTATATCCAGTCTATGCCGAAAAATAATTATAGATTATATAATGCTTATAATCACTGTATCAGAATATAGGGTAAACTATACAGTTATTGACACTCACAAGGGGAGGCTACGGACGTGGGGTCACCGATTACAATGAAACTTTTTTTTGAGTTTCTATATCCAAAAATATTAGATACGTGTCCGAGGGTTCTTGCCAATGGGCCTTCTGAGCCAAGAAAAAAAATTTCTTAGGTACGAAAATAGCCAATAATTGCATCAACAAAGTTGCCGCTGCTCAAAGCTCCTTCAACCAATTTCAATGAAATTTTCAGGGATGTCAGAGTATTGAAAAATATTAGACACATATATAGGGGATTGGCGAAATTAGCTTCTGGAAGCCCAGAATAAATCATTCAATATTGTGGTATATTCGTGCTCTCTGGGTAACGTTAAAAATCAGTTCCATTACTTTGTAAATTGAATAAATTACGTTTTTCAGCTTTTTACGTCAAAAAATAAATATTTGTATTTAAATATTTAACAGGAAATATTTTTTATGAAAAAGCATTTTTTGCTTAGACTGAAGAAAATTTTTCAACCAAAAAAAAAAAATACTATTTGAAATATGTTCCAGTTTTTATGTAAAAAGCACAATTTCATAGTTACTTAAAAAAATATTTAAGATAATTTTGCGAAAAATTGAATTCGAAAGTTTGAATTTTGAATCTGAAAGTATTTCCATTGTTGTTTTCCCTTGCCCAAGGAATGAAGGAATTATTTTATGATTGAAAACGTTTGTTAAAAATTAAGAATAATAAATCTTTGGAAGACGACAACTGTTTCTATTGAATTAAGGGATTGCAGTTATAAACACAGTATGAACTTCTAAATACAAAAGCATATTGTCAACCATGTGATGTTTATTTTTTTCGACAAGTAAAAAACTTCACTCAGAAGGCCCATTCTCGGCTCAGAAGGCCCATTGGCAAGAACCCTCGGACACGTACCTAATATTTTTGAATTTAGAAACTCTAAAAAAAGTTTCATTGTAATCGGTGACCCCACGTCCGTAGCCTCCCCTTGTCAGTACAGTTATTGACACCCCAACTTTAACTTAAAGAAATAAGTAAGCAAGTCCTAATTTTATTTCAAGATATGCATATGGTTATGGTTGAAGGGTCCTCTAAGTCACCTATGGAAGAAAGACTTGAAAAAACTAACCATAGGGAAGATTTCACAATTAAATTCATAGGGTGGCAATAACTATTTTTTGCACTTTTTACAATAAATATTGCCATATGGTAAAACTATTGAACTTTTGGCCCAAAAAAAACCTCTTGAGTCTTTGTAAGGATTGATAAAGAGGAGCTACAGGAAGTTTCAATTTGATCCCTTCGTAAAAAGTGTTTTTTTTTAAGTTCACCACTGAAATGTAGTCTTAAGGGTGTCAATAACTGTACGGTTTACCCTAGGTTACCTATGTGAAAGTTACCTGCTAAGCTTTAAAGTCTAAGTACGAAAAAATCAAAATGTGCACTGTATGACCCTGTAAAATAATGTCATAAGACTAAATGGAAGAAAGGATCAGGGATTTGAACCTAACGGGAAATGTTGGGACTTGTGGAGTACTATGGAACAAGCAATTTTATAAACAGGAAAGAACTCTGCGGCTGGGGAACGGTAAATGTACCAAGTAGTGAGATGATAAAAAAAATAAATAAATAAACCCTGTATCACTACAAACTGTGTAGGTGCAGTACCATGTAAGGAATTACTGTCTCTTGGTCAGCAGTTGTGCAAGATGATTTGACCGTGATCACGCTCAACCGCCAGGTTTTTCTCTTTTGATTTTTCGATTAAGGATACCCACTTTTTAGAGGCTGGGTATGCCCCAGGAGAGTCTGCCTACAAGACGATTATTTAAGATTATTATTAAAGATACCCTGCCAAGCCCGATTCGAACTCAGCAACTCGATGACTTACCAATCAGCTACCCCGCTCCCTCATGAATTGTAGTATAAATGAAATGGTTGGCAAGAAGAAATAAGACTGAAAATAATATACCAAAGGTGAGTCCACGGAAAATTTGAAAACTGTAATTGCCAGCGGGGTATTAATTTTAAATTGCGTATTATGCTCTCTGAATAATATTAAATTCCAAAAAATGTTTTACACTGATGACAAGGAGCTTATTCTTAAAATAGAGGAGTGTAATGGTCAACTCTTTTCTTTAAGATACGAGGATGATAAGTTATCAGGATTTTCAGTCAACAGATTTTTTTTTTTTTTAGAGCCTACGTTTTATCCAAAAATGTAGATCTTCATCAGGACTTGTTGAGTCGAGAGTAATCCGCAGTATGAAAATGGGGAGTGGTTCTTGATTAAAGAGTTGATAATTGTTTTTTGTTGAAAATTTAATTATTTTGATGAACCCTATATCAATTTCCTTAAAGAGTTATTTTCCGTGAAAACCTTATTTAGGTTTCCAAACACCAACCCATTGGTACATGCCATAGGTAATCAGGGCTGACAGTTAACAATAAAACGAGGGTGTACAGTGAAAAACAGTATTTCACGGCTCGCTGTGAACGCCGCCATTGTTTTGTCTCCTTCTTTTGTCTCATAGTCTAGTGACCTTTGGAATAATAGACGCTACAAGCATTTGACTTTAGAGCACTGTGTTCTGAAAAACTTCATTACTTGAAATCCCATTAAATATAGTGAATAGAGTCTGGGTTTTTCTAAATATCGATTATTAAGACTAGTTATAATGGCTTTTTAATAATTAAAATTCATTTTTAATTAATCAATTAATTTTCTGATTTTTAGAAGCCAAAGTACGAATTGGATTCGCCATAAAAAGGACGCATCTCACATTGTTCGAATTTTCCTCTACCTTCACACAAAAAAATAATAATAATAACGTAAAATCCTAACGCTAAGAAAAAAACTAAAAAATTTTCCTTGATTATTTTTAAATATATAATAACAGTAATATTAGGCAAAAATCTAGTTTCCCGAATATGTTACTTGAATTAAGTTTAAATGTTGAGAATCCTCTATATTGCTAGAAAAAAATTAAAAACATTATCGCATTGTTTATTTCTTTATAACACCATACAAATCATTAAATCATTAAATATGAATATTGTTTTTAACTAAAACTAATAACATTATTCGCAGCTTTATTAATTTGCCCGATAATCTCATTTAAAAGGATATCACTTTTTGTAGCAAAATGTTTAGTTTTCGTTGTTTTATTATTAGCTATAAAATTGAATTGCACTTAGCGTCCTCCGCTGATATCCTAATAAACTAGCCCATTAAGCTATAACGAAAACGGGTAGTTTGATAGTAGGGGGCCCCACCATGCCTATGACACCTCAATGTTATTCTATACTCAGTGGTAAATAATATTCATAACATAATAACATTCTACATACAATAATAAATCTATATATATATATATATATATATATATATATATATATATATATATATGTATATATGTATATATATAAATTTTTTTGATCATAAATGCTCTTGTAAAACTATAAAATCATTTTAAGTGATATTTCTGCATACTTTGATACATCAAACTTCTGGATGTGTGCATTGTTCCTAATATGCAGAAATTTAAATTTTAAATCCTAAAAAAATAAATTTTGATTCCTTCATGATCGATAAGCCAATTTTAAGAGCACCAAGCATTATTCTAAATTATATAGAAGGTGTTATTTACTTATCTTAAGTATTTTTTCCTAAACCGTTTGCTGTAACTTTCCTTATGATCAAAATTTTTTTCTAAAGGTGAAAATCAATTGAAATAAAAAATAAAGTTTGCAGAAGGATTCATAGAACATTAGTCAGGAAGAAGGCCGAAAATACTAGTACTGATAAGAAGACATATATAGGCAAAAGAAAGGAATATCTGTAAGGACGAGGATGTAGAAGAAGACAAGGTGAGGGTCTAGGCATTCCCTAAGGTGTTTCCGTGGATTAATGACAAAGGGATGTTTGTAGCATGCCATTCGAAAGAAATATCTAAAACTCGATAGTTATCCAGGGTTGAGGTCAAAAGCCATGAATTTATAAAAGATGGTAAGGCCGAAAAAAACTGAAGTACAAATTGAACTTCAAGTAGGTATATCAGATTAAAAATTTAATTTAATAAACATTTTTTAATTCGTTGATTGATTTTTTATCCCCAAACTTTAGTATTTCGTAGTTAAGTGATAGCGATTTCTTTCAAAATTCAAATATCAGTTTAAACTTAGAAAAATCAGAAAATTTCAAAAGTCATTTACGATTATTTTTACTTTCACTTACCTATATATGAAATATATAGTAAGTGGAAGTATTGCGATCGTGGAAAAATTCGACTTCCGGTTTTCAACGGAAATACACGTTTTGGGGTCCCCTGAGTCGAAATGACCAAGTCCCGCGAAATGGTCTGTGTGTGTGTGTGTGTGTGTGAACAGACTAGCTCAAAAACTATAAACCGTGCGATCCTGAAATTGTGTATTTAGTGTAGGTATATGCCCGCGATGTGACAGCATAAATTTCATCAAAATTACTTAAAGGGAGGGGGTACTTTACTTAATAAATTTTGTAACATTTTCACGTGTTTTTTTTATTTACTCAAAAACGGCTCTAACGATTTTGATTAAACTGAAAATTTCATCTATTTATATGCCCGAAATATGACTGTAAAAATTTCATCAAAATTGATTAACCAGAGGGGGGACTTTACTTAATAAATTTTGTAACATTTTCACGTGTTTTTTTTATTTACTCTAAATCGGCTCTAACGATTAACAAAAATAAGATATGAATATAGAAAAATGTGTGACTTTGGGAAATGATATTTAGCAAAACACGTCAATTTCTAATCTAAGTAAGTTGGTAAGTGAAAGTTGTGTGTTGCGCGCACGCACCAGATTTTTTTTTTTTACAGGTGTCCAAATGAAGTCAGCGGAGCCAGTTGCCCCTGCAAAAGATTTCTTGGCTTACACGATGATCCGAGGAATCAAAAAATGAGGTTTCAGTTCTTTCACAGCGCTGGAAAGGAACTCGATGTTCAACCCGTTTCAGGGAGTCTAAATTATGGTGAAGTAAATAATTCCATTATACAAAGCCGTTAGCTCAAGTTCCATCGTTCTATCACATCTTCATTTTAAAATAACAGCATTTATAATAGTAGTCAGTTTTCTTGTTGACCAAACGCGTATTTTTAGCTATTTCAGTGCTCTGCTTCAAATCGAATATCCCCTCTTTAACTCATCCTAGAACATTTTTATAAAGAACAATCTCTTTAGTAAGATCTGTAGTTTAATAAATGTCATAACAAGTATGAACTTAAAAATAAGTATAACCATTCATGTACCCCTACAAATTTCCAAGCGGTAATTAAAAAAAAACGAGTTTTCAAAAAATCTATTTACCAGAAGGCAGATGACTAAGGGTTTGCAATTTTTTTATTTGATAAATAAAGGTGGGTTCTCCGAATTCACAAGGTTTCGAGATGTGGACTTGCACGGTTTTTTATTTTTAAATTCTTGAAATTTCCAAAATGTCAAAAGTTTAAAGAATTAATTTCTCTGTTAGGCGTAAAAATAAAACTTTGAAATTTGGCCCAGATTTAGGTCTGGGATAGTGGATTAAACTGTCAAAATTTCATTTCCTGGACACGGACAGAAAATAATACAGGCTGTTTAGTGCTTTGAATTTAATACTTATTTTAGTACTTTTCAATGTCTTATATCCTTGCAATTAGTTGAGTCCACAAAATGAAATTTTGACAGTTTAATCCTCTATTCAGGAACTAAATCTGGCCTAAATTTCAAAATTTTATTTTCTTGCCCAACAGAGATATAAAGCATTAAACTTTTAAAATTTTGGAAATTTCAAGATTTCAAAAATTTGTATTAAAAAAACTGTGCAAGTCCACAGCTTGAAACTTTGTGAATTTATAGTGCCTACCTTTATCTGTCAAATAAAAAAATAACAAACACTTAATCATTTGCCTTCTTGTAAAAAATAATTTTTGAAAATCCGGTTTTTTTAAATTACCGCTTGAAACTTTGAAGGGGTACATGGACCGTAATTCTTAGTTTTAAGTACATAGTTGTAATGACATTTATTAAAGGTCAGATCTTTCTTAAGAGATTGGTCTTTATTTGAATATTCTAGGATGAGTAAAGGAGGAGATATTTGATTTGAAGCAGAGCACTGAAATAGCTAAAAATACGCGGTTTTTCGAAAATAATATGGCCTCCATTGGAAAAATAAAAATTCAAAAAATAAACCAATTGCACTTTTGTACTCCTGATGCATTGTTCTTTCAATGGTAAAAATATAAAAAAAAATAAAAATGTTGAAGCAACTCGATTGGACCACTTCAAATGGATTGACCCATTGGTGAGGGAGACTGAGCAGACCCCCGCCATGCCTAAGGTATTACTGCATTAGTAGTATTGTATTACTCTGAGGGAACGCCATATATATACACATATACATACCTTGATAGTATTTATTTTTAATAATTAATGATAATGAATCTTATTGTAAAATAGCATATTTGCTTTTTCATGAAAAAAGGACATGAACCCACAGGATCTTCCAAGTAAATAAGGGTTGAAAGGTTATGAGTGAACTCTGTGTTGGGAGTATAACGACCGAAGGTAGGTTAGGTGCTATATATACACACAGAAACCTTCCCTCCGTTTGCTGCCTCCAAACATTCCTCCTTTGCATTACCTCTTATATAGTTTTGCTAACCGAATTTCCGAGTTAAATATATTTATATATTTAGGACCCCACGTGTGGAGTCTATATTATCTATTAGGTGGAATAGATTGTTTTCTTATTTGTCTCATATACAGCTTTAATATTATAGTAAGTGAATTAGAATTATTTCCATTAGTATTTACCATGATACTGTTTAAAGAAATACCTGTACATGATTATGAAAATATTTATTTTTTGTAATTATCTTTGCATACAATTTTACGCTCAATCAAAATTAAAATTTTTTTTTTTTTTTTTCTCTTTATACATTGATTCGCACCTGTCAGCGATCGGCGACAATCAGCGAATTCGTGGTCCGCAGCAACGCATTAAAACGTATGGCATTAAGACATGGGGAAAGGAAGGTGCTCAGCAGCACCTCTTTCCGGGCTTGATACTAATTCAGGTGAGGAGGTCTCTCATCCAGCTTCTTTTCAGCCGCCTTCCAACAGGCATGTCAGCCGTGGCCATGCGGTTAATCAATCTGTTGTTGTGTCCTTCCAATTTAACAAAAAAGCGTGAGTAAAGCGTTCGTATGTGTTGTTGGATAGTCGGTTGTTGTAAGTCCGTATGTAGAGTTTGGTTACTTACGTATCTGGGAGCGTCCGTAATTAGTCTCAAAATTTTTGATTGGAAAGTTTGCAATTTTTGTAAGTGCGTCTTTTTAGCTGAGCCGAAAATTTGTGAGGCGTATGTCCAAATGGGTTTAAGTAAGTAGGTGTATGTATTCAGTTTTTGTCTGATTTTCAATTTAGAAGATTTAGAAAAAGTGAGTAAAGTATTTTTAAACGTATGTTCAGTGTCTTTTTCTTCATTTTGACATGTGGGCCCCAAGTCATCCTTCTGTCGAACAGAAGTCCAAGGTAACGTACAGTGTCTGTCTGTGGAATTTGGTCGTCGCCGATGAAAACTGGGGGGCAAGTATCTCGTCTGAGTGTGAAAGTTATGTGTTGTGATTTATCGTGATTTAATTTCATTTTCCAGAGTGAGTACCATTTTTGTAATTGAAGTAAGTGGTTCTGTATATTCAATGAGGCAAGTCTAGGGTTATGATGTCTTGATAAAATTGCTGTATCGTCAGCGTAAGTTGCAGTCAAAATTTTAGCGTTGGTAGGTATATCGTGAGTATATATGATGTAAAGTAACGGAGCCAGTATTGATCCCTGCGGAACTCCTGCTAAGATTGGTCGGATTGAAGAAATCTCTGACCCTTGCCGGATAGAGAAGAATCTGTCGGAGAGGTAGGATTGGAGTATAAGGTAGTATGTATGGGGTAGTATGGTTTTAAGTTTGAAGAGAAGCCCCTGCAAGTGCCAGACTTTATCAAATGCTTGGGCGACGTCCAGAAATACACCAGTTGCGTATTGTTTTTGCTCTAGTGCTCCAGCAATGTAGTCAGTAACTCTGTGTAATTGTTGTATTGTAGAATGGGAAGAACGAAAACCGAATTGATGGTCTGGTATTATATTGTTTTCTGTCAGTATGTCAACTAATCTTTTGTATAGTAATTTTTCGAACAGTTTAGAACAAATAGGAAGAAGACTGATTGGTCGGTATGATGATGAATTGTATAAGTCTTTTTCTTTTTTGTGAATCATTTTGATGAGAGAATATTTCCATTGAATGGGGAATTTAGTAGTCCTGAGTATACAGTTGTATATTGTAGTAAGGAACACTAGAGCTTTCTTAGGCATTTGTTGGAGCGCCTCGGCTGTTATTAAGTCATAACCGGAGGCTTTTCTTTTGGGAAGGTGTCTGATGTGGTGAGCTACTTGTAAAGGAGTAAAAGAAGGAGGGGGTGGTGTCAATTGTAAAGAGATTTCGAGAGTGTCAAGTACAATAGATTCATGTTCTCTGTTTGTGAACTCAGTGAGTGGAGTAAATACTGTGGAAAGGTGATCAGCAAACAGTTCAGACTTTTCCCTATCCGACACTGCCCACGAACCATCTTCTTTTCGCAGGGGTACTGACACCTCTCGATGCTTTAACAAATTCTTAGTATGCTTCCACAAACTCCCATCGTCCATCGATAAGTTTGATAAGTAAGTATCATAGTTTGTCTTGTTTATTTTTTTGATTTGTCGTTTGAGTTCATTATTCAGTTTGTTAAAAAATTTTCTGTCTGATGGTAGTCTGTTAGTCTGCCACACCTTACGAGCTCTTCTCTTTGCTCTGATCAAGTCCCTTACATACTGTGGGTATTTGGGTAGGTGATTTTCACTTGATGCCCTTGATATTGTTGACGACCAAGCGGCCTTTTGGACACTTTTAATGAATGTTTCCACAGCCTCTTCTAATTCCTCTGCAGTTTTAATAGAGCCTGGAACTGAAAGTGCGGAATCTAGAAATGCTCTATAAGCATCCCAATCAATCGCTCCGTAGATTAGCTTTGGTGGTCTTAGTGCCTTGTTGGGCTCATCAAGAATAACCAGCTGTACTGGGGAATGATCAGAGCAAAGATCCGAGTTCGAATTTATTGTGTAAGGTATGGTCCGTAGTCCTTTAGTAATGAAAAAGTCTAGTAGGTCTGGAGTTTTCCGTTGTGAAGTTGGCCAATAAGTAGGTGTGTCAGGTGATATGGTGTCTAATGAAAGTTCGTGGATAGCAGCCTTCAAGTTTCTTCCTCTAGGTGTGCAAAGCCGTGACCCCCAACATTGATGCTTTGCGTTGAAATCACCGCCTACTATAAAGCATCTTCCTAGGCTCCGAAAATAGTTGCAAAACATCGAAGGTGTTAGTACGTATCTAGGAGGACAATACACCGAAGCTATGGTTATTGTATGATGTTTTGTGTGTAGTAGTATGCCTGTGGTTTGAATGTCAGGTGTAGTTGGTAAGTACAATGGGTTATGTGAGAGTGATGTCTTTATCAGTATCGCTGTACCGCCATGAGCTGTGTTGTCTGGGTGATCTGTTCTGTATGTCATGTAGTCAGAAATTCCAAATCTAGTACGTGGTGTAAGGTGCGTTTCTGTAATCAGTGCTATGTCTATACGTTTTTCGTGTAAATATATGTCCAATTCGGTTTTATGTTGGGTTAGTCCGTTAGCGTTCCACAGAAGGATTGACAGAGAGCCCACAGTTAGCTGATTAGGGGCCATTTGGAGGGCATAGGCTTTGAGTTAGCTGCGTGAGCTGTTGGAGGAGACTAAAAAGAGGCTGGATGAGGGTGTTAAGACCGTTCAACACCTGAGATAGTTGGGCTGGGATATAATAATCGGCTGAAGTTGACTGCTGGGCAATATCATGTCGAAAGCCAGGCGAAGGTTGTATATGAAGTGGCGATTCTTCAGACTGTTGAGCTGATCGTTGAGACTGCGCCTGATTTTGCCGGTGAGATGGCTTCCACTGATGGGCAGGTGGCTGTTGCTGTGGTTCCTTATCTTGCTGGGATTGAATGTTCCCCTTAGCAGGTGCTTTTAGGATTGGGAAATCTTTTGGGTTGATTGAAGCGGGCGGAGTCCCAGATTCCCGTTGGTGAAGACGACTTCTCAGTTTCTTCTGGGCTCTAAGGTCTTTGAGCATTTGACATCCACGATAATTGGCGGGATGATCGCCTTGGCAGTTGGCACATTTCGCTGGGGTTTCTCTTGGTTTATTACAAGAGGCGGTTTCGTGCCCTTGCCCACATCTTACACAGCGCGGTGAATAGTTGCAATAGGACCGAGTGTGACCGTATTGTTGGCACCTTAAACATTGTGGTATATTTCTCTTCCTTCGAGGTTCCTCAATTTTAATTTTAGTATAAAATAAAGTATTTATATCGAATATTTTTTCATTGAACGTGGCTTTACTAATATCAACAAAAAACATTGGGAGAGGTCGTTTGAACCTTGAGATTGCGTTTGTGATATTCACTGCTTCATACCCATATTTTTGTAGATCGTGCCTAATTTCTTCGATGGGCGTACTGTGATGTAAATCCTTAATTACTACGCGTGGATTTTTGTCCTCTGGAAGCTGGTAAGTGTGAGATTCAGCTCCACAGTTCCTGAGGCAGGTGACTAGCTTTCTGTAATCGTTAGGGGTGTGGGGATAAACAGTTACTCCCTTTGATGTGCTTTTGAGGGTAAACGAATTAGGGCTGGAATGTACATGTAAGTATGAGACCAAAGCCCCATAATTTGCTACATTACTAATAAATATCGGCGGTGGTTTCAGGTTAGGTTGAGGATTACTAGTTTTCACTTGACTTGGTGCATTAGAAGTTGAGGATTCGTCAATTGTATTTTCTAGAGACTGAAAACTATTATTTAACGGTACCTCAAATTCGGTCCTCTTCTGCTTCCTTGGATCCCGGTCGGCAGCAATGTTCCTCTTCCGGCCCGTTACTACCTCCCAGGCAGTTCTCGCATTGACCGCTTCGACGTCCTCGTTGCAGTCCATAGCCGCCGCTTGGGTTACTACGACTTCGTTCGGACAAGCGGCAAGTTCCGCCTCACTCATTGTTTCTTCTTGAAACAAACACTATATCGTTTGGATTCTTCTTGCAATTTACGAAATAAATGAGTCTTAAATTAAAATTTAAAGCAGGTTATTTAAATTAAAGGTTACTTATAATTTTATTCAATTATTTTTATTACGAACAAATGAAAATATTTCTAATATAAAATTTTCGTATACTTTTTTTTTAAACTTTTTATTAAGTGTTTCGATAAAAGGCGAGAACGATTCAGAATGAGGAAGATGAAATTATCAGATAACATCCCTTAAATTTTTTTTTTCATTGTTATAATATGACAATTTCATTTTCCTTTACCGTGTTGTTTCCTTAAATCAATATAAGTTTAGACATATTTAATAGTATCAACGCCTAAAGCTCTGAGTTATCGCAACTTTTAAATAAGTTCTGTTGTTACATTTGTAAGATAATATTTATCACTGAATAATTAATGCTGCTGAATACCAAATAAAAATAAAATATATAGTAAGGGGAAGTATTGCGATCGTGAAAAATTTCGACTTCCGGTATTTTTATTACGAATTATCGTAGCATCGCATTCAAGTAAAACATTCACTAAGTACAGGGTGGATCAGAGGAAACGTATTGTTAAGTTTTTATGAAAACTTAAAGAATTTTTATATTATAAAAATTTGGTTTTATGTTTGTTTCTTTTCTAGAAGATTATGGTCTTACTTTTGAAATTTAAACACGCTAACTTTTAGTTAATTATTCATTTCTAAATGATTAAACTCTCTAAACATTCTAAATATGAATTTGGTTTTATGTTTGTTTCTTTTCTAGAAGACCTCCTCTCCTCCAACAACAGGAAGTTCATCATCAACACAACTTTCCAAAGCCTAGAACGGATGCTGTGTTCAACGCTGAGGCCATAGTTTCCTGTCTTCTCTTCGCCGCCTGCTAGCCTGCAGGCGAACTCACTTCGCAGTCAGGATCAGCGCATTTCAAGAGTGATCAACTTTGTACTTGTATCTCTCATCGTAAATATATCAAACAACAATGTTCCTTAATATACTAAATTAGTATGTATTTCTTTTGTTAGCTGGCCAGCTATTTTCAATATTGTAACTTAGAAGTTAGATTATATTTCATTGCAGATTTATGAATAATTTTTGTAATTAGATTTATTTTATGTGTATACTACAACAAATTTTATGTTCGGAACATTTATTCTTTTTATAACTTTCATGCACAATTGTGAGCTGAGCTGGGGAACCCTGCAGAACTGGCAGATAGCTGAAAAGCAAAACTTGTTATCCAGTCTACCATCATTAGTTTGCACCTCCCAGCGCAGGACACAGCATCTCCAGCTGGCTTCTGCTAAACATCTCGCTAATCCTCAGGGGTGCAGTAGCAAACGTCCGGCTTTCTGTCAGGTGAGTGCCAGTTTCATTAACCCTAGGTTAAGTCACCACTCCCCTTGGCTCAGTCTTACTATTGGTTTATTTACAGTTCGCAACAGTGTTGGGTCCTCCCCCAGTTTTGGCCGTTTCACCACTGTCTTAATTACAAAAACCTGTGGTCACTGGTGGACTGTGGCAGAGGAAGAGCCACCCATTTATAGTTCAATTTTATTTTTCTTTATTGTAATAAATTGCAGGATTTTTATTTTATTTTTGGTTCTTTTTCTTACCTGGAATCCCAACACGTATATTTTTCACTAATGAATGACTGGGACCCGGTTTGATAAAAATAATAAAAACAAGCATTGAGCGACAGATTTTTAATGCATTTTTGAATCCTGGGCCCTATTTTGTTTGAAGAGGAAGGAACTGTAGTTACTGTGACATCAGCGCGCTACGTTGAAATGCTAAACAACTTTTTTCGTCCAGAACTTGAAAGGCGTCAAGTGAATATGAGAGAAATATGGTTCAGCAGGACGTTGCCAAAGGTGACAGGGCGAGAGCATCTATGGAAGTGGTTCGACAAATGTTCCCAGAACATGAGATTTCGAAATATCGAGATGTTCACTGGCCTCCTGGCTCACCCAATTTGTCGATATGCAACTTCTTTTTCTGAGGATATTTAAAATCAAGAGTCTACATTAACAAGCCTCGCACAATCGACGACCTGAAGTATTCCATTCGTCAGGAAATGAAATGGAGTTGAGAGTCGAGCGTAACTTTCAGGACGCCATCTCCAAGCATTATTTTTTGAACCTAATTAATGTATATTTCAAAACTGCATTAAAAAATCTATCGCTCAACGCTTGTTTTTATTATTTATATCAAAGCGGGGCCCAGTCATTCAATAGTGAAAAACATGCGTTTCTTCTGCTCTACCCTGTACTGTTACCCAGATAATAGATCACATGCTAAGATAAATGTAGCAAGAGCTATTCTAGGACTAGTATAAGGTAAACTATACGAGTATGGTCGGCATCCTAGTTTCAGCCGATATAAAATGTTCCACTGTGAATTGATAGAACTGTAATCTAGTAAAGGGGAATATACAAATCACCCATCCATTTAAATATCACAACCATTATATGAAAAAATGTGATTACATAGGTCGTGTTTAGTAATAGAATCGATTGTGTGCTGAATAATTTAGCATTTCTTTTTTAATATTTGCTAAAAGACATCTTAAGTGTATTGAGGAAACTTTGTAAATAGCGATAATAATGTAAAAACCGGTATTATATTACATTGTCATGCAAGAATATATATTTATGCAAACATATATTTTCCAACTCATCGATATTCGAGGCGGGTAGCACTTGTGCAAGGAGTTTCCGCTCTAAGGTCAAAGATCCCATAAATCAGAATATATTGAAGAGTTCATATGTTGCATAAATCTGAAAAAGATTCAGCCAAGATTGAGCGTTTTATCACCAAAAAGTGATACAGAGGAATATCAATGAAGAAGAAAATTTATATGATTCGGACAGCTCCTCGAAAGTGTTTATGAACTCTTAGTAGGTTCTAAACATGCCGACTGAAGTTCGTTGCATATCTTTACTGACCCACGCACCCTAACAAGTATATTTACAATATTTTATATTTATGTTATGCTGAGAGCCAACCTTATTTTTTTATATTTCTTAAAAAATTATTAAGTTTCCATATTAATCATAAATATTTTACTTACAACTATAGCTATGGTTTAATAATAAATAAATATTGAATTGATGAAGAATTTTCGGTACTTTTTTTTTATTACTCAAGAATATTTTCGTCTTGATCGACATTTGTTTTAACTTCGAAAAGAATCACTTTATGAATATTTTCCTCGTCATCCTTTCTCCAGGCTTTAGTCATCCAAGCCAAGATATTAAGGTTATTGATAAATTTTTGAATAATCATTCACATTTATCCATAATTCAAATATCGCTAGTTGAAGCTCTCCTTTTGGAAAAAATTGTCCTATAGAAGGAATGACCAAAAATGAAATGTATGGTCCACGCCCGATGGGAATACTGCAGTTGGAAAATAACCCTTAGTGGTCCCTTGTGTACACTGGACCGCTTTCATTAGCTTTAACTTCTGCTCTTCCGCATAAAACTTTTTCCATCCTATTCTTCGTTTCCTGATTTTTGTTCTTTTTTTCTTTCTCATTTTTTTAATTATGTTGTTTGTCCCGCGATTATGTAGAATATAACTACTTAGATATTGATGCGTTGGTATTTCATAAAAATAAACAAACAAAATAAACAGGAAGAGTTTCGTTTTACAATTACATTTCCATACATTAGCATAATGGATATCCAAGCATCCGATGTAGATGGATTGGATTATTTTTTAAAAGTTTGCTGAAAAAATAGAAAACATTAAGGACAAAAAAAAAACACAATCAACATCAACAGGCTTCGATGGCAGACCTCACACTACTCACAATTATTTTTAAATACCTATTTCAAATAGAACAGAAAGGGTCACATAATTTTAAGATACCGTAAGCAAGATCTAAAAATGATGAGGATGGACAAATATTGGTTCACATAATTCAACTATAATTAATTATATGTGATATAATAATTGGACCAAATCTGAAACCATTTTATAAAAGGGGCTGGTTGATAAAAATAATATTGGCTAAACATTTACAACCAGCCAAATAATAAAATAAGATAAAATTAATTATAAAATAAAAAGCCGGAACAAGTGAATGAATTGTTATTCCACCATATTATTCATAACATGAACTACTTTTAAGGAATTTAAACCCTATCAAAAATCCTTACATCATTTGGAAAAATCTTAATTCAATATGGGAAGTTCTGAACTATTTTTTGAAAAAAATCCCAACTTGCTTCCAAATTAAGTTCTAAATTAGACTAGGAAATGCTGTAGTTAGGAGTTATCCACCTGGAAGCCGTCTAAACGAAGTATTTACATGCCATAAAAGCAAATAACAGACCCCGTGGTAGGAAGAAGTAGATTGATAATTAAAATTATTATTGGAACGCAATAAACCACGATAGGTGGACGTGTCAAAACCTTGTTAAGATACACGAAGCGAACTGAAAAAAAAAATTAATACGGAAATGACAGGGTAATATGGAGGATAAGGAAGAGCTTAAATATTGAGACCATAATTTTTTATTTTATTTAATGTTATTAATTCCTATGACTGCGTAATTATTAATGTTAATGTTAGCGAACCAAAATTCGAAAAAACATTAAATATAAATGGGAAATTTTATCGAAATTGGACAAGCGGAACCACCACATATTTCAATTCCAGTTCTGTGCCAGGAAGCACCCTTGTGAAAAATAAAGAGAGGTGCACACTACCCCCCCCCCCTCGATGGAATTGCCAGAATTCCACCAACAAGAATAAAATAAATCACTTATGGGTGAACTGAGTACTGAATCTAACCTTTTTCTTCTTATGAATTTTTCCAATTAATTGAACATACATGCATTGAAGTCACGAATACGGCTATAATATCATATAACATCATAGCTGTTGGTTACTGTTATCGAAATCGAATCTTAATGTGTTACAAATGAGAGTTGTTGTTATCGATGGTACAAAATAAATAAAAAACATCAACAATAAAAGTAAGAAGAAATAAAATAAAATAAGTCACAAAAAATACAAGGATTAGAATATTTTTCTGGCTCGAGCCTTCAATGCGATAGTATCGTCCACACGTTGTTCAGTTATCTTTTTCTATTACAACTTCTTCTACATACTGTTGACTATATATATAGTGAGTACTCATAGCCTTTTAATTTTTATCCAAAAATAAAACCAACATTAAGCGGTTTGAATTATTTAACCTACAGTGCGTAATTTATTTTAAATATTAATAGAAGAATTACAGCCTAGCGACCGGTTGTTTGGTACTGGAAGAGATAAGAAGGCTCCAGTCCCCACCACACCCGTCCATTCACTACTATCCCCACCACAACCGTCTTCGTTAATCCGATTGCTTCGAACACCTCACAATGACACAGTGTCTGTAAAGCCCCCGGTCTGTAAAGCCGTAATAACGAGAGAAGACAAACTTTCCCTCGCATGCGCGCGCTGCAAGATTTTATTTCATGGGAGATGCTGCAACTTAACGGAACCCGATATGACACAATTAAAAAATAAAAACCAGTGGTACTGTAAAGGCTGCACGACTTCAAACGTAGAGTATCGCATTACACCCAGTAAAAATATGGAAGAAAATATAATTGCAATTTTAACAGAAATCGGAAAATGTCTGATGAAATAAAAGATATTAAAAATTGCATGAACATGCAAGGAGACATAATGCTCGATAACTCAGAAAGACTGAAATCAATTGAGGATCTTTAAAAAAAAAACAAGAAGAAATAATAGAAAAACTGCTAACTGAAAACAATAATCTTCGAAATAAAATAAAAACTATGGAGGCTAAACTAAACCAAGCAGAGCAGGCCTACCTCACCAACTCCCTAGAAATAAGGGGAATACCACAAAAATCAGGCGAAACGCCCGAGGGCATTGTCTGCTCTATCGGAGCCGCCCTAGATGTTAAGCTCACCGCTGACGATCTCGATTTTGTGCAGAGAAAAAGGACCAGAGAAGAGGACCCACGCCCACCCGAGATTGTCGTGCGTTTTGTACGACAGTCAGTCCGAGACGAGATGATTCGATTCCGGAAGGTGAAAAGGGACTTCACGACTAGGCACCTTGGCTGGGATAACGATGAAAGGATCTATGTCAGCGAGGAAATGTCAGCGGGCAATAGACATCTCTACTGGTTGGCGAGACAGAAGAAAAGCGCAGGAAAAATAAAATACGTCTGGTTTGCCAGGGGCAGGGTTCGCTGCCGGCGAGAGGATGGCTCCCCAGTGGTTATCATCACTAAGGAGGAAGACATCGAAGCAATACAATGACTCATCTGCGCCTGTCACCCTGGAATCCGGACCACTTTTTTACCCTCTATTTCGTCGACGTGCAAATATTCTCACATTTTTTCATTTTTCTTGTTTTATTTGTTTTCCATCTCATTTTATCACCTAGGCAACATTTTCTTTTATTTAACAGCCATAGGCCTCAATAATTATCTCTTTATTCTATTCAGTCAATTTTCTTTTGATAAAGCCTCAAGCATACATCACTGTGCCTTTTCAATCCAACCCCTAAATTCCTTTTCCTTTCGCAGATCAATTCCTATCAATCTACCCACATGAGTAACATCTTATTATCTTGCCACGTTAATTCCCAATCCCTTCCAGCCGACTACGACGAGTTCCTAGATCATTTCCTCCACAACTTCTATCACATTATCGCCGTCTCGGAAACCTGGCTTAAACCAGAAATCCCATCTTTTTCTTTATCCATTCCTAATTACTCTCTCATCCGTCGCGATCGTGTGAACCGCGGAGGTGTTGGTCTTTACGTTCGTGACGGCTTGAGAGCAAAAATCCTCCTAGAATCCCCCTCTCTCGAAAGCCCTCACCTGGAGGACCTTTTCGAAGAAATTTCCTTTTACACCATTTCCCTGCTCTACGTAATAGTTTACCACCCACCACATGTCTAGTTCGATCCATCCTTTGAATCCACCCTATTCACCTATATCCCGTTATATAGTCACGTAATAACCGCTGGTGATTTTAATACCAACTTGCTCTGCGATTCTTCCGATAAATGTTACCTTATGGACCTCATTCACTCTCATGACCTGTTTTTAGTACCCTACCAGCCTACCCACCACACTCAGTCCACTAGCACTTGGCTAGACCTTTTTATAATAGACTCCTCCCACAACTTACTGTCCTTCTCACAGCATCCAATAACCTTTCTATCAAGTCATGACCTCACCCAAATCTCCAATAACATTCCAGCACCTAAACTCATCCCCCGTTTCAAGTCCCTACGGAACCTCACCCAATCTTCCCTACGATATTCCCTGCCCTTCTACACATATATAATTTCTCTCGATAAAATTCTTGCTTCCAGGAAGCCTGGAAAAAAGTTATAGTCCGTCAGTTAAATAAAGTGCCTGTTCCCTCTTCAGCTTCCGACTATAGACCTATTTCCATTCTCTTTAACCTATCCAAACCGCTCGAAAGAATCGTCCACTCCCAGCTCAATGATTTCCTCGAGCGGAATGCTCTCCTCAATCCTCTTCAATCTGGATTTCGCACCCATTACTCCACACAATCTGCTCTACTCAAGATTACTCAGGACCTTCAATCCTCCATAGACGAAACTAAAATGACCTTCCTAATTCTCTTCGATTTCTCAAAAGCGTTCGATATCGTCAATCATGAGATCCTCCTTTCTAAACTCCAAAACCTTTCCTTGTCAAACAGCGTCTTAAAGTGGTTCCTGTCCTTACGTTCACAAACAGTTCATATCCCTGATAAACCTCCTTCCTCATCTCTTTTACTAACACGCGGCGTTCCACAGGGGTCCTCACTTTCAACAACACTCTTCTCTGTGTACATTAATGATCATCCGAATTCCATCACCCATTCAAAATACCACTTATACGCCGATGACCTCCAAATTTACTTATCTTTCCATCCTAACGAGATGCTAGAATCAATCCAAAAATTACAGGAAGACATAGATAGCATAAACGCCTGGGCAGAAAAAAATGAATTGAGTCTAAATGGAGAAAAACCAAGGCTATCCTGATCGGCTCCAAGCATCTCATTAATTCCCTTTCTTACTACCCACTACTTTACCTCAAAGGCCAACCTATTCATTTCCATCCCCATGTCAGAAATCTTGGAGTGATCTTTGACCAGCATTTGTCGTGGTGTAACCATATTTCCCAAATCACTAGAAAATCTATCGCTATCCTCAAACAGTTCCGCAGATTTCGTGATTGCATGTCCTCCAAAAACCGTCAACTTCTTGTTTCCTCTCTTATATTTCCCTATTTTGATTATGGCTGTCTTGTATACGGGGGACTGTCTGGTATGCATGAGGCGAGGTTAAAGAGACTAATGAATTGCTTCTTTAGGTTTATCTTGGTGTCCCCAGGCGCTCCCACGTCTCAAGTTACTATGCTGAATTGAAATGGCTCTACCCGGTTTTTCGGCGGCAATATTTCCTTGGTGTATATCTTTTCCGAACGTTCAGAATTAAAAAACCTCTGTATATCCTAAATTTATTTACACCTTGTTCCTCCATTCACTCCCTAAATACCAGATCTCAAACCTTAAATCTATACATCCCTTCCTACCGAACTGCCTCCTTTACAAAATCATTTATCATCCGTGGTGCCTCCTTTTGGAACTCTTTACCCGTTTCTATCCGTAAAAATGCATCCCTTACATCTTTAAAAACCCAATTATTCCTTCACCTCCTTAATATTCAAACTACCGCAACTATGAATATAATAATGAAACCTGTTTTAATTTGCAATACTTATCTGTGTTTGTATACATAAATCTTGTTTCTCTTTTATTTATTTTTTTAAGTTCAAATGGTTGAAAACTAGTCAACTTATATTCTAATTTCTTATGCTATTGTTTTTTTGTTCAATGAGACTCACTTTTATTTTATTTCTTTAATTAACAACTTTGTTCTAAACTAGCCAGACAAATGACTCTGGATTTGTACATATTGCTATTCTTAGGGGACATGACGTCCCAGATTAAAAATAATTTTTCTTCTTCTTCTTCTTCTTATTTTTATTTAATTGTTCCGTTATTGGGATTCTCTTTTACGATATTGCACTCTATTAGATTTATCACTGAGAAATAATAAAATTTATTGTCTAATTAGATTTACTTTCATTTTCATTAACTTTCCCTTTAATTTTCATAATAATATTTTTATGCGCCATTCGCCTCTCATACATGTGAAATGAATAAATGTATAAACAAAAAAAAATATATATATATAATAATAATAATAAAGAAGGTACCCACTGATTTTATTAAAAAAATCACAACAATTAACATTCATAACTGTGATTTTATACAAATACTTAAAAAAATTAACAAGGCAGAGAAATGAAAAATAAAAATTTCATTCAAGGAGAAACTGGATACGTAATTATTTTCTCTTGTGATTCTAAAATTATAAAGAATCTTTTAAGTGACATTTTATTTAACCCTTTTTATTCTTTTAGGTTTTCCCAAGGGTTATTCGACACCTGTTATTAACCCCTCTAAGGGCATTTCTTTTTAACCTGTCACCCCCATTTTTCTAATTGGTTCTACAACCATTAATAAAGAAAGGTATGGGGCAATTGTAGAAGTATAAATTATAAGTAAGATTATTTAATTTTAAACCAATTTAACGTTAGTAACGTTTTTGAAAACCAACAACTTAGGAATTATAGGATTGGTATAAATTATACCTATTACAATAAAATACTAATGCAAAAAGGGCAGTATTTTGTATTACTACATAGGTGCAAACAGAAAGTAATTTTAAAAATATCACATAGATGAATAAAATATTAAATTTCATTTTCTATTTGCGGATTCCGGACAAGCAGATGATTGTGTCAATGAAGGTAAACTACTGAGAGTTTTGGATCTTTGTTATTCCAAGTATTAAGTAGATGTCCGAAAGACAGAAAAGACTACGTACAAAGTAAAACTAAAAATCATGCTTTTGACTGAATTTTCGGTTGAAGTGAAGTCCTTGGTATGAATCAGGGGTATAAGACTAACCCAGGAGGCACAGTATGATTTATAGGGTAAACAAATATTTTTTATTTTTTTAGTGTTCCCACTTTCTGTAAAAAATATAAAAAATGTGAACTAGTCCAAATAAGTTGCGAAACCTAACTCTTTATTTAATATACATTTCATTTTTTTTTTTTTTTTTCTTGCCCGGTTATCAACGATCATCACGCTATTCGCATAAAAAGGTTTCGTGACCGCCATCTTTCTTAAATCATAGATTGGGACCTGAATCGGTATAAGGAGCCACAAATATAGCTCGCGATAGCATGGTCTATTATTTGTTTAAATTCCGAGTCAAGCACTCAATAATTGATTTCAACATACACTAAGTAAACATCTAAATATAAAGGTAAAGTTATGATTCTAACATTCATTCGGATGATTGACAATTCAGGATATGGAGAAATAGGTGTTCACATGAGGCTAAAAAAGAAGTTCGACGAACGGGGTTGGGGAAGGAATTCCAGAACTGAGTTTCACAGATCTGTGGATCGAGATCTAGTGTTTAACGGATGGATAGACGAACGTGAGTTAGGGAGGTCAAGAATAAATTTCGGAATAGAATGGCACCATGAAGGTTTGTCTTACTAATTTTTTTTCTTATAATAAGTTCACTCCATTTTAGGATTTGATTGCGCGGAACACACTAGAATCAACTGAGCTCCTAACAAAACCTTTAGCCCAAAATACAACATAGTATAATGCCCGGCGCGAAGGCACTCAGCTAGTAATCCCTGATAAATGTTGGGCAGAGAAATCAGAGAGAGAAAATAGGCTTATGGATGGCAGAGAGGGGGCTTAGGGATCGCTCAGTTATTGAGCCCATTGAGTGAGTTATCTTTCAAGTGTTCCTGCTCCCTGGACAATGGGATCAGTCAGTGTTCGCATGCCCATTGTTTCTCAATCACGCGTTCCCCTCGTTCTCGAATACCGAAAATACTCAAGTACCACTGCAAACAATAGAATTTATAAGGAGATCGCAGTTATCACTCCATAAAGTTTTAAATTTGGCTAGGTGCCCTGATAAGACTAATTAGACATTGCTATTATAGAAAGTGGGTAATTAATCATTAAACGCAACTAACTCTGCTATCCCTATCAAGATGAGGGCGTTAATGATTTAAAATTTGATTTTAAATTTTATACGTATGTACCAACCATAAAGTGATTTTAAAAGTCTAAAGGGTCAATCCATTTGAAATGGACTAGAAAAAAATAATTTGGTTGCTCGATCATTTTAGAAATTTTTTATAATTTTACCTCCAATTACGTATGGAATCAGTAGTTCAAAACAATGTTTAAAAAAATTTTAGGATCACCAGCTTCAAAATGGAAGCCATTTTTGTATCACTTTTCAGGCCGATTTTTGAGTTATTAGGCTTTCACAGAAAACTCATTTTCTCAAGACTGGTAAGCCATAGGCTAATAATTCAAACACAATTGTTTTCCTTAAAGTCAGTTCTATATTTCGTGTTATCTTTATTATTTGAATATTTTGAAGTCCAATACTTGAAAAGTGCAAAGAATTTTTAAACTTCTGATTTTTTAATTTTTTGTTAACTTTAGGCTCTAATATCTCTGGTGGGCCAGTTAATAAAAATCTCATTTTTTTACATGTTATGCTTACATGCAACATAAACCTACTCTAAGAAATTTCAACCTGTATATTTGAGTACATTGGTAGCTACAAATTTTTGAAAATGGTCATTTTCGTGCTCATTTAATAATGAAAATAAAAACTCATTTTCTCAAGAATGGTAAGTCATAGACTAATAATTCAAACACAATTGTTTTCCCTAAAGCATGTTCTATATTTCGTGTTCTGTTTATTATTTGAATATTTTGAAGTCCAATACTTGAAAAGTGCTATTGAAAACAACAGCATTAAATTCTCAAAACACCGTTTTTGATGATAAGTTTTGGGTATAAGGGCATGTACGCCAAAGCTGATTTTTGGCATGATAATAAACATAACTAAGTAGCTTTCATTAAAAGTACTCTTAACCCTCATATTCTTTACCTTATTTTTTTATGAATTTTTAAACTTCACATTTGTTAATAATTTGTTAACTTTAGGCTCTACTATCTCTGGTGGGCTAGATGATAAAAATCTCATTTTTTTCTTATGCTCATTTTTTTCTCATTTTTCATTTCTCTCTATGTTATGCTTACATGCAACTTAAACCAACTGTATGAAATTTCAACCTGTATATTTGAGTACTTTGGTAGCTACGAATTTTTGTGTTCATCTAACAATGCGTAAATTTGATCATACTTCATTAAAATTTTACTATTTGTGAATTTTTTACTTTTAATAACCCTTATTAATTGTTTTGTATTTTAATTTTAATAGACGAATAAAATGGGCGTGTAAAATTGCGAAACTTAGTAGTGAACGAATTCCGGAAAGATTAAGAAGCGCGGTGCCGAATGGGAAACGGAAGGCCGAGACGGTGGTGGGAGGATTGCGATAGGGCGGATCTGTGGAGGTTGGGTCTGGCAGACGGTCGATGGAGCGAGTGGTGGTGTCGGCATCGGATCTTCGGTTTCGTTAAGCCTCTATTATTAAATATTATTTTACTTTTATTTATGTCCAATACGAAAAAAAAAAAAAAAATTGGGTTTAATTTTTAAAATCTATTCTATTAAATTTTTATTATTTTTTTTTAAATGAAAAAGCAATTACAAATATTCTCCGTTGGACATAGATAAAATTAAAAAACAAAACAATTAATAAGGATTATTAAAAGTAAAAAATCCAAATAGTAAAATTTTAATGAAGTAAGATCAAGTTTAGGCATTTTTAAATTTGTTACAAATTCAAAAATTTGTAGCTACCAATGTACTCAAATATACTTGTTGAAATTTCTTAGAGTAGGTTTATGTTGCATGTAAGCATAACATGTAAAAAAAGAAGATTTTTATTTACTGGCCCACCAGAGATATTAGAGCCTAAAGTTAACAAAAAATTAAAAAATCTTTTAAGATTTTTTTTAAAAATTCAGAAAAAAATAAGGTAAAGAATATACGGGTTAAGAATACTTTTAATGAAAGCTACTTAGTTTGGTTTATTATCATGCCAAAAATCAGCTTTTGCGTACATGCCCTTATACCCAAAACTTATCCTCAAAAACGGTGTTTTGAGAATTTAAAGCAGTTTTTTCAATAACACTTTTCAAGTATTGGACTTCAAAATATTCAAATAATGAAGATAACACGAAATATAGAACAGACTTTAAGGAAAACATTTGTGTTTGAATTATTAGCCTATGGCTTACCAGTCTTGAGAAAATGAGTTTTCTGTGAGAGCTTAAAAACTCAAAAATCGGCATGAAAAGTGATACAAAAATGGCTGCCATTTAGAAACGGGTGATCCTAAAATTTTTTTAAACATTTATTTGAACTACTGAATCCATACGTAATTGG
Source organism: Aelia acuminata (assembly GCA_911387785.2). Classification (NCBI taxonomy): domain Eukaryota; kingdom Metazoa; phylum Arthropoda; class Insecta; order Hemiptera; family Pentatomidae; genus Aelia; species Aelia acuminata. The sequence goes on from OU426983.1 coordinate 38,157,179, forward strand.
TGGTAAAATTATAACAAATTTCTAAAATGATCGAGCAACCACCTTTGGGCCACTTCATATGAAATGACCCTAAATATAACCCTATCAAACGGTTCCTTGCAAAAAGTCTTTGACAATAAGAAACGTTGTATAAAATTAAATAATAAATATTCAAATAATTGAGTGTTTATTAAATACCGAGTCAAACCTTTACATTTTTCGGAATTACATCAAGCAATCCATAAGTGGAAGATGAAGCATATACACAGAAACTTAATAGCCATTATTCAGACATAATAAGAAAATTAGATATTAAAACTAATTGATAAAATAAAAATAGTAATGACAAACCAATGGTGTTACTATTTAAAATTAATAAGACAAAACACAAAAAAGTATGTGACTAAGATAAGAGCATTCAGTATATGTTTTTCCCTTATAATTTTTGGTAATATAAGTTTCATTATAATGATAAAAAATGACCTCTTATAATTAATAAAGAAAAATTGAAACTGACAACAAAAAAATAAAAGAATAGGGATAGGTGAAAACAATAGGAGATAATGTGTGTAAAAATATTTATATAATTTTTGTTTTATTTTAACATTTAATTTAACATTTAATAAAATTATTTTTAATTATATGGTGCAATTTTTATCAAGGTTAAAACATAACCCTGAAGATGGAAGTAATTCCAACGTAGGTTGAAAAATGTAAATATTTGACTTGTTTCTCAATAAATATGTAAATAATAAGGAATATTTGATATCTCACCACTCAATTATTTGTATATAATAGTATAATAGTGTTGATCTCCAATAAACAAGTTGAAATAAATGTATAAGATTAAATGATAAAATATTTTGGTGAATTTTCTTTCTAATAACTTGGCATTTTAGACTAGAGCTCAGCAAGACCTATTTAATTAAAAGGCTAAATAATGAAGTTTAATTGAAAGTTTTGATTTCATGTTTATTGCATTTATTGATACTCACCAATTTGTTATACAAACCAAACTACCACCAGTTAATGTGAACAGAAAAAAAAATATATACATGCATAGAATTGTAATGTAACGACTCATTGGTGCCCCTCTACAAAGGCCATCACCTCAATAGCCACTGAGTTGTCAGGAATAGAAAAGGAAGCCAGGATGGAAACATGGAATCAATAGGAAGTTTATTGTGGAAGGTCAGATATCTGGATGTGGCCAAATCGGTGACATATGGAACGAAATATGGACTTGATGGATAGTATTATTTGTGACAAAATAGAAATTATTAAGAATTTTGCTTAGGATTTTTTAATATTTTAAGAAATTTATATTTTGGTGGAACCCTGAATAGCATTCAAATTACAAAACAAAATCAAGAATTTAAAAGGATTTCATGAATTTGAATCATTATTTTATGAGACAAACAATGCAATTGAATAACATTTCCATCCAGTTATTCAACTGAGAGACAAAAAGTGATAATAGATCGCATATTTTTATTTTCGCATTGGAATGATAAATGGGCAGTCAGCAAGCAAAGAATAAAAATTGAAAACGTAGTTAATAAATGAGCCCTTTTTATTTCTTTATCTATAGTGGATAAGTTTATCAATAGTTTACAAAGCAGAAATTATATTTGCAAAATAAATTTCATAATCCTTAGCTTTTGTACACATATTGATTTCCCCAAAAGAAACGGAAGTCTGTAGTAGAGTGGCGCATCCGAATATTGACAGCCAACTTGACTTAAGTACCAAAAGGGGAACAAGGGAGCTTACACCGATCTCATCATAAAACAACTTTTAATGCGACGAGGGAAAATCCCCGAGACTAATTTTACTTTAAAAATATTGAACTTTCAAACGTAGCAAGATAATTGCCAAAACTAAAAAAGAATTTTAGTTTTAGTATCGTGTCTAGTAATATGTAGTATGAGAGCTAATTTCCGGGAGTACAGTTTCGTTGTCAGGAATATTTCCGTCATGATCTCATAATGTTCATGGGTTCATGGGTGGGGGGGAGGGGGGGTGTATTGTGGTCGAACTTCAGGTAAACTAATTCCAGTCATCTTCCTGTAGCTCTCGAGATAATTGCAGCTCGACCTGCTATAAGAAATAGTAGAATAATTAAACACATCTATTATCTTGATTCATGTTTCCAGTTCTAACAACGTTAATCCAAAAGATATAAACTAAAGATCAATTGAGATCGGTATGGTAAACATAAATCTATGTCTTCAAAACTCTCATATACATTCACTAATTATTCTCTTGAGAGTTTGTTTCAGTTTTTAGGCGTTTTAACACCAATTCATCAATTCAAGAGCCATTTTATGAATATTAGAAGCATAAAAGACATTGATCATTGAGAATAAAGTAAATATTGTTCAATATTTACTACTAAACTATTTTTAATTTCCCCAATGGCCATATGGACATAAAACCAACATCTCATAATCATTGCCATTAAGCTACGAGCCGTGATAATCCTTTAAACATCCCACAGACACTCTACATTGGTCAAGTGAAATGAGGAGGAAAAACAGACAACCTCGGACAAGGATTAGCTGTTTGGACATAACTGACAGCTAATTTAAATCCACCAGTAAAAACGCTTATAACATTTACCCCTAACAACTGAAGCACCTTTTTTTGACAAACAAATAAATAAACTTTCAACATATTTCACAAAAAAAAAAAAAGTGAAACAGGAACTTTTATTAGCTGAAAACAGTAACTAAAATGTAAAATTCACTTCTACTCACTCCTAGAAGTCCCAATAAATCAGTAAGTTAGCAATAATAATAACAAATGAAGTTTAACTAACCCGAAGGTTCGATACAGACACTACAATTCGCTCCATCCTTTTATTTATTTATTGCCATTCCTACCGTGCCTAACAGGCAATACGGTTTTGGCAGCAATTGGATGCTAGCCATTTCTGGGTAACCAACTGCTGCCTGTAAAACAATAACATCATTTTCATGAGCTGTGCACACAGCCTGCTCTTCTTATTTAAGCACCGTTCTCTTCTGCCGCTGCCCTATCTGGTGGTCTTCCTGCAGCAGGACCTCATCTCCTCCCCAAAGAGAAATGCGTTGGGCCTGCACTGGTTTTTCATCCACTCACGAAGGCCTTAAAGTGCGAGTAGTTTTCTTGGGCCATTAACTGAAGGAAACTGCTCTCAGCCAAAACGTAGAGACCTGTTTCTCTCAGCATTTTTGTCGTTAGTGTCTCATAGGCGGCACAACCCAGGACAATGTGTTCGGCGGTCTCAGGTACTCCACAGGTACATAATGCAATGCAATACAATAAATACAGGGCATAATGGATCAATATTCTTCCCGTACTCGACAAGCTTAGTAGGGAGACCCAATAATCGGGTACTAACCATTTTGTTGTTAACCTCGAGCCCACGGATGGGAAATATTTCCTCAGTGCAGCTCCCTATGGCGTCGTTATCTACCTCTGGTTCCATTGGTCAAGGGTGTACTCATGGATGATGCTCTTCCATCTCCGAGGTTCTTCATTGATCCTCGCACGCAAAGTCTCCGGTAATTCCGCCGACCCTTCCCTCATCATTTGGTGCCTAAACATGTCTTCCTGCAAGAGGAGGTCGGTAGGCACTCCTCCCGCAAGGACTTGTGCCGCCTCATGAGACAATGACTTATAGGCCCTAGTGACTCGCAGCAGAGCCATTCGTTGAATCGTAGCCAACCTGCTCTTTTGCCGGTGCGAGAGATTATATTCGCTCCATCCATCGACCACCATCCAAACCAACTTCGACAGATCTGCTGTACTCCCACCTACGCATCGTCCTACTTCTCGGACATATCCCAACAAGCAATAGTTGGATAGAAAACTGCAGAATTTTCGTTAAATTTAATATGATAACGGATTATAGATCCTTGTCCGGCTTACAGGAGCGATGGTTTTGATGAATTAAGATTCCAGGAGGAATTTCACAGAGAGAAATGAATCGTCATTTCGATTCGTAAATGTTGGAATGGTCCGATTTATTTATTTATTTTTTTATTACGAATAAAGACGGAGGACAGTCACGGTCCAAATATTATAAATATTAATGAAACTTCATTCATTTCTTATTATTACCATTCATACCTCTTCGCGTTTTCATGAATCATTCTACTTTAAGATCTTTAAACAATATCCAATAATAGGTTTTTCATTCCATCCTAACTAATATTTAATAGTTTATTTATCCCTTTCATGAAGATAAACAAATAACGGCACTCTAGGGAGAAAGGGACCGAAGGAATAAGGGCAGTAAACATGAACCCATGTTGCGCTACATGAGAAAGCCCTTTGAAGCTCTTAAAGCCTAGGACTTTAAGAAACATTAAGGGATAAGGAATACAAGGTCCATTGGGCAGAATCTGTCCGATTTTCCTATCGGTGGTGAAAATGGTTTTGATATTTTAGATTACGTCGGAATAATGATCTTTAGAAATAACTCAATAATGTGAGATAGAAGAGAACAAGTCACATTAGGTTTAATGAAAAATTAAATTATGAAATGGCCTGCACAAAGTTTTATTTTATATTAGAAATTAAAAATCCTTAATGGTAATGAAAAATTAAATTAAATTTTCTTCAAAAATTGATTTACTTTCAGCATTTACCCGAACTCAGAACTAAAGAATTCCATAAAAATAGGCAGCGAATTGTGAACTTTCTTTGGGGACTGGCAGAAACAATACATTAAGGATATATTTAAAAAATAAACTATTCCAATCTTCCAGTTTTTTAAGTAAATACTTAAATATAATCGAGTGCAGGAGGCGTATGAAATGAGCATGACAACCCGATTACAAGTCTAATCACGAGCTACTGTCAGCCTTCGTATAGCATTTGTTACGACATCAAGCCTTTCCACGAACATTAATACTTAGGATATTCTACTACTGAGAAGAAAGAAGCAAAGAATAGAATATAATCGGAGTTCAAATTTAATATCTGAATTTAGTTCAAATTTATAATCTCTTTCGAATTAAATTTTGAATGTTTAAAATTGGAAGAAATCTCTTGAAACCTATCATCTTGCTTTCTCATCGCTTGTCTGTTTGGATAATTCTCTAGATTTGTTTATTTTTTGTGACTTTTGCTCATGATTTTTATTAAATCGTTTGAAGTATGACGACAAGCGTGATAAAGATCTGAGAATTGACCTGTTCAGAATAAGACGCTGGAAGAAATTTTCAAATAATTTAAAATAATGTCGTTCAGGAAACTGAATGAAACAGGGAATATGTACATTGACAAAAAAAAAGAAAGCTATGTATACACGCTCTTTTGGGTAGCATTAGGCTATAAGTGTGACCGCATCAAACGAGTTACTGTTACGAAGAGTAAGGAGGTCAGGTCAATAATACATTTTTCAAAGGTCTAAATTTAGGTACTGAATTTTATCAGCCCTTCAAAATCAGTTTCAACACCTATAAATGTCAGAGCTTCCTAACTAAAACTTGATATGGACGAATTTTATACTGTACCATTATTTTAAACTAATTTAGACACTTGTTTTATTTTTTCTAAAAAGATATCAATCATTGTTTTTTTCGAACTCAATGTAGTATTGTAATATCAATTCATGATTACCTTTTGATTTTTTTTTTTTTAATTCTTTGAAAACCGACCTAACTTCTGGATCTTTGAAAATCATTTAAATTTCTCGAAACATAATGCAAGCGAATCCCTTTATTAGAAAACATTATCCTTGCCGTTAATTTAATTTTTATGGAAAGCATCCAGATAAATAATCATAAAATTTGTATGATCCATTTTCATCATAAAACTTCTCACAGTTACTGACTACGAAATGTAATATTGGAGGAAAGTAAAATTCTTTGATAGCCTTAAACACTCTAACAACCCACTATCCCATACTCACACCAACTATCCACACCACAGAGGTGGCAAAGAACAAATGGACAGCCACAGACTAAACTAAGGACTGCTAACTTACATATTCAACATAACAGGTGAACCCCATCACTGGAGACACAATTCTGGCTGACTAAAGTTCGAACACGGTACACCACTTCATAGTGCCTACATAGTTTTATTTTTATTTTACACTTGAACTTGGTGAAGAACCAGAGTCTATGTACAGATGTAGATGTGTCAAATGTTATTCTTCGTCAACAGCATAGAATGTGAAAAGGGCTAAGAAAAAAAATATGATAAACTTAAAAAAAAAAAACCTCCTAAAAATGCCTCGAAGATAATAATAATAATAATAAATTCTTTATTCATTTGTTCTGGAACGTATCCCTTAAGAACAAAATTAAATAAAATACAGATAGGGCTTTAGAGCCTTGAAGTTTAAGTAACAAATTGAATTGATAAAAATAATTAGAAAACCTCTAGTTTAAATAAATAAAAATAAAAAGAATACACATTAAATGTTCAATCAAGTGAAAAGAAGCTAGTGTCTGCATCTTACAATATACACATATGTACACACTTATTTACAGGTTGGTTAAATAATATTTATATTTTCTAAAAAAAAAAAAAAAAACAGAACAAAGAAAAAATTATATTAAAAAAAAGAAAAAAATGAGGTAAGATCTTCTAACGGTTTAAAACGTAAATTATAATAGGAATTGTCAATTTACATTTTAAGGAGACTGGATGGCTATGAAGTGATGATATAGGCAGGATTATAAGGTGGAGAGGGTATTGGAATTACGGATGAAAGGAGGAATAGAATTCCATAGGGTTGAGGACCTAATAATGAAAGATCTATCAAAAGCTGACGTTCGGTGGGCCGGTGTATACAGATCTGAAGACCTAGAGCGGGTATTGCAGGAATGGACGGAGGATTTGAACTGAAGAAGTATACAGAATATGAGGGACTACGGGAACGAATAACTTGGAAAAGGAAGGAGGCTAGGAAATACCTACGGCGGTAGGAAGGATATAAACACTTTAACTTTTCATAATAAGGCGGTATGGAGAAGTCTCTTGGGATCCCAAATATAAATCGGATGAAACAATTTATTAAACGTTTTAGTTTTGCTTCGAGATCCCCTGAGATACCACCATACACTGTGCAACAATAGTCGAAGTGGGGAAATATCAAGGAGGTGCTCAGAAGTCAAAAGGGAACAGGTTACGGAGATGGTTCAGTTGCTTTAGGGTTGAAATAGTGCGACGGGAGATATTGGAGATATGGTTTTTCCAGGAGAGAGTTTGGTCAAAGGCTACACCTAGGTTTTTGACAGTTGGATAGAATTTGATGGGATTGTTATTTAGGAACAGGGGTGGGATGTTAGGGGCGGTTTTGAGGAGGTGATTGGAGCCTATTAAGATTGCCTTTGTTTTTTGAGCGTTTAGCTTCAACTTGTTAGCCTCTGCCCAGAGACTGATTCGATTCAAATCTTCCTGAAGCTTTTTCGTCGCTGGCAACAATTCGGAGGGTGGGAAAGACAGGTAAATCTGGAAATCGTCAGCGTATATATGGTATTGAGAGTGATGAATCAGAAGTGGAAGGTCGTTAATATAAATAGCAAACAGAGTGGGGGTTAGAGAGGATCCTGGGGGGACACCACAGGAGAGGGAATTGTGGTTTTGGATTAAGTGTTTTGGATGGAGGTTGACCAGGAACGACTACATACTGTGACCGGCCTGAAAGAAAAGACCTGAACCAAGGTAAGGCGCTGCTAGAGAGGTGGAGTTTTTGCAGTTTTGTAAAAAGGATGTTAGATACAGGTTAAAAATGTAGAAACCAAGAGCCAATATGTCTCATTCTCACTTAAGCATGACTCTTGCCCTCTCAGGTATTTTTAAACAACATTCCGATACCCACCTCTGATTCAGTAAGCTATCTGGGCCTTTATATGGACAAACGACTGACTTAGAAAGACCATGTTAAACCCAAAAGAAAAAAATCTGGTGCGTGCGCGCAACACACAACTTTCACTTACCAACTTACTTAGATTCGAAATTGAAGTGTTTTGCTAATTATCATTTCCTAAAGTCACACATTTTTCTACATTCATATCTTATTTTTGTTAATCGTTAAAGCCGTTTTTGAGTAAATAAAAAAAAAACGGGAAAATGATACAAAATTTATTAAGTATAGTCCCCCCTCCCGTAGATCAATTTTGATGAAATTTTTACAATCATATCTCGGGCATATAAATACATCAAATACTAAGTTTGATCAAAATCGTTAAAACCGTTTTTGAGTAAATAAAAAAAACACGTGAAAATGATACAAAATTTATTAAGTAAAGTCCCCCCTCCCGTAAATCAATTTTGGTGAAATTTTTACAGTCATATCTCGGGCATATAAATACATCAAATATCAAGTTTGATCAAAATCGTTAAAACCGTTTTTGAGTAAATAAAAAAAACACGTGAAAATGATACAAAATTTATTAAGTAAAGTCCCCCCTCCGGTTGATCAATTTTGATGAAATTTTTACAGTCATATCTGGGGCATATAAATAGATCAAATACTAAGTTTAATCAAAATCGTTAGAGCCGTTTTTGAGAAAATCGAAAAAACTTAAAAAGTTATTAAATAAAGTACCCCCTCCCTTAGAGCAATTTTGATGAAATTTTTGCTGTCACATCGCGGGCATATACCTACACTAAATACCAAATTTCAGGCTCCCACGGTTTATAGTTTTTGAGCTAGTCTGTTCACACACACACACACACACACACAGACACACACACACACACACACAGACCATTTCGCGGGACTTGGTTATTTCGACTCAGGGGGTCCCAAAACGTGTATTTCCGTTGAAAACCGGAAGTCGAAATTTTTCACGATCGCAATACTTCCACTTACTATATATTTCATATATAGGTAAGTGAAAGTAAAAAACTGAACCAGCGATATGGACTTCTTTGAAGACAGACGTTCAAAATTATCTCTGACAAACAAATCAACCGTTTACAACGCACTTATAAAACCACTTTGGACTTAAGGTATTGAGCTATGGAGAACAGCCAAGAAATTTAAATATAGGACTTATACAGTCATTCCAATCAAAAATACTAAGAAAAATCGTAGATGGCCCCTTTTATGTCACCAATGAGACCTTACACAAACTGGCTTTGGCATTCCTTACGTCGAAGTAACAGCCATAGATCGCTAACATAACAGACTTACTCTAAATTCCAACTCACTAACTAAAGCTCTACATACTCCCACAAACCCTTAAAATTCGCCAAGAAGACCGTTGAAGCGTTGGCCACGAGATTTTCTGCATTAAACAGCTATACATATACCTAATCTTTTACATTTATCAATTCACTCGTGTTTCCTTTCTTTTCTTATATTTCTGTTTTTGTTTTTTTCTTTTTGTTTATACCTTGTCATGTTAGCATATTTGCTTATTACGCTAGTAGATAATTTAGTAATAGATAATAATAGATAATAATTTAATAAAAATGTCACAAGTTATCATATTTAAATAAAAAAATAAAAAATTCTTTCGGGTTTTCATTGATAAAACCAATTTGACTTTAGTTAATAAAACCAAATCGTTACCTAGAGAAAAAAAAAGAAGAATAAAGATATCATATTTTGAAATGTAATTTTTCGAGATAATAAGTTGGTAAGTGTTTACATACTGAGTACTGATGTATATTAATAAAATTTTCTGTTAACTCATATTATCACGACTGGTTAAAAAGGAGATATATTTATAATATTTATATCTCCATGGTTAGAGTTTTTAAAGATCGATAGTTTAAAAATTTATTTCTTTTTTGTCAACAGTTGATTTCCCCCAATGAAAGTAGTTGTATTGCAAATACGAAATATAACTTTAAGCCTGAGATTTGACATGTTAAGTTTTTGACCTAGAAAAAATCAATTATGTAAATTATGTCAATTATACAAATTATATAAATATTATATAAATTATTTCAGCTCTAGCTTAGTTAACCAAAATAGCAACAATGACCATGAAAAGAAAAGGTTGCTCGTTAGACAAAAAATATAACCGTGAATCCGGGGCAGAGAAATATTCAGATATAAAATATTCATAAATATTCAAATATCTCACATATTTAATATAATAATATATAATATATATTATGTATATATATATATATTATATATATATATATTATGATATATATATATTTAATTTATATGATATATATTTAATAATATATTAAAATATATCATATAACCAATAATCAAATATATTCGCTAAATATTCAAAAATATTAAGTTTTAGCATATTTATTTTTTCACACTTTTTTTATATCACAAATCATGTGCAATATAGAAGCAATATGTACAGTTTTATTATGGGAAAATAAATAGAGAAGTGTCGTATTTTGTGTGTGTGGTGCAATAAATGTTTTTGTTTTATGATTGAAGAAAGTAACAAAATTGTTGTTTCCCTAAAAATTCATAACCCCGTAAAAATTAGAGATTTAAAACTTCAAACCCCTAAAATCAAAATTTGGATAGCAGACCGCTGACGGGTTGCAGCTCGTGTTATAAAAAGTTACACAATACTTTTTCCACCTTAATATATCTCGCATTACTACCAGGCAATGGGAGTCTTTACAAAAAAAATTCTTATTCCTTTGAATAAACGAAATGCGAATTACAAAAAAAAATTGCGACTCAAATATGCTTAGACAGAGATAACTTTGAGAACAGCAAGTTATTTAGTTAATGAAGTACTTCAACAATTGTAATGAGGTGACATAACGAGGTGCTACTTCATCCCTTCTAATAATCTTAATTGGGATCTCATCCTTTTTATCTATGATGCAAACTTTTTAATTCCCAAACTACATCATTATGAACTATGATCAAATGCAGATTTTAGATTTCAAAGTTGAGGCGACGGTTATATAGTTTTAGTATAAAAACAAAACCAGGGGAATGATGGAGACATTACTTCCTATTGAAAGATAAATATTAAGTCTAAAATCAGACACACGCGCCAGAAATGCAGATAATGAGAAAAAAGTTTTAATTAAAATAAATTACTATGGATACTCCTGGATCGTTACAAACAACAAAATTAAATGCTTCTAAAAAACGAATCAAATATAAAATGTCACAAGGTAGCATTATAAGCCCTCTCCTTTATTCCCTAATGGGAATTCACCTCTGACATTCAGGAGCACCGTTGCGTTTTACCTTCGCGGACAAAACAGAGATCTTCCTTCCCACAATGATCCAACACATGTAACAGAATCGACTGCCACATGGGATCACATATTCGACCTCGAACATTGGTTTCAAAATCAAAAATGCATCAAAATCGATTATATTAGTTCCTCTGTAGGAAAGTGAACATGTCAACCGATAAAAATTAATGACAGTATAGGGCCTTCCAATAACTATACCTATACGTCACAAGCGTTAAGAAGTTACAATCAAATGTCGCAGCAACGAAACTAAAAGGGCCTCTGCGCACAGTGGTTGAAAATCGACTATTTTCGGAAAAAACCTTGTCAAACCCGATCTGTGAGCCGCAAAAAAATAAAGTTGATATTATCATAACCACGATTGAATTTCTTATAAAATTTATAGGTTCGAGCCCCGCTTAACCGGCTATTCGGATTAACCGGCAGTGTAAGGAAAATAGAAAAAAATTAAACATTAATTTTCGACTCGAAATCGGCTAGTTTAAACACTTTTGCTGTTTTATGCTAGTAATATCATTGATAGTACTTGCAATATAATTTTATTTCATGAAAACACTCAAGTTAGGAACTATCAATTATTTTTGCCGTTATGTTTTCATTCTTAACTATTAAATGTATATCATATTAAAATATAAGATTGGGATCACCCGACTTTAATATAATTTTGATAGGAGATGGTGGGATTGACTGTTCAATGTAGGTTTAATAACTGCAACTCTATCTGTGAAAATTTAGTTCCCTTATTCAGGCTAAATAATAGCTGAACCTTTTTTTTTTAATACCAATCTTCTAAAACCAAATGGATGCTTAAAAATTGAAAGTGCCGAAGCCTTTAAGTTATCGGAGGTCATGTTAATAAACTTATTATTAATAATTTCCAAATTCATTCTAAAATCACGGTAGGTGAAAAAGTTGATTTATTATCGACCTAACAACGATTCAGACTGACTTTATAAATGATGCTACAGACCTGGTAAGTAAGGCATGATGTTTTACTAAACGATTAGTAATATCCTAAACGGAAGCACAAGCTCCATAGCGAATAAACTGCACGAAATAGCTTTGGCATTTCAATAAAAAAAAAATCCCACATGTACAGACGCAGGTGGACGCAGCTAGAATATGTTTTAATATTTCCTTGAATGTATCTTCTTCTTTAAAAAATGGATTTTAAAACTGCGCTCGGCTGCGCTTGAAAAATATGGATTACCAAAAAAATTTGTTGTCTTAATTTTATTGCATTTATTCGGGATTTTATTTCTGGGTTAAAACATAGACCAAATGGCATCATTTTTATGCTAGTGTAATATGTGAGATCGCTTTTCATGATTAAGAAGGAAAATCGCTCTAAGAAACAAAAATGCGAGTTATAAAAATTATTATTGTGCTATAAATTTTCTATTGAAAAATAAACCTTTTCAATGATCGATTTTCAAAGGGTCCTAACAAGTTTAAAAATCAGAATATATCCGAATAAATTGATGCAATGTGTCTGGTAACTATTCTATTAATTAATATTGAAAAGAAAAAGAATATTCCAATACCTTCAAAAAATGGGTTTTTTCCTCCTTTCAACCACTGTGCGGCGTGACCGAGGGGAGAGCGTCTCCGACTCCCACGCTGGCGGTGGGGGTTCGAATCCCGCCCAAGCCCGCTCGATTCTGTTCGGTGACGGCCTTACTGAACAGACTCACCGGCTTGCCATGGAGTAGAAGAGGTTACCCGTAGATAACCCGTCCCGATTAGCCCTCATGGCATAAAGCGGATTTTCTTTAACGAGAATCTGACATCGTACAGGCTCAGGACCTCCATTTTACGTCCTATCCGAGGGACGGCATAGACAAGGATTTTTTACTCCCATTAAAAGCAGAACTAATATACTCCCAAAAGAGCAGAACTTTGGGGTTCCGAAAAACTGGTGTACATAACCAAAACAATAAAAAATAATACGTAAGCATTTTAAACGGTCTACGGTACATTTCTAATCACGTCATGCACAGAGTCATGGACATCCACGAGAAATACCACATTTCACTATTCAACCCACAGTTAAGCAAGCTAAAAATCAACCGATACCTATATTACTATCGACATATCGACATCATTTGCCGACTTTCAGTATTGGCCGATATTAGGTATCTGTCGTTCTAGCCGATATACCTATATTTGCGATATGACGGTTTGCTGATACATTATCGTATTATTTATTTAATAGAAACCAATTTGAAGATGAAAAACACATTTGAGGCATAAATCTTTGTCTGCTAAAAACTGTAGATAATAATTAACTAGACCGTCGGTCGATGCCTCATACAAACGCACTACTCTTTCGTGCTCCCAGTTGCCCGTCCGAAACAGGTTGAAACGACATTGGCCGAGAGACCTGAATTAATCATGATTATATTCAATTCAAACAGGTCGAAGTATAGAATCTATATTTCAACAGAGATGTGCTAAAGCAGGAGCAAATGATGTAAATATAAACAAACAAATTGAAATATTTGGTCACTCGCAAATTTATTACTGTGTGTCCGAAGTTGCTTTAATGTCCAAGTTACTAAATTAATTGTGGCAGTCAGTATATTCAACTTAGCAGCTCTACGTCTTGGGATTAGTAAAGGAGGTGAATTATACGCCGGTAAATATTTCAAAATCTTTCTCAAGAGTTTAGAGGAAATGTATACGAACAAGTTATTTGATGTAAGGTTTGTATTTGTTTTGTAATTAGGATACCATAGAAAAAATCACTTTACTGCGCAATGTGATATCTTTCCTTTCTAACATTGTTTTGAAGTTTGAAAACCTCGAATTGATCAAATATTTTAATAATATAAATTCAATAATATCACAATAGGTATGTATATCTCTAATAAATAGAGAAAAGAAGGTCCACAACTATTTCATTATAGTCAACGTTTGAGTTGTTATTTTTGCGTCTCAGTTCTCCTGAAAAAAAAGGCCCTAAAGAAGACCTACATTATCGGGTACCATTTCTGGTAAAGAATAACTGCCACATACTATTTTGACCTAAACGTAAAAAAAAAAATCTGGTGCGTGCGCGCAACACACAACTTTCACTTACCAACTTACTTAGATAAGAAATTGACGTGTTTTGTTAAATCATTTCCCAAAGTCACACATTTTTCTACATTCATATCTTATTTTTATTAATCGTTAAAGCCGTTTTTGAGTAAATAAAAAACCCCGTAAAAATGATACAAAATTTATTAAGTAAAGTCCCCCCTTCGGTTGATCAATTTTGATGAAATGTTGGCTATCACATATTTGACATATACATACATCAAATACCCAGTTTGGTCACAATCGTAAAAGCCGTTTTTGAGTAAATAAAAAAAGCATGTAAAAATGATACAAAATTTATTAAGTAAAGTGCCACCTGCGGTTTATCAATTTTGATGAAACTTTTACAGTCATATCTCGGGCATATAAATACATCAAATACCCAGTTTGATCAAAATCGTTAAAGCCGATTTAGAGTAAATAAAAAAAACACGTGAAAATGTTACAAAATTTATCAAGTAAAGTCCCCCCTCCGGTCGATCAATTTTGATGAAATTTTTACAGTCATATTTCAGGCATATAAATAGATCAAATACTAAGTTTAATCAAAATCGTTAAAGCCATTTTTGAGAAAATAAAAAAAAAACACGTGAAAAAGTTACAAAATTTATCAAGTAAAGTGCCCCCTGCGGTTGATCAATTTTGATGAAATTTTTACAGACATATCTCGGGCATATAAATAGATCAAATACTCAGTTTAATCAAAATCGTTAGAGCCGTTTTTGAGAAATTCGAAAAAACCTAAAAAGTTACGAAGTAAAGTACCCCCTCCCTTTAAGTAATTTTGATGAAATTTATGCTGTCACATCGCGGGCATATACCTACACTAAATACCCAATTTCAGGATCATACGGTTTATAGTTTTTGAGCTAGTCTGTTCACACACAAACACACACACACACACACACACACACACACACACACACACACACACACACACACACACACACACACACACACACACACACACACACACACACACACAGACACACACACACACACACACACACAGACCATTTCGCGGGACTTGGTCATTTCGACTCAGGTGACCCCAAAACGTGTATTTCCGTTGAAAACCGGAAGTCGAATTTTTTCACGATCGCAATACTTCCACTTACTATATATTTTATATATAGGTAAGTGAAAGTAAAAATAAAAAAAAAAACTATAATTTTTTTAGTAACCCTTCTACAACCTATCCTTATCCAGAAGAAAATTTTATTCAGCTCTATAACTTCCGGCCTACTTGTACAAGCATGCATTATAACTTCCACGTCGTGAAACAATATTCTAAATCATAAATCTATTTTATTCGCCGCTGGGCTTCACAAAACAACACTGCAGTGATTTTAGTGACCCAGCTGCTCCAATCACTGCATTAAATTCTATCAAAAACTAAATGGTACCATATTTCAAAATAAAAATAAAACACAATGTTTAAGAAGATTGAAAACAGTTTTTTGAACTTTGAAAATTTATAGATTTATCCAGATTGAAGATTTCCTTACTCATCTTACTAAAACAACAAGGATATGGATTTGGCTGAGGTCAGTAATTTGATAAAATAAGTTTTAAAAAACTTCATGAATGATAGCAACTCATTGAATTGGATTTCAGACACCGGTTAACATTTGAATGGATCAGCCGAAAAACGTTCTAAGTGACAAATATGCAATGTTGGGTAATCAGTGAAATAAAATCATAGTCTGAAGTTATTATTAGTTCTGTAGGTGAATTTTTTTTCACATGTGATCTGTTATGTGTATATGTAAAATTACCTAATGGAGTACTAGATCATACTATGACTTAGTGTTATATATTTTAATACATTCACCCAAAAGTGCCACTTCGGCAATTTTGTCGCTTAAAACGTTTTTCGGCGGATCCATTCATTTGTCTCAAGAGTTAAGCAAAAACTTGTATGAACAATTAACCTTCTATTCTATCCAATTAAAAGCGATGGCCAGGTTTTGAATTTAGTTAGTCAACACTGGTTCATGACGGTCATTTCGGCGTTTTTGGTTTCCTCATAGCTGCTTTATAGCCAAAGTTGGGGATTTTTAAAGTTTTCACTCAATTTTTATTTGTTAAGTGTAATTTTATATTTATATTCACTACTTATTTTATATTACATTATCCAGTTACAGTGGATTAGTAAAATAACAAAAAACTATATGTACAAATTTTTAGGGACAAGAACGAGGAGATTCGTCGATGCTGAAACTTCGCTTGGGCAACCACAAACTGATTTTTTTTTTTCGTTTTGTATTTATTTGAATTTCATGTCACAATCCAATTGTAAATATTGTTAATTATAGTTAGTATTAAAATAATAAGATATAGGAACATAATTGTGTAATTACTTAAAGTCTTGTAAATAATCTCATTAGTTAACATTATTTGTTATACATAATGCTTTTTAAAAATAAATTTTATAAAGAAAAAAATAATGATTTATTACAGTAATTTGATGATGATTTTTTAACTGAAAATTCCCATACCCACGATTAGTTTCACTTTCAAAGGACCTGCTCTTCACTTTTTTTGCTTCAAATTCATTCAGAATTGTTTAATTATAAATTCACTAGATAATTCTTACAAATTCTTAATTTATTTTTATAGCAGTAATATGAAACTTAATGAAGTGTAAATATTAAAGGTAACCATGGAAAATATCACTTTAACATGCAATTTCATTTTTTTGAGACAATTTTTTGGAGTTAAAAAATCTCAATTTCATAAGATTTTTTGATGATATTCACAGTAAGGACTTGTAACAGGGTAACTGATGATGTTAGGAATTATGCTCACCTATTAAAAAAAGGAATGAACTGAAGTACAGAAAAAGCACAGTTCAGGAATACTAAGAGATAGAATTAAAAAATAATTTGATCCGTAGAGTATTGAACTCTGAGCTCTGACTGATAATTGTTTCTTTTCTTTTTTCAGTATTTTTATTCATGTATGTCATTCATGTTTTTAAGTAACTTATCATATTTATGTGATAGTATTATAATATTCTGTAATATATGTATGATCCAAGATGAACGAACAACGTTAATTGGGCAATACGCCTATAGTTGAGCTGTGTACCTTTCAAAAAAAAAAAAAAAAAAATAAAAATAATTGTCAACTGAGGAAAAATTCAGCAATGGTCAATTGGTTAAATGGACTTTAAGCATTTTTGTAGCTTTTTATAAGAATACTACATTTAACAACAATTTCAACCTAAATCTCCTTAAGTCAAGCAAATAAAAAAGGCTTTTAAGCCAGAACCAAATGTTTATACTTCTTTATTAGAAATAGTACAATAATATAAGAATGTTATATTCGTCCAAAAAGAATAATTCGAAGCCGAAGAAATAAAATTTTAAATTTATTAGAGGTCGTATTGGTGACCAAAATTTATGGCTTAGTACGAATATCTTTCTAATAAGATTTTTTATATCTAATTTTCACACTCCACTATGTTATGAGCACTGCGGAATATTTTGCTTTTACTTCTTTCCATTCCCTAAATTTGGAATAACGTCATTAAAATTAAATATCTTAATAAATGCTCCCAAATATCTTGTGGACATTAAATTTAAATTTTCGAAAATGATTTATAACAGCTTCCTCCGTCATGTTTATTTACTTACAGTTTACAGTGATGTTTTATAAGCTAAGCGAAAAAAAACCTATCGTTACTTCATTTATTTTTTAGGTTTAACACCCTTGTGATTCGAAATAGGGCGAGAAGGGCGGTTAACCTTAAGGTTGCTAACCTTCACGCCAAAGTGAAAAGGTCGAGAAACATTCCTCCACGGAATAAAATCCTTAGTGCTGAAACGACACGCTCGGCCAACTACTTTATAGTTACACTATACAACCAACACAAAGCACATATCATACAACTAAATTATACTTAAAGAATTTATGTATAATTGTATAATTAATTGTATAATTAATACATACGAATTAATTATACATATTAATTGTATAATAGACGGTATATACACGGTACGGTTAATTGTATAATAGACGGTCGATGGATGGAGGTGTGCAGGGAGCGAGTGGTGGTGTCGGCATCGAACCTTCGGGTTATTATACATACGAATTAATTTTTCACGTCACGTTTCGAAGGAGCCCAAATTAGCATATAGCGAATTAAGTGCGTGTGAAATTTCAACATTTTAACTCTGGTTAAAATTACCTGTTGTAAATTAAAATAAAGTGACTATCAGTATTAATATATAATTTTAGGAGCCACAAGTACGAAAAATAAACTGCGTAAAGTTAATTGAGGCCTTTTAATGGCAATTATTTCATGTATTTTTTTCGATATCGGGTGATGAAATTGCATGATCATCCGAAAAATGTGTAGAGCAAGGGTGCATAATCGATTAAATAGCTACTAACAGTATTCAGTTTTATTTTTAAATTTTTGGCAGTTTTTGCTACTCAAACTTAGTGGACTGTATTTTTTAAAAAAAAAAATAATTAGTATCATTGAACAATTTTATATTTAAGAACTAAAATTAAAATAACACTTCTGTAATCAAAATGAAAATAAACCCTAAATAGTAATTTAATTACAACAAAACAACAAAAATAACATTAAATTTAACATTGAATTTGAACAAAAGAAAAGCAGTAAAGTAAATAAAAATGAAGAAAGTGGAACAATATATTAACAATCTATAAACTAAAATACACTTAAATGTCCCTCTAAAAATAATAATTAAAACAAAACGCTTTAATTAACTAATACTAGTACGTACTAGTGTGCGTGTATGTTCGTTGCCTTTTGGTCTTGACCAAGGCGATGTATACGTGCAGTAATAGAGCAGAGCGTCCGTACAGGGCTCCTGTCAGGCTAATACTAACAGAATTGTTTACAATGGAGGAGGCCCTTCGTATGAAGACGGGCTTGTCCTTTGTATTTAATACAAACATAAATATAAATAAATGTGTACAATTGATTAATATTTAAATAATTAACATTTTATATCAAACAAAAATAGTAAATAACATTAAATAAAATTGTATATTTATTCGGTCCCGAACAAGCAGTCTAACATCCCCCTGTCGTCAGCAGTATAATCCGGAAAAAGTATATTCTATATACACCTTATAGAATGTAATGGATTAGTATAAATATTATTGGGTATGTAAAAATATCAAAATACTTACTTAACTATTTACTAAATGAACAAATAAGTAGATAATAACAAATAATTTTTTATTATCTAGTTTTTAATTTAATAACGCCCACACATCGTCAAAGTTTTGGCGATCTGTACTATGTACAGGATCAGATGGCCATTTCAATATTATTTTAACATTATAAAAATTTAATAAATAATTCTTTACCTATATAAATAAATATAAGAATTTATTTATTAACTACTTATATCCATGTTAAACAAGTTTAGTCATAAAAATAGTAATTATAAAAGAAAGATACAGAAATAAAAATATCCTAATTATAATTTCCAAGCTCTCAATGGCTGATATAATCAAACACACGGTTCCTCTGTTGGGGCAAGAGCCAATTTTAGATTATATAGACTATACCGATATGAGGTTACCGATAAGGTCCTATTTATAGAGGGGCTTAGTGGGCTCAGATTGAGGTGGTGAGATCTTTTTATTAAATATATCCCGGAGCCACCTCCTTCTCGATACAAATCGAATTAGCTCTCTAACTCGATCTGTTCTGCTACTCCGTCTTAATTCAGTCAGTCTCTGTCGCCCTACAAAAATAAACCAAGAAGTCTATCACAAAGAGAAAGTTATTGGCTTGAAAGTAAAGTTTAAAATTGGTGTCTCCATCGGCTATAACACAATACACTACTTTTAAGCAACAAATTTATATATCACACAACCCCTTTGATTTCTGACATTTTTGTTAATAAATTCATATATGTTGCGTGAATTTAGGGTATACATTTCTTTCAGCACAATCAGAAAACAGTCGTACCTAAAAATAGTTTATTTTCAGATTCGATGGTTTTGAAAGCGATAATGGATAATACGAGGGGTGATCAAAAAGTTCCACGACTGTTGAGATTGCGCGGCAATGGAGTGTCATAGAGCAGTGCGGTTGGCAGCATTGTTTAGCGTGACTCTTCCTGAGCTCAGCTGTTTATTCAGTTTGTTGATAACCTTCTTCATTGCAAAGTTACTGCTGTTTTCGTAAAAAAAAGTTTTTTGTGTTCGGCGATTTTGTGAAATGAATGTAAAGGAAGAGCAACGCGTTTGCGTAAAGTTTTGTGTGAAGTTGGGTAAAATGTTATGAGACCATTAACCGCTTTCGTTATCTTCAAACCCTGAGAAATTTGCGCGAGGCAATAAGGAGGAAGAGACCAGAGTTGTGGCGGAGCGGTGAGTGGGTGCTGCATCATGACAATGCGCCTGTTCATTCCGCACTGCTCATTCGCGACTACTGCACCAAAAATGGAATGACGGTCATTCCCCAGCCTCCATATTCACCTGACCTTGCCCCTGCAGACTTTTTCTTGTTTCCAAAACTCAAGAGACCCATGAAGGGAAAGAATCGCCGAACACAAAAAACTTTTTTTTACGAAAACAGCAGTAACTTTGCAATGAAGAAGGTTATCAACAAACTGAATAAACAGCTGAGCTCAGGAAGAGTCACGCTAAACAATGCTGCCAACCGCACTGCTCTATGACACTCCATTGCCGCGCAATCTAAACAGTCCTGGAACTTTTTGATCACCCCTCGTAAATAACTTTTATAGCCCAAAAAATACAATTATGTGTTCTGTAAGATATCTCTTCATCCGTTCATCTCCTATTCGACGTAAATAAAATAAATTACTTAAATAAATACAGACCTCATCCTCAGAATAAATCTGTATAAATGATTAAAATATAATCAATTTGAAACGATAGTTGCCCCACGTACAATTAGAAAAACACTTCATGTACAAAATGTGATTTTTCATATATAATCAATAACTTTTTATATAATATGCATTGTAACTAGTCTCATTCCATTCAGCTCGATAAAAACTATCAAAATCTATATAAGGTATAGATATATATAGGTATAGGTATATAATATATATTGTACCATATATATTATAAGATGATCATGATATGTGACTATATGAAACACCGACAAACTATTCTAGTTATTCATTGCACAATGATTTTTTTATTATATCTATATTTATTTACTTATGTCCACTGACATACAATATATGTCTTCACGATGTTTTATTATAATAAATAAATAATAAATAAAGTTGAACTTCGAACAATGAAAATCTTAAACAGGTAGTTGCACCAGGGTAGCAGATACCTATACGAGTATATATTTCAACTATTTAAGACAAACCACAGATGGTGGATTTTTAGAAAACAAATTTTTAGCATCAATCACATTTAGCACTGATGATGGCCGAACTGGCCGAAACGTATGCAGAAATAAAGTTCTAACGAGAAAATATAGTGTCGAGACTTAATTAGTCGCCCTAATACACATTTTTATTAATTGGATAGTCTCAAGAAGAAGGGAGAAAAATTAATAACTAATCATTAAATAATTATGTTTGTTAAATGTTTTTTAACTTTGTAAATTTAAAAAAAAAAAAAATCTTTCCTATATTTTTACTTTCACTTACCTATATATGAAATATATAGTAAGTGGAAGTATTGCGATCGTGAAAAATTTCGACTTCCGGTTTTCAACGGAAATACACGTTTTGGGGCCCCCTGAGTCGAAATGACCAAGTCGCGCGAAATGGTCTGTGTGTGTGTGTGTGTGTGTCTGTGTGTCTGTGTGTGTGTGTGTGTGTGAACAGACTATCTCAAAAACTATAAACCGTGGGAACCTGAAATTGGGTATTTAGTGTAAGTATATGCCCGCGATGTGACAGCAAAAATTTCATCAAAATTGCTCAATGGGAGGGGGTACTTTAATTAATAACTTTTTACGTTTTTTTAGATTTTCTCAAAAACGGCTCTAACGATTTTGATTAAACTGAGTATCTGATCTATTTATATGCCCGAGATAAGACCGTAAACATTTCATCAAAATTGATTAACCGGAGGGGGGACTTTACTGAATAAATTTTGTATCATTTTTACGTGTTTTTTTATTTACTAAAAAACGGCTTTAACGATTTTGATCAAACTTGGTATATGATGTATGTATATGCCCGAGATACGACTGTAAAAATTTCATCAAAATTGATCAACCGGAGGGGGGACTTTATATAATAAATTTTGTATCATTTTCACGTGTACATATTTTTTATTTACTCAAAAACGGCTTTAACGATTTTGAAGAAACTGGGTATTTGATGTATGTATATACCAAATATGTAAAAGCCAACATTGCATCAGAATTGGTCCAACTGAGGGGGCACTTTATTTCATGACTTTTTTTCCAATGTTTACCTTTCTTTCGATTATCTCAAAAACAGCTTTATCGATTTTTATCAAATTCGTCATGTTTAATGAAAATTAGGTTTTCTTTAATATCAGGTAAGCTTTATCATTATTAAAATGTTCTGAGGGTTTTTTTTTTGGGGTGGGGGGCTTTTTTGTTTGTTTCTTTCTTATAAAGTACCTTTGTTTTTGTTTACATGGAGAAATTAACTGGTTCTCGTTACGCCTAAAAATAAGAAATGGCTAAATATGAGATATGATAAAAATAAAGAAAACATAAAGAGGAGAAAAAAAGAAAAATATTCAGTCAATTCATTGAGACCACGCATGCGGAGTACGCCTTTAATGACAGACCATTGTTCATTATTAAAGCCGTTCTGTTCATTTGAGAAGTGGCAATTAACAAAACGCATTAATTTCTAATCTAAGTAAGTTGGTAAGTGAAAGTTGTGTGTTGCGAGCACGCACCAGATTTTTTTTATACGTACGTAGTTATTATCATAACTTTCTTCGATTTTTAATAAACAGATTTTAAGATTTGGCTTGAAATATTAAACATTAAGACATTAAAATATAAAATAGAGAATTTAAAAGTAAATAAATATTTAAATAAATATTCTAATAAATATATATATTTAAATAAATATTCTAATTATATTTTTATTAAGCAAAATAATTAACTTTAACTCTGAGTCGAAACTAAAATTAACTGCTACTGAAGGAGCTATTAAAATAATATATTATTGCAGATAATTAATAACCAATTTAATTGTTAAGCTTCCACTGACCGAACCCGTTGGAGGGAGCTTTTTATCAAATGGCATTGTGAAGAATTTGAGGGCTTTAATTAAGCCCAGCTGACTTATAGAGATACTCTATTGTGTCCGGCAACAGATCCTATTGCGAGAGATCATTTCTTTTTCCTCCAAAACCCAGTAAAAATATAATAAAGCTTTTCCTGATCTAAAACGCAACAAAAAACTATTTTTATCTGAAATATTACAGGGATTAAAAATAAAATTTTAAAATTACTGTACTAGAATTTCAAATGAAGAAAAACCTATTAAATTTAGTTGTTTTTTTTTCACAGCTCCCATTTTTTTTTTCCTTCCGGTAATACACGTGCCTCTATACATAGAAATTCCCGATAATAATTAAATTTATATCAATTAGGGGGCAAAAGACCATTGGGTTTTGGCTGAGTATAGAAGACCATTTAAAAATATTTACGAAATAATTAACCCAATTAAGGTATGAAATAATTAACCCAATTAAGGTATGAAATAATTAACCCAATTAAACCATCCATAAGCACAGGAGCCATATCCAGGCTATGGAAATGAGGTACCAGCGCAAAGTGGAAAACAAAACAAGGAGGGACAAGATCAGAAACTCTAACATCCGAGCCAATCTCGATGACAAACCAGCCGAAGCAATCCTGGAGGAAATTAAGATGGTTTGGATACCTCCTCAGGATGGATGAAGATAGGATTGCTAGGAGGACCTACGAGACTCTGGTGGAGGGAAGAAGGGCCAGAGGAAGACCCAGGATAACTTGGGAACAGGGGGTCAGAGAGGCATTCCAGAAGCGGGGACTGGACTGGAGCAGGAGAAGAGAGATGGTGCAGGAGAGGTCTACCTGGTCCAGACTCTACAGGGGACAACCTCAACACTGCTAGAAAAGCGGTACAAGAGGATCTGAATACGATGATGATGAAACCATCTATTTTAATTTATTCCTTTCAGAGGAAGTTTTGTTTTAAAAGAAACTTAAAAACTAAGTTGACGATATTGAATTTTCCGAATTCATATTGAATTGACACGTGTTTATGCCTTCGTGTACGCCAACTTAATTTTTTATTTCGTTACTTTCGAATAAATTGGTAAAAAGTCAACAAATAACACCCCCCCCCCCCAAAAAAAAAGAAAAACCAATTCCTTATAACAATTATGAGGAATTGGCCTTGTTCTACTATTATTATTATACTATTTGACATAGGAACAATCATTGTTTCACGTTGTTGAACCTCATATTTCGTGGCAATCGGATATGGCATTGAAAATTCAGTATTTAACCCTCCGGCCGAGTGGGCAAAGGCGTTAAGAAATAAGCGTTGCCCATGGCAAAGTATGATCGGGAACCCGATATTAGCTAGTTCAAAACCCAGAGCCAGGGGAAATTTAATAATACTCGGCATCAATCCCCCAACCTCTCCCCTGGCCCAGAAAACCCCGTATAGCCAACAAGGTGAGAAAGGGGAGGAACGAAAAAAAAATCTATTTAGACAATCAACAATCAGATTGACAAAATGAGTTGAAATCGGATGAATCGGAACAAAGTTAATAATTTCGTCCCTCCCCTCCCCCCCAAAAAAAATAAACTGAAATAAATGTACCAGCTCAATTTTCAGAGGTATTTAAAATACTTAATAATAATTGTTCGGTCTGCTATAAAAATAAAACCATTCGATGAGACGATTGTAGTCAGAAGTGAATATACTCAAATTCTATTACTTTAAATATTTTAATATCCGTCAAGGCTAGGGGGGAGTAATAAAGTCTAAACGACCTAGATAGTTCAACGCCGAGATATAAACATTTTTATTTTCTTCAACTAAAAATGAGGAACTCAAGTTAAGAAAAACTTCGAATCAATATCATTATATGAACATATAGACTTACAAATTAAAGGGAATGATTTGCAGGACATAAATTTAATTAGTCCAAAAATAGCATTAAATAAAAAAGATACAATGGCTAACCATCTCCTGAACAGAGTAAGTTACATAATGTGTAATATTATATAACCGCAAAATAAAAAATAAATCAAACTTAAAAAATCCGACAATTAATCATGATAATATAATAAGAATTATGACTCGATTCTTAAAACATAAAGTGTATAATAAAATAAAAAATGTGCATTGTAAAAATGATGAAAGATTATGAATAATAAGGTGTCAGAAAAAGCTTGAGTAGTCTCAGTCCAAAACTTTTATTTTATCCTATGAACAACCTTTAAAATTTCCAAAATTTTACGCTCGGGTTGGCCGAGTGGACAAAGGAGCTTTCAATTGGTAATCAAAGTAAAGCAAAGTCGAGCGTTTTTAGTACTTGGATCGGTGACCACTCCATTTGGGGGACCACCCGCCAATGAACGCCACGGAGTCCAAGCCTACCCGTGCCCCCGGGTATGTGAGGCTGTGACCCTCCTGGAGGCGACTCAAACCGACCGGGCGTAGTAGTGAGTTTTCCAGGATGTCAGTAACCGCTCGGAGGTTTGGTACAAGGACGGTAAGCTTGGGGCAAAGAAAAATAGGTCCTTTGGGCCTGCTGACTCTGAGCTACCATAATCCTTGGACCAAGACCAGTTTGTCACTGTCCTTGACACCATCGGTGGGAAGGACACAGCCAAATTGGCCCCAATGGGATTAATTATAGAGCTAAGGGCAGTCTGCCGCTGCACCATGGTGACCATGGCTTGCAGCAATGTGAGGTTTGGGCTACCCCTCCAGGCTGTCTGTGCTCCCGCAAGCATCACAAATATCTGTAAGAAGGCCACACTGCGCGGCCAAAGGTGTGGTCTAATTATAAGGCCTAATGCGTCAACCGCAAAAACAAAAAAAAAAAAAAAAAAAAAAAAAAAAAAAAAAAATATATATATATATATATATAGAGGGAGAGAGAGAGAGAGTTTATAGGTTCCTATGTCCCTATATAAAATTATGAGTAATTTTTGGTTTTATTTAATACAATTCTTTCAATGTTTTGGAGGTTAGAGCTTAATTCGAATCTGACGTCATGTCGACGAATTTATGGAACGGCTGCATTTTTCTCATATCTACACTCTAAAGTAAAAAAAAAAAAAAATGGGACAATAATCAATGCAACGTGATGTAAAAAAATTTGCTGTTTTCTTTCAATTTTTATAAAAATTTTGATTCTAGCAGCATAATACAAGAACATGAGGTTCTTCATTTTTAGTAAATGTTTTTTATCATATGCCAGGAGAGTCTAGGGTAGTTTATAATTATTACCAATTTAAGCACGCACATATATCTTAATAAATATCTTACTATTTAAAAACAAACTGTAATATGCTCGTATCTTAGTATCATTTCCATAACCAAGAAGGAAAATGTGGGTCTTGTTACCTACAGGCCTTGGAAATCGATACTGTTGACTCATTCTTTACAGGTTTTAACAGCACAAGGCATCATTTATTCAATCCATGCTGACTTTAAAAACAGTGTATTGTCTTATAATATCCGTTACTTAAGAATCTTCAAAAAAATTAATATTTTTTAGGGAACAAGTAAAATACATATTTGACACAAAATGCTGACCTTCAACAACAGCCTTTGAATAGAGTAGGAATATTAAAATTTCGACTAATTTATATTATTTACCTAAATCCCAAAACTTCTTAACCTTATTCAAGTGATTTTCTTAAATAATAATATTTCATAATTCTAATAATATTTTCCATTGTATATAGATTATTTATTTGCATCTCTATTTAAAACATATATTTTAAGTCTAAACATTCCGTTAAATGAATGATGTACCCATACTCACGTAATTAATACTCTCAGTCGTAATTAATACTAGTAATATTTACCTACTTTAAAAACCTCGGACAACTTCTTAATTAAAATTCCTTTTAACCCTTATTTTAATCATTTAAAATAAAAATCTTGAGGAACTATAGATTTTATTGTTATAAAACATTGCTCCGACGATTCAAAAAGTCATAACACAGACTTAATAATTAATAATGACTACAATTAAAAACAGAACTAGGACAATCATCAGCACCACGAATTTTTTGCAGCACCCACATGATGATATAGGCGAACTAGAATGGGAAAACGACAACAATGAAAGGAGGGACCCGATTATTGTATGATACACCATGCAGCATATAAATGCATGCTCCATTAAAGTAATTAAAACTTAATTTCCAAGTACCCCAACGAGAGTATGTAACCATAACATAAACTGAACTTAGATTGTATTGTTATGTCGCAGGGGATGGTAGATGTAAAACGTCAGTAATTAGTCGTGTTTGCAGAGACCTGTCCAAGTTGTAGGAGTACCTCCAACTTGTCCTTCCTTTGAACTTCCCCTGACAAGTACGCCCCTATTATCAGCACGACACTGGGACAACATCATAAACTTGTGTACATCAAAAACAGTCCTTTAATTTCAATCTCTTTCCCATAGTCCAAATAAGGAAAGCGTTCTACTTGTATTATTATACAAGTGGTTGTATTATTATAAATGGTAAATAAAGTTGTATAATAAATGATTCCGAATTCACTCTAGCATTTTAGGTATTTGTTTCGTAAAAAAAAAAATCTGGTGCGTGCGCGCAACACACAACTTTCACTTACCAACATACTTAGATTAGAAATTAATGCGTTTTGTTAATTGCCACTTCTCAAATGAACAGAACAGTTTAATTATAACGCATTGGTTTGTCATTAAAGGCGTACGGCCCATGCGTGAGCTCAAGGTGTTTTATGAGTTGACGGAATATTTTTCTTTTTTTCTCCTGTATATGTTTACTTGATTTTCTTCATATATGATATTTAGCCATTTCTTATTTTTAAGCGTGATGAGGGACAGTTAATTTCTCAATATAAACTAAAACAAAGGTACTTTATAGAAAAACAAAAAAAGCCCCTTCCCCATTTAAGCCCCCTCAGAACATTTTAATAATGATAAAGCTTACCTGATATTAAATTACTACTAATTTTCATTAAACATAACGAATTTGATAAAAATCGTTAAAGCCGTTTTTGAGATAATCGATCAAAAAGGTAAAAATTAGACAAAATTTATTAAGTAAAGTCCCCCCTCCTGTTGATCAATTTTGATGAAATTTTTACAGTCATATCTCGGGAATATAAATACATCAAATACCAAGTTTGATCAAAATCGTTAAAACCGTTATTGAGTAAATAAAAAAAACACGTGAAAATGATACAAAATTTATTAAGTAAAGTCCCCCTTCCGGTTGATCAATTTTGATGAAATTTTTACAGTCATATCTCGGGCATATCAATAGATTAAATATCAAGTTTGATCAAAATCGTTAAAACCGTTATTGAGTAAATAAAAAAAACACGTGAAAATGATACAAAATTTATTAAGTAAAGTCCCCCTTCCGGTTGATCAATTTTGATGAAATTTTTACAGTCATATCTCGGGCATATCAATAGATTAAATACTCAGTTTAATCAAAATCGTTAGAGCCGTTTTTGAGAAAATCGAAAAAAACTTAAAAAGTTATTAAATAAAGTACCCCCTCCCTTTGAGCAAATTTGATGAAATTT
The DNA here is from genome assembly GCA_911387785.2 of Aelia acuminata. Taxonomy (NCBI): domain Eukaryota; kingdom Metazoa; phylum Arthropoda; class Insecta; order Hemiptera; family Pentatomidae; genus Aelia; species Aelia acuminata. Next base: position 38,186,140 of record OU426983.1, read on the forward strand.
TTGCTGTCACATCGCGGGCATATACATACTCTAAATACCCAATTTCAGGCTCGCACGGTTTATAGTTTTTGAGCTAATCTGTTCACACACACACACACACACAGACACACACACACACAGACCATTTCGCGGGACTTGGTTATTTTGACTCAGGGGACCCTAAAACGTGTATTTCCGTTGAAAACCGGAAGTCGAAAATTTTCACGATCGCAATACTTCCACTTACTATATATTTCATATATAGGTAAGTGAAATTAAAAAGGGCAACACCAAAGAATGGTTCAGTTATCAACCATAAAACCGTTTCAAAATTGTTCTTAATTTGAATCTTCCAGACTTTCGTCCATTACCGGATGTACCGCGGGGGATGATAAATATATATATATATATATATATATATATATTTGTTTTTTGAGTATCTATATTAATAAAAATGACTTAATAGTCGGAATCAGATGTGACGTGAAAACAAAAATTGGATAAGTTACCCAGATAGTGAGTTTTCACAGCCATTGGATCGCACATGTTCTGCCCGCTATAAGTAAGCTCCATTTTCACATAACCCAAAAAATATCCAATTTAATGTTAAATTAAAATGTACTACAAAATAATCTTGTAAATCAGACCATAATTAACCAAGTTATAAATTTTTGATTCTCACACCTAAATAAAATGTAATAGTTTCATCACTTGAAAACGGTTTTGTTTTTTTTCTAATTTTCACACTATTCAGATTTTCTTTGTTCCTAATGTGAAATAATTCACTCTGATTTTAGGCTTGCATCTAGTCAAATCGGTTGAGACAGACGAAAATTTAATAGTTTATTGAATTTGAATTGACATGAAAAAAAGTGGGAGATTACGATATTGTTTGAGATTCTGGTCTATGTGAACAGATTTTATAGATTTTTGGATAGGGATCAACATAGCTTATGAACTTTTTTTTTTTTTTTTTTTTGGTTCCTCCCCTTCCTCTCCTTGTAGGCTATACGGGGTTTCCCGGGCCAGGGGAGTGGGTGGGGGATTTATGCATACTACAATACTTATGACAGGCCTCCCATGTTTAACGTATTTTTTCCAGGTGTTCCAAAAGAGTTAATATATGCACAATCCTGCTCCTCCATCCCCTTGTTTAGTTCCTGACACCCCACGGATAAGCCCCCTAATTAATGTGTAAAATACTCCGGCTGAAAACCAAAAAAAAGAGAGAAAAAATATTTGAATAGATATATAAAAAATCTTCGAATATATAGTTTTGTAAAAATGTACCTAATACAGTTCTTTGAGCGAAATCTCCGCACTAGTCCAGCAATTTTTGATTAATTCGGAAATAGGACAGCACAATAATGGAAATTCGTCTAAGCTTTTAAAATCCTGAATAGACAAATATATGCGAAACAGCATATAAAATACTGGGTTCCTAAGTAATAAGTAAGTTTTTATAATGATATAAGAATCATTGACTGAAGTAAGTTACTCCGTTCGATTTAGTTTCGGTTTCTTTTCTCTGTCACTGAATAAAATTAAAAATAGATAACATTTGCACCAATTGAAGACAAGATTCAACAAAATCCGCCATGAATAAACCAAAGCGTGGCGAATAAAATAGGTCTGACTGCAGTAAAGAAATCAGGTCAGGTCAGGTCCAATTTCTCAGTAGTTTCCTAGAATTTCTTCTCCACTTTTATTTTTATTTTTATGTTTATTGTGATTTTTTTTTATTTATCCATATATCCATATACCTGATTTTTTCTATCCATTTGATCTCATAAAGTTTTATCTGTAAATTAGCGATCGTGGCGTTTTGTAAAGACGTAATAAATTTGTTGGAGACGTTTATAATAATTTGTAGTGTGTGTGACGATAATTTACAATATTTGTAGTGTTTAACGACAATTTATAATAATTTGTAGTGTGTGTCGACAATTTATAGTGTGTGACGACAATTTATAATAATTTGTATTTAAATGACCATCCTTGTCTGATGGTTGATTTAAAATATCGATTTTAATATCTAGTTATTATAAATTGAATATTTGATGGTTCCTACAAATTTTACTTTTAGAAATTATTATCCTCGCCGGCACTATAGGGTTAAGTACGAACTTACAAAACTCCTGAAAGAGAGGAACTTTGCCTGCTTTGACGAGGTCTAATGTATAGACACGGATGGACGAGGTATGCAGACATTGTCGCATTCCCCAAGACCGGGAAGAAAGCACTGATCCTGGATCCGACAGTTAGGTATGAGAACAATGACCTTGACCAGGCGGGTGAGGTGGAAAGGGAAAAGAGAGAGATCTACGAAAAGTGCATCCCTTTCCTTAAAGAGAAGTTCCGCGAGGCCTTCCGTGAGAGAGAGTTTTCCGTTAGGGGCCTCTGGTTTGGATCTCGCGGAACGATCCCTAACAGAACAAGTAGTTTTCTAGAAGACCTAGGTGTCGAAAATAGAGAGATTGCGGTGTTGGCCGAAAACATATTCCTGGACTCCCTCGGAATTATCCACCACCATTTTTATGGAAATTGATATATGACTACGTATAATCATATATCATATCTTTTTATTTATTTATTAATCTATTTATTTATTTTCATATTTATATATTTATTTATTAGATGTAAGGTTTTTATTGGTATATCTCATTTTGTGGGTTTTTTTCTCTAGCAGTCTGTATGTGTGCCTATTTGTAATGTGAGCGCTAAGAGGGGGAAGGAAGAGAAAAGGAGTAATTATGAAAAATATGAAAGAAGAAAAAATAAAATAAAATAGAATAAATGGGAATAAAATAAAGATAAAAAACATAATTGTAAACGATATAGAAGGAATGAAAAAGGAAAAAATATTATGATATTATAATTATAAAATAAAATGTAAAAATGTATGTTATGTACTCAAGTATTGATTGGAACGCTGTGAAATGTAGCAACCCAATGTATTTGGGAAGCATGGCTTATTATTTAAATAAAGCATTTCTCCCTAGAAATATAAAAACATATAAAGGGGGGAAATGTTTTAAATTGAATTAATATTATAGTAAAATCGTTTTATTATTTTAAAAATCAATAGAAAAATCAAACCAATAAATTTACTGGTACATCATGGATAAAATAAATATTAATTTATCTAAGAATACAAGAAATTGAATATGGAAGAAATCACTTGAAAATCTATCAAACCAAAAATCATTACGTGGAAGTGGGTCAGCAAATATCTGTCGAGGTTCAGTTTCTGGAAAAGAAAGCAGTGCCTGCCGATTACTTCTTCCTCAAGGGTAAATAATCAACCATTCAGGGCCTTGGGCAAAAATTCAGGGCTAAAGAACTCCCTTCTTCCAACCACCCATAAGATAACATCTCTCTGCTTTCTTTATATTTGAGCCATGAAACAAAAAATAAAATACTACCCGAAACAAAAGGTTTATATTGAGATAAGACTATTTAAGTTTTGCTAAGTTATTACGGGATTTAATGTTCGTAATATTAGTGAAACAGAAAAAGAAACAGCACTGAGGTTCTAAAGCAGCATAAAATCGAATGCCAACGTTGATAGTGCGTACGAACAACCACATTTAAATAGATCAACTGCAAACATACTTGAGATAGAGGCCTGATTAGTGTTTACGAAATGTACTACTCAAATACACAACCGTTTGTTGTAAATAAATTGTTCTTCAAAGCAATCCTAACCTAGGATCAGGGACAAATGATAAAGTTGAAATATTCTAAACTTGGGAAAAAAATCTTGAGAAGATGACTTAAAATTACGTGAAATGTCACTCTATTACAGCTTAAACAAAACAAAATTTTTTTTTGAAAAACGACGCAGGACATATCAGAATATTAAAAAAATCTGGTGCGTGCGCGCAACACACAACTTTCACTTACCAACTTACTTAGATTAGAACTTAATCTAACTTTGTTAATTGCCACTTCTCAAATGATCAGAACATCTATAGGTAATAATAACACATTGGTTTGTCATTAAAGGCGTACGGCGCATGCGTGAGCTCAAGGTGTTTTATGAGTTGACGGATTATTTTTCTTTTTTTCTCCTGTATATGTTTACTTGATTTTCTTCATATATCATATTTAGCCATTTCTTATTTTTAGGTGTGATGACAGACAGTTAATTTCTCAATATAAACTAAAACAAAGGTACTGTATAGGAAAACAAAAAAGGCCCCTTCCCCATTTAAGCCCTCTCAGAACATTTTAATAATGATAAAGCTTACCTGGTAATAAATAACAACTAATTTTCATTAAACATAACGAATTTGATAAAAATCGTTAAAGCCGTTTTTGAGATCATCGATCAAAAAGGTAAAAATTGAAAAAAAATTATGAAATAAAGTGCCCCCTCCGTTTGACCAATTTTGATGAATGTTGACTATCACATCTTTGGCATATATATACATCAAATGCCAAGTTTGATCAAAATCGTTAAAACCGTTTTTGAGTAAATAAAAAAATACACGTGAAAATGATACAAAATTTATTAAGTAAAGTCCCCCCTCCGGTTAATCAATTTTGATGAAATTTTTACAGTCATATTTGGGGCATATAAATAGATCAAATACTAAGTTTAATCAAAATCGTTAGAGCCGTTTTTGAGAAAATCGAAAAAAACTTAAAAAGTTATTAAATAAAGTACCCCCTCCCTTTGAGCAAATTTGATGAAATTTTCGCTGTCACATCGCGGGCATATACATACTCTAAATACCCAATTTCAGGTTCGCACGGTTAATAGTTTTTGAGCTAGTCTGTTCACACACACACACACACACAGACCATTTCGCGGGACTTGGTCATTTGGACTCAGGGGACCCCAAAACGTGTATTTCCGTTGAAAACCGGAAGTCGAAAATTTTCACGATCGCAATACTTCCACTAACTATATATTTCATATATAGGTAAGTGAAAGTAAAAAAAAAAAAAAAAAAGATTTCTACAGAAAAATAATTTGATTATGAAATCTATTTGAAGGACAGAAGTAAACTAAGAGCAATTTTTGAAAAATTAAAACGAATACATCGCAAAAGTTTTATCAAAAGCCTATTATACTCCATTGCGGAAGGTGAAATTGGGTGATAAATATTCTTGGCACAAAAGACACGACCGCTGAAACTATTTATCATCCAACAAACATAGCCTAATCTCCATCATTTTTCCTCCACTTTGCCATACAATCGGAGTTTAGTCCATACGGGAATTGTAATAGATGGAAAACTAGTATTTATTTGGTAAAGAATTTACTTTAGAACGGAATGAAAGTTCAATAGATTTTGTATGATAATCAAATATATCCGATTATTGATGAAGAAAAAGACTATGCATCATAACCAACAACAAAAATATTAAGTAAAGATGATAATTCTGTAATCGGGTCGGGTAGAGCAAATGTATTAAATCCGGAATAAAAACCAACAAGAGGTCGTCTTGCATTACCAGTTTTTATAACTGAAATTTACTATATAATTAATGAATATATAATTAATTTGCGATTAAATTTAAATAATATGCGATTAAAATTAGCGATTCTGCCATTACATACAAATTTGTGTTCTAAAGAATTGTGGTTTCCACATTAAATTTATTCTATGTTGAAATTTAGTTATTTTTCATTTTAAATAATCATAATATCTATAATTCCCGTCCGTAGTTCCATCTTTTCTCTTCCAGTATAATTATTTATAAGATCTACTCTGACCAATCAGTGGCTGCAAGGCAACTTCAGCTTTAAGAAATGTTTTTTTTTCCTTGGTTATTGGTTTATTTGTGTAGTTAAATTTGAGCTCGAAACGTCAAAATCTATTTCCCAAATGTGCACACAGACTGAATTCTAAGAAAGGACTTTTTATAAGCATTATTAGAAGATTATAATAAAGTGATTTATGAATATTAAATTTTTATTGCAAAATTGTAAATTTGTATTGTAGGGTGAAAATGACCCATGTGGTCGAAAAGCCCGAAATTATGTATAAATAAATAAATAAATTAATATTAAATAAAATGAAGTAAATAAATATTTTTTTCACGTTACTTCATCAGTAGTAATTAAAAATTCCAACAAAATAAAAGAATGGTCCATTAAACAGTAGAGTAAGCAATTATTATGTAGTAAATAATGCATATTTCACAGTATAATTTTGTTAGTATGTACATATCGTGTGGATGGCTATACTCAGCTAAGTTATTTGTTGTTCAAGTGTACATCAGATTATATTATATTTTATTTTTATTTTTTATTATGACAATCTTAGTTAGATTTAGATAATTTTAGTAATAACACGCATCAAGGCTTTGTATTTAAGTTCGAGGCCGTGAAGCGACAAAGGTAATTTTTTTTACCAAAAGAGTTTAAGGATAGCTACAAAGCAGTTAAGGCATAGTCATAGATGACGATCCATACCTAAGTCTAATAAAGAACTAGTAGGGGACGATATAATAGAAAATTTCCTAAATCATTGATATTGGTTGAGCTGGCTTAAATTCTAATCCAACAGTGTGTTTTTATGTCATGTATATTTTCTTTTGAAATTATATACCAATTCAATACAATAGTTTTTATTTTTTCCCAAATATGTATCTTAATAGCTTAATAATGTCTAATCTCTTATTCATTTTTTCAAAAATAAAACTAATAATAAAATATCACTTCAAAATGCCTATATTTATAATAAAGTTCGGAGCGTAAGAACTAATTCATACCGGCTTCATCACCTTTTAACTTCCCCGACCCTGTCGCTCAGACTGAAGCTGATGATTTACTAAGTATCTTACGTCCTTCCATAATGTACGGATCTCCCTTCTTCACTCACCTCTCTGAGGGCACACTAAAACACCTGCAGTGATTTCAGAACAGCATATTAAAGAAAATCACGCAGTCGACTTCAATAAAAAAAATAAAAGCTGAACAACTGCATGAAATATTTCAGCAAGAAAAGGCTTCAGAATTCATCAAGAAAAGGCTTATACAATTTCTGGACTCCTTGCCTGACATATCAAACCCTGTATTCAACACATTGACTCCGCCAGCGGCTCCAGTTAGCTGTCAAAACAGCTTTGTTTTCAAACTTTAGGACATAAGTTTGTTAGTTATTTTAAGTTAATAAGAGATTATATTAATCATTATTATAGGTACTCGCAACACAAAAAATGGGTGAGCCCCATCACTCCATGTCAATAACATTAAGAAACAGGTAACAACAAAACATTATCATAATTATAAGATAGCCTTAAAATGTAAAATTGTTTCAGTAAAAAGCTCTATGATAATTAAAACATTGTTATCATTACTACACAGTCAATAATGTATTAAGGGGATATGAAAAAAAAAATGCCCAACGGAGAGTATTCAACAGTTTGAATACTTATGGAAAATATGGAGTCCCATAGCTAAGTTCCTATGAGGGACAGATTGTACATATTATATAACATAGAACGTACACTTACTGCCCAATGACTTGGTCTAAAAGTTATTCAGATGGAGGAAGGCTGCTCCACTTTAGAGAGCTTCCAGCTGTTATCATCCCCTGCAGTATGGCTTCAGCTATAATCCCGTACGGTCTTTTCGATGTCTAATAATTTTTGTCATTTCATGCAATTTTTTAAAAGTGGCTGCTACATCCACGAATTTGAATTTATTTTTCATCGGTTTACATATAATATAATAATATTTAAGTTAACTTTTAGAACGAGCATCTGGATTACATTGACGACGTTTTTGGTATCTAATTCGTTCGATGCCCCTAAAATTTCAGGCGCCCATTTCATTCGCTTTATTGCCGCCATTTCAATTACATTTACTAGCGGCAGGTCATGCAAAAAACGCAATACTTTTGCCGTCTTCATTCACTCGTCTTTCATCATTCCAAATATTCTCTCTCTAAACGTTATAATTCATTGATAATCGAAATTTAAAAAAAAAAAAAAAAAACCTGGGGCATTATATTCCCTCGGGATTTGCATCTTTAAAGTAAGTACTTTATGTTTGTTATGTTAATTTATTTATATGTAATTTTTAGACTATGATTTCTAGGATTCGTGAGACATTATATTCCCTCGAGATTTGCATTCTTAAAGTAAGTAATTTATGTATGTCATGTTTATATTATGTAAGTATGTTAATTTATTTATATGTAATTTCTAGACACATTTCCAGGATTCCAGAGAATGCGTATTGCATAAAAAAAAGAATATCTCGACTTTTTCAACCTTCATTTTATTTCACTTTTTCAATTTCCTTTTCTTTAGATATTTCAGAATATATGAATATCTCTGATCATCACTGTTTCTTGAAAATGTCAGCATTTATTTTTCAATATACTTCACTAATTGATGTAATTTTATTCTATTCAATATTAAATTCTGGAACTTACGGTACCCCTAAAAAAGATAAAATGGTTCATAAATATCTATAAATTCATTCCTTGGAAAAAAGGGAAACTCGAGGAGTTCTTAAAATAAACAAGGAAAATGTCGATTCCATATGTCAAATTTTTGACCCAAGAGATGGCTCTTGCAAAACGGTTAATAATTGTTAGACTATAGATATACGGTTAATAGAAAGCCCTATTACTGAATCAACTCTCATTATATTGAGTAATGGATTGATTTGCTATTGGTGAGTTCAGGTGAAGTGGGGAAGGTGCGTTTTGGAACAAGTGCCATTAGTGAATTATTTCTAATTATTTACTTTTATTACATCAACTGTCTTCTGTGATATGAAATTCCATTTCCATACCTTCTAAATTTAATCTAGTATAGCACTAAGGGGTCACCTGTGGTGTAGTGGTTAGCATAGAAACTTAATATACTAAAGGTCGCGGGTTCGGGTCCCAAGGTGGCCCTTTTTTAATGGGAGTAAAAAATCCTTGTCTATGCCCTCCCGTAGGACGTAAAATGGAGGTACCGAGCCTGTATGATGTCAGGTACTCGTTAAAGATCCCTCTCCTAATTATAACTAGATAGGTAAAATTTAGGATTCCCACTGTAGGATCGTCCGGTTAGCCTTAGTGGCATAAAGTGAAGTTAAAACAAACAAACAAACTACTATAGCACTCAGTTGCAAGATGTAACTCGATTGGGAATGGATTTTAACAGAGGTTTTCAGGTCATTAGTTTTTAGGTTATATGTAGTTAGTTTTGAGATCATTAATGGCTTTTAAAAGAGGTTAATGAACTTCCCCCTTAAAGGTGGAGTGCCTAAATCGGATTTGAAACCATTTTTCCTTCACCCTAAAAGCAAATTTTATGGTTTACAAAAATCAACTGTACTGCAGAAAACAATAGATTTTCAAATTTAAAATGTATTAAAAAAAACTAACTTAGTGTGGTGATAATTCTAATTAAAACATATGTTTTATTCAATTAACTATTGTAACCTCTAGTCTTCTTTGTGATATAATGTAATGACTCTGTTTGTTATTAAAAACCTATTTAGTGGGTTAAACATTTCTTTTCTTTTCATAACACTTAGCTGATTAGATGTCTGTTTATTTATGCTTGGCTGATGTTATTCTTGACACTCAACATGAACACTTCGCTTTACATCCGTAATTTATAACTTTTTGCATTTATGACAATTTAAATATAACTACAAGAAAAATAAATTTGGAATTACGAACAATTTTATCAAAAAATATCATATTAATAAAGGTCAGGCCACATACGTCCGCACCGCAGCACGGATATGATTCATTTACGAAGGATAGATAGTAACCGTCCACACACGCGGATGCGGATGCGGTGCGGACATGTGTGGCCTGACCTTTAGGCATATCGAACTATTATTATTATTGTAACTATTCTTGCATTATAGTTTTTTTCTCTGAGTAATATGTAATTTTAATCGTTTTTATAGGTTATGTTCAGAATATTTTTAATTTAACTTACATATTACCTTTAGTTACGCCTAAAGGTCAGGACACACATGTCCGAACCGAATCTGCATCCGCATCCGCGTGTGTGAACGGTTACTATTTATCCGTCGTAAATGAATCAGATTCGTGCTGCGGTGCGGACATGTGTGGCTTGACCTTTAAACTTTATCTTCAACATTGTCATTATTATTACATGTTAGTTCAGAAGAACAATACGTAACAGGAACTGTTCAATACTGTCTTTGGTTTTGTTACAAATGTAAACGTTATGATCATAGTTTCATTACCTTTGAAATTTTCCATATTTAGCTAATATGAACTTAAAGTGAAACTTGATTTGTCAGAAATATAATATTGCTTGTTTAAACATCCTTAATAGTTGAGAGAAAGTAAACAGAACAAAAAGAAACATACCGAACAGGGATGAATCATAAATATTAGGAATCTATTTTGATTTGGATTGTTTTTTTGAGTAACAAGTTAATTATCTGATTTAATGACATTCCTTGTTTGTTTGTTTAGAGTGTTAATAGAGAAATGCTTTATTTTTAAAGTAATGTTTTCCAAATACACATGGTTTCTATAGTACACAGCACCTAAGCAATTTAAAGTTTGTAATTTATGTCTGCTAGGATCTTTTTCCTCACTCCATACAATGTAATAAGCCATAAAATGCATTAGACAAAAGTATTTTTATACTGTTAAAGAAAGAAGTTGACAAAAGGCTTGTATGGAAATGTAGCAACTAAAGATAAGATAACCCCAGAGGATGAGCCACAAGCTCGAAACGTCGGGAAAAAAATAATAAAAAACATTAAGCACGGAAGAGCTCCTTCATTTAAAGAAATCCTTCGTAATTTATATTTAGTGCTGCCAAGTTTTTTTTAACCAGAATCTGATCTTTTAAATATCAGATGGCTTCGAACTAAATTGTTCTCATAATAATGAATGATTTCTTTCCCTAATATATGAGGACAAGATTACTGAGAATTTCTGGTCACGTAAAAGGACCGAACGTGACCCTGTATCGATTTTAATAGCTACCTCATCAATTTTTTATGACAGAATGTCTGCGATAGTTTGGGTGTCTTGCTGCAACATCTTTGATAATATTATTAGATATTCATTTTGCCGTTCGCGACAATGGGTCCTAAAAGCAGAGGGGAAAAAAAAATAATCACTTTTATTTATTTAATTTTGATTTCGAAAGTCAATTTAAAGAAAAATGTATATCAAATAAAATGATTAACTGTTGAACGTGTGAAATCATTAGAAGAAAATCATTAGTCATAAATGGAGCAACAGTAAAATATCTGCTACCTTATTACTCTGGCAAATCATATTTGAATTGTATTAACTGAGAGGATTGAAATGAAAAACTAAATTAAAAAAAATCGCCGTACTTTACGATTAAAATTTCTGTATTAATTCCTTTAATTTTTAAAATTTTGATAAGGACAGACAAGGAAGAACACGTTATGTCTTACGGATCATAATGAAATTTTTCTTGGAGGTGCATAGCAAACAAATTTTATATACGTAATTTGCCTTACGGTCCGATAAGGGTGCTGATGCGGATCTTTGTGCTAAGAAAGTTATAAGGGTAGTTTGCTTTAAGATCTAATCATTTTTTTACAAGTTCACTAAATATAAAATTTATACTTAAAAAAAGTATAAGAAAATTTATACTTAATTTGGTGCAAGAATCAGGTCAATATCATTTTTTAAACTCCAGATGTAACATATAGTAGTTCTAGGCTTGTTTCTTCTCGACCTCTGGGTCCCTTTGTCTTTATGGAAGCAATGCGTTTTTACTCGACGTCCATAATATAAATAGTTTGAAATTAAAAAGAAAAGGTAATAAAAAAGGTGCACTCTCAAAAACCTTAATATGTAATAATGAAATAAGGTACCGTCATTTTTTACAAGTACCAGCACCCCAATAATAAATAATAAGCAATGTTATGATTTTCAATGATGTGATATGTACATAAGTGTTTGTCTTTTATTTCTTAGATATTGAGTTATACAGGATGTTTCTTTATATATATATATATATATTTTTTTTATTTTATTTTTTTTTTTTTTCGGTTGGCGCATTAGGCCTAATAAGATTTTTGGCCGCGCAGTGTGGTCTTCTTACAGACATTTGTGTTGCTTGCGGGAGCACAGGACTGGAGTGGGTAGCACAAACCTCACTCACGCAAGCCATGATCACCATGGTGAAGCGGCAGACTGCCCATAGCTCCATAACCAATCCCATTGGGGCCAATTTGGCAGTGTCTTTTCCACCGATGGCGTCAGCTCTCTCGGGTTCAAGGACAGTAACAAATTGGTCTAGGTCCAAGGATTATGGTAGCTTAGAGTCAGCAGTCCCAAAGGACCTATATTCCTTTCCCTGAAGAATACCGTCTTTGTATCAAACCTTCCGGCTTTTATTGACACCCTGGAAAACAACACCACGATTCTCGATATGTTACACGAGGAAGGTTTATCACTCCTACGCCCGGTCGGTGTGAGTCTCTCCAGTAGGCTGACGGGCCTCACATACCCGGCGTTCATTGGCGGGTGGTCATCCGAATGAAGACCTATCCAAATACTACCATCCTCGACTTTGCTTAACTTAGATTACCTATTGTAAGCGCCTTTGTCCGCTCGGCCATCCCGGCCCAGTTATATAAATATGACTAGTGAATGCCATCTAATGATTATTATGATCAAACAATTAACGTAAACAAAATTACCAACAAACTTGTAACATCTTATCACCCAAGAAGTGACGTTTTTGACGAACTTAAATCACAGTACTTGACCCCAGACAACAACCTAAGAGGGCTCAGAAGAAGCTGGATGAGATATCTCCTCGGCCAGTTAAAAAAACTTAACATGCTTATAGGTTAAGATGCCGCTGGTTACTACCATACTCCTCCTCAAGTTTAAGATGCTTCACATTATTTCAAGTTCAATTGTTTCAATAATAAAATAAGCCTTGAAGCAAATTATCAGTCATAAATAATGAAAATTATAGATCATTGTAGAATAAAGCAGTGAAAATAATGGGCGTGACCAATTATGGTGGGGCATGCTCGAGATCGTGCCTAAGTAGCTTGGCGGAGAACTATTAAAATCTCAAGTACAAGGTGACAAAACGACCGCTTAACGGATGAAAATCCCAACCCTAATTCAGAATGGACGTTATCTGAAAGCTCGTTGAACGAAGAGGGCTTGAAAGATATTAAATTGTACAGCAAATAGCCTGAAGTTAATTACTATATAATTATTGAAAACCGTCCAAGATGAATCCTTCCCTTCTAGAATTTAATATCATTTGATCGTCATTAAAATAAGTAGTTAAAATATAAAAACGTTCATTAGTTGGTTTTTATGTATATGAGACCCTAATAAAAATAATATGAGACTCATTTAATGAGTATCGTCCTCTATAACCGTCCGGATCCGCACTTACGTCAAAGCCGGATATAGAATTTTTCAAACATGCTCCATTTTTCCACCCCTTCAAAGAACTAGATGATTCCGACATATATATCATTTTGAGATTAAATATTCTTTGTGACTGAATGATGATGAAAACTGCCGGAAAGTATAACAAATATCTTATTTAAGCAACAAATAATCATTTCAATCAATTTTCCTCCTAAATTTTTCTTTTATCCAAATTCTTCTTTTATTTATATAGTAACTAGGTACTTATTTTGGTTCATGAGTTGTGAGTCGACCCCATGGGTTGGATACCCTCCTGGTACACGCTTAGCCTCCATAACCTAGATTCGGGCCTAGACTGAGTTGACAAAAATGTTAAGCAAGTCCTCTATCTCAACAGAAAAGGAACATTTGGAAGTTTGAATATCCTTTTTTTTAACGAGGTATAAGCCATATCTAATTTATCAAAAGATTCTTACAGACAGTGGCACTTCGGGAGTTAGCGGAAGATGTATATCGCGCTCTTAAAAATGGTAACACTCATGAACAATTGCCCATTCTCAAACTCGCTTCAACAGTGCTATCTTAATATAATCCCATAGATAAAGGTGGAGTATTAAAGCATTTATTGTTCAAATTCAAGAATAATGAACTAATCAATAATGATAAATAATTAAGCTATGTTCGAGCTTTTTTTTGTTATTTATTTTCATTTTTATTTCCTATATCTGTATCCTACATATTTCCTATATGTCTCACGGGTAATACGGGTATTAGCAGTAGTGGGATGTTACGCATGACTACGCAACAACACACTACTGCTAGTAAAGCATATACTTTATTTTTCTTCTTCTTCAGCTGTCCCCAAGAGCTGGAAGGTTGCTTCAATTTCTATGGTGTTCTTCTTGGTCCAGGTCCTCTTCTCCGGGCTCCCAAGTTAAAGTGGGCTGGATCCAACACCGTTTTCCACCCTTCAATGAACTCCTTGTATCGCAGGAAATATTCTTTGCTCACCAGCTGAGGGAACTCTTGCTCAGTGAGGACGAAAAGTCCCGTGGTTCTCAGCATCCTGGCCCTGATTCCATCAAATGCAGTTAAGGTCGTGACCACGTGCTCAACAGTCTCTCAGTACCACAGGTGGAGCCGTGGGTATCTGTGTTCTGGCCAAGTCGATGCAGGATAGTCCGGGAGGACCCATTTAGCCAATAGCCGGGATTTTACAGAAGGAAAGTATTTCCTGAGAGTGCTCCCTTTCTGGGAGATTGCCCACCTTCTGCTCCACTTCTCGATGGTATCCTCCCGGATTATCTGATTCCACTTGTTCGGGTTTTCAACAATCCTCGCCTTTAGAGTGTCCGAAATTCCTGCTGAGCCTTCCTTTTTGTATGCATACTTAGTCACTTCTACCTGCAGGAGGAGATGGTTAGGAACCACCCCCGCTAGAACCTGCACTGCGTCATGCAAAGTTGACATGTAAGCTATAGTGACGCGAAGCAGAGCCGTCCTAGCTATGTTCCAGCTATGAAGTCGGTAAATTTTTAAAGAACGGTCATGCTATACAGGCCGAGTAGAGCAAATCGTATCCGCGATTACAAATACCGGCGCCCTAACTACTTATATTTTCCAACTTAAAATTAAGGAATTTTAAAATTGATACTAAATATTTTAAAATATATTTCTGCGTAAACATAATACAAAATTCTAACTTCAATTTTTAAGTGGGTGGGGCGCCGGAATTTGTAATCTCACATACAATATGCCCAAATATTACCTGTTTACAGCTACTTATGTATATTGGAGTCAGCAATACTTTATTCTATATTAGCCCATTAAATTAACTCTTCTAATCCGGTAAACTGATCATTCCATTAACAATTTAGTAGTCTCAACAATACAGTGATTATCCTATTCCAGGATTTAATTAGATTTAAATATTAATACAATTGCCAGATAATCAAAACAGTGTCCTGTAAAGTTCCTAATCAATGAAGATAACCATGGGCAGTCCCAGGAGGGGGATGTAGAGGATCGATTCCCCCCTCCTCTGAAAATTCAAAAAATTAAACCAGTGGAATAAATTTGTTTATTTAACCTCACTTCACGCTACTATGGCAAATCGGACGATACTATAGTGGCAGTCATAAATTTGATGTAGAATTTAATAAAATTTGGTGACATAATTGTTTACAAATTTTCTAGTATACTACTAGTATTTCTGTCTGCGAATGTCGTAAGGTCCTTTTTATTTTTTAAATAAATCTGGCTGCTGTTTTATGCTTTATATAATTTTTATTTTCTACCGAGCAATCTCCCCCCGTATGGTTTTTCTATAGCTGTTCTAAAAATAACTATTGCCTATATCAAATAGCAAATCTTACTGGTATGACTTATTTTAAAGAAAGATAGAATAAAAAGATCTGAGTTACTTACATGAATTTCGGAAAAGATGATCTTCAGTTGTGTTGATGTCTTCATAAATCTGAAGGAAAAAACAAATCTATTAATAATACATACATTAATAATACATCTACTAATTTAGTAGCTAATAATCTAATAATTTTTTTTTAATTTATCAGTTAATATTCCAAATAAAAATAATTGAAAGCGCAACTCATATAGCAAAAAAAAAATAGCTGCAATCATGTAAATACAAATGAATAAAAACTGATGAATTTCTTTAATTATTAGGAGCTACAAAATTTATTGAGTTTTAAATCCTTCTTTAAAAAACATGATAAATAAGAAGTATATTAGTGTTGTTGGTTCGAGTGCGGCTATAGATAATAACTACTTCTTTTGGTCATGAGCCGGGTTTGATACCCTCATAGGGGCTCGCTTAGCCTCCATTACCTGCAAACGTTAATTACTTACTTAAGCAAATGCACTTTATTAATTTTAACTAATGAAGGGGAGAAAGACCTTTATTTGGCAGTTGAATGTATATTTGTCCAAATCGTTTCTTAGATGGGACATTTCCATACTTAGTAATCGAAACAAATCCTTTATGATGTTTTTTTTTTTAATGTATAATCTGCAGTGATTTCACTTTCAATATCTTTTTTTGTATCCTCCGATGAATCCGTAACTGCCAATCGAACGTTAACAATCAGCGGAATTAATGAGTTCAAATAACCAAGCCCCGCGAAATGGTCTGTGTCTGTGTGTGAGTCTGAGTGTGTGTGTGTGTGTGTGTGTGTGTGTGTGTGTGTGTGTGTGTGTGTGTGTGTGTGTGTGTGTGTGAGTGTGTGTGTGTGTGTGTGTGGGAGAGTGACAAAGTAGCTCAAAAACTATAGACCGTAGAATCTGTAATTGGGTATTTGTTGTATGTATTGTATATGCCCGCTATGTGACTGCAAAACTTTCATCAAAATTGATCAAACGGAACGGGCACTTTATTTCATAACTTTCTTTCTCATGTTTATGTTTTTTTTAGATTTTCTCAAAAATAGCTTTAACGTTTTTTATTAAACTAGCATGTTTAATGAGAATCAAGTATTCTTTAATGTCAGGTAAGCTTTATCATTATTAAAATGCTTTCAGAGGGCATAAATGGGGAAGGGGCCTATTTTGTTTTCCTCTAAAGTACCTTTGTTTTTGTTTATATGGAGAAATTATCTGTATCTGGTTTCGCCTAAAAATAAGAAAAGGCTAAATATGAAATATTAAAAAAAAATCAAGTAAACATATACAGGAGAAAAAAGAAAAATATTCCGTCAACTCATAAAACCCGAATGAAAGACGATTGTTTATAATTAAAGATGTTCTGTTCATTATCAACAACTACATAGAGAATTATAAAATCAGGCGACTTGGAGTATTATACTTGCATTGCCGAATTATCACAACTAAAACCTTTTATTTAATAATTAAAAAAATGTAGTGTTCTTCAAAGAGCAAATGCAAAGAAAAATAAGTAAATGAATGTGGGAAAATGTGTGACTTTGAGAAATGGCATTTAACAAAACATGTCAATTTCTAATCAAAGCAAGTTGGTAAGTGAAAGTCGTGTGTTGTGCTCATCGCACCATATTTTTTGCATTTATTATTAAACTTTATTTTCTAATTTTTTTTTCTGAAAAAAATATTGCATTTGTTTTAGTTTACTTTTTTTAAATAATAATTATGTTTAGCAGCATAATTTTTCTAAATTTTTCAAAATCTTATAGACTAGTTATCGCAATTGGTAATAGCGATTTGCTTGTTAAGTTTTTAAAGAAATACTGAGCGGAAATTTATCACAACTAATAGTGAAAAATTAGAAGAAAATGTATAAAATTACAACTTTTTTGAAAATAGTTCCTATTAGTACAAATGAACAATAAATAAATAGAGCAATTTCGAGATATATGTATGTTAGATAATCGCAAGTAGAATATTTTCAACACTAAATAAACAATTAGTTTACAAATAATTGAAATTAGGTTGTATCAGACGGTGAACTTCCATTTCAACTGCCATTGCTATCGCACGCAGCCGGAAACAGATAATACAAACTATGCGGGCGCCCGAATACTCAATTATGAACTCCTAGTACACAGACAAATCAGCAAAAATTAAAACCGGAACCATATAAATTTTTGCAATATTACAAAAAATACTAAAAAAATTATACCAAAAAAAAACTCATGTTAAACATTAAATGAAAAACTCATTGATTTTGATGCAACAAATGCCATTCATTCAAGTTCCATGTAAATATTTTTTCTCCATTCGAGTTCTAACAAACAAAATATAGAAGTTCGATAGGTGGTAGATCTCTTCGTTATTTATCAAGCTGTATGGACCATATTCTCTGATTAAGGCCATGATGGTTCTCAACACTTTTCTACCAAACCTGTCAATTTTTTAGCATTAAAGTTGCACATGCATGTGTCAGCACAAGTCTAATCATTTTTTTTAGTATAGGGACTTCTCAATTCTAAATATACGTTGTTAACAAACAATTATGAGGTTAATCTGATCATTAAAGACATTTATTGAAGATGGCCTCGAGATCTTTTAAGTTAGATACTAGTTGAGTACTATCAGTGGATAGTTTCTCTACATGCTTATTCAAGACATAATTTTCTTTTATATTATTTTAGCACATTTTCTTAATATATTATATGTAAATACAGTTGTAAATTCCAATAAATCAATAAAATAAAAAAGACATATGGGACGTTCTTTTACAAACCGAACACCTTTCTGACCGACACATTTTAGATTTAACTGAAACTTTTTTTACGGGATCTATATCGAAAAAAAAGAAATACGTGTAAGAGGATTTTTTTTTATTTTCGATATTTTGAAAAATAATCAAGATCGAAAATTCGTGAATTTGATGATTTATCGATAATAGCCTATTTTTCAAAAATTCATAACTCCGGTTCTATTTAAGTTAAAAAATCTATTTTTTTTTTTATTTTGAAGGTAAAAAGACAAGCTTTAAGAAAAAAATATTTCAAAACAAATTGTCGAAAAATACAAATTGTTATTAACAATTTCAATGTTTAAATCGGTTTTTAACAGTGGCGCCACCCATGAATCAACTTTTTACTATTTTTATCGTATTCTGCGTCAAATTTTCTATCGAAAACGCTTTTAAAAACGATGGAGAAGTTATTTTTACTGTAAGAAAAAAATTAATTAATTTAGCGCGGTACGTCACATCGACACGTGGGTCACATTTTACGGCTCATATTCTTGTTTTACACCGTTTATCTCTTAAATACAAATAATTGTTTTATTCTTTTAATTAAAAAACGTATTTTTTAGCCAAGAAGATGGGAAAAAATAGAAAAATACATAAATAAAAAACATTGTTGAAAATGATTTTTTTTTTATTAAGATTTCGATAATGCATTAGTTAATAAGAACAATATTTGGAATATAATAATAAATACAATATTTAAAAATAAGACAATGTTTACATTTTCTGTTTAAAAATTTTTACAATATCCTCTTTTTCGCAAGATGAAAACCGTTTTGCTTCCAATTGCTGTAAAGAAATCGGATTAATACAATGATATTTTAAAGTTCTTTTTATTGTTAAAGCATTTTGGAAACGTCCGGACAGTTGTTTTTCTTCTAATTTTTATTCATATGCTAAATTAATTAATTTTTTTCTCACAGTAAAAATAATTTCTCCATCGTTTTTAAAAGCGTTTTCGATAGAAAATTTGACGCAGAATACGATAAAAATAGTAAAAAGTTGATTCATGGGTGGCGCCACTGTTAAAAACCGATTTAAACATTGAAATTGTTAATAACAATTTGAATTTTTCGACAATTTGTTTTGAAAGTATTTTTTTCTCAAAGCTTGTCTTTTTGCCTTCAAAATAAAAAAAAATTAGATTTTTTAGCTTAAACAGAACCGGAGTTATGAATTTTTGAAAAATAGGCTATTACCGATAAATCATCAAATTCACGAATTTTCGATCTTGTTTATTTTTCAAAATATCGAAAATTAAAAAAAAAATTTCTATCGAAAACGCTTTTAAAAACGATGGAGAAATTATTTTTACTGTGAGAAAAAAATTAATTAATTTAGCATATGAATAAAAATTAGAAGAAAAACAACTGTCCGGACGTTTCCAAAATGCTTTAACAATAAAAAGAACTTTAAAATATCATTGTATTAATCCGATTTCTTTACAGCAATTGGAAGCAAAACGGTTTTCATCTTGCGAAAAAGAGGATATTGTAAAAATTTTTAAACAGAAAATGTAAACATTGTCTTATTTTTAAATATTGTATTTATTATTATATTCCAAATATTGTTCTTATTAACTAATGCATTATCGAAATCTTAATAAAAAAAAAATCATTTTCAACAATGTTTTTTATTTATGTATTTTTCTATTTTTTCCCATCTTCTTGGCTAAAAAATACGTTTTTTAATTAAAAGAATAAAACAATTATTTGTATTTAAGAGATAAACGGTGTAAAACAAGAATATGAGCCGTAAAATGTGACCCACGTGTCGATGTGACGTACCGCGCTAAATTAATTAATTTTTTTCTTACAGTAAAAATAACTTCTCCATCGTTTTTAAAAGCGTTTTCGATAGAAAATTTGACGCAGAATACGATAAAAATAGTAAAAAGTTGATTCATGGGTGGCGCCACTGTTAAAAACCGATTTAAACATTGAAATTGTTAATAACAATTTGTATTTTTCGACAATTTGTTTTGAAATATTTTTTTCTCAAAGCTTGTCTTTTTACCTTCAAAATAAAAAAAAATTAGATTTTTAACTTAAATAGAACCGGAGTTATGAATTTTTGAAAAATAGGCTATTACCGATAAATCATCAAATTCACGAATTTTCGATCTTGTTTATTTTTCAAAATATCGAAAATTAAAAAAAAATCCTCTTACACGTATTTCTTTTTTTTTCGATATAGAACCCGTTAAAAAAGTTTCAGTTAAATCTAAAATGTGTCGGTCAATTTTTGTCCAAATCTGTTCGGTTTGTAAAAGAATGTCCCATATAGACATTAAGAGTCA
Source organism: Aelia acuminata (assembly GCA_911387785.2). Classification (NCBI taxonomy): domain Eukaryota; kingdom Metazoa; phylum Arthropoda; class Insecta; order Hemiptera; family Pentatomidae; genus Aelia; species Aelia acuminata. The sequence continues at coordinate 38,206,952 of OU426983.1, forward strand.
AAATATTTTAAAATGGACACGGACAGGATGGCATACTACTAACTGCGGATTTAGCAATGATTTTTCCTAAGCATCATAATTTTCATTTATGCATAAAACCAAATTGTAAATAATTGTTATGCATTTAAAACATTTTTTTTTGCAATCAATCAGAGTATTTCTTTTATTGCTATTTTTTTTAAGAATATGCTAAATAGGATTTTTTTTAAATCATAAAGCCAATTAAATTTATATTTTTACTTTCACTTACCTATATATGAAATATATAGTAAGTGGAAGTATTGCGATCGTGAAAATTTTCGACTTCCGGTTTTCAACGAAAATACACGTTTTGGGGTCCCCTGAGTCGAAATAACCAAGTCCCGCGAAATGGTCTTTGTGTGTCTGTGTGTGTGTGTATGTGAACAGACTAGCTCAAAAACTATAAACCCTGCGAACCTGAAATTTGGTATTTAGAGTATGTATATGCCCGCGATGTGACAGCAAAAATTTCATCAAATTTACTCAAAGGGAGGGGGTACTTTATTTAATAACTTTTTAAGTTTTTTTCGGTTTTCTCAAAAACGGCTCTAACGATTTTGATTAAACTGAGTATTTGATCTATTTATATGCACGAGATATGACTGTAAAAATTTCATCAAAATTGATCAACCGGAGGGGAGACTTTACTTAATAAATTTTGTATCATTTTTCACGTGTTTTTTTTATTTACTCAAAAAGGGCTTTAACGATTTTGATCAAACTTTGTATTTGATGTATTTATATGCCCGAGATATGACTGTAAAAATTTCATCAAAATTCTCTACAGGAGGGGGGACTTTATTTCATAACTTTTTTCCAATTTTTACCTTTTTGATCGATTATCTCAAAAACGGCTTTAACGATTTTTATCAAATTCGTTACGTTTAATGAAAATTAGTTGTTATTTAATATCAGGTAAGCTTTATCATTATTGAAATGTTCTGAGAGGGCTTAAATGGGGGAAGGGGCCTTTTTTGTTTTCCTATAAAGTACCTTTGTTTTAGTTTATATTGAGAAATGAACTGTCTGTCATCACGCCTAAAAATAAGAAAAGACTAAATATGATATATGAAGAAAATCAAGTAAACATATACAGGAGAAAAGAAGAAAAATCTGGTGCGTGCGCGCAACACACAACTTTCACTTACCAACTTACTTAGATAAGAAATTGACGTGTTTTGTTAAATATCATTTCCCAAAGTCACACATTTTTCTACATTCATATCTTATTTTTATTAATCGTTAAAGCCGTTTTTGAGTAAATAAAAAACCCCGTGAAAATGATACAAAATTTATTAAGTAAAGTCCCCCCTTCGGTTGATCAATTTTAATGAAATGTTGGCTATCACATATTTGGCATATACATAAATCAAAAACCCAGTTTGACCGAAATCGTTTAAGCCGATTTAAGTAAATAAAAAAAACACTTGAAATTGATGCAAAATTTAATAAGTAAAGTCCCCCCTCCGTTTAATCAAATTGGATGAAATTTTTACAGTCATATTTCGGGCATATAAATAGATCAAATACTAAGTTTAATCAAAATCGTTAGAGCCGTTTTTGAGATAATCAAAAAAACACGTTAAAATGTTACAAAATTTATTAAGTAAAGTCCCCCCTCCGGTTAATCAATTTTGATGAAATTTTTACAGTCATATCTCGGGCATATAAATACATCAAATACCCAGTTTGATCAAAATCGTTAAAGCCGATTTAGACTAAATAAAAAAAACACGTGAAAATGTTACAAAAATGATTAAGTAAATTCCCCCCTCCGGGTAATCAATTTTGATGAAATTTTTACAGTCATATCTCGGGCATATCAATACATCAAATACTCAGTTTAATCAAAATCGTTAGAGCCGTTTTTGAGAAAATCGAAAAAAAACCTAAAAAGTTATTAAGTAAAGTACCCCCTCCCTTTAAGTAATTTTGATGAAATTTATGCTGTCACATCGCGGGCATATACCTACACTAAATACCCAATTTCAGGATCTCACGGTTTATAGTTTTTGAGCTAGTCTGTTCACATACACACACACACACACACACACACACACACACACACACACACACACACACACACACACACACACACACACACACACACACACACACACACACACACACACAAACACACACACACACACACATACACACACAAACACAAACACACACACACACACACACACACACACACACACACACAGACACACGCACACACACAGACCATTTCGCGGGACTTGGTCATTTGGACTCAGGGGACCCCAAAACGTGTATTTCCGTTGAAAACCGGAAGTCGAAAATTTTCACGATCGCAATACTTCCACTTACTATATATTTCATATATAGGTAAGTGAAAGTAAAAAAAATCTGGTGCGTGCTCGCAACACACAACTTTCACTTACCAACTTACTTAGATTAGAAATTAATGCGTTTTGTTAATTGCCACTTCTCAAATGAACAGAAGGGCTATAATTATAAACAACGGTCTGTCATTAAAGGCGTACTGCGCATGCGTGGGCTCAACGAGTTTTATGAGTTGACTGAATATTTTTCTTTTTTTCTCCTCTATATGTTTTCTTTATTTTTATCATATCTCATATTTAGCCATTTCTTATTTTTAGGCGTAACGAGAGACAGTTAATTTCTCCATATAAACAAAAACAACAAGAAAGGCCCCTACCCCATTTAAGCCCCCTCAGAACATTTTAATAATGATAAAGCTTACCTGATGTTAAAGAACACCTCATTTTTATTAAACATGACCATTTTGATAAAAATCGTTCAAGCCGTTTTTGAGATCAACGAAAAAAAGGTAAATATTGGAAAAAAATTATGAAATAAAGTGCCCCCTCCGTTTGACCAATTTTGATGAAATGTTGGCTATCACATCTTTGGCATATACATACATCAAATACCCAGTTTGATCAAAATCGATAAAGCCTTTTTTGAGTAAATAAAAAAAACACGTGAAAATGATACAAAATTTATTAAATAAAGTCCCCCCTCCGGTTGATCAATTTTGATGAAATGTTGGCTATCACATCTTTGGCACATACATACATCAAATACCCAGTTTGATCAAAATCGTTAAAACCGTTTTTGAGAAAATCGAAAAAAACTTAAAAAGTTTTTGTCTGTCATCACGCCTAAAAATAAGAAAAGACTAAATATGATATATGAAGAAAATCAAGTAAACATATACAGGAGAAAAGAAGAAAAATCTGGTGCGTGCGCGCAACACACAACTTTCACTTACCAACTTACTTAGATAAGAAATTGACGTGTTTTGTTAAATATCATTTCCCAAAGTCACACATTTTTCTACATTCATATCTTATTTTTATTAATCGTTAAAGCCGTTTTTGAGTAAATAAAAAACCCCGTGAAAATGATACAAAATTTATTAAGTAAAGTCCCCCCTTCGGTTGATCAATTTTGATGAAATGTTGGCTATCACATATTTGGCATATACATAAATCAAAAACCCAGTTTGACCGAAATCGTTTAAGCCGATTTAAGTAAATAAAAAAAACACTTGAAATTGATGCAAAATTTATTAAGTAAAGTCCCCCCTCCGCTTAATCAAATTTGATGAAATTTTTACAGTCATATCTCGGGCATATAAATAGATCAAATACTAAGTTTAATCAAAATCGTTAGAGCCGTTTTTGAGATAATCAAAAAAACACGTTAAAATGTTACAAAATTTATTAAGTAAAGTCCCCCCTCCGGTTAATCAATTTTGATGAAATTTTTACAGTCATATCTCGGGCATATAAATACATCAAATACCCAGTTTGATCAAAATCGTTAAAGCCGATTTAGAGTAAATAAAAAAAACACGTGAAAATGTTACAAAAATGATTAAGTAAATTCCCCCCTCCGGGTAATCAATTTTGATGAAATTTTTACAGTCATATCTCGGGCATATAAATAGATGAAATACTCAGTTTAATCAAAATCGTTAGAGCCGTTTTTGAGAAAATCGAAAAAAAACCTAAAAAGTTATTAAGTAAAGTACCCCCTCCCTTTAAGTAATTTTGATGAAATTTATGCTGTCACATCGCGGGCATATACCTACACTAAATACCCAATTTCAGGATCTCACGGTTTATAGTTTTTGAGCTAGTCTGTTCACATACACACACACACACACACACACACACACACACACACACACACACACACACACACACACACACACACACACACACACACACACACACACACACACACACACACACACACACACACACACACACACACACACACACACACACACACACACACACACACACACACACACACACACACACACACACACACACACACACACACACACACACACACACACACACACACACACACACACACACACACACACACACACACACACACACACACACACACACACACACACACGCACACACACAGACCATTTCGCGGGACTTGGTCATTTGGACTCAGGGGACCCCAAAACGTGTATTTCCGTTGAAAACCGGAAGTCGAAAGTTTTCACGATCGCAATACTTCCACTTACTATATATTTCATATATAGGTAAGTGAAAGTAAAAAAAATCTGGTGCGTGCTCGCAACACACAACTTTCACTTACCAACTTACTTAGATTAGAAATTAATGCGTTTTGTTAATTGCCACTTCTCAAATGAACAGAAGGGCTATAATTATAAACAACGGTCTGTCATTAAAGGCGTACTGCGCATGCGTGGGCTCAACGAGTTTTATGAGTTGACTGAATATTTTTCTTTTTTTCTCCTCTATATGTTTTCTTTATTTTTATCATATCTCATATTTAGCCATTTCTTATTTTTAGGCGTAACGAGAGACAGTTAATTTCTCCATATAAACAAAAACAACAAGAAAGGCCCCTACCCCATTTAAGCCCCCTCAGAACATTTTAATAATGATAAAGCTTACCTGATGTTAAAGAACACCTCATTTTTATTAAACATGACCATTTTGATAAAAATCGTTCAAGCCGTTTTTGAGATCAACGAAAAAAAGGTAAATATTGGAAAAAAATTATGAAATAAAGTGCCCCCTCCGTTTGACCAATTTTGATGAAATGTTGGCTATCACATCTTTGGCATATACATACATCAAATACCCAGTTTGATCAAAATCGATAAAGCCTTTTTTGAGTAAATAAAAAAAACACGTGAAAATGATACAAAATTTATTAAATAAAGTCCCCCCTCCGGTTGATCAATTTTGATGAAATGTTGGCTATCACATCTTTGGCACATACATACATCAAATACCCAGTTTGATCAAAATCGTTAAAACCGTTTTTGAGTAAATAAAAAAAACTCGTGAAAATTATACAAAATGTATTAAAGAAAGTCCCCCCTCCGGTTGATCAATTTTGATGAAATTTTTACAGTCATATCTCGGGCATATACATACATCAAATACCCACTTTGATCAAAATCGTTAGAGCCGTTTTTGAGAAAATCGAAAAAAACTTAAAAAGTTTTTGTCTGTCATCACGCCTAAAAATAAGAAAAGACTAAATATGATATATGAAGAAAATCAAGTAAACATATACAGGAGAAAAGAAGAAAAATCTGGTGCGTGCGCGCAACACACAACTTTCACTTACCAACTTACTTAGATAAGAAATTGACGTGTTTTGTTAAATATCATTTCCCAAAGTCACACATTTTTCTACATTCATATCTTATTTTTATTAATCGTTAAAGCCGTTTTTGAGTAAATAAAAAACCCCGTGAAAATGATACAAAATTTATTAAGTAAAGTCCCCCCTTCGGTTGATCAATTTTGATGAAATGTTGGCTATCACATATTTGGCATATACATAAATCAAAAACCCAGTTTGACCGAAATCGTTTAAGCCGATTTAAGTAAATAAAAAAAACACTTGAAATTGATGCAAAATTTATTAAGTAAAGTCCCCCCTCCGCTTAATCAAATTTGATGAAATTTTTACAGTCATATCTCGGGCATATAAATAGATCAAATACTAAGTTTAATCAAAATCGTTAGAGCCGTTTTTGAGATAATCAAAAAAACACGTTAAAATGTTACAAAATTTATTAAGTAAAGTCCCCCCTCCGGTTAATCAATTTTGATGAAATTTTTACAGTCATATCTCGGGCATATAAATACATCAAATACCCAGTTTGATCAAAATCGTTAAAGCCGATTTAGAGTAAATAAAAAAAACACGTGAAAATGTTACAAAAATGATTAAGTAAATTCCCCCCTCCGGGTAATCAATTTTGATGAAATTTTTACAGTCATATCTCGGGCATATAAATAGATGAAATACTCAGTTTAATCAAAATCGTTAGAGCCGTTTTTGAGAAAATCGAAAAAAAACCTAAAAAGTTATTAAGTAAAGTACCCCCTCCCTTTAAGTAATTTTGATGAAATTTATGCTGTCACATCGCGGGCATATACCTACACTAAATACCCAATTTCAGGATCTCACGGTTTATAGTTTTTGAGCTAGTCTGTTCACATACACACACACACACACACACACACACACACACACACACACACACACACACACACACACACACACACACACACACACACACACACACACACACACACACACACACACACACACACACACACACACACACACACACACACACACACACACACACACACACACACACACACACACACACACACACACACACACACACACACACACACACACACACACACACACACACACACACACACACACACACACACACACACGCACACACACAGACCATTTCGCGGGACTTGGTCATTTGGACTCAGGGGACCCCAAAACGTGTATTTCCGTTGAAAACCGGAAGTCGAAAGTTTTCACGATCGCAATACTTCCACTTACTATATATTTCATATATAGGTAAGTGAAAGTAAAAAAAATCTGGTGCGTGCTCGCAACACACAACTTTCACTTACCAACTTACTTAGATTAGAAATTAATGCGTTTTGTTAATTGCCACTTCTCAAATGAACAGAAGGGCTATAATTATAAACAACGGTCTGTCATTAAAGGCGTACTGCGCATGCGTGGGCTCAACGAGTTTTATGAGTTGACTGAATATTTTTCTTTTTTTCTCCTCTATATGTTTTCTTTATTTTTATCATATCTCATATTTAGCCATTTCTTATTTTTAGGCGTAACGAGAGACAGTTAATTTCTCCATATAAACAAAAACAACAAGAAAGGCCCCTACCCCATTTAAGCCCCCTCAGAACATTTTAATAATGATAAAGCTTACCTGATGTTAAAGAACACCTCATTTTTATTAAACATGACCATTTTGATAAAAATCGTTCAAGCCGTTTTTGAGATCAACGAAAAAAAGGTAAATATTGGAAAAAAATTATGAAATAAAGTGCCCCCTCCGTTTGACCAATTTTGATGAAATGTTGGCTATCACATCTTTGGCATATACATACATCAAATACCCAGTTTGATCAAAATCGATAAAGCCTTTTTTGAGTAAATAAAAAAAACACGTGAAAATGATACAAAATTTATTAAATAAAGTCCCCCCTCCGGTTGATCAATTTTGATGAAATGTTGGCTATCACATCTTTGGCACATACATACATCAAATACCCAGTTTGATCAAAATCGTTAAAACCGTTTTTGAGTAAATAAAAAAAACTCGTGAAAATTATACAAAATGTATTAAAGAAAGTCCCCCCTCCGGTTGATCAATTTTGATGAAATTTTTACAGTCATATCTCGGGCATATACATACATCAAATACCCACTTTGATCAAAATCGTTAGAGCCGTTTTTGAGAAAATCGAAAAAAACTTAAAAAGTTTTTGTCTGTCATCACGCCTAAAAATAAGAAAAGACTAAATATGATATATGAAGAAAATCAAGTAAACATATACAGGAGAAAAGAAGAAAAATCTGGTGCGTGCGCGCAACACACAACTTTCACTTACCAACTTACTTAGATAAGAAATTGACGTGTTTTGTTAAATATCATTTCCCAAAGTCACACATTTTTCTACATTCATATCTTATTTTTATTAATCGTTAAAGCCGTTTTTGAGTAAATAAAAAACCCCGTGAAAATGATACAAAATTTATTAAGTAAAGTCCCCCCTTCGGTTGATCAATTTTGATGAAATGTTGGCTATCACATATTTGGCATATACATAAATCAAAAACCCAGTTTGACCGAAATCGTTTAAGCCGATTTAAGTAAATAAAAAAAACACTTGAAATTGATGCAAAATTTATTAAGTAAAGTCCCCCCTCCGCTTAATCAAATTTGATGAAATTTTTACAGTCATATCTCGGGCATATAAATAGATCAAATACTAAGTTTAATCAAAATCGTTAGAGCCGTTTTTGAGATAATCAAAAAAACACGTTAAAATGTTACAAAATTTATTAAGTAAAGTCCCCCCTCCGGTTAATCAATTTTGATGAAATTTTTACAGTCATATCTCGGGCATATAAATACATCAAATACCCAGTTTGATCAAAATCGTTAAAGCCGATTTAGAGTAAATAAAAAAAACACGTGAAAATGTTACAAAAATGATTAAGTAAATTCCCCCCTCCGGGTAATCAATTTTGATGAAATTTTTACAGTCATATCTCGGGCATATAAATAGATGAAATACTCAGTTTAATCAAAATCGTTAGAGCCGTTTTTGAGAAAATCGAAAAAAAACCTAAAAAGTTATTAAGTAAAGTACCCCCTCCCTTTAAGTAATTTTGATGAAATTTATGCTGTCACATCGCGGGCATATACCTACACTAAATACCCAATTTCAGGATCTCACGGTTTATAGTTTTTGAGCTAGTCTGTTCACATACACACACACACACACACACACACACACACACACACACACACACACACACACACACACACACACACACACACACACACACACACACACACACACACACACAAACACACACACACACACACACACACACACACACACACACACACACACACACACACACACACACACACACACACCATTTCGCGGGACTTGGTCATTTGGACTCAGGGGACCCCAAAACGTGTATTTCCGTTGAAAACCGGAAGTCGAAAGTTTTCACGATCGCAATACTTCCACTTACTATATATTTCATATATAGGTAAGTGAAAGTAAAAAAAATCTGGTGCGTGCTCGCAACACACAACTTTCACTTACCAACTTACTTAGATTAGAAATTAATGCGTTTTGTTAATTGCCACTTCTCAAATGAACAGAAGGGCTATAATTATAAACAACGGTCTGTCATTAAAGGCGTACTGCGCATGCGTGGGCTCAACGAGTTTTATGAGTTGACTGAATATTTTTCTTTTTTTCTCCTCTATATGTTTTCTTTATTTTTATCATATCTCATATTTAGCCATTTCTTATTTTTAGGCGTAACGAGAGACAGTTAATTTCTCCATATAAACAAAAACAACAAGAAAGGCCCCTACCCCATTTAAGCCCCCTCAGAACATTTTAATAATGATAAAGCTTACCTGATGTTAAAGAACACCTCATTTTTATTAAACATGACCATTTTGATAAAAATCGTTCAAGCCGTTTTTGAGATCAACGAAAAAAAGGTAAATATTGGAAAAAAATTATGAAATAAAGTGCCCCCTCCGTTTGACCAATTTTGATGAAATGTTGGCTATCACATCTTTGGCATATACATACATCAAATACCCAGTTTGATCAAAATCGATAAAGCCTTTTTTGAGTAAATAAAAAAAACACGTGAAAATGATACAAAATTTATTAAATAAAGTCCCCCCTCCGGTTGATCAATTTTGATGAAATGTTGGCTATCACATCTTTGGCACATACATACATCAAATACCCAGTTTGATCAAAATCGTTAAAACCGTTTTTGAGTAAATAAAAAAAACTCGTGAAAATTATACAAAATGTATTAAAGAAAGTCCCCCCTCCGGTTGATCAATTTTGATGAAATTTTTACAGTCATATCTCGGGCATATCAATACATCAAATACTCAGTTTAATCAAAATCGTTAGAGCCCTTTTTGAGAAAATCAAAAAAAACCTAAAAAGTTATTAAGTAAAGTACCCGCTCCCTTTAAGTAATTTTGATGAAATTTTTGCTGTCACATCGCGGGCATATACCTACACTAAATACCCAATTTCAGGATCGCACGGTTTATAGTTTTTGAGCTAGTCTGTTCACACACACACACACACAGACCATTTCGCGGGACTTGGTCATTTCGACTCAGGGGACCCCAAAACGTGTATTTCCGTTGAAAACCGGAAGTCAAATTTTTTCACGATCGCAATACTTCCACTTACTATATATTTCATATATAGGTAAGTGAAAGTAATAATCCGTCAACTCATAAAGCACCTTGAGCTCATGCATGCGCCGTATGCCATTAATGACAAACCAATGCGTTATTATTAAAGATGTTCTGTTCATTTGAGAAGTGGCAATTAACAAAACGCATTAAGTTCTAATTTAAGTAAGTTGGTAAGTGAAAGTTGTGTGTTGCGCGCACGCACCAGATTTTTTTTGTTTTAGAAAATGGTAGGTATCTTAAATCATACTTCATGTTTTAGTGGATCATTAGAATTTTAATATTTTATAGGACATGTAAAGGAAATTTAAACTTAAGATATGTAATACACTATCGGAAAGTAAAATAGATATTTGATAGATGGCATCTATGCCTAAAACACATTATGGATTTTTAGAATTTCAGATAACAACATCAACTCATATATATTTATATCCAGTTCATGCTGTTAATCGCATATTATATGGCAACCATCCAAACCTCTTGCAATTGATGGAACTCGATCATTATGAAATTGTTAATATAACCAAAAATGTTAAGTTACCAATTTCATCCATATATTTACTCAAAATCTTAACGGCAATTGACTAACAGCAAACTTATTGACCAGCAATTAACATGCCAGTCAACGGCCCAACAACAAAAAACTTGATCATAAATATCAACTTTATTCCTTATCACATTAACCAGTGCACTAAAAAAAATTATATTATAAGAAAATTAATAAAAGAAATTGTTATTATGAGAAAAAATATTATAACAAGAAAATTATTGCTGGAAGATTTTTATACGAAATTCATGAAGAAGAGAACACGAAATTGTATTATTTAATACAACTTTTCTAATAAAAGTTAAAAGCTATATAAGTTAAGTTACCTAGGAGTATTCCCCACATAAAATTTATTAATTTTTTTTTTTAAATATAACAGCTATGACAGAAATTACAAAGCATTTCTTATTACGATTTAAAAATTATAAAAATCGAACTTTAATATTCCGCTGTAAACAGCTACATCCTACTGAGAAATGTATCCAGACATGGCACCTATCCAATTCCTAAGTTACGATTTGTAAATAGATTAAATAAAAAAATCTCGGTCTTGTATTTCGCTTCAACTTATATATATGTTTAAATTTTTTTTATATTTTATAGACAATTTACATTGTATTAACTCTTTGTTTGATCAAATGGTCGGTTTAGAGCCAAAATAAAATAAGCGCCAAGCCTGAAGTTAATGTAGAAAACTGAAGTCAAAGTTGAATTTTGTGAAATATGGTTATTTTTACATCTTTCGCTTTTCAACTACAATACGTAACACATTGTCTTTTTTATTATTCAAATACAAAGAAGCATTATTAAATAAAATAACAATAAGAAATTTAAAAAATAAAAACTAATTTAATTTGGTGTTATTTTTTAAATGACCTATTGTTTTTTTTTCTTTTTTTTTACCGATTGATATTTTATTAAATCATACTTCTTTGTATTTAAATAATATAAAAGACAATGTGAAACGAGTTGAGTTCAAAAGCGAAAGATGTAAAAATAAAATTATTTCACAAAATTCAGCAATCTGAAATTAAATTCATTCACTTTCTAACAAAATCGTCTAATGAAATTCCTTTGATCTTGGAAGTGGCCAAAGGATCAAGATTGAGGGAATGCTACTAAATATTTTCTCAAAATCAGACGGAATCTGTCATTTTTGATCAACATTGTAATTGGTAAATTTTAAATTATCTTTACTTGGCGAAATTTTCGAGTCTGGTCTCGCAGCAAAAAAAAAAAATCATTACCTCATTAACCTGGCTAGTATAGCCGAAGCAGGAATGTCCAAGTTTCCTTACATGGAGTATTTAAAGCCTTTAAGCCGAACATATGACTAGAAATTCAGAGAAACATTGCTAATATCACGCCGAAACCCATATAAAATTCATAGCAATTCCAAAAGTGGGAAAAGAAATCTATTAAAACTGTGATGAGAAATAAGCTTTAAGTGATGCTTTAAATATAAAAAAAAAAAATCACTATATCAATCTATAAACCCGTAAAAGTAAAAGTGATAATATGGATGCTAAACACGGAAGATATTAAAATTACTAGAGCCCAAATAGGCCCTACGCAACCGCTTACATACGAAATATTTACTTCTGGTTAGAACTTGCAGACACGTGATTTTTCCATCATCGTGACTTAAAAGATCAATAAGGAGTAGCAGGTATATTATTGTATGTATTATTTCTGAACTTTAATAAGTCTTATTACTTGAAAATTTTGTTTGGATACTTTGAATGAAGGATTCAAAATCCAATTAAAAATTGGATATCTTTTAACTATTTCTAAAAAACAGTATTATGAAATTTTCAATTGAGCACTTATTTATAAACCATGAATTTAAGTATTTAGATCCCTATCTCCGCGGGTCTGAATATTATTTTTATTTTTTGCAATGTAAATAACTAGTTTATATATATATATATATATATATATATATATATATATATATATATATATATATATATTATATATATACTTTTTTCATTGAATAATAAAATACATATAAATAAGAAGTTCAAGGTAAATAAAAACATGTTTATCAAAAATATATCTATTATCCACATCTTGAAACCGTTGTGATGTACAGATTTTTTAATGTTTTCTTTTCAGGTTTATATCCTAAAAGAGCTGTATCTTAAAATGGAAGTTTGATCATTTTGTTTTTTTTCTAAAATGATTTCATTCTCTTGGGAACCTGGGACAACTTGATAATATAACAGAATATACAAACTATAAGTGGTTTGCTTGTTGAAAATTAAATAAAAATAAAAAAGATTGATTATTAAAAATAAATATATTATAATTTTTGTAACTTATCGTATAGACCATATCATTATTTGCATTTTATTAATTTTTTACCGTCGGCAATCCAAAATATTATAGGTCATATACTCCGTTTTCGCCGGAAGATGATTTGAAAAATTCAGTCAGACAGAAGCATTACAATTTTAAATATTTGGGAAGCCACCAAAGTGTGGTTCACTTTACATAAAAATTCTATTCATCATTTCGAAACGATCTACTCATTATAATATTAAATTTTTAAAAAATATGACAATTACAAAAATTCAGCAATATTGCGGCTTTTTTAGATTAAATCACAAGTGTAAAAAAATAAATTAATAAAATACGTATTTATTTCACAGGTTAAATTAGTATTTTTTGTTATTTATCGGAGGAGGGTTGATGTAAATATTTTTGTTATACCTGCTCAGTTGACGGAGTTTAGCGGAGAGCTATGACAGCGAAACCTACCCTCCCATCCCAAGGCAGAACCAGCACTGCGATACCAGGGCATCGTTCGGCTACAGTCGGCAGCGGTCGGCTGGCCAAAGGCAGCCAAAGGCCAGCACCCCGGTAAATAAGAACGTAAGTGGATATTTACAGCTGTCCTCAGAAAATATATTTTCCTACCCATTAGTGAAGTAGAATGATTTGTAAGACATGAAAATGATTCTACGAACAAAAAGAGATTTTACATTCAGGCAGGTATGCAACCAAAAATGACGTTATCTATTTTGATAAAAAGATATCTGGTGCGATGCACGGAACACACAACTTTCACTTACCAGCTTACTTTGATTAGAAATTGGCGTGTTTTGTTAAATGCAATTTCTCAAATCCACACATTTCTCCAGATTCATTTACTTATTTTTGTTTATATTTGCTCTTATTTTTGTTTGTACACTATTTTTTTTTTATAATTAAATAAAAGTTTTGTCTTGTGATGATTCGGCAATGCAAGCATAATACTCCAAGTCGTCTGATTTTATAATTCTCTATGTACTTGTTGAAAAATTCATATAGTTACTAGGAAACAAATAACTTCCATTAAATGAACAGAACATCTTTAATTATAAACAATCGTCTTTCATTAAAGGCATTCTGGGCATGCGTGAGCTCAATTTGTTTTATGAGTCGACGGAATATTTTTCTTTTTTTCTACTTTATCTGTTTACTTGATTTTCTTCATATTACATATTTAGCCTTTTCTTATTTTTAGTCGATTTTGAAACCTAAAATAACAGAATATATATATTTTGTAAATTATTTTATTCTTAGGACCGTTTTTCCCCCCTGTAGGTACTTATCTAGAACACTCTATTTATACAGAAGACCTACCTAGTTTCATTAACCTACTTAAAAAAGAAGTAGAATTTCACAAATTATAATATTAAATGATTATAATAGGAATTAAAATAATCAAATATCGAAAACTGCGTCGCATCGGCACAGTTTTCTGTGGCAGATCCACTAGTGCCACATCGGCCTGATCTGCTCTGCGTCCCAATGTGCGCGGTTCCTATCTAATTCACTATCCACAAAAACTGCTCTGCCCTGCTCTGCGTCGCGAGAGTCTCAATGTGCGCTCGGCCTTATTGCTGGTTAGCGTTTTGATGACTAAGGCCGAGCGCACATTGAGACACTCGTGACGCAGAGCAGAGCAGTTTTTGTGGAAAGTGAAATAGATAGGAACCGCGCACATTGGGACGCAGAGCAGATCAGGCTGATGTGGCACTAGTGGATCTGCCACAGAAAACTGTGCCGATGCGGCGCAGTTTTCGATATTTGATTATTTTAATTCCTATTATAATCATTTAATATTATAATATATGAAATTCTACTTCTTTTTTAAGTAGGTTAATGAAACTAGGCAGGTCTTCTGTATAAATAGAGTGTTCTAGATAAGTACCTACAGGGGGAAAACGGTCCTAAGAATAAAAATTGCAACGTCTTTGCCCAGCATTGAAGAATCGAAAGGGACCTATCCTTCTCCATGATAACGCCAGACCACACGTCACACAACCAACGCTACGACGACTGCACGAGTTGGGCTACGAAGTTCTCCCACACCCACCTTATTTACCTGACCTCTCTCCTACAGACTTCCACTCTTTCAGGCATCTGGATAACTTTTTGAGGGAGAAAAATTTTCAAAACCAGGATGAAATTGAAAATTCTTTTCGTGACTTCATTGAGTCCAGGGATTCAGATTTTTTTTTCTGGTGGAATAAGAAAGCTTGTTGAACGTTGGCAAAAGTGCATTGATTCAGATGGAAATTATTTTGATTAAATATATATAGTTAAAGTAAAGATATGGCCTATTTTCAATGAATATTAAAAACCTGCATTAATTTTGCATCAACCCAATACTTTTCGACCTTCAGAAAGGCCCTCATCTTAATTTTAATATATTTTTTTTAATAATATTACAACTACATTTTTCATCCTACTTAAATTGTTTAGTTTTAGAAATTCAAAACGCTCATCCACTTTTGGAATATCGAGAAATTTCAAAATTATATTATGATTTCGGAATCTAAAATAACAGAATATATATATGTATATATACATATGTATATGTATATATGTATATGTTTATGTATATGTATGTATATGTATAAGTATGTATGTATATGTATATATACATATATATATTTTTTAAATTATTGTATTTTTAAAACCGTTTTTTTTTCCAGTACTTATCTAGAACACCCTATAAATACAGAAGACTTACTTTGTCGATTTGATTTATTGCAATCCCAACATATACATTATTGGTTGTAATCAGCATTTCCATTAACTAAAGTTCCATAAAGCCTATGTTTTTTTCAGTGAAATAATATCAGTCAAATTTTCCTAAGATCATAACTTGTTGAATCGTTTAATGATCTTCTAGTATCTATGAGAAGAAAACTTGTTTTTCTAATTTTTAAACGTGTCACAGTAAGACGAATAAAAACTAACGAAAACCGAAATAAGGAATTACAAATAGAATAACAATATTAAAAATATTTAAACAAAAGTATCTGCTTTTAGAACTTCAGAAAGGCCCTCATCTAAATTTTAATATATCTATATATTTTTTTAAAACTAATTTTACAATTTTACAGCTAAATTTTCATCCTCAAATTGTTTAGTTTTTAAAATTCAAAACACTCGTATCATGCGCTTTTGGAATAGCGAGAAATTTCAAAATTATATTATGATTTTGGAATCTAAAATAACAGAACATATATATATCTTTTAAATTATTATATTTTTAAAACCTTTTTTTTTTCCTAGAACTTATCTAGAACACCCTATATATACAGAAGACCTACTTAGTTTCGTTAACCTGCTTAAGAGAAAAGTAGAACTTCTCAAACACTAATATTAAATGATAATAATAGTAATTAAAATAATCAAATATTGAAAACTGCGTCACATCGGCACAGTTTTCTGTGGCAGATCCACCAGTGCCACATCGGCCTGCTCTGCTCTGCGTCCCAATGTGCGCGGTTCCTATATATTTCAGTTACCACAAAAACTGAAGGCGCTCGGCCTAATAGTGCGACGCAGTTTTTTTTTCGTGCCGCCTGCTCAGCTCTGCTCTGCATCGCCTGCGTGGCACAGTTCAATCTGCGCCTTACCTTAAAGAGTCGCCATTTTTTCTTGAACTTAAGACCCTGACTTAAAATTTCTCAATAAAATCAGTTTTATACATCTTTATAGTGAACAATGATGCATCTTATCTCTAGTGCTTTAAAAGAGCAAGAAATGTACCAAATGTAGTAATTTTATTGATAATTGTGATTAGAATTGTATTACTGAACATGTCGTTGATAAGCGTCTACAAATCTTTTCTAAATCGATCTTGAGTCCGACAAGTTTTCTTTAGATATTATGATCATTATACTTTAAAATATAGATAAAAATAGTATTCTAGTTAAATAGGAAAATTATTTCAAATCCTTTTTTGAAGCATATGCTTGGTAACAAAATTCTAGAAGAATTTGTCATTCATTGCAATAATAATGTACATATTCATTTATTAGAAAAAATATGAAATAATTTATTTTTATTTTTTGTGAAGGGACGTAATCCCTGATTTGCATAAGCCTAATTAATAACCAAATTAAAATTAAATTCACATTACTGATGTGTAAATGTGTATATATATATATATATATATATATATATATATATATATATATATATATATATATATAAAACTACGTAATGTGGATGAACAATCAAAATATACAAAATTCAAGAGAGAAAAAAATGGTTTTTCTATATTTTATATCTATAAGACCCAAATTTAAGAAACAAACACAGTAACTTTCGAGAAATTACCTTCCATAAAAGGATGGCAAGGGTTTCCTCCCTACCATAGGTTAAAATGAAAGGTAAGAAGGAAAGAAAATTGTTCATTTATTCTAAAACAGACAAAAAGTTGAAGAATGACTCAAAGCTGGTAATATATACTGGGCTACTGGAGCCCCTAACCCAAAGGTACAATTAATTTTCATGTTTTCTCTAATATTTCTAGGAAATATTAAAAAGCAAACATATTTCCCATTCAGGCTTTGATAATTCATGATTCACTGATAGAGATCTATGCTTTTTGGTAAATTAAAAAGTTTTCAGTTAATGGGGTTATCACCTAAAATTTGGTATATTTTGTATGTACAATGACAGCTAACTTTATTTAAAAAAAAAAAATTGTAAATGCTGAATTGCTACACTACTAGACATAAGACACAAAGACCTTTTGTCAGTGAGACAAAAAGACCTTATCACCTCACTTCTCGGAACGTCTTAATTATTATTATAAAATGATTTTTTAAAGTTCAAACTTGAATAGAAAAAAATATTTGGTAATTTTTGATGGGGGAGAAGGGTGAAAAACAAAATATCAAAAATATATTTATTATTCCAAGGATCTTAGATATAATCATAAAATCCTTACTATACAACTGCTCTATATATATACATTTTTGATAAATACACTATTTCAAACGGAAAAAAAGGAATTTAAATAATATAACAGCCTTATTCATAACATTAATACTAACTATAGCACCATATTTCTTTCACATAATAAATATTACAGCCCTGTAGCCTAAAAATATTTCACTCTTCTTCATTGGAGTCATTGGTAACCGAATCATACAACTGAATGCAAACTTGGGCAATAGCTCCAGCAGCTCGAAACTTCTTTGATGCTTTCATTTTTTCCATTTTCTTTTTCCACTGTAATAAAATAAACGTTATTAATTAAACATCAAGAGTCACTCATTGCACTCATTCACATAAGGAACCCTACCTTAACATCTCTAGATGGTAGTTTCACCAAGAATTCTTTCATTTCTGATTTTTCATTATCAGCGATTGCTAAAACTGAAAGACAACCATCTATAGTTCCCAAGATGATGCATCTACCATCCTCTGTACTTTCTATAGCCGTCAGTTCAGCCTGAACTCTGTAATTTGCAATCATCTCTGCATCTGATGTCCTATGCAAGGAGATTACAAAAAATATCTTTGTAAGAATATTACTTTATAAGCATATTTATCATATAACAAAAGAACATATTACTTTATAAGATTTTTAATATTAACATAGACAGTAGAGTAGCCTAGGGGTGTGGGGCTAGGGAGGAAGACAGATATCAGATAGAATCACCGAGAATTTACCCCCTCCTCCGCCTTTAATACTTTCTGAAATTCATTCAATCTTTATCTAAATATGAATCGTTATTTTTAGATTCTGAGGCTGTAGTTAAAAGAAACCAATAATTCCAAAATAGCTTTTAAGTCACGATTGACTGTCTAAGAGAGGTATCTGATTCTGATCCTGGTAATATTCTTTGGAGGCCAATAAACCTTTTGCCAAAACATTGTTTGTTATGTGAGCCCATGAAGCACATTTAGTATATAGAATACTATATACAAAAATATTGTTAAATACTAAATACTCAGTTTTTCTTATTTAATATCTGACTTCATGCAGAGAATGAGTAGATAATACCCTGCCTATTTTTTTATATAAAAACCAAAAACTTTATTTAAGATATTATTTCCATGTCCTAAGCATGCTATCAAAATCAAAAATAGATATAATCACAAAATAAGTACACAGTTTATTTTCTCTTATGAATAATTTTATTTTTTACACTTTGGGCTTTTGCAAAATTTTATTTTATATCTTATCAATATTTTAGTCAAATGTGATCATTAGTTTGGAAGTAAACTAAAGCAATCAAAAGTATATGATAATCTTAAAATAATTTTATCCGAAGAGAAAAGATTGGCCGAACTCAGGACCTCTGCAAAAATTGCAGAGTGCTGCGAGAAATATGCAGAGGACCCAGGTTCGATTTCTGGTCGTGGCTTACCTTTACTCTTATGATAAAATAATATAATAATTACTTAAAAATAATAAACTAATTTTTTAACCGACTTCGAACGAAAGAGGAGGTTACTCAATTCGATACGTATGTGACTTTTTTTTTTTTTTTTTTTCTATGTATGTTCACCGATTACTCAGAGATGGGTGGACCAATTGGAACGAAACCTTTTGCATCTTGTAGAGTATTTTCCCAAGGTGGTCCCATTTAAACCTTTTTGGGGTTCCTAATTTATTTAAGAAGTTATCGGGAAAAAACATGAAAATAATTATTTAATTATCACTCAAATTGTTTACTTATTGGAAAAACATATGGCATATATAACATAAGGTATGCTCCAACAAGCTATTAAAACTAATTGATAACTAACAAATCCAAATATTGTATTACTGCTGGATGAATCAAAGGGGAAAACCAACCAATCAAATTCAGAATCCAAAGAGTGGAGGGAGAACTTGAGCAGTCTGTTAGTTATCGATGTGTTTTACGTGCTTGTTGGAACAAACCTATACATAACCTTAACTAATTTTTCGACACTAGATTTAAATGAAGATATAAATATCAGCAGAATATAATACCGCTGTCGTTTTCTGTAGCGATATTAGCATAAATAATATATAGATGTATATTTACCGATAACAGTAAACCTTCTTAATTTAGATCTAATCAACGGTTGGACACCATAATCATAAGACAACAAAATTCTTGGAATTCCAAGAAAGAATGAGTATTGGTAATCGTTTTAAAGCATAATTTAAGACTTCTTCAAGTTCCCGAAGGATCCTTTAAATTTAAAATCGTAGCTATTATTGATTTAAATTAGATTTTGATTTATATCTTTTATTGACTATGCACATTAAAGAAGAATACAATAATTCATTCCCAATTGAATATTGATCTTTTTTTAAAAAAAATCCATTTATACTCATAAAACGTAGTGTGTTGAAAGTTGTATAATACACTCACCGATTTTCCACTTTTCTGTGTGTATTCATAAAATTGAAAAGTTAAAGTGTATTTCATAATAATTTTGTACAATTATTGTATAATAAAAAGACCTGGGAAGGACAAACGTGGTAGAGCGTAAAAAGATTTTGAAATTTTTAAACCAACGTTTATTTTATAAACGACCAATTACCAAAGAAATTTTTAAACCAACGTACGGTTTTCTACATTTGTTATCTTCTCCAACTAAAAATTGTGAAATAAAAAACATTTTATAAAAAAATATTAAACCGAATTCGAAACCTAGGAACCAGTAAAAATAAATTCACTGAAAAGTATGAAATAATTACCTTCTGATCTTTATGAATACACAGCAAAGTTGAAAATGGTATAAAAAGTGGAAAAGTGCAATAAGACGAATAATTTTATTTTGAATTGTACAAATACACACTAATTGTTAATAAAAATTATTAAATTTAAATATTAAATACTATGTTCAATACAACACAATCTTTTCGGAGGCGGCGCAAAATTTAAAATTTTTTACACTAGACATTATGAAAATCTCCTAAATGGATCTTCTCTTCCCAGCTATTGATTTCAATGCCTACTAATGGAATTGTATCAGTAACATGTTATTTCTATTTTGCGCCGCCTCCGAAAAGGTTGTGTTGTATTGAACATAGTATTTAATATTTAAATTTATTAATTTTTATTAACAATTAGTGTGTATTTGTACAAATCAAAATAAAATTATTCGTCTTATTGCACTTTTCCACTTTTTATACCATTTTCAACTTTGCTGTGTATTCATAAAGATCAGAAGGTAATTATTTCATACTTTTCAGTGAATTTATTTTTACTGGTTCCTAGGTTTCGAATTCGGTTTAATATTTTTTTATTAAATGTTTTTTTCATCAATTAAATCATAACTATTGTCAGGATTATATATGTTATATTATATATGTTTATTTCTTTCCCTAAATAAAATCTTACCTGAAAACACGAATTGTCTTTTTTCCACTGTGATAATAAAGAACATATTCATCAGTTCTATTGAACATACAAATAACAGTGAATACTCCCTCGGCGACTCTTGGAATAAATGTCTTAACAGTTGAACCTCTTTTCAATTCTAAAAGTTCCAGACCTCCTCTAAAAGTAAAAATGTATTGATTTAATATGAAACAATGACAGGAATTATGCTTCATGGTACTTAAAGCAATTTAATACATTCAAAAGAATATGCTTTATATATTTAATTTATATATATTATATTTATTTTTTTTTAAGTACTTCAAATTACCTGGTTGGGGCATATAATCCATATTTTCCATCCATTGTGCAAATACCTCCCCATTTAGGGACAGTTCTTACTACCCTTTTGTTTTTAATGTCATATATGACAACTTTCTCACTTTCAACTAAGGCTATATGTGTAGCTTTTTGAGGCATCGCTACGAGAGAATTGATATCCTACAAAATATTCAATTAAGTTTGCATTCAATTGGTGGTCAAAGTGAATAAATGACAAAGTTACTAACCCTAACACCTGGCACTTTTAAGGAAATCTTACTAGTACATATGCCTGTTTTGACATTGAAAACATGGAGTGCTTCCCGATGAGCACCCTTGTCAGCTGCAAGAGCCACAATATTTTGAAGGTCACAAGTCAAAACAATTTCTTTGAAGTTAACACCGGTTACATTTCTTACAGAATATTCAAAAGTATAATTTGTGTTCCCACCTATAAAATAGATTAAAATTAGTGAAATTTAATTTTGTATTGCTTTGACGTGGAGAGAGGGGTGAATCAGTGTTAAGGCAATGAACTGCTTTTCTCAATGTCCCTTCCCAATTCTGTTGCGGATTCTCCTAGAGATCAGGAGACCCTCCTGTGGCACAACCTCTCTAAAGTGGGTACTCTGTTAAAAACCTAAGTAAGGGTGAATAACCTGGAGGTTGATCGTGATCATGATCATGGCATGAGTGATGATCGTGAAACATTACTTACATACTGTTACATCGAAGACCCTCCAGAGGTTCTAAAGAAACAGGTTTTTTTTTTTTTAATGTACATTGCTCTCAAAATTTTTTATTATTATACAAATTTATAATATTTAACAATACTTGCATGATGGTATACAGTGTTTAAAGGTATACATATTGTACTGAATATACATGTTTATAAAGACTATATATTATTAAATTTGGTCAATATTTAAAATAATTTTATCTAAAGAGAAAAGATTGGTCACGACAGGGATCTGAACCCAGGTCTAATTATCTCAATTGCATTCTCAACCAATTTTTATTAGTCAAAACATTAACAGATGGGCATTGACCCAGGTTCTGGTCTAAAAGGTTAATTTTGATTAAAATAACCATAAATGCTATGATTATCAATATATTTTACTAACCTGTTAATGTACGAATAATGGTAAATGTAAACAATTTGTGATCAGTAATAATTGTAAAAACATAAGGCTGATAATAATGTGAAAAATGATGAATCAATGAAAATTATATCACTTATTCATATTAATTTTTATGTTTTGTATTTCTGTTAGGAATTATTTGTGGGGATATGTATATTAGCCATTTTAAACACTAACTAACTTAATGATCATGATATTGAGAAGCCTAAGGATCGGATGTATTGAATCAATACAGGTGAGAAAATAGTATATAGGTGGCTTACTTGGAATAGATCTTAAAATCCCATAAGCTGTAGATTTGGGAGGAGCATCTGCTCCAGAAACACCAGGCTTAGACATTGCTAGTACCTTTGTGCCCTCTTCCAAAAGCATCAATTGTTTAATGCCAAGCTGTTCTTCCTTGAAAATAACTTGCTCAGTTATACGATTCCAAATTAATAAATTACCTGATTCAGCGGATATTATATATCTGAAAGATATTTAAACAAAATAAAATTATATTTACACACACTTATTTTTTCTCTATTATTAAATGTGCCTTCATGCATCTTTTGATTCTTAAAAAAAATTCTCACTTTCCATTTGGGGTAATGAGCGCATGAGTTACAATAGCTCCCAATGGACTATCTGCAAGTTGGGAGATCAGATGACCTACGAGCATATCCCAGACACCAACACACCCTCGTGTAACTGTAACTGCAAGCCCAACCTCTTGACATACACTGGAATTTAACCAAAGATTATTTCTATAGAAATATAATCCGGAAACTCCTGAAGATGATTCTTACAGATCAATACATAACTTTCTCTGTTTTATCTCAAGGTAACCATAATTACAGTGGTGGAATATATTAGATGTTATAGTATTTGGGGTATCTTATCTTGAATTTCCACTATTCAATTGCTGAGATGAACCAGCCTCCATGAATTAATTGAACAATGATTAGTTACTTAGTCAATAATTTCAACACAATTTTTAACACACAAGATTTTTAATTTTAATATCATGAAGCTTGTGAATCAATTACCTTATTGAGTCTATTGGAAGTTCATGTCTATCAATCACATGCACTTGTTCAAATATATTGTTTATATTCCATACTTTTACAGATCTGTCTATAGAAGATGTTATTACCTAAAATACAAACCAAACATTCTTAGAATCAAATAGTTGATTATATTACAATTAGAAATGTTTGAAGACTGAGTTTTTTTTTTTTTTAAGTAAGTAAAATTTTAGTCTGGGATTAACCATTGATATTAAACATCATTTGATATTTTAATATATTTTACTCCTAGTTATATGGCTCCAGAGTTTGTTTCTCGTACCATTATTTTGGTTATCATTTCTAAGCTACTTTATGTCATTTTTCCATTAGAACAGTTTCTTTTTTGCATTCTGAAATAATGGACACATGGTCATTATACCCTGTAATTTCAAAACAGTGACTGGTTAATTTGTTTAGGCAACTATCAACCACAACACTACAAAGAAATGATGAAAGAATCTTTCCCTGCAGACAACTTTTTTTTTTTTTTGTTTACTCTTGTTTTTCCATTTGGGGCTTTAACACTGCTACATTTCATTATTGAACATATTTCTGAGATCTCTTTTTGGATTTTAATAATTGGAAAAAGCTCATGATTGAAACCTGAAAAATACTCGCTACAAGGAATTTTCCTAGTTGGGAAGGGGCGACAAAACAGAAAAATTGAAAGTGATATAAGTGCGTACAGAAAGGAACCTTAAAATAATAATGTATACAATTAAAGCATTAAAAATAAGTTTAATCAGCTGATTAACTGAAGAAATGTAATTGTGATCTCAAGATCTAAAAGTGGAATAGAGATAGAAACCGATAGAAGTGGAAACAAGATATCTGCTTTTTCTTTATTCTTGTTTCTCAGAGATGAGAATGAAGTTGATCCAAAAAAGGTATAAGTCTTCATAAACTAATAAAGAAAGTGATTTCATTAGCAATTGATTTCAACATCAACATAATATGAAGCACCAATCAAACAAAAAGATGAGGGATTGCTAGATGTTTAAAAATGAAGGTGGTTCATCATACACAATATATATAAACAATTTTTATTTTTTTTATTTGTTATCACTTATACTCAATTTTTAATCTCTATCGCATTGGCCACCATTTTTCTAAAAGTAGACCTTCAGAGGTTTACTTGTGTTGTTAGTGTTTTGGGTTTATAATATAAACTTTATAGCTTGAAATATTAGCTCCAGATTGACTTTTTTGTTTTTATTTTCAATTATATTAGTCGTATATTGTATTACATTTTGCCAAAGATTACAGTATTACAAGCTAAAAGAGTGAGGTTAATTGTGGGCTTATTTTACAGTTTGTGATAAAGAAAAAAAAAATGCTTGATTGGATATGTGTGGTACTGAGTTATAAAAGTTCGATTTTGAATTTAAAAAAAACGCATATCAAGCAAACACCCTACTGTAAGTTTAACGAAATTTTCAAGTAGTTCATCGAGCTCTGATCATGTTCTGAGGGCACAGACTGCTTCTTTGTCTTTTACCTTTCAGCCATCTACTTCTACAGCATCCCCCACTATTCCGACTTCTTCAGATACTCCTACCTCTAGTGCCCATCAATCTATTGAAATGCCCTCAAGAATTTCATCTCAAACATCAATACTTCCCTTCGCTTCGCCGAAAAAACATACAGAAAGAAAAAAAGAAGGAATTAGATCATCTGCTGTTAAGGCATTTTTTTATAGATTTACAACCTTTTTCAATTGCGGGAGACCACGGATTCAGGCAATTCGTGAAAGAATTAAACCCTTCCTACCAATTACCTTGCTGAAAGACAATTGCGAAAAGTCTAATACCAGCTGAATACAATAAAGTTTTAACAGCTACATGGCATTTGCTGAGTTTCGTCGAAGGTGTGTCCATCACTACAGATACTTGGATATCTAGGAACATCGACTCCTACATAGCTGTCACAGCACATTCCATCCATGATTTCAAGTTAAAATCTATATTATTGCTATCATGCAAAATTCTACTGGGCTCACACACTAGTGAACATGTGACAGCTGCACTCAAAGAAATTACTGGAAGTATGGGACTGGAAAATAAAATATCCGTTTGTATTACAGACAATGCTCCATACATGGTTTTGTTTATTATTTTTTTTTTTAAATGTACTATAAAAATGTATTTCAAAAATGTGCTAGAGATTTTTATTCTACAAAGTTTTTATTCCATTTCCTTTTTTACTTCCACTTATCTGAATAGGAAATATAGTAAAGGAAAGTATTGCGATCGTCAAAAATCTCGCTTTCCGGTTTTCAAAGGAAACATACATTTTGGAGTGTTGTGTGTTACATTTTGTAATATAAGCAAATTTTCTAAGGTGCCAAATTAATTCAATTTGATCCATAATCTAAATATTTTATAGAATTAATGATAAATAAAGCCAATAGGCAGAAATAAAGCAGTGGTGGATCCAGGAGAGGGGCGCCCCCTCCGGGAGATGAGGACACCAATCAATTATTACTATTTCTTTATAAAAAGGGCTATGTTTAATAATTTTTTTAACTACTGAAATGTGCACTAATATTTTAAATTAGGTCCTTTATGACCCGAAAACTAAAAAATTAAAAAAAATGCGCCCCCCCCCTCTGAAAATTTCTAAATCCTCGGCAGAGTAGCATATGTTACTAACATCACCTGTTATTGGAACCTGTTATCACTCAGTAACAGTTACTGGATAACCTGTTATCGAAATTTCACTGTTAAGCCCATCACTAGGGATGGGTCGTTCCCGATACTTAATGGAGCTGTTCCAACCCGTTCCGTTCCACGAATGGAACAGTTCCAAATTACCGATACAGTTCCACTGTTCCATTGCTTTACACATGGAAATAGAAAAACTCAAAAATGATGACCTAGTGGGAGGGGGGGATTTAGCGCTAGTTGATCAGGGGGACCAGATTGATTAGTTAAACCTTTTTGTATAATTTAAAATTGAAAGCTAATTTTATTTTTTCATTAGCTATTGATTCTGATTATTATCATCTATAAATTTTTTTTCTGTTTACAGTGTTACACTAATGCTGCCTTATTTTTATACTTAGGAATACTTTTCTTATAATGTTTGGTGTGCTTGGTGATTTTTTTATGTACCTTTGCCATAGTTTACAACATTCAAGCAGCTCATTTGGCTTACAAAATTTTGTGTATAATTATTATGAGCTATTTATCTACATACATAAATTTAGGTATAGAGCTAATTATTGGGAGGCCTTTTAACAATTTAAATTTGTTAGGAACAAGTTTTTCAATAATATAATATATACTCTACATAGAACTGGTTAAAAACTCCCAAATCGGCAAGTTCAAAACTTTAAAATGCAAATTTTATATAGACTTCTAATATTTGTTTAGTACTTTATTGTTTTCTCAGTAAGCTTTATTAACAGCTCTTTAATAACAGTAAGCAGTGGTTCGAATTTTCAAATTACCAAAAACTTAGTTTCCTCCCATCCCTTCAATAAAATTATTTTATTTTTACAAAATCCCCGGAGAGCAAAGCCTTGGTAGAGCTTAACCGCTACCTCAATGATAGCCTCATTCTACTGCATGAAGACCCCATAAGATGGTGGTATACAAATCGGCAAGACTTTCCATGGCTCTCACTAGTAGCAGAGGAACACCTTTGCATAACAGCTAAATCTGTTCCATGCCAACAGCTCTTTTCAAAAGCAGGCATGTTTCTTTCAAAGAGACCAAGCCAATTGTCTCCAAAAAATGCCAGGATGTTGCTGTTCATCAACAACAATGAAGATTATTGTATTTAATAAATAAATAGTATTTTTATAATGTGTAAATAATAATTCTATATGAATTAATATATCTTTTAAACTTGTTTGTATATATTGAAGTATTTATATGTATACTTAAATTACTTAAAATTGTATAAATAATTTTTTTTATTTTTGTACAATTTTTTCAAAATGTTATATTTTATTTCCATCAAGCCTTTCTCCTTTTTATACATTCATTACTTTGGAATATATGCATTATTGACCAATATTGGTGTTTTGTTTGGAAATTGTTTTGAATAATGTTGG
Organism: Aelia acuminata; assembly: GCA_911387785.2. Lineage (NCBI taxonomy): Eukaryota > Metazoa > Arthropoda > Insecta > Hemiptera > Pentatomidae > Aelia > Aelia acuminata. The sequence continues at coordinate 38,235,038 of OU426983.1, forward strand.
TAAGGACTGGGAAATAAGAGTTGTAATTAGAATTAGGCAAATTTTGTTTCAAAATATAGGTGAGATTAGTTGTCTAATAGCATCCAATTATCATTTAGTTAAAACTTCTTTCTAAAATGATGCTTTAATAATAATTGTAATATTTTATATTCTTCTTATTCAAATATAATCTATAACCAAACAACATTGCTGAGACATAGGTCATTAGGACTGTCAGTTGTCATTAGGACCCTTATTAATTTTAAGATACTGTTTACAATTTCCTGAAAAAGATATATGTATATCCTTATCATAACATTGTACTTCCATGTACAAAGTGCCAAAAATGGTAATATGAAGATAAAAATAATCCCACATTTTCTAATAATCATTAGAATATAAATTAATCTCACCACAACACATATTTTTGAGATCAATGAATTATATATATATATATATATATATATATATATATATATACATATAATACATCTGTCTCTGGTGGTGTAGTAGTTAGTATATAGGAAATCTCAGGATCTTATTAGTATAGCAAGTCACAGGATCTCATCCCACCAAGTTGCCCAAGGATTTTTTAAAGGGAGTAAAAAATCCTTGGTCATGCTGTCCTTAGAAGGTAAAGTAAAATGAAAGCTCCAAGCCTGTGCGATGTCAGGCACTTTTTAAAGATCTCTATCACAATTATACCTGGAAAGGCAAAATTTATCTTTGTAGTATCGCCTGATCAATCTTAGTGATGGCATAAAGTGATGGTAAATAAATTAACAAATATTACAAATCTATTATATGAATTTCGTATTAAACTCCTTCACCAATCTACTTCTATAATGCCAGGCTAATTTACATTATTTCACTAAGGCAGGGAAGTTTTACGTCCTCACTATTACATTCTCAATGTATAAAATTTCATCATGAATTTTTTTTTTAATTTCAATAAAATGCGACAGGCCCCTATTAAATGAAAATTATTTTTTAATTCTTAGCAACTGCACAGCAAATAAAGTTGTTTTTGAACCTCCTCTGTATATTTTATTGTTTAGTCTAAATGATTCTTATCGAGCTTTAAAATCAATCTTATACCATTTATTATCATATATTCAAAATAATTTATTTTGTGTATGTATTATGCATAATTTTACTTTCCTCTAATACATGTTTTACTATATTACCCAACACTTTTACAATACTGCGGTATTTTCAACATTAATGCCTAAGCCAATATTATGATCTTTAATAATTTTAATTAAATCCCAAAATAATATGTTTTATTTTACAATTCATTTTGCTAAAAAAAGGGCTCATCTTCCCTAAAGATCGGGGAGTATCGTGAGTGGAATGGTAATGGAACAGTCCTGGAGCAGGTAATGGAACCAGCGTTGGAGCAGTACTGGAGCAGCTAGTGGAGCAACTAGTGGAGCAGTACTGGAGCAGTTAGTGGAACCGGCGGTGGAGCAGTACTGGAGCAGATAGTGGAGCAGTAAGTGGAACCGGAAGTGGAGCAGACAGTGGAACCGTCACTGGAACGCTCCAGGCGCTCCCCACTCCTTACCGATCCACCCGTATCAGTAAATCCCAGCGATTGGAACAGTTCCATACCGTTCCACAGCGAGATTAGGTTCTCGTTCCCGATCCAGTTCCACCGACCCATCACTACATGCCACCCGTTATAACGCAGCAGTGCAGCACCAGATGATCCCGCATCCACAATGGAGCGAACGCGTTACGAGCTTTGTGGAATAAGATGCTTCAATAAGGCGCTGCCGCTAACTGTATCATCAAGAGGTATTGGATTCGGTGTTCAAACTTTATGTTTTATTGTAAATAAATATAAGCGGACCATCGATGTCCCAGACATAAATGGATTATACAGAGCATTCTTAGGAATATTCGAAGTCAAGGTACAGGATTCATGGTATGGTGACGCCATCGAAGACATTAGTGAACAGAGAGAAAGATCGCTTCCAAATGATTTTGTTCAACATGCATATTGTGTTGTAAAGTTACCAGAACCCATAAATACGATTATTGCGACTATCGGTATGGTTAATCATAATGAAGGATTATTCTTACCTGTTATACCTAAAGATATAGTTGATATGCAAGAAGCTTTCACACCAGTTCCACAATTTGTATTATTATCAAATTTGCGCAGAACAGTTATGAGCCTAGCCGATCCCAATACACCAGAGATTTATAGAGCTGAATTTAGGAACAAAAATCCGATTCCTGGCACAAGATGGAGTGATACTAATGTACTATTAAACCCAAATGATATCATACCCGAAAATTATGCTATTGGCGATTTTATCAAAGATACTATGTTGATTTCACCTCTTATGAACCAGATTGAAATTTATATACCAAAATTGAGAGGTGGTGTATACAAAGTCAAAGATAACCAAGGCAAGAAAAGCCTGTTTGTAAGTAGCTACACTGGGAATTTGAGGCAGCCTGAGCTTGGGGAAGGTGATAGAGCCGCTGCTTTATTAAATTTATATAATAAGATACCATTAGGAGACATCGATTTGTTCTGGTCAAGAATACATCTAAATAAGTCAGAAAGAGTTGAAGGTATTCTTACTCTGTTAGGGGAATTACCAACATTCAAAAAGCAAGTACATCCCCTATCTACGAATAGATGTCCAGAAGCATGCTCATATAAGATTTCTTTTTCGTATAGTGCAGCATTAACCTCATGTTTTGGTCTTTAATAGTAAGTACGGGTACGATTGTAAATATGTATATAGTTTAGATATAAGCTATAGTGTGCCAAGGGACTATTGGTTATAGGAAACTCTGGACGGAGAATAACATATGCGACCTGGGACACTTACGATAGAAAATCCCCACAAGGGATGCCATATTTTTAATTTATATTTTTTATCTATCAACATTATATCACAGACTACTTTAGTCATCCTGTAAGTACCTATTAAAAATAAAGCTAGGAAAGAGAGCCAGAAGTGCTCTATTGTTACATTTTTGAGTATGGCTTTCCGGCTCACAGGCATCATGAACTGTGGTTCCAGCTATCGCAGCCAGCAAGGGCAGTTCAACCAGTGAAGGCAGCGGAGGTTTTCAAACCAGCAGAAGATTTGAGGAAGAAGAAGCGACGATGAACAACGACGTGAATTTAAAGGAAAGAGAGGATCCCCGGTGCATCAAGAGCGCACCAAACAGAGAGGAGTGCAACGGAGAAACCAGCTAGCACAAAACTTTCAAACGCAGAGGAATGATAAAATAAAAGAATCGTTGTTTCAGGGGCTTTATATCATAATAATAATAATGAAATAATAAATTATCAGAAAATAACTATACTCTGTGCAGTAAAACTTATAAAGCCGAGAGCTAAATGTGAAAGTGGGATAAATTCCATAAAATCAGTGTAAATAATTAGTTTGAAAAGGATTGATTACAGAATTCCAGTTCCCAATGGTGAGAGGCTCTAGAGAAATTATTCTTCCAAAATGGGCATCAAGAATTTTGACTAGTTCACATGTCTGTAAGTCCCACACATAAAGATTTTTCCTAAACAAAGATATAAAAATACAAAACAGATGAATTTTTCATAAATGAGAAACTAGAAGATGTTTTCAATATCTAATATCCAGAGTATATTCGTTCAGAGCTAACTTGTAAAAACAAAATATAGTATAATATTTATTCAAAACCAATCCCTGAGGAAGATACCCTGGATTTTTTTATTTTCAGTACTATACATTACCTGTCTTGATAATAATTAACTGTACCTTACACCAGCAACTGCAAAATCACCTGATGCAGAAATCATGAATGAATTGGAACTTAACACCCTTGTTGAGATATTTCTTATGCCATGAGGTAGCTTTAACATTTTACTATCAGAATTATTTCCTAGATTCCAGATTATGAAACCATTATACGAAGTTCCAAGCAAAGTTGTTTCCTTCTTGTCCAATTTGAGTTGTAAAAGGATTTCATTTACTTCATCATCTAAAGATTTTTTATTAAAGTACATAATGTGACAGAGAATCACTAAAATAATTGTCAAAACTTACATGGTGAAGCGAAATGGGTTTCTAATTCCCATGAGTAAGAATCCTCTGGTGCTGTAAATTTACTAACTTGATAAGATCCAGGTTGAGTACAACAATAAATTGTATTCCAATCTTTGTTAAGTACCATTGCACTGAAAATATAATAATTGTAATGTTGTAATTTTTCTTATTAGTTTTCCTGAAAATTATTTACCTATGAAATTTAAGAGGGCTCAGCTCTCCATAAGGCCTTTTTGTGTTTAAAAGAAGTCTAGGGTCATCTAAATTACCACTCCAAAAGAGAAGTAAATAGTCTTCTAAGGTTTTATACTCCATTGAGAAAAGAGGCCACTCTGATGGATTCTCCATGCTTGTATATCTAAAAAAAACAATTTCCTATTGTATTAGTATTACTTACATATTAAGTTAAATAGTTATAATTAATAGTATAACTTGTTAACACATTTACACATAATTTCCCTAATTCATGTTGTAAACAAACATTACAATAAACAATCATGTATATATAATCAAATGATTTAGGATTTTTTAATTTAGAAAGGTTTTTTTTGTTTTTTTTTCTCATGATGCTATGACCCCGTTAAAGGTATTAGCCTCCTCAAAACATCCCGGTCTAGTGCCAATACCATCCAGTTCCGAACTTAAAGGATGTTGCAAGCATCTTCTGCCACTCCATCAGACAACCTCAGCCTTGGTCACCCTCTTCTTTTCCCATGCATCGGTAGAGTGAGCAATGTTTTAGTCATTTCTTCATCTGCCATCCTGGCAACATGTCTATGTATATAAGTCTCTCCGAAAGCGTTGTACAGTGTCTGGTTTATGCGTCACATCCACTTCTCCCAACTAATATATAAATTACCAAATTATTTATTTTTATGTTATTCTATATGATTCAGATTTCATTTGAATAAGTAATTATTAAAAAATCAGCTGTAAAAATCTATTGAATAAGAATTTCATTAGTGGCAATTTAAATAAAAAACTATTTATATAACGCCTAAAATTCAAGTAATGATTTTTGACTTTTAAAGTACCTATATGAAAAAATCTGGTGCGTGCGCAACACATAACTTTTACTTATCAACTTACTTAGATTAGAAATTGATGTGTTTTGTTGATTGCCACTTCTCAAAGTCACACATTTTTCCACATTCATTTCTTATTTTTGTTTTTATTTGCTTTATTAAAAACAATTTTTTTTTTATTATTAAATAAAACTTTTTACTCGTGATAATTCGGCAATACTAGCATAATACTCCAAGTCTTCTGATTTTATAATTCTCTATGTAGCTGTTGAAAACTTCATTTAGTTACCATGAAACAAATAATTTCCATTAAATGAACAGAACGACTTTAACACGTTAGGTGCGGCATCGGTCCCGGGGTCTGATGTCTTACATTCCCTTCTTAACAGCCAATTTTCACATGAAAATGTCCGAACACTTCCAATACTCAATTTAGTGTATTTTTAATGAGATTATTGCATTTTAGTGCAGAAAATGTTGCTAACAGCTGAAATTCTGTTGTTTTTTAGAATCGGACTCTGAGGTCCGATTTTCGATAAAGAATGGCTTAAATCCTGTATTGGCCTGTCCTGTGCCTATTATGTCTAGTTCCAATCCTTACCAATAGATAATGCCCTTTTAATCAAAAGATAACGGTTTCGTCAAAGTATTCCCATCGAACCCCGACGTCCGATATCGTCTGTGGCTCATACTATCAGTCGGACCCCAGGGACCGATACCGTCCAGTTCAGGATACCTCTAAAATACGCTGCTGCACCTAACGTGTTAATTATAAATAATGGTCTGTCATTAAAGGCTTACTCCGCATGCGTGGGCTCATTTTTTTCATATTTCATATTTAGCCATTTCTTATTTCTAGGCCTGATGAGAGACAATTAATTTCTCCATATAAATAAAAATAAAGGTACTTTATAGGAAAACAAAAATGGCCCCTTACCCATTTAAGCCCCCTCAGAACATTTTAATAATGATAAAGTTTACCTGATATTAAAGAACACCTAATTTTCATTAAACATGACGAATTTGATCAAAATCAGTAAAGCCGTTTTGGAGATAATCGAAAAAAAGGTAAAAATTGGAAAAAAGTTATGAATTAAAGTGCCTCCTCCGTTTGACCAATTTCGATGAAATGTTAGCTGTCACATCTTTGGCATATACATACATCAAATACCCAGTCTGATCAAAATCATTAAAGCCGTTTTTGAGTAAATAAAAAAAAAAGGTGAAAGTCATACAAAATTTATTAATTAAAGTATCCCCACCGGTCAATCAATTTTGATGAAAATTTTGCAGTCATATCTCGGGCATATTAATACACAAATACTCAGATTTATCAAAATCGTTTGAGCCGTTTTTGAGAAAATCGAAAAAAACGTAAAAAGTTATTAAATAAAGTACCCCCTCCATTTGATCAATTTAGATGAAATTTTTGCGTGAAAGTAAAAACAGTACATAACAGTAATTTTATATTTACTTAGCTACTAGCTCTCCCCTCATATCGAACCTGCACCAGTTACATGGTCCATGAATAAAAAAGTGTTGATTAAGAAGAAATAGTCCAGCAACATCCTCGCCTTCAGGAAGCGGATTGTCAATTATAACATATTCACTGCTCAAGGTATTGAGTAGAACTGACTAGAACAAAATTTAAACATATTTATTAATTATGATAGAGTCCATATGGATTTTAGATTATGGAGAACTCTCCACAATAATTCTTGCGGAGTTTAGCTCTCATTACTGTTTAGTTTATTCCACATCCTGACTCACTACATGTTGTTAAATCTAAATAATGCCACTGATTTAATAGGCCCAGATGTCACCTATATCTACATATAAAATACTATTTGATGCCTAAATGGGACAAGATTTAATACCAAATTTAAACGGTTGTCTTAAACACAAGGTTACAGAACATAGGAAAGTCTAAACTGAAAATTAATTTATTTTTATTTTCTTTGTTATTAAATAATTCTTATTTCTTATAATATCATTTCAATGCTTTTATATATTGTATATCCCTATGGTTATTTCAGTCTGTGCTTGCAGTACAAAGAGTGTTAAGTTCAAGAAAAAAAATATTTTTCAAACTTTGCAGACTCAGGTATAAGATTTCATAGACGAGACCTTAATGAATAAATTAAAATATTCCAGTAAACCACGTAAAGTGCTAAATAAATTAGAAAAAACTAATTTTACAAAAGCCCAATATTTTCTAAAATCTAAAATTTTGACACACTTAAGCAAGCACAGGAATATATTGTGCTAAAATTTGAATTTTAAATTTCAAGAACAAAATTGTACTTCTTAACATACGGTAAGGGTCTGGCCACACATGTCCGCACCGTAGCAATAATACAGGTTATGTTCACAATATTTTTAATTTAACTTACATATTACCTTTAGTTATGCCTAAAGTGGCCTGTGTCTGACATGTGTGGCTTGAACTTTAGGCATAACTAAAGGTAATATGTAAGTTAAATTAAAAATATTCTGAACATAACCTGTATTATTGCTACGGTGCGGACATATGTGGCCAGACCTTAAGGCACACCTTAAGGGTTCTACTCAGCATGTTTTTTTTTATTTATTTCAATAACAAAATAATATTAATTTTTCATTATTTTAGAAAGTAAAAAGAAATATATATTTTTTTATGATTTGAGCTTAATACCTAATGCATTCTAATTTATAAATATGGGTCAGGTTTAGGGTAGACATGTCTCAGTTTTGCAGAAATTTCCCTAAGCAGATTATAGGTATTAAATCCCTTTTCTTAAATGTTCTAAGATTTAATTGATGTATACATAGCTTAGTTACATCGTAGACTATCTCAGTTATTTCCTATATGTGCAGTGAAACCATAAAATATCACCATGATTAAAATTCCTGAAATTCAATCATTACAAATATGCATCTTCAACAAGTTATGCAGGAATATCAACAGAGTGGTGCTGGATTAATTTACAGTCCCATCAGTTATATGGTGTATATATTTTATTAGATTAACTTCAAATCAAAAAAGTTAACCTGATTATTATTAGTAAAAGCAGCAGCATATCTGTTATCAGGACTGAGATAAAGGCGCTGCATGATGCCTTCAAGGCCAGGATTGACATCTCTATTCATATCACTCGTTGACAGGTCCCATGTTATGAAACGATTTGAAATAGATACAATGTATCTGTAATCCGATGTCAATTTGAAATCAAAAACAGCAAACTGGTGTCCTTCTAATGAATACTAAAAATATATATATTATTAATGAAATATTTGAACATCAAATTTAGCAGTTTATGTTTGTTAATTAATACTTGAATAGCATTCAACAATACTTTCAGAGGTCCGCCTGGAGTATGCAGACAATGATAGAGGGGGGACAGAGCACAGTTTGCAGGTCCTTCTATATCACAGGCATTTAAAAGCATTTTGATATTTGGATTCATTCCAATTTCAGGAAGTAGTCGCCCGACAAGTTGAGGTGCCAGCATATCTGGGTATAAACTGAGAATAGCTCCTCCTAGACGAAGTGCGTCAGCAACTAACATTAACTCTCTAAAACATAAGACTAAAACATATAATAGATATATTTATTAAGAACACAAAAAAATATACATAGCTTATCATAGCAAAAAGTTTATATGGCTAGAGTATCATAACCTAATAGGCTGTAAGGCTCGCCAATAGTTCACATTTCAGATATTTTTAATGAGTTAAGATCTTTGAGTTTTTATATTTTTTATTAAAATATGATCAAATATTGTGGTAAAAATATATTTCTTTCTACTGAAACCAGAATATTTAACAGATAATCGAGGGTTATTGAATATAAGTGTGTAATATTTTCATTAGTGGTTCATGTGAGACAAAAGCAAGAATCGTAAATATAAAAGCAGAGAAGAGCTGCTCTGAATAGATTAACATTTTTTCCTCTGAGCCATCAAAAAACTTGAGTTTTCTTACAGCATTAAATGGAATCTTCTTGAGTAGTTTGAACAGGATTATTATGATCACATCAGTACCAACAATTCTTCAAACATAATTTAAACAAAATGATCTTTCAAAATTATAATTAAATTAAAATTAATAAATAGGATACAGAAGATTATTTGGGCAGAAAGGTTTTTAGCCAAAAAATCTATATTCTTAGAAAAAAAAAAAAAAAGGTCCAACAGTACATCCAAAAATCAAAAATATAGGAGTGAATCAGATGTTACCAAGGACATGTATATTAAAAAAATACCAACAGTTTTATAACTATATTAGGAGATGCGGTAGAAATTCTCTTAATGGTTCAAAGTTGATACACAATTCAACAAAAGAAACAATTACCTGAAATGGTTTAGACTTTACAATATCTAAATTCAATATTAATTTGAACGCCCAAAAGAAGGGTATGAATTGGTAAAATGTAAAACCTACAAATTATATACCCAGAGATACATTATCATTTGACAAGTGATTAGGGAGAGCAGTCTTGCAGAAGTTCTAAAAAATAGTATTACAAGGTACGTATAATGTAGAGGACCACTTTTATCTGAGAAGGAAAACGCATAATCCAAGGCCCACTATCTTGCCGAGAAAGAAGTCCAATGAAGTTTTATTTTTATTTATAATGGGGGGGGGGTATAATAATATCTGTATAATAATACAAATCAATATGCATATATTGGAATTTTTTGCTTAAATCAAATTTTGCTAATTATTTATATTAAGTTATTTATTATTAATAATTGTTTTCCTTTGTAATAAAATTAGTCTAATAATACATTATTTAAAATTATTATTAAATGAAAAACTAATATTTAAAAAATGGGAAAATATATTAATCTTTTTGTTTTTTTTTTATTTCAATCAAACTAATCTCAGAGTTGTTTCAACAAAGCACAATAATTGTTTTTATGAGCATAATTTATACTTATATAAAATGCAGCAGATATCAAAAAGCTATAAAATGAAAGACAAAATTACATTTAAAACATTACATTATTACATTACAGCAAACAAATTTTCATAACTAAAATTTTTTTTAGAAAGAAACCTAAATATCAGCAATCTACAGAATATCAAATTTATCAAATGTTAATCAAGATTAACATACAAACTACTATTACAAATAAACTGTTAACACAAAAATATATATGTATGAATAGGAATAAATATAATAATTATCTAAGGCAAATAGTAAATATATGTAAACCAAAAACTACTAATGAAACATTAAAAAGATGAATATAATTAACTACATCAAAATATTTGAAAAAAAAAATGAAAAATATATGATCAATTAGAATTGAATAAATCAGCAAGCAAGTAAGCGATTTGAATTAAAGGCAACAATGCACTAAACACTGACAAATACACAACATTATTATGAAAATACACTATGAAAAATATTAAAATGTAAAAAACATTATCATATACAAGGAAAAGTTAAGAAGTAGAATAACAAATATCAAAGATACTGAAACTAAGAGTTTCATGCAATAAATAACTCACACCAAAGTTTTCTCACCTCCTCAACAATCGAATTTCTTCCCTATTACAAAATATGATGAATAATCGTTGACAAATTAGAAAGATAATAACATTTTTTAAAAAAAATAAATATAATAAATGAAAACATGTTTTTTTTTTGTTCTAGTTCTAACTTATTTAGTTAATTTTGTTAAAATTACTCAATTACATCAATGTTCATTTACATTACCGAAAAAATTGTAGAGTAAAAAACTAAATGCATATTTCTTTTCCTGCCATTAAGTTAAATTTTACTTACTATTATTTAGATTAGATTTCTCAATACCAGGCTGCTGTGAAATTTCTTAAATTATTAATTAGGTTTTTCAAAATATATAATTCAAATTATTTACACAAGTTAAAGAAATTGATCATTATTTAAAAAACTATAATCATAAGAAAACTTTTCGATTTATTAGTAAATATATTAGGTATTTTCTGTACCTAGTGATATCTCGATCTTCAATGTTAGCACAAGCATCTTCAAAATCACTCAATACTGCTTGAAGTGGGCAGGAACTGAGTTTTGCATGAAGCCACTGATAGTTAAATAAAACATTCTCATAAAGGTCAGTAAATCTCTTGGATCTGACAAGGTGAAAAGGTAATTCTCCAAACTGTAAAAAACAAATATGTACTTGCTAAACTCTGATGACTCTTCTTCCTTTTTTTTTTATATAGAACATGGAAACTATCAATTTTAAAATAATTTAATTTTAAGGATTATATCATCAATAATAACCCATTTAAAAATATCACATATAAAAAAAAAAAAAAAAAAAATACATTTCTTTCAGAAACTTATATGCTTTTGAACATAATTTATTTACTTCTAATTTAAGGATTCACAGCGAAGTTGTACAGAAGCCAAGGAGTATATTTTGTTTCATTAATATTATTAGATTAATCATTTTTTTTTAATTGGCCTTTCTCTTGATTATGCTACCACATAGTAAAATTATTGTTACAGTAGAAATGTTTTCAAAATAGATATGAAATACATTTTAATTTTTTCATATATCTCATTATATTCAGTTATCTAAGTTTGGAATATATGGATTTTTATTAACCTTAAAATAAAAATGTTAATTAAACTGAGCCCCTTACTTTTCGTAAATTATATCTTGAAACTTTTCCATCCTTTGAATGAAATACCAAGGGTTGAATTGGCACTTTCCTATCAGCAGCACCTTCCTTATCTGTCAGATTAAATCTGTGAAACAATTAAATTATAATTATTTAACTATAATATAAAACTCTAACGATTTAACTAACTAATCATCTAATTACTTAATTATACGATGATAATAACATTTACCTATGCCGTTGAATTTCTGTGTATTTAAATGGTTTAGGTTTTCCACCTCCCCATATTCCCAGGAAATAATCAGCTATTGAAGAATGGAAATAAATTGCCATATTCATATTCTTGAAGTACCTTTCCTTAGCTGTATCTCTGAACTGCCTATAGTAATAATTAATCTATCATTGACAATATTTAAAATAAATAAAATAGTTGCTTTTTATCTTAAAAATTACTTGTGGGACTTACATAAAAACAGAGAAAACTCTAATTAACAAGCTAAACTCGAAGTTATTTAGATAAAGTAAGATGACAAAATTGATGTTTAAATATTGTATCTTAGTAACAATTTTATTAATAAAAATAAGACTTTCAATGATAGTGTTTGTCAAGATGACATCAATGTGTCACTTACCTGTGGTACCAATTCATCACACTTACACCATCAGCTTCTCTTTCTGATAAATAATTTGGTAAGTCATTACGTATCCTTGTCCATAGTAAAGGTGGTATTCTCCTTACTGGTGGCAAGTGATACTGATATACATCATCTAATACTTTGTCATCGAGAGAAATCAAATCTTCAAGCTCTGACTCACTCAATCCGCTTTTTGCAGCAGTTATATATGCTAAGGCATGAAAGACCAGGATTCTGCCGTGCTGGAAAGATGAGGTAATTACTATGTATTTAGAAATTTTTCTTTTTATTTTTTAAATACATTGTTCCATACTTGTTTCTCAATTCTTTCAAATAACATCATAATTGAGTCCATAACTGTAGATGCAAGATGAGTGTCTGAAGGTTTTGTATAACTTCGCCACCGACAAATCTCTGCAAAAACAAGTTTTACAAATATGGGTAAAGAACATTTATCTATAGCATTTGAGACTAAGCGCCACTGATAATTTGAAAGGTCACGCTTTGCTGTTTTCATCCACATTCTGTAATAAAAAAAAAATTATGATTACCAAAAATGGCATAAAGAAAATATTTAGGGTCTAACAAAGATTTAATTTTAATCATCTATGAATATTTTCAAAATATGTACGATGGCTGCATAAATAAATAAAATATTACTGGCACTATATTTAAGGATAACACAAAATACCTTATGACCTGCATAGCTAACTCTTCGCCAAGAGCTCTAACTTCAATAAATTGTTCTTCATCATCTATCATCTTCCTAAGAATATGGTAATCCTTAGACACTTCAGGATTGTCTGCCTCAGAGGCACAGGAAACTATTAGCTTTAATAAATACATAAATAAAAGAAATTAAACTTTAATGTATATAAGCGTATATCAGAACTCAAATCATGAACATTATATTACTTTGCAATGTGGTGGTAGACGAGTTGGTATCCAGGAAACATGATTGGTGTCTTGAGTTCCTGTCAGTTGATCCACGGAATCCAAAAAGAATATAAATGGCTGTTTTTCGCTAGCGCATGTCAACAAATTCTTGAAGTGAGCTGTTAAAGGAACTATATCATCAGGTATATCATCATAAGGCTGCATTAAATTGTAACATATCTGAAAATAGGAACATAAATTAATATTTGATACCTGTTTTTTTTTTTATTACGTCATTATCTATAAAAAAAAAAAAATACCCAGAGAAGAAATACTACTTTTTTGTTTTCCCAGAAGTTTTAGTTTCATGGTCCTTGTTAATTCTTTTCACTTTTCTAATAATTCATTAGGAAGTGGAAATTTGCAACAATACATTGCATTAATCTACTAATACATATATATTAGAAGGCTGTAAATATAAATCTCTTACTTGTTGACAAATAGAGATGAGTGTAGGCGTAAGGGCACTACTGTCAGGTGTTGTACCCAAAAATCGGATAATGCAAACGGGCTTTGCCCCCTTAAACCATTCTGTTCCTGTTAACCCTGCAGATTTAGCCAATAACGAGGTTTTACCACAACCACCTTCACCATAGAGAACCATTGGTTTATTGGAGTTACCCTTCATGTATTGTTCAATTTTCTCTAATTCTTCTTCCCGTCCATAGAACACCTATTGAACATCGGCAAAGATTAATTAAAATTAAAAATTATATTTACTCATGTACTAAATACAACTTCTTTTTACTATCAAACTAAGTAAAATGTTTGATTTCCATTTCATAATTTTGATTAATTAATTAATTAATAAAATTAAAACATCATCAGCTATGTAATATTAAAAAAATTCCATTATATTTCTAAATTGAACGAAGCAAAGCACGAAATGTTAAATTTTGAATAATACTATATACAAGCTCTTGGGATTATAAGTATATAATCTTTAAGTATATAAGTAACAGATTAGAAACCTCTTGATTAATTTATAATCAACATTTTTTAATAGAAATTATACCTGTACTGAACTGTTGCATGCATGAAGATGCTGTAGAATTTCTGTAACAATCTGCCCTTGGGGACTAGAATCTTCCTTTCGCATAGCACGATCCACTAGTTTTGTAATGTTTTTATAAAAATGTGTAATAAAATGATTGAGGTACTCTTCATGTGTTTCAGGGTCCAGACCTTCCCTACCTATCCACTCAACAGTGTACCTATAAAAAAAAAAAAAATTAAGAATATGCTAGGAAAGTACTTTTCAACGAGCATAGAAAATTAGTAAAGCACTTTTACTTTTGGAAATTTGTTGTTTCAATTTTATCAGTCAGCCTTTCATCTCTAAGGTTAGCTAATAGTCTAACAGCCTCCGAATCAACACTCCTATTAATTATATCTATGAATAATGAAGCCTTCTTCAGATTTTGTAAGTTAATATTATTTATTATTCTTACATATGCTAAGCAATGGTTTTTAGTATTCTTAACATTCAGAATACCATTAATGACTTCCCTTTCAGTAACTGAAATTTTACATTTATTAAAATTTGATTTAAAATATAACATGTATAATTTTGTCTCATTAAAAGCGTGGATGTTTACCAGACATAAAATAATTATGCATAGCGTCTTTTGTCATTTTCCCACTGTTATACAAGCTTTGAGCCCCTTTTCGCAACAGTTTCTGCATCTTTCCAAGTGTGTCCCACCATACAGCTTGATCATGTTGTTGTAGTTTTGGAATCCTCTAAAAATATTTATTTATTAATAGATGTATGTTCTTTTCTTTTAAACTATCAAAGTCTTTACATGCCAATATCTGAAATGTACTTCAGAGGGAAAACAGTAGTTTGGGAGTGAAAATGTTCGAGTTCTATATAATCAACTTAAAAAAAATAAATTTATAATTATCCTAAATTAATTTTGTTAACCCTCCATCGGGCACAGCTGGCTTAAGGGGCCAGAAAAACGTTTATGCCAGGTCCCTTCTATACCGAAGTTCCCAGAGGGTCGTCCCTATTAGTAGTTTCATGACTAGTATTGTTGATTAGGACTATCCATCACATTTTACATTTAACCTTCCTGCAGCAAGACTGCACCCCACTGGCTTATAAGTCTGACTGCATTATAATTTCTTATAAAAGAGAGTTTTTTATGAATATTTTTATTGCAATAATTTATTTACTCAAATTCAGCCTATTATCTATTATTGCATTGTATTTAAAATAAAACAGCATAAAATTTCAGGTCAAATGAGATATTTGAAGTTAAAATAGCTTTAATTCCTTCACCAAAACCAATTATCAAATATCGGAAATGCTTACCAACATTTATAAAAAAAAAAAAAAAAAGGTTTTTAATATTTATAATAAAATTTTCTAATATTTATATTAAAGTTTTTAATATTTATATTATAACCTTATTTAAAATAATACGCTTAATTTTTTTTTTTTTTCAGTTGGTGCATTAGGCCTAATGAGACCTTTGGCCGCGCAGTGTGGTCTTCTTACAGACATTTGTGTTGCTTGCGGGAGCACAGACAGCCTGGAGGAGGTAGCCCAAACCTCACCATGGTGCAGCTGCAGACTGCCCGTAGCTCCATAACCAATCCCATTGGGGCCAATTTCGCAGTGTCCTTCCCATCGATGGCCTCAGCTCTCTCGGGTTCAAGGACAGTGAAAAACTGGTCTAGGTCCAAGGATTATGGTAGCTCAGAGTCAGCAGGCCCTGAGGACCTATATTTCTTTCCCTGAAGCATACCATCCTTGAACCAAACTGTTACTGACATCCTGGAAAACCACACCACGATTCTCGATGACATACACGGGGAAGGTTCATCACTCCTACGCCCGGTCGGTGTGTCGCCTCCAGTTGGCTGACGGGCCTCACATACCCGGGGGTGGGGTTAGACTTGGACTGTGTGGCGTTCATTGGTGGGCGGTCACCCATTCAAGTACTAACCACGATGTACGTTGCTTAACTTTGATTGTCTATTGCAAGCACCCTTGTCCACTTGGCCATCCCGGCCCCCACGATTAAAAAAAAATAATATACATAAATTTTACTTAAAAATTAAAACTTAAAACATTTAACTTACTTAAATATAAACTGCATTTTTATAAGAAAAAAATAATTGTCTTGATTTTCATGCAATATAGTAATAAAGCAATGCACTGGATATACTACAAATTTCTTAATATGAAATTTTGAAAATTAACAAAAATAAATTATACAGGAAAGAACATTTGAAATTAATCTTTGATACCTTATTGTTAAAATTTACTAAAATTGATGAAATTGGTTGGAGTACAGATATTGGTGGGACTGCATTACTGTCTTTCCTGTACCATGTATCAAGTAATGACACATCAGTCCCAGTACTTGCTAATTCATCCCTCAACATTTGTAATTCAGAAGACAATATATATGTTGGGATGGGCCTGTATCCATATTTCTGTCCCAAAAATACCTGCAAAAATTAATTCCTTTAGCCATACAAATGATTAATTTTTTTTTTTTTTAAACTATTTACTCAATGTTTGGTAACGTATTTTAATCCTTGAATAACATTCTGATAAATTTAAAAGCAAAAGTAAAAACTTACAACTAAGAAATAAAATAAACAAGAAATTGAACATATTTGAAAAACGACACCTATAAACGATTTTCAAACTTAAAATATAAATCATAATTAATTAATAATTTTAAATTAAGAAATTTGGCCAGCACTATTTTCTAATGGACTTATTTATTTTCAATTTATATATTGTAATCAATAAAAAATTATGCCTTTCAAAATTTTTCATTTTCTGTAATAATTTGTCGAATGATTATCAATATTAACCTATTCACATTAATATTTTTATTTATTTTTTTGTCTGTACATATCTTGTTCATTTGACCCAGAAATGCCTTGTTGGGTTAAAACTAGGCAATAATAAAATATTTTATTGATATATGTAGATTCTTTGACTGCTAAGCTTTTCTAATTGAATATACAGCTAATTATCAATTATTCAATAAAATATGAGTTATTTTTTTATTTCTAGCTAACTTTATTTATAAATGGCCTGACTTTAGAACTTTCTTTCTTATTAAATGATGATTGAGGGCCGCGGCGTGGCGAGGAGATAGGGTCTCCGACTCCCATGTTGGCGGTGCAGGTTCCAATCCGGCCCAAGCCAGCTCAATTCTGTTCGGTGAAGGCCTCACTGAACAGACTCAGCGGCTTGCCATGGAATAGAAGAGGCTGGTTACCCGTAGATAACCCGTCCCGATTAGCCCTCTTGGCATAAAGCGGACGTTAAACAAAAACAAATTATGATTGATTCAATCAAGAAATTCCAATGATAAAGAACTTTCTGCATTTCAGGATGCCAACAAACTGATGTTTAATACCCAGCACTTACTTGACCCACTGATAAGACCTAGATTATAGTTAATATTATTCAAAATTGAAATACTTTACAGTGATACCTAGGTATTTTAAGTTTTATAAAAATAAAACTTAAAATAGGTTGCACATTTTAGTGGCTTTGGAACAGCGGCTTCTTCACGTGATCTATTTTGACAGGTCCATAATCTTGATAGTGACCATGATATAAGCGAACTCCTTCAGAGAGGTCTTTTTTATCTGAAATCCTTTTCAAATAAAAAGGCCTTGATTAGCTTTAATTATTTCGAGTTTTCGACTTCCGCACGCTTGGGTCACTCAAAAATTATAATCAAACCCTCCCAAAAAAGAAGTTCTTTACGCTAGAATTCGGGGCCACGCTAAACAGCACCAAATGGTTCACGGCCAGAAGCTGCACTACAAAAGTTCTACCGAAGTAACAATAACAAGAAATAAAGTGAGTTAAGAAAAGTAAGAGTCTTAAACCACTAAATGAACAAAAACCCTACAAACGAAAATAAAAAAACAAAGGGTAAGAAAACCAGATAGTAGGTTACAGGGAATTGTGCGGGTAAGAGGGTTGGGTGTAGTATCGTTTGTTTGCGTTCTAGAATGCAGGAATTACCAATGTTAATCATTACTTACTACAAAATTTGGACCCATAGATAATCTTTGACAGTTAGCTATTTCTCTCATGCAGAGCTCTGTTGTCATATGATCGTCTGTTGCTTCATCTCGGACACCCCACCTCATATCCACCACCTAAAATAAAAGGAATAAATTCAAATAATAATTATCTTCTGACTTTTATTTGCTTTTTTAAAAATCTGTTTTGGTACGCATCACACAACTTTCCCTAACCATCCTCCTATCTTTTATAAAAAGTCATTCTTTTTTTAAATAAATAATAAATAAGTCATTATTTATGGCGCAGGTACGTGCCATCGGAAAGAGGACCTATAAAACTTTTTTTCTATTGCAAGCAGTAATTCATAAAGTAGTGTTTCATTATACACAGCAAGGAACCCAAGATTAGCTGTAATGTTACAGATTTTTAAGAAACTTCGAAGACTCAGACATTTCCACCGACTACTTCATGAATACAAGTGGGTGTCAATGTGGTCTAGGATTTAAATTTAATGCTTATATTTTTCAGATTTTATAAAACTTTTTTTATTAAATATTTGTTATAGATTACATCGCAAATGGAAAAAAAATGCTAATGACTTTCTAATATAGATAATAATCCAAAATATGTGACAGTTCGATTGGTGGTGGTTTTTGAGCCTTATCGGCACGCACATTGTACACTTTGCTTTATAATATATATTGATTATCATGAATGAAGAAAGACTTTGTACTTTTGGTCCTTTAATCGAGGAAACTTCTTGGCAGCGGTCGTTCGGTCTCGCCCCCCACCATCAAAATCCTGCCAAGAAATAAAATAAGTATGCTTTCTTAGGTAGGACATCATTCAATATTTCTTGAATTGAAATACATTAAATAATCGAAAACAAAGCCAATAGCGAAGAGTCTCTTAAATAAGATCATTACATGAGACCACAAGAATCAGGATCGATAGGGACAAATCAGGGCTACACGTGTCCGGCTAGGGCTGCTAATGGCGGGCTCAGCAGGTGTCAGTGATAAGGAGTTGGCCTCGGTACCACCCTCCGCCTGGCACCATAGCTCTGTTCCGGGTCGATACCAGCCCGGCCTTCCTTCTCTGCCGCCTTAACCTTTCTTTCAAATAATTTTAATTTTAATTCCTCCTATTCTTGACAAATGAATTCCTCAAAGTTAGCTTCTTTATATAACTTTAGAGGATACATAACCGCTTCTTGTCACGATTACTCCATTCTCGGAGAAAATGCTTCTTTTTATCTTATAAACCATTGAAGCGATAAGGGATGTTTAAAATAAGTGGAAGCAGTTAAGTCGCACTCGTGTCCCTTATCTACAATGCGTCAAGCTTATTTTAAAGTAAAGTTAAATCTTTGGTTAAATTTGGTCTAAAGTGAGGGTAACCTGGACCTTTTTGAAGGGTCAAGCCTCGCTTAGGGCTTTAAAGGGATAAACTGATGAGGTTGGTGTTAGATTGATGGTGGCTGGGTGATACGAAAGTAGGCTAGTGCTCGTTGTAACCTATTTTTTTTTTTTTGTTCCTCCCCTTTCTCGCCTTGTATGCTATACGTGGTTTCCCGGGCTAGGTGAGATTCCCGGGTGAGGGAGTGATGCCAAGAATTATTAAATTTTCCCCTGGCTCCGGGTTTTGAACTTGCTACCTTTCGGTTCTCAATCATACGTTGCCAAGGGCAACGCGCATTTTTTAACGCGTTTGCCCACTCGGCCATCCCGCCACCCATGTGCTCGTTGTAACCAACTGTATAGGTATAATTTATTTGCTAATCACCTGCGGCTCCAATGTTTACAATAATTATAATGCACTGATTGCTATGCATAAACCCAAATTGGAAATAAAAATATTAAAATAATTGTATCGAATAGCGTCTGCTTTTCAATGTGGTTCGTCCTTTGAAATTGTCTAATATTACTAATTCTTTCCAAACCAGTATTCTTGTTGTCTCCCTCTGTTTGGTTGTAGTCTTCCTCAGTTTGGTTGTAGTCTTCATTAATCGGTCACTTTCTTTGGTTACGTTTTATTCTTCTTATTTCTTTTCCCCTTTGGGTTAGAGGGTAACTGCTCGAAGAGGAAGAGAAAGAAGAAGAACATGTAACCAAAAGATAGTGACCGGTTAATAAAGATTTGAACCAAACATAGTAAAAGAAAGACAGCAAAGAAAAGTTCTTTAACATTGTTTTTCTTTTCTTTTCCATTAGAAAAGCTTTGTTCTGATGCTTTGTTATTCACTGAGGATTTCATAAAAAAATAGTTTTAGATCTTATAAATGCAACAATGTTATATAACTCGAATTTAGCGGCAAGTATCTAAGAACGGGCACGTATCCAATGCGATTTGCCTACATCCGTCAGTGCCACAAAGAAAGCTATATAAATGTCGATCCGATTGATACAATCGCGACATTCAGAAAGCCCTTTCTTATCAGGGGCATACACGGCAGGAAGAGTTGATTCAGATGGGAATACCAACATGTTAACAACAGATCATTGCTCGCCCAATGTCTGGGGCGGCAATTTGTGGGACAGCTGATATAGTACAGTATATCTATTATAGTATTTACAGTTTCGAAACTATTTTTATATACTATGAAATATGAACAGAACTAAGAAAAAACACAACAAGAATAGAAGAAGTTTGAACAGAAACTTCAATACAAATGAAGAACAAACAAATAAAATATGTTAAATAACTATATAGGTTGAGGGGACGGTAGCAAAACTAATTCACTTCTGATTGGTTGGGTGTAAATCTTTTTTGTTATAGTATGTTTATCTGTGGAGTCAAATGCCTGATAACCTCAATCCTTACACTTTACACAATAAATAATAATTTTTTAGGGGGCTTCAAGCTTTCAAAGGAAGGAATACCGATGATTTAGAAAAACAATAAAAAGTGCACTTTCCCCTCAGATAATTTTTGGATACGTCACTATCTACAAATCAACATTAATTTACTAACAAATAATTCACGACATTTTGAGCCGAGTGTCTTGAAAAATACTCCATTAACACCTTATTATCTAAGATCTTATTGCATAATAAAATGCTATTCATGGGTGTTATGAAATAGTGTGGAAATTCATGTCACCATAGCGTGAGTAGCGAACCAATCTTAAGACAACCCTTCAGAATCGTTTTCTATAATCTCAGTCGTACAAATATGTTTTATAGGTTATTCATCTTCCCTTACTCATGCATGTTATCAGTGTATACAAATATGTATATGTATGTATATATATATATATATATATATATATATATATATATATATATATATATATATATATATATATATATACGTATGTATATATATTCATTTTGAAATGAAATATGGATTGTAATGTCGACCATTTAAGCATACCATATACATTGAACAAAACACAAAGTAATAGACAACATTTTAATCGATTTCTTAAACATAAAAAGTTTAAGGATTCGATCTAAAATTAATTATTTTAAAACCAAGGTATTTTTGACACGATTGCCACAATTAAATTCGGCATCAACTTTATCCAGAGAAACGTGGGATGCAATAAAATACTTTTTTGTTTTTATGTTTCCTGGAAAAATTATTAAATATATTGTAGTTTAAATTTTTCTTCAATCAGTTGCCTCAATCATAAAAAAAGAGTTTTCTTTTACAAGAACTTTGTTCCACCGTGTCCCATTTTCACATAACGTAACATAATACAACACCTGAAGGAAGAGAGCTTTCGGGTGCTGAAAGTTTTTTTTTTTGCGAACGGTAAAACCTTTTACCACTTTAATCAATTTTCAAAGATTACTGATCGGCTTTTATATTTCATCTAAATTCGAACCATCCAAAAAAGAGTGATACACGAAATGAAGAAATTTCTGTTATTTTGATGGCTAGGAAAAGTGATTTGATACTCGTAAAAAGAAACTTCTGATTGGGCCAAAATGTTTGAATGAGTCCCTCATCTTTCGGTCTCATTCTGCCCCAGTCTCTATCTTTGGATATTTTTATTTCCAGGTGGTTTGTAATAAACAGAGCTCATTGAAAACCTTCAATGAGAAGGTTCAAGAAACTTATTCAAAACAACATTTTTATTAAATGATATCATTTCTACTTCTGTCTTAGAAATAGTAAGGTTTAATTTCGAGACATACAGCGCTTTGCGAAAAGCACACGTTGAATGACAGCTGTAAAATGGATACTGTGATCAAAACAGAAAAAAAAATGGGTTAAGCACACGTCATTGTATCACAGTATGGTTACAACTCCTCCCCTATTCGTATTAGAGCTGGTGCTTCAATGTTACTCATATTACTATGTGCCCCACGTTCCCCTGATATATTAGATATTTCAATTCATTTTGATTAAATGTAAAGAATTTGGCCAATGAATCAACTCCATCAACTCCTTTTCGAGATCAACTCCTTTCCTGATAAACTCCGAACCCATTCGTACCGACTTGTTTCTGACCCCTCGCTTCCTCCTATATTCTTGACAATCCTCTTGGCGTCTGAAAGCAGATGACCCCGGGATCTTCCAAATCAGTCGGTTGAGTGCTACCAATGGGTAATTCCTTTACATGCCTAAATATAATGCTTTTTATTTTTTAACCAGTTGATCATCAGTCACCTGACCGTTAATTTCAATAAGAAATAGATATATTTTTTGTTAATCGTATAAGGTAAAATATTTAAGTGGTTATATATTTTAATGTAACGAAAAAATTTACATTTCTTTTATGAATTTTTGACATTTAGCTTTTAGAGCATCTCAGCTTTTCTTTTCTGTATATTATCCTGTGTTCCAGTTAGTAATACAATGCGGGAGGTAAATCTGGTGTATAATTAAATCCCGCAATAATGATTTAAAAGCGTTAGTCGAGGACATTAAATAAATTTAAAGAAACAATTGCAGCAAAGTTGAAGAGGATGTATACTTGTTCACCTCAAAGGCTGACAACATCTTTGTCATTAAAAAAAAACATTAAATGATCTGAAGATTGAAGTTCTATGACATCAAAGATATTTCTTACGTAAGAAATTCACATTTTTTTTTTTAATACATTAATTTTAATGTAATGTGTGAAAATTGTTGAGGAAATAAAATCTTAGTTAATTTTTATTCAAACAAACTTCAAAACGAAGGGGGCGCATATATATCATTTACAAACAATTTAAAGATATCTTTAACTCACTTGAAATTCAAGCCCATGTTTCTCTCTGCAAAAATCTTTCAATTTGGGATAGCATTGAGCCATAAGCGTGTTTCTTTCCATTGTTGTATCTGTTAATAAAAATAAAAAACAATGATGATTGAAAAAATGATAGTACACTAATCGTAAAATTATTTGAATATCAATACAGAATAAATCTGAATTAAAATTTTGATTTTTAAAATTTTTAATTTATTTAAAATGTTATACCTGTGAATGTAGAACTTGTGAATATCCTTACAATTTTTGAACTAACTGGAGGTAAGCTCTCTAGGGAACCAGAAAATATCAAATCGACCGTCCGGTCATCCATTTTGTTCTTACTTTAAAAATAATAATAATAATAAGTTAAATTAAAAAAAAGAAGGATTTTGTAGATTCATTAAATTCAGTTAAAATTTAATAAAACTATTAGTTATGTTTTTAAAATATTGTTAATTTATAAATAAATAATTAATTATTAATAAATAAATTTGCTGAATACTTTCCTAAGCCACAATTTGACTTCTGGAAGAGAAAACACCTATGCGGTGGGAATTAGCCACAACACACGCCACGCCCGCACCAATCATTCCCCATCTAGCCTTAATGCGTCAAATATACGACGAATAAAGACACATGACTATCTGCTTATAAGGCTATTTACTTATTTTATCATATTAAATAGATTAGTATTAATTTTAGGATTTATTTCTGGCAAATATTCTTACATTTTTTTTTTTTTTTTCCAAGGATAAAGAAGGAAGCCTATAAATATTTACATATTTAAGGAAGCCTAAATAAAATATAACGGTAACTGTATTAACTTATTAATGAATGCTATGTAAAATCAATATTTAACGAAATTTGAATTTAATTTAAAACTATTATCATGATTTTTTTTCTGCCTCGACTGACGGCTTGCATTTTTTAAGAAACTTCTTTTTAATGAACTTGCCTCTCTCTCTCTCCAAATATTTGTCCAAAATATTCAAACCATTTTGAATCCATCCTTTCACAACATTAGGCTGTCTTTCAGTGTTTATTTATTCTCCATCAATAATTTAAATGGTACTGATATGTTCAAAAATGGGAAATAAAGAAAACATCTGCAGAAAACAATTTAAAACTCAAAATTTTACATTAGGCATTGAAACTTTAGTATTGAAAAATTGAAAAACATTAATCTTTCTATCACTGCTTTAGAGATTTTAAAAAGTCTCACTAAGATTTTACGCATTTTGTTCATAGTTCGATAACGTATGACGTAGTACACAGGAAAAGAAGTTGAGAACCGCTGTTCTAGGAGTTTCTAAGCCGCATTTTATTGCGCAATTACCAAAGAAAAAAAAAATTGAGAAACCCCAAAAAACTTTGATGAATGTTTTTTGCTTTTGTAAGGTTTTCACGTCCAAGTAACTCATTTTAAATCATAAGTGTAACTACAAATGAAGATTGAAGATATATATATATATATCATACATCAAAATAGAATGTAACCAACTCCATAATTCAAAATATAGTTTAAGAAAATCATTAATGAAGAGATATTTCAATAAATTTCAGAACTAACTAAAGCAGTATTTTTTTATCCCCATTATTACTAAATGTCCAGCTTTCATCGTCTTAATTATATTTTTTCAACTTCAGAATCAATAAACAGTGTTTTATATTGAGCTGTAAATTCATGTTTACTATAGTATAAAAGCACGACTAATTATACGAATGCAGAAGTGCTTATAAAACATAAATCAAAGGTTTGAAATACCAAAATCTGGCTGTGGAGTGGCGTTCTCTTCTGGGGAGAAACCCCAACTGCACTGGGTCAGGTCCGTGATATCAGCGCAGCCAAACTTCTGACAGCACGGAAGGCTCCTTCAAGGCCGCAACATTCCTTATTCTTTTCCGAGATGGATTATAGTTGATGGTTTAGTTTTTCGTGAGATTAAGTAGGCAGTAAATAGCAGTGGTGGATCCAGAAATTTTCTGAGGGGGGGCGCACTTTTTTTTTATATTTCATGAGTAATGAAGGCCATAATTTAAAATGCATATTAGTACATAATGACGTTGTAAATTACTGTAAATGTTTAAATACAATTCATTTTCAATTAATGGACTTGAAAATAGCTCAATTAATTAATCTCAGGGGGGGGGCGCCCCTCCCTGGATCCGCTACTGGTAAATAGATACCTAACTTATTGTTATTTACACGGTTTTAACCTAGGCCCCAACGAATAGACTATCTCCTTTAATTTTCAACTGTATATATATTTAGTTAAAATAATTCATAATGCCAAAATTATGAATTATCTCAAACTAAACCTGAAAATGGAAAATAAACCATAGTAGTTCCATTTTTTCCAAATGTTTTATTAAATAATTATTAACTATTTTTAAAGAGATATTCAAAATGTAAGTAGGTCCCTCATCTATATCCTTTTCAATCGTCTTCCGGTATTTTCCGGCATGCGGGTTGTGGCCATTTCTTGTATTAGTAGGCAGGAGTGTCCGTTCGTAGATTATCGTGGAACCGTTTGTAGTATATCCGTATGTGTTCATTGACAGTTGGTATGTGCAATAAATATTTTAAAACACATTTTTAATTTCACTAAGTTATATATGAAAAATATAGTTAGGAAATCATTGCAATCGAAACAATTTCGACTTCCGTTTTTCAACGGAAATACATGTTAGGGAATTTCCTGAGTCCAAATAACCAAGTCCTGCAAAATTGTGTGTGTGAATAGATTAGTTCAGAAGCAAACTGTCGCACGAAATAGGAATTAGATATTTGAGGAAGCTATTCGCGGGCGCAAGTGACGGTGCTGCTTCTTGAGTGGAACTAGAGGAACGGGGATAGAAGCCGGACCAGTAACTGGGATTCATAGGGTTTTTTAAATTTATTTGCCCATAATTAAAACCCGATTGATCAAAATATAATTTGAAGAATGTCAAATAGGTATTGTTCGGTCCCTCAGTGTTCAATTAGAAAATCAAAAGACGTGTCATTATACTTGTTTCCAAAAAATAAAAAAAGCTTCTTAAAGAGTGGATTGTAAAATTGATTGGATTGTAAAATAGATAAGCCTGTTTCGAAACATATGACGATATGTAGTCTTCATTTTAAAGAAAGTGACAGTACTTATCCAGGTAAATATTAGTATTTGACATTTTATTATTCCAAACTGCTAGTTTTATGCAAATAACATTGGGACCATAGTGTCATAGATTTGTTTTCTTTTTTAATTTTACCCATTTTTGTCTTACATCCGTTGTCCTTAATTGTTTCAAGTTTTCAATGCGATGCCTGAAAGTTTTGACAAATAAATATCACAAAGAAACTAAGCTGTCATGAAAATGACATCTGTCATAACAATGATTGTATGAATAGGTAATTAATGCTTACTAACCGAAAAACATAGAGTAAAGTTGCAATGATGTGTTTGCATTTAACAGAACTACCAGCTTTACTCGTACAGTTACAAGAAAATTGCTTATTATTAATAAATTTGATTTCCACTTTTATTTGATGGGGCAGTCCTTTAAGATCGCTTGTTTGAAGGCACAAGGCTTGTAAAATAACTTTTTTTTACTTCTAGATATTATTCCACGTGTAATTATGTACTTTGCATCAAGGATAGCCTGCCCTTCAATTAATGGTCTTTTAAAATTACCAATTATCTCTATCACATCAACTATGTCTATCCTCGTTCTTTCCAACATTTTGCAAAACTACTAGCGCACCCTATAGTCGACTGCGCCCGCGAATATGCCCGTGATATGAACGCAAAGATTGAGTAAACGTAGGGGGCACTTTATCCCAACGTTTATTTTTCTCTTCACGATTCCTCAAAAACGGTTCCAACGATTTTGATTAAACTTGTCATGTTTAATCCTAAAAAAGTGTTCCTTAATACAAAGTATATTTTATCTTTATAGAATAGATCTAATAGGGCTTATATGACTAAGGCCCTATGCACACGGGGATACTGGAAATGAACTAATCCAGTTGGTAACTTGGGTTTCTGTCCATTTCAGACAGAATGGTGACGACTAAACCGCACACGTGGCTACTAAACAGCAACCGAAATCTCCAGTTCGTTAAGTGTTGTCATAGATATCGCTCGAGCAATGTGGGAAAGTCGAGTGATATTTATTAATTATAAAATATCGTCTGCCATTAAAGGCGTACTGTGCATGCGTGGGCTCTGTTTTATGAGTTGACGGAATATTTTTCTTTTTTTCCCTTACTTGATTTTATTCATATTTCATATTTAGCAATATCTTATTTTTAGGCCTAACGAGAGACAGCTAATTTCTCCATACAAACAAAAACAAAGATACTTTATAGGAAAACAAAAAAGGCCCCTTCCCCATTTAAGCCCCCTCAGAACATTTTAATAATCATAAAGCTTACCTGATATTAAAAAATACTTGATTTTCATTAAACATGAATTTGCTCAAAATCATTAAAGTCGTTTTTGAGAAAATCGAACGTCAAAATTGGAAAAAAAATTTTAAATAAAGTGCTCTCTCCGTTTGATCAATTTGGATGAATTTTTTTTGTCACATCACGGGCATATACATACATCAAATACCCAGTTTTATAAAAATCGTAAGAGCCGTTTTCGATAAAATCGAGAGAAAAAAAAACGTAAAAATGGACAAAAAGTCATGGAATAAAGTACCCCCTCAGTTTGGCCAATTTTGATTAAATTTTTGCGGTCATATCGCGGGTACATACATACACAAAATACCCAATTTCATGGTTGTACGGTTTATAATTTTGGAGCTAGTTTGTTCACACAAACGCTGACCATTTTGAGGAACTAGGTTATTTGGACTCAGGGGACCCCAAAACGTGTTTTTCCGTTGAAGTCGAAATTGTTCACGATCGCAATACTTCCCCTTACTACATATTTCATATTAAAAGTGAAAGTAAAAAACTGCAAACTCAAATCACCAGGCAACCCGACATGCGAATCACCCAGGCGACTAGATACAGACGAGTACTGTGCATGACAAATCCGCCCCCAACCAGTAGCGTCCTGTGCAGCGTCCCATTGGTAGTGACTCAAAGTAAACCAGTTGGAAATTCGCGTCACTAATCAGTTTCTTTTTAGTATACCCGTGTGTATAGGGCCTAAGTAAACAAACTTCCCATAAAGTACCTTTAATTATATTTATTTGGAGTAAATAACAGTCCCTTATTATTGATAGTAAAAAGAAATTGCTAAGTATAAAATATGAAATGTGTTAATAATCTCATAAAAGAAAAAACAAAATAAATAATTTCCGAAAACAAAGATTTCAATTTCCGGCAGTATAAGAAGTAGGGTAACCAATAGGGTACCAATAGTTGACAATTTAAGAAAAAATAATTATATTATTGACACTGTTTACCAATATATTGATGTTAGGATAATCTTTGTTATGAAATTAGTTAGCCAATCCCTCTAGAAAACTAGGAATACAATATCCTATACTCTACATATACGGTTTTATAAAAAATGATTTTTAGAAACTTCTAAAATGAACCAATAGTTGACACATTAAAATGTAAAGATTTGGAAAGTTGACATTTATGATTTTAAAGTTGAAACATGCATTAATATTTGATTTCCTATGCTTTTTAATAGATAATAAGGACTGCGATAAAATTTAATATTTTTTTTATTTATAAGCTAGTAAATTTACAATGGAAACCAAATAAAATGTCCACAATTTAATTATTTCATACACAAAAAGCTTAAATGAGACCAAAAATGAAACAAAAACTAATTTAAACGAAAAATTAGATCACCCAGTTAAGTAAGTATGATAAACAGATTTTAGTAATGGCCAAAGTTTCGTTTTTTACTTTCATTTACCTATATATGAAATGTATAGTAAAGGAAAGTATTGCGATCGTGAAAAATTTCGATTTCCGGTTTTCAACGGAAATACACGTTTTGGGGTCCCCTGAGTCCAAATGACCAAGTCCCGCGAAATGGTCTGTGTGTGTGTGTGTCTGTGGGTGTGTGAACAGACTAGCGCAAAAAATGAAATTGGGTATTTAGTGTATGTACACGCCCGCGATGTGACAGCAAAAATTTCATCAAAATTGGTCAACCGTATGGCGTACTTTATTTGAAGAATTTTGTCTATTTTTACATTAGACAAAATGTTTTTTTTCTTTTTCGATTTTCTCAAAAACCGTTCTAACGATTTTGATTAAACTCTGTATTTGATGTATGTATATTAGGATGTCCCTTTTTTTTTCAAAGTTTTAAATTTCTAACGCATCGGTGTTAGTTTTCTTCATTTGCCTCTAAAACAGTCGGAAATAAATTTTTACCTTATTTGGAGTACGATAACCCGTTTTTGTTTTCTTATAAAGTACCTTTGTATTATTTTGTATGGAGAAATAAACTGTCTCCCGTTATGCTTAAAAATTAGAAATGTCTAAATACAAAAAAAATCATCCAATAACTCTTCTAGTGCACTTTTAGACAATTAAAGATGGCCACATTCATTGGTTGGATGAAATGTGTAGCATTTTGATAGAGTGCGACTAATAGCAAGTATCCCATGTTCTTTGCAGAATCGGGAAGTGGGGAGAGTCAGATGAGACGTTTGTCCATAAAGGAATAGCATTAATGGCAATGCAAATTTGCTCTCAATGATCCATGGATAAAGCACACTAGCTATAAATTCATAAAATCCTGTCATCCATACAGACTCAGACTTAAAGTATCCCCAGATGGAACACTATTTGCTTATTCTGGCGGTAGTTGACATCGATGTCAACTATTGAAATGATGGATTAATATCTGTTCTAATAGTTGACACCTACATTTAAGCCCTAAAACATTGTATAAATATATTAGGATATCAAATGATTCTCATGAACTTAATGAATACCATAAAAGTAATTAAAACATAATTGATCTCAAATAAACCAACTAAAAAGCTTATTTAACTTGACTTCCAGTATCAAGTGTCATGGCCGCTACTAACAACGTACCTTCACATAGCTCTGTGATTATTCCTATAAAACATCAGTATTAGGATTCGCTTTGCAGTGAAAATTTGCAAAAGGTGGTTTTAGTTGCTGGTGTTACTCTGTGTGAGGTGAGTGAGAGCAATTAACAGTTACAAGTGATAAACAGTGCTCGTGGGCTAGCTAGTAAGATCACCACGTGGCAAGCAGCCGGCTTGCTACTGGCCTCAGGCTAACATCGCGCAGGACTGTATCTTACCAGATCACCCGTATCTTAGTGGTCTAGGCAGTAGGAGCTTAGGCCCTACCATCCATATCGTCGTCAGTTCAATTCCAGGCATTTTTTTTTTTTTTCTTTTTCTTTTTTTTTGTTCTAAAAGAAATGTTTTCTTTTTGTTTAAACTTATGTATATATTTGTAAATATTCTAGAAGATAAATATTAATTTTAATTTTAATATTATTATTTCATCTTAAGAAGTTTATTTTTTTTTATTATCTCCATAATGTCAACTGAAAAATTAACGGTCATGGACACGGATGAAGATGTATTCTCCGAAGTAAGCGAAACCGATTCTCAATATCTTTCTAGAAGAACGCTCCAAAAGCGCCAACGTAATGCTGCTCCCGGATCAGCTGGCAACTCGCCTAATAAGAAAAAATAAATAAAAAAGCCAAAGCTAAACAAAACGTAGCAACCCCAGAAACCCGCAGTACACCTGCAGCCAACAATATGGAATCTGAAACAAATCAACCCACCATAACTACCAGCAACAAGTTTGCAGCCCTCAATAACTCGGCGACTGAAGTTTCCTGCCCACATGACTGCAAAGAACCACAGCCACCCCCAATATTTGTAGGCAATGTTCAAGATTTCATTGCGTTTGCAAATGAAATATCTCAATTAATTGGACAAACAAATTTCAAATGTTTTTCCCGGATTAAAGATATTAAAATAAATACGAATAATAAAGAGCATTATAAAAAATTGATAGAGCACCTAAGAGTGAAAAAATACGACTTTCATTGTTACCAGCTCAAAGAAGATAAACCGTATCGAGTAGTCATTTCACCACCCCCACTACTGCCATAAAAAATGACATTGAGGAATTGGGATTCAACGTCAGCAACGTCTCTAGCGTTCTCCACCCATTGAAAAATATCCTCTGCCTATATTTTTTGTCGACCTCGAGCCTGCTACAAATAATCCTGAAATATTCAGGATTAACCGCTTAGTTTACTCTACCGTGCGTTTCGAAGAGCCCAGACAGAGGCCTGAAATAGTGCAATGTACAAAATGCCAAAACCTCGGCCACACGAAGTCCTATTGCTATCATCAGGCCAGATGTGTAAAATGTGCCGGTCCGCATGCGTCCAATTCATGTCAGAAGCCTCGTGACACACCAGCGAAATGTGCATTATGTGGAGAACCACATCCCGCAAATTATAAAGGATGCATTGTTTATAAAAAAATGCTTAAACAAAAATCTATGTATGCAGCAACACAAGCACAAAACACAACAGCCACAACAGATCAAACACCAGGACCTTCCACGATCGATGATCAGCCAAAAGCAGCAGAAAACACCCACCTTGTACCTTCTAACTTCAGAAGCATTTACTCTGATGTCATCAAAATTCAAAACCAGGAGCCTCAAGACCCCTTACCTCAACCTAACTCCTCTCATAGACAGTCCCAGAGTTCCCATACTCAGCCTCAAACTCCTCATACTCAACATCAGCCCTCCCACCCTCAGCCTAAGACAGTCAAGGTAAACCCACCCAAAAAGGTGGGATTTTTGAAGGTGAAACTTCCGCCACAGACTCCGTCACAAATCAAACCCCGACAACCTAATATTTCCCAATCTTCCTCCTCCCAAGTTCTTTCTGCACCTGGAAGTCAATTAACATTGGAAAATAATCAGGAATCTGTGCGGAGAACCACTCCCCTATCTCATACCTATAGTAATTATCCTCCTGCCCAAGATATCTCCTTCTATTCCTATCCTAACCAAACTCCATCCGATATAACATCAATCCTGTCATCCTTTCTCCACGATTTGCAAGAAACCATCAAACCGTTAATATCTCTCCTTACTAGAATCCTATCAGAAATCCCATTTAATATTCCCAGATGAACAAGAAATCCCTAACTATCCTTCTGTGGAACGCCAATGGTTTACAAAATCATAGAGACGAACTTGACGTTTTTCTTCACGACAATATCATTGACATTGCTCTTGTAACTGAAACCCATTTCACGACGCATTCTCACTTTTACATACGTGACTACATTATGTACAGATCTGATCACCCAGACAATACATCCCATGCTGGCTCCTGCATTCTTATCCACAAATCCTTACCACATTCCCTTATCCCTTCCCCATCAGTATATACAGTATCAGTATCCCCTTATTTCGTTCCTTTGGCAAGCGCTTCATTGCTGGTGGAGATTACAACGCCAAAGATCAACAGTGGGGTTGTCGAACATCGAACACTCGTGGCAGGATTCTTTCTCGAGTCACATCTTCCAATAACTACTCCATTCTTTCTCCCAAGAATCCTACCTACTGGCCCACATCCCTCAAAAAACATATCCTGATATCCTTGATATATTCATTGCCTCCCAGATACCTTCCTTCCAATGCACAGTCAAAGCCTTAGATGACCTCTCATCAGATCATAGTCTGGTACTGCTTGTCATGCATTCATATCCTGTCCCTAAACCTTTTTTTCCTGCACTGATTACGGGACCAGTTAACTGGGACAACTTCCGATTTGATCTGGATAACAGATTGGATTTGAAAATTCCACTAAAAACCAAACAGCAAATTGACGATGCTATCAATGAATTTACTTCATTAATAGGTACTACTATCAAAGACAACACAACTCGTAACAAAAAACAAAATTTCCGTAAAACTAACCTACCACATCATATCCGTATCTTGTTAGCAGAAAAACGAAGAGCAAGATCAAAGTGGCACAGAACCAGATGTCCATCAGACAAAACTCATTACAATAAATTGACAAACAAACTGAAAATAGAAATCCGACAATTCAAAATTCAAAGCTTTCAGAATATGACAGAAAACCTTATCACGTCCGACAAATCACTATGGATCACAACTAAAAAGCTCTTAAAACACAAATCCTTTAATCACCCCCTCCTCTCAGAAACACAGACTTGGTCTAGATCTGACGAAGAAAAATCCCAGTTATTTGGTAAATACCTTTTCCAATCCTTCACTCCTCATCCTGATATAATTAACCCAATCCTTCATTAACATGTGAAAGCAGAACTAAATATTCCACTCCAAATGTCCCTTCCTCCTAAAGCCTTCCATCCTTCTGAAATAATAGATATTATCCAGGAATTACCCTCCAGAAAAACTCCTGGACATGATCTCATCACTTCACGAATCCTAAAACAGCTCCCAAGAAAAGCTATCCTACTCCTCACCTATATATACAACGCTACCCTCCGCACCACTTACTTTCCCAACCCTTGGAAATTATCGATAATAAAAATGATTCCTAAACCTCAAAAATCTCCTGAGTACCCATCTTCCTATCGTCCTATCTCATTATTACCAATAATGGGGAAAATCCAGGAAAAACTACTCCTAAAACGTCTCTACCCGATCCTAAATCCTGTGATTCCTGACCATCAGTTTGGATTTCGGAAATCCCACTCCACTATTCAACAGTGCCATCGTGTGGTAGATGTCATATCCTCCACATTGGAGCGCGGTATGTATTGCACGGGAGTCTTTCTCGATGTGGAGCAGGCCTTCGATCGAGTCTGGCACCCGGGATTGCTTTACAAACTCCGTCAAATCCTCCCTTCTACGTACTTCCTTTTAATCCGTTCTTACCTCACCGATAGAACCTTCAAAGTAAACCACAATTTTGCCTATTCCTCTCTCTTTCTTCAATCAGCCGGTGTCCCTCAAGGCAGTATCCTAGGTCCCATCCTTTACACGATATATACAGCTGATATCCCAACCCATCCTAGTACCATCCTCACCACTTATGCTGATGACACATGCGTGTTATCTGTGAATAATGACCCATCTGCTGCATCCCAGGCTTTACAATCACACCTCACATCCCTTGAAGAATAGTGTCAAAATTGGAGAATAAAGATAAATCCCATCAAATTACCTTTACCCTACGTCGTAAACCCACTACATCCTGTCCTACAGTATCCTTCAATAATATCCAACTTACACCCGTCGAACAGATCCGATACCTAGGACTCCACATAGACAAACGTCTCACGTGGAATCCTCACACAAGACTGAAAAGACAAGAAACTGCCCGCAGATTCCGACTACTACAACATTTACTAGACAAACGCTCCAAACTTCCAATTTACTACAAAAGACTAATCTACATGACAATAATAAGACCTATCTGGACTTATGGTGTCGAACTTTGGGGTTCCACCAAACCATCCAATTCCTCTCGCATTCAATCCCTACAATCCAAAATCCTTCGTAAAATCCTGAATGCTCCTTACTTCGTCCCGAATAAAATTATCCATGAAGACCTTAATATTCCTTATGTCACCTATTTGGCCCGATCCAGATACCAGACCTTTCACAATAAACTGCCGGCTCATCCTAACCCTCTTGTCTCCAACCTTGCTTCCTCCTCTATCCCGGACAATCCTCCGAGGCGTCTGAAAAGAAGATGGCCTAGAGATCTTCTAAATTAAAACAATATTCGAGTGCTACCGCTGGGTAGTTTCTCCACACACCTTTCCATGCCAATTATGTACTTATATCAAATTTACTTATTGTATTGTTATAATACAGTTGTAAATTTCAATAAATAAATTATATAAAAAAAAAAAAAAAAACTTGACTTCCACCTTAATGAAACAGGGTAGCAGAAACCAAGTTTTCAGGCCACTTGAAAATTCGCCATTACAACCTCTCACAAATAAGCTTGAGTTTTAATCAAACTAATGTCGATGGCAGCACAGCTAACTAGTATAATTTGGCAAATTACCAGCAAATTTTGAACCAAAATAATCAACCCTGAATGTTATCATTATAGTTGCAAAATGTCAACTATTGCAGCACTGTTAACTTATGGTACAGTTACCCTAATATATGTTTCCCATATATCGTTGGAAATCTTAGAATTTAAGAAATAATAATATTTATTTAATAGGGTAGAAAAATGTCGCTAAAACGAAAGATTGGAATATCAAGACAAGAATAATTTCTACGTTCAGATCATTTAACTGAAGCTATTGGTTTCCATGGAAATTAGCAGCAACTGTCTTAAAACAAAATCAAAACTTTTAAGAATGGCACACAATCTTTTTTTTAATTTCGTATTAAATGGATAAATATTTAGAGAGAAGCCGGTAGGATTGTTGTGGGACAAATTGAATTGCGTGTTGCTCAAAATTTTTAAGATCGGAAAAAAACAAATGGCTCTTCATAAACTTTAATGAATATAATTTACTATTGTCACTATTTTCTTAACTATTAATTTAAATAAAGAAACATAACTACCCTTGCCTGAAAAGAACATAATGTAGCCTTCGTTTTCTAAAAGATGCCCAAGCGGTCAAAATATGAAATTTTAGTTTTACGAGTACCTTGTTATGAATCCCTCATATCGGTTCCTGTTCACGGTATATCATCGGAAAACTCGATTCTTCCGTTTAAAACTGGGTTATTATTTCTGTAATGCTATAAATGAATATTTACATAAAAATTCAAACGAAAATAGAGAGTGGGCAAGTGGCGCTAGTAGTAGTAAGTAATCTAACTTCGTTTTTAGTACAACATTGTATGAAGTATTGGCGACAGTACCTACTTTCCAAGAGAATAAATAAAATCAATTGCCATGAGAAAAAGTGTTTCCCTTTCTGGAAGTGCTTAAGGAAGCCATTTATAAAAAAAAATTATATTTTAGTCAAAGAAAGGAAGGTGGTAAATGAAAGTTGCGTTATGCGCGTTCACTGATACTGAAACAATTTTGTGGGTTAAACAATTTTATTCAAAGAAAATAACAATTTTCAAAGCCACACAAATATTTTACAGGTTACAAAAACTATCACTTCGTAACACAGAAATAATCGTATGACTTGAGCTTCAGAACCAGAATAACTCTTCAGTCCATCGCTTTTTGTATTTAGTCTAAGAAGACCAACCTCGAACCTAATGGGCCAGTGTAGATGGTCCTAGAACATCTTAGTCACAAACATGTACTTCAATGGGAGTAAAACATCCTTGTCTATGCCGTTCCTCGGATAGGACGTAAATTGGAGGTCACGAGCCTGTGCGATGTCAATAACTCGTTAAAGATTCCTATCCTAATTACACCTGGATAGGCAAAATTTAGGACCCCCACTATAGCATCATCCGATTAGCCTTAGTCGCAAAAAGTGACGTTAAAACAAACAAACATGTACTATGACAGTCTGTTACATCTGATAGTTCGTACCAACCAAAGGTCTCGAACTATTCTAAACATGTTTTTTGTTTTGTTTAAAGAAGCCCCCTCCTTAGAGACATTCCTCCAGGATGCTTTATTTTCCAAGTGGGCCTCCTCTCTATAACGGAAGGTCCCTCCCTGATTCCGCTGCGCCACTTCTTCTTCATCGTGGTTCCCTGCATATGCTAAGCGATTATAATGGACGATCATTGGCTTTCCTCTGGGATACTTGATAACCCTGTATATCACATCATTGATGCGCTTCTTTATCACGTAGGGCCACTCCCAGCTCTTCTCTTCTGCAGCTTTGGAAGAATCCTCGCTTTCTTCGGGGGCTGTAAAGCCAAACCAGCTCTCCTTTTTTGTACCCGCCCTGATCGACTCTACTATCGTAGTGCCTCTTCATCCAGTCGCTGATGAGGCGAAGGTTCTTAAGAACTAGCTCATGTGTGTATTCTATTCTCTTCTGAAGTCCAGATACATCCATACCGGGTTTGCTGTCGAAACGAGGTAATAAGTTAACCTCATCTCTCGACCGAAGGGAACTCTCGTAGGTGTTTGTCCAGAGGATTCGTTAACTGAAGAGCTGTAGACCATGAGGGAGTATGGGATCTGACGGTCCCAATCTCGCTGATGGCCGGAGGTTATCTTGGAGAGGTATTTTATAAAGGTTCCGTTCATCCGTTTTACCATCCTTTCAGACATTGGATGAAGGGCTATAGTCCTAGTTTTTTGAATCCCAAGTCTCTTGCTGAGTTCCTGGAATAATGCGCTTTCGAAGTTTCTCCCCGGATCTGAATGTAGTTCAAGTGTTACTCCGAAACGGGTGATGAACTCCTTTACTCCTCCATCAGCAGCCTCTTGGTTGGGGACAGAATAATGCTTCCACCCACTTAGAAAAACAGTCCACGGTCACATAGACGTACGGGAGGCCTTTCCCAATCTCCTGGTCATGATTTATAGGCTTCAATAAGACGAGATGATTCGGCTTATTGAAGCCTAAGTCAATAAGACGGATCCGTGTGGATTGAAGTGTCGAGACGAGCAGCTACCATGGTCTCACACCTAGTAGCAAGTTACACGTCTTCACCTAAGGTGACTTCTAAGCTGGCAAAATCTCGACTATGCATAAACAGTTCCTTACCACTGACGTTGACGAGTTGTTGTTCTAGGTCTAGTTGGAAACCAAATTCATTATGTCTATGCCAAGAATTACGTCTTCATCTATGTCAGTCGCTAGAGCTGAGTGCAAGACACAGTTTGAACCCAACTGTATCTTTACCTCGGCTTCCCCGAATACTTTGACTGCATCTTCTACAGTGGTCCTCAGTCGCCACACGGAGGGTGACAGCCTTTTCTCGCAGGTCATGGCGTATCTCGTACCGTTGACGATCCCGCCCTCGTATAGTGTACTGGCTCTGTGTCCCAAAGAGACTACCACCACCAGGTCTTGAAGACGTCGTCGGGTCGATGTCGCCCTCCAGGAATCGAACCATCTTAGTTTCCCTGGTGTTGTGGCGCATCAGTAACGGTCCGCTTCTTACAGGCACTTCTGACGTGTTCGAGTTCTCCGCAGCCCCAACACCGTACTATGTTGTATTACTTCCCCGAGAATCAAGCGCCTTCATAACTTTAAAAACCACCTCTTCCAGCTTGTTTAGGTTCGCCGATTACTGTTTCCCCTCTCTTCAGTTGGCACTGTTCAAAGCCCAGATAATTGCATGGCCGCGGGAAGCCTCCGTTAAGGCTTCATACTCCAACGCATTAGAGAGGGCATCCACCAGCAATTTAGGGTGAGCAAGCAGCACCGCTTAAATTGGCTTCAATTGTTTTAATAAGATTAATTCGAGACACTCATGGGATCCAATTATCTGACAATTAATAATTATGATGGTATTTGTAAGAATGCATTAACTGGTTGTAAGTTTTTTCCGACTTCTAAGTTCATGGGTTCTTCTTACCTCTTTGAGCACACATGCTACAGTGAAGAATTTATTTACATTTTAAAACCTCCATGTTTGTAGACCGGGAAGGATTCGATTTGTCTAGTGGAATAGTTATCCTTCTTCTATTTTGAAATTTATTTAACACCTCGGTTCTCATTGCTTATATGCCTTAATATGGTTCTTTTGTTTACAGTCAACCAATATAGTGGCCTATATGTCTTGATCAATTTCATTTACAATGACAAATGATTTATATTTCTTTGTTTGCCCACTGATTAAAACATACCATGATTTGTTGATATATAGCTTAGGGTTTTTAGCCACATCTTCTTTTGTCACACTTAAATTTTTATCATTTTGATGTACTTGTAATACCCAAAATAATGTCTTCGCCAATTCCTGGAGGATCAATGGATCCTCAAACTCAACTTAATACTTACCTTTCATATGTAACAATGCTTGGGGATAGAAATGCCAAAGATGAAAGTAAATTACAAGCTGCCCAAGAACTCACTGAAAATTTTGAGGTAAATATCCATATTAAGTTAGTAAGTTATTCTTAATTTTTGCAAATCCTTACAATAAAAAGTAAGTTTGAATTGCTTAGAATGTTTAGAAAGGGACTGATGAAACATAGTATATAACACATTAGTCCTCTCATTATTACAGGATGAATATGAGAATACTAGGAAGTATGCTTTTAATAAGTTTCTATGCTTCTTCTTAATTTTATTATAACTTCAATTCCTATCTGTAAAATCTTACTATAAACCTTTTGTGATATAATTTTAATTATCAAGCCCTGCATATTTTATTTTTCATAATCAATTATTTTTTGGTTCTGCTACTGCAATGTTACTTCTGGGTATGGCCATTTGACACTGTTTAATGTATTATAATCCCTGATGAGTGAGCGTTATTCATAAGAGTTGATTGTTGGCATCTAAGTCCCTTTTTAACGGAAAAGGACATGATGGGAGTTCGCTTATATTATGGTTACTTGACCTGTCAAAATAAGCCAAGCCCAGAAGTAATATAGGAGAACCGTTACCTTTTTTTGAATTAGTACACCAACTAATTATTTTTCTAAGGTAATATTGACATCTCCACAAT
Source organism: Aelia acuminata (assembly GCA_911387785.2). NCBI lineage: Eukaryota > Metazoa > Arthropoda > Insecta > Hemiptera > Pentatomidae > Aelia > Aelia acuminata. The sequence goes on from OU426983.1 coordinate 38,274,974, forward strand.
ATCCTGCATTCCTTGATCATGCACTTAAATCATTCATGAAAATCCTGCAGGAAGGAGAACCTTACTTCGTGTCTGAATACAGTGCAAATGTGAGTAAAATAATTTTTAAGAAAATTCTACATACTGCTTTTGTTATTTTTATTATTAATTATGCAATTTTTTGTTTATTTTTTAGCAAGTCCGTAAACTAATTTTGGAAATGATTTATAGAATTCCAACGAACAAATATTTAAAACCATATGTAGAACAGCTACTTACTGTTACTCTTAAGCTTCTAGAACGGGAAAATGAACAAACTGTTTTGGTATGCTTAAGAATAATAATTGAGTTGCATAAACATTATCGTCCAGCTTTTAATAGTGAGGTATTTCATAATTAATACTTTTATAGACGATTTTATTAGTGGTAATAACTGTTTGAATTAGAAGTTTTTATATGATTTACTTTTGTGCATCAATTTTAACATTTGAATACCTTTTATTCAATCATTGGTATTTTAGTTTATGTAATATTTCAAACTTCTTAATACTTTTCGAACTAAAAATTATCATGTTTACCTTTTACAATTTTTATGCCATTTGAAATTTTTATATTTTATTCAGTTTCTTTTAATTACTGATTTATAATCAGTTAAATAATTTACTTTTTTTTCCAGATTCAACACTTTTTGCAGTTTGTTAGATCAATATACAAAGATCTCCCAGACCATATGAATAAAATATTTGAACCTAAAAGTCCAATTAGAGTGAAAGATCTTAGTGAAATAAATGTTGAAGCTCTCTTAACTGAAACATATACCATGACTCCAATTCAATGTATTAAGAAAAATCCAGATGGTACTATTAGTAAAAAAACAGTAAGAATTGATTTTTTGGTTTCATTATTATTTAATATAATATTTAATACTATATCTTTAGTCTATACAATTTAATATTTAGTATAATAAAGCTGTATTTAATATAGTCTTATTTTCTGGTTATAGCTTCTTGTTACAGACATAATATTAGTTATATTATTGATATTAAGTTTTATTTTATTTTTTAGTACAATCTTGTCCCCAAAGGAATATATTCCTTAAAAGTCCTTCAGGAACTTCCAATTATTGTTGTTTTGATGTATGAATTGTACAAAGAAAATGTTCGTCAAGAAGTTGACGATTACATACCAATAATAATTAAAACCATTACATTACAACCCTTAAAACAACATAGGTAATGTAAAGTTATTGAGAAGGCATTTCTAAATTTATTATATTTCAATATTTGTCATTATTTTTTCATTTTCCATTGTTAGAATGAATCCTGCTTTTAACAAAGAAGTTTTTGTTGATTTTATGGGTGCTCAGATTAAAACCCTTTCACTTTTGGCATATATTATCCGCATTTATGAAGAAGTTGTTGGAAAATATTCTCAGCAAATGGTTGAGGGTATGCTGGGCATGTTAGCTCTTTGTCCAATGGAAGTGACTCACTTACGGAAAGAACTCTTGATTGCTGCTAGACACATCCTAGCGACTAAACTGAAGCTCAGTAAGGGATATTTTATATATGTGTTAATTATGTTTTTTTATTAATTTTTTTTCATTAAATATTTTCTTTAGGAAGGATAGAATTTATAATGTTTGTTCAGTTTGAAAATATAACTAAAACCTGTTATTTACAGTATTTGTACCATACATGGAGAGACTGTTTGATGAAGAAGTGCTTCTTGGAAGAGGATGGACAACACATGAATCTTTAAGACCTTTAGCATATAGCACACTTGCTGATTTGGTCCATCATGTTAGGCAACAGTTACCCATGTCTGATCTCGTTAAAGCAGTACATTTATTCTCAAAAAATGTTCATGACGAGACATTACCCACCACGTATGATATTATGTTTAATTGATATGTTAGTTTTATTTTTTATGAAAGGTTAACTAGTATTTTTTGATTTTAGGATACAAACCATCTCTTGTAAGCTGCTGCTTAATCTTGTTGAATGTATAAAGCAGCAAAGTGAAAAAGATCCTTCACAAGCCCAGACTGGGCAAGATCTTCTCATGAGAATGTTGGAAGTGTTTGTTGTCAAGTTTAAAACTATTGCAAAATTGCAGCTCCCAGTTTTGATTGCTAAAAGGTTTTTATTTTTATTTTTTCTACATAATATTTACTATACAAAGTATATTTACTTCTGATTTGCAGTAGTGTTTCAACATGAGGCAAATGGGTAATATTAAATAAATATTTGTTTCTTTTATAATCTTTAACTTTGATATTTTGTTTGTAAGGATACTTATTAACATTAACTGTCACCGTTATTCTATTATATATATATAAAAATTATAAAATATGGTCTATATATATATATAGACTAAAATATTAGAAAATAATAATAATTTTTTCTTGATAACCATATTTTATAATTTTTCAATCATTTTAAATATTTATGTTTGAAGAAAAAAGATTGGCCCTTGCTGGGATTTAAACTCGGGCTCCGCATAACATTTGCAGTGTGCTGCCACTGAGACTGTATCCAAGCCAAGGCAATCTTCTATCTTCAATGATCCCCTTTTCCTGATCTCGCATAATTTTTTGTGAATTTATATGGGGGGTGGACTATTTGACCATATAGTAGAATCTATTGGCAATTCGTCATTGCTAATATTCACATATTAAATTTAATTATTTCATTGTGGAAACCACATTTAATTTTAAATATTTTATTTTTAAAGATTCCCAGCTTAGGCCAATCTTTCCTCTTAAAAATATGTTTACATACATTTGTCGCTTGTTGTATCTTGAGGGCCCTATTTATAGATTTTCTTTACTTATTGTTTCTTCTGGTCAGGTTACCTATTATGTACACTTTTTATAATTATTCAGTTCCTAGAGTTGTTTGTGTCTAATATGATGAATTATTTACATATCAGCTCAAGCTCATTAGGAGTAATTGAATACGGTTTAAAAAATACCTATTTATAATTAACTCGCATGAATATATTTTTGCTAAAAAATAAAATATATATTTATGATAAATAAGTGATGCAACGAGAACAAGAATCGATTCATAAGATTTAGGATCAGATTTGTAGAATTGCATTTAAACATTCATTGTTGCTGCTTGCAACAGCAAGGATTAAGCAGCTTAAGAGTCGATAAATGGAAATCATTCTGTTTTTTCCTTCTAGACTATGTTTTTAAGGCACTGAGATAGCTTCTATTTCAATGTCAAAGTTTTACCTTCCTTACCTACTGCAGTGCTGAATTGGAAATCTTTTGAATAAAGTCCTGCTCCAGCATTTTTAATGGCTAATTTAGCTCAGCTGATCTGTCCATATAAATATAAAGCCAAACATGAGAAGGGTACTTTTATTTATAGTTTCGAGTGCTGTTGGTTTCAGCTCATAGTCAGTTGTTGTTATCATATCATCCTTGTGGAGGAGTCGTAGCTCTGCCTTGCCTGCATGATGGTGTGCCTCTAACTACGGTTCATTGGCTTTTCTCAGTCACGCCCTTTTTCTTCAATTAAGGCTTTGGCCTTTAGCATGAAGGATACCTCTGCCTTGAGCCATTGAGTTGGAATTTTGTAGTTTTCTCTAAACCCTGAGTCTTTTCTTCCCATCCCTTGTATGCATTAACTATAATTAAATATACTTGTAATTAAGTGAGTAATTAAAAAGAATAAATTTTTACTAATTAATTAACATATCCTGGTCAAGTCAATCCTTTCTCTTCACTGACCTCTTTCCTGCTGATCTCCCAATTTTTGTGAATTATACGAGGGAGTGGACAATTTTTGTCTAATTGAAAGGCCAGTGAGAAAGGATTGACTTAACCAGGATATGTGCCTGGTAGCTTAAGTGGCAAGAGCACCTTACTAGTGATAAGGGAATCCGGGTTTGAATCCTGATTTATATATGACTTATGCTAATTTTAATTCAATTTTACCAGCAAACAAAGTGAAGTTCAAAAACAAGTTGTGCAAGCTGTTACTGCATCGGCTGCAACTACTGGAATGTCATCTCTTATACAAGTGAAAAAGGAAGAACCTGAACTTGGTAATATTTATATTACTTCAAATTGAAGGGATGGGCTGCAGATAGTGCTAACTCGCAAAAGTTTATTAAATATTTAGGATGTATGTTATTATATTGCTGTATTTAATATGGGTCACAATTTCAATGATCATCAATTCTAAACGATACCATTTTAAATAATTTATTAGAAGAGGGGATATTTGACCATAGCCAGGAATGGAATCCAGGTCCTGTGCATCTCCACCGTAGTGCTCATGGATACCAATAGTGCTCAATACCACTCATGGACCATTGTCCAGCCCCAGTTTACTACTCTGCAATTCGGTGAGACCTGGAGGGTGGGATCACAGAAGAGAAAAGATCGATACAGCTGTGAATGCCCCCACGGTTAGCTCTGTGGTAAAGGCATTGCCAAGAGATGCAGAGGACCTGGGTTTGATTCCCGGCCTTCGTCAAATATATTCTTTTCTAATAAAATTATTTAAAAATTATAAATAAATTATTTAAAAATAAAAAATGGCCAAATTTCTACAGTTAAATTATGACCATTTGTTTTTTTTTTAATTGCCACCCAATTGGAAATTTTCCTTTTGGCTTTACGTGGGCCGATGCGGGTCCATTTTTGGCACCTCTTGGACAAACTCATTTCATATTTTGTTTAATTATATTTTATATTCTAAAAATTATTTCGTATTATTTTACCTGCTTCTGGATAGCCACCCTTTTCTAAACAGTCATGGCACTGGGAAGCTCTTTTCCTGACCCAGGGCAGGACTCAAACCCCACGTTGGTATGCAGTATAACTGCTCAGCCACAACTGGCTGCTTAATCATGCTTATACTTATGCTTGATCATAATGTAAAATTTAATTCTATATTAAATATGTTCTATGTTAAATATGTTTTTATAGCTATACTTATTTATTTATTATACTTATATTGATTATATAGTATCTTGTGGAAAATATCAATTATACTTTTGTGGGTTAGCACCATCTGCAGCTTAAAAAAATCATATAAATTATCATAATCAAAGTTTTGTGATTACTGTTATCAAATTTAAAATAATTTGAATTTTTAGAAACAAAAGTTGAAGAAAAGGAGCCTACCAAATGTAAATTTGGTTTCCCAACATCACAAGCCAATGCTTACACTGTTAGTGACTGCAGAGGTCTCGTTAAAACATTAGTTTGTGGAGTAAAGACAATAACATGGCGCTTTAAGGTAACATATATTTGTTAAATGTATTTAAAGAGGAAGTAAACATTGTTCTTTTTTTTTACTTGCTTTAAGTTGAGGTACACTTTCTTCGGCTTTGGACTTCTAAGTTGTGTTTTTAATTTCCTTTTTTTTTTTTTTTTAGTTCACTTTTATTCTTCTTATGCAAAAATAGGGTTTTGATAAATTCTTAAAGCCAAAAGAAAAATTCTGATTGTTGTGTTCTACCATTTTTACTTCTATGAATTTTATGCTTTTTTAAAATGTTGTTAATTCCTTTTGATCAGTCTAGTTATGGTTATGTCTATTCTATTATAAATAAACTGGTTTACTTGTAATGGGGTTTATTTGTGGTAAATTTTATGTACAAATTTGATGTATCAAACACATTTTTTTTTTTCAATAAAGGAAATTTCCTTTGACATTTACCTGGTTTGGCCCCATCATCTTTAATTTATTTCTGTTACCTGTTTCTTCCCGCGTTGACTCTCTTCTAAGCCAATCCTCTCATCGCTTTTTCTTATTGATGGCATATTATCAATTATGATTCTAATAAACCTTTTGTAAGCTGCAGATGTGCCTAATCTTCCATGTGTGATAATTGTGGAGCTTTATTTCCCTTTAGCAGGACAATGAGAAGGTGCTCAGTCTAAGTTATTGGTTTAAAGGCTTTGGTTAATTATCTTATAAATATTCTTGTATCTGTTTTTTAATTTATATATGTAACATTTTTATTAAATTTTTAACAATTTTAGTAAGTTTACTATAGCTATTCGTTAGTGCTGCTAAAAAAAAAAAATCCAATTCCTAACCTGTTTTATATAATCTCACTTTTGCCATCCCTCCAAAACATTATCATTCCTGCGTTTGTTATTTATGAATTTCATTGAATGATCCATGTCATACAGCAATATTCCTCCATTGTTTTAACTTATTGGTGTTTTTTTTTTGCATTTTTTTGTTTAATTTGTATTTGCATATTGTGCTTTTGTTACTATTTTACTATTGACTTAATGTCAAGATTTCCTTTGAGATATCGAATTCTTTATTTATTTTCTTCATTTTAACTTTAGTTTTTTTAATTTTTTTTTTACTTTCTCAGTTTGGCTTCCTCATAAAATGATTTTTTTGTTTGTATTTTACCTATATTGTATCCTACAGACATTGAAATTGCAGCTGAAATGGAAGGAAACTCAAATTTTTATAAGATTAGTGAAATGGGCTCTACAAGCACTTGATATATACACTCTTAGTATGGCACCAACCACCTCGCTTAGTGTCAGTGCTGCCGGACAACGGCCAGTTCCTCAACAAACTGTTAGAACAAAAGAAGAAAAAGAAGTCTTAGAACATTTCTGTGGAGTGGTAAAATAAGATTTTTTTCATCAAAAAAAATATTTGAATATGTATTTTGATTTTTCTGTTCACATTTTCTAATTTTTTCAGTTTTCTGTAATGGATGCTCAAACATTCCGTGAAATATTTTCTACTACAATAGAGTACATGGTAGAGAGGATTGCGACAAACTTTGCTCTGCAGATCGTAGGAAATTCCTTTCTGTCAAACCCTGGCACCTCCCCTATATTCGCGACTGTTTTAGTCGAATATCTCCTTGGAAGAATGGAAGAAATGGGCAATGGAAATATGGAAAGGAGTAACCTCTATTTGAAGTTGTTCAAACTAGTTTTTGGAAGCGTCTCATTATTTGCAGCTGAGAATGAACACATGCTCCGTCCTCATCTGCATCAAATTGTTAATAGGTATTGTTCCTTATTCATATTTAAATTTCATTTTTTTCTTTAAGTCGTCTAATAATATTAATCTTTAAGCCGAGTGGAGCGAGCGGGTGCTCATGAATCTGACTGACCTCCTTGAATCTTAGTTGCATTTATATATTTTAATGAAGACATTTTAATCATATTTTTGCAGTTTTTACTTTTAATTTGATTTCCTTATTTATCTTCAATATTATAATTACTTTTTATTTATTTATTTATTTATTTAATATGTAATAAATTCCTACTCATCCCAACCCTCTTGTTTCCATCCTAGCTTCCCCCTCTATTCCTGAAAATCATCTGAGAAGGAAGCGTCTGAAAAGAAGGTGGTCTTGGGACCTTGTAATTTAGAATTATTATTTTAGAGCTACCTACGGATAGTTCACTACAAGTTTATTCATGTGATTTTTTTTTTCTTTATCTGTTTATGTACTAGATTTATTATCTCATAATACAAATGTAAATATTAAGAACTCCTTACGAAAAAAAAAAAAAAAAAAAAATGAAAATAGTTTTAAGATAAATTATATTTTTTTTTATTAATAAACTTCTACATTATATTTAAACTAGGGATGGCCATCGATAGTCGATACTATCGATATTTTTCTGCTGATATTATAACTATTATACTCATCTTGCCTGTTTTCTCTGTAAGGTTGAATAAAGGTCTGGCCACACATGTCCGCACCGTAGCAATAATACAGGTTATGTTCAGAATATTTTTAATTTAACTTACATATTACCTTTAGTTATGCCTAAAGTTCAAGCCACACATGTCAGACACAGGCCACTTTAGGCCTGTGTAACTAAAGGTAATATGTAAGTTAAATTAAAAATATTCTGAACATAACCTGTATTATTGCTACAGTGCGGACATGTGTGGCCAGACCCTAATATGCATAGGTAATAAAATTTAATCCATAGAGTTCTTTTGCTCTTTCTAATTTCCTTGTGGACTTAAAGCCACATTAGTTGTTATTAGTTTCTTTTAAAAAGTTTGTTTGTTGCAAGTTACTGTGTTACTATTCTCGATTTTTAGAGTTTACTTATACAAACTAATTTTTTTATTTTCATAGATCCATGGAATTGGCTATGACTGCCAAAGAACCTTACAACTATTTCCTGCTTCTACGAACTTTGTTTCGTTCAATAGGCGGAGGAAATCACGATCTTCTCTACCAGGAATTCTTACCACTCCTGCCTAATCTACTCCAAGGTAATTTGCAAGTGTAAAACTTTTTAGGTTCTTTTTTGAGTTTATATGTTTTAATATCTCTATGATGATTTACACATGATTATGAAAGCAGTTAAAATTCTAATAGGGAAAAATCATTGATATAATTCCTAAAATTACTTATATTTCTTACACATAAATTAAACATGAAAAAGGTTTAACCATGGAGTGGGCGGGCAGTGGCACTTAGTATAGCATTTTCTATAAAATGTGTCCTAATAGGAACCATACAACATGATGGATCCTGCTGTAACTTATATCAATTATATCTGGGCCAGGGATAGCCGAGCGTGTTGGAGCGCGGCCCGCTTTAACAAGCTCGAGCCGAACGGTGGCGGTTCGAATCCGCCCTGGGATGGTTGACTTTTATTTCGTGGAGGCCCCACGGAATAAAATCTCGACCTACCCACCATGGTTAGGATAGGTTGGTTACACCTGTAGAGTAACCCCCCGTATGCCACACATGGCCAGGAAGGGGTACCGAATAAAAAAAAAAAAAAAAAAAAAAAAATATATATCAATTATATCAATTCAGAGCCTGTAAGTCCTTTTAATTTTTTTTCTATCCAGTCATAAGTGAGTATTTGTCCAGTCCTCTCCCCATTGCGGAACTCATTATTGTGCACTTGGAAAGGCAAGTAAATTTTTGTTAATTTTACATTATATTAGACATTTCTTTTGATTATTATTCCAATAAATATAATTACATAACAAATAGCTACATTGGCAAAAAAAACTCCCTCCCCATCATATGCACGAAAAATCGATATATTGAAACCTCTCTTTTTGGTTTTGTATTAGATTTTTCTTTTGTGTCAAAGATTGAAATAGATAATGATACTGGAAGAACCAATAATAATAACTGATTATAACCATGTAAATATGTTGAAACTGCCAATCAGTTTTGTTCGTTGTATTGAATAAAAAAAATATCATTCATATTTCTAGTTTTAATGTTATTGAAAGAAGAAAATTCTTGAACATATTTGCATACTATGACTAACCAGGCATTTGACTTTGACTATCAGTCCGTCTTTCACCAGCAACATAATCTATCTGAAAGCCAACAAGTTTTGTGGACCATTTATTTCAATGTTTTTACTAAATATGATGTTCATTACTATTTCTTATACAATTCATGCTTTCATAATATTTTTAATTTTACTTGAGAATTTTAGCAATCTTTGATATTTGTTTTTTCCTTTAGGTTTAAACAGCTTACAATCAGGTCTTCATAAACAACTCATGAAAGATTTGTTTGTCGAACTTTGTTTGACAGTTCCAGTTAGGCTAAGTTCTCTTTTACCCTACTTGCCTATGTTGATGGATCCACTGGTATCTGCCTTAAATGGCTCTCATACATTAATATCACAGGTATTATACCATGTAATTTTTTTTATATTTCAGGAGTTTATCTTTTAAACCCATGTATCATTGAATAGCTTATTTAAACCTTGGAAAAATGAGTCCAGCTTACAGTTTCCTTTTGTGAAAAGCTTTCTTTAACTGCTTTTAAAATTTTCCTGACCTTAATCAAGTTCCTTTTTTCCAAATCAAAATCTTATTATCAATAACTGACTGAAGAATTTTTGAATATCCATACTTATTTATAAGAATACTTATAATTCATAAGAGTACATACATCATCTAATTAATATTTACTGACCAAAAAGTCTTGCGACTTTTTTTTTATTAAAAAGCAACTGCCGCTTATTTCAAACTCAGTGGTTTTTTCTTTTTTTTCTTTTTCTTTTTAGGGACTTAGAACTTTAGAGCTGTGTGTTGATAACTTACAGCCTGATTTTTTGTATGAACATATTCAACCAGTTCGAGCAGATCTTATGCAGGCTCTTTGGAGGTCCCTAAGGAACCCTTCTGATCAAGTTGCTCATGTAGCCTTCAGGTATGACATAGTTTTATTCTACACATATTAATGATTGAAGTCAATTAATCGCTAGATAGAAACTCAGAATTTTATTTCTGTAGAATTGTTTTAGTACTTAAATTTTAAGTGATGCCGAAAACCAAGAGAAACATCCTTTCTCTGTTGGATTCTTGAATTCCAAGACAAATTTGAACTGTTGCAATTAGACCTTCAGAACTGTATTATAACTCAGGGAACCATAAAACACATTTCAAAATCGTTTCTGAGCTTGGCGAAAGAGTTTTTTCACTGTTTACTGAAAAACATCTTACTACATTTCATAGTATTTCAGGAAGATGAAATTTTGAACAATTCCTTTATATGTTTATAGCATAAAAAAAAAAGCTATAGTTTTTTGGGTACAATATAATAATTTCAGTGCTGAAGAAGTTTCTTACATTTTTTTTTTACTCAATATCAACTATATTAATAATCATTGCTTTAGCAATCAATAAATGTATTAACTTCTTACTTGTTTATTTAAAAAACCCATGTCTTTATTTAGTAAATGTTTTCACAACCTAATATAAACTTATTGTAGAGTTTTAGGCAAATTCGGAGGAGGAAACCGTAAAATGATGATTGAGCCACAGAAACTTGAATATTGCACAACTGACACTCCTGGACCATGTGTCGTCATACCATTCCCTGAACATTTTAAACGAGTGTATCACCCCGTCTCTAAAGTAAAATGATAATTTAAATTTTATAGTTTTTTAGTTTTATGTAAATTTAATTTTATTAATTCTGTAAATTATTGCAGATTATTGAAACAGCTGTTTCTATTTTAAAACCTGGAAATGCAGACATTTATTATCGAAGAATGGCATGGGGAGTCATTAAGGATTATATTTTGGCCTCAATGAAATTTGATGATGATAGGGCTATATTATTGAAATTTTTGAATTATCCTGGGTAAGCATCTCTTGATTTGTCTCAAATGGTAAAAAAATATTATAATATATTTTTTTTTATGAATTTTTAAAATTTTTAGATTGAAAACCATCCAAGATAATGTTGTACAAGGCCAGCCATATAAATGCCCCGATGTCCAAGCTAGACAAGCTCAAGTGAATGCATTGACCGGTAATTTAAAAAAAAATTATTCCTGTGTTTATAAAATTTGAATGATGATCATATAAGTAAATTTTATTGCAGGTATGTTTTATGCTTTGATTGTCAAAGATATTAATGAAGAAGTTCAGCCAATATTTGAAGCAGTTGTTAGACATTACACCATTATAGCCATTGCTCAACAGTCAGGTATATATTTATTGCATATATGAAATTGTAAAATAGAAATTATCAGTGCAACTCCTTAGCTGTGTTATAAACTGCTAAGTAGTTGCTATGATTCTTCATCTCTGAGGACTTGTACTTTAGTAAGAAAACTTTAAAAATATAATATACAAAACAAATATATTGAAGAAAAGAAATAATTCATTTACTCATGTAATGTTGCAGGTGCTTTTACCTCATCCCAAGAGCAAAACTGTTTGGATCCTTTAGTTATTGTTGATGCCCTTGCTATTGTAATGGGCCATGAGGAAAAAGAATTATGTAAACCTGCCAAAATGATGCTGGGATTTCTTTTGAAAACAGCTGAAACAATTCTCGGTTCCAAAGATACCGTTAGTTTTTTTATTTCTCACTTCTATCTTACATTTCAGTGACTGCTTTAATTGTTATTCACAAAACTAATTTAATTTTTTAGGCTTGTCGACTTCCTATAATGGAGTATGTGGCTGAACGAATGTGCTCCCTATGTTATGATCGAGCATGGTATACAAAATTGGGAGGCTGTTTGGCCATAATGTATCTTTATGAATCTATGTCGATACGTTGGGTTTATTTACATATGTATGTATTTGTTAAAGCACAACTATTTGTGATGATGGATCTAACTGGAGAGGTATGTAAAAATTATTTTAAGCAATGTAATTAATTTTTATTATAAATGTATTTGTAAATCATTAGTTGTAAAATTTAATTCCCTTCTAATTTTTTCTTTTTAAACAACTTATTAAGATTTACTCAGTCATTTGAGGCAGGATGAGGAAGGCCATATCATACAATTGCCTTTTTTATAACTGAACGAAAATTAGTATTATGACAAATTTAATTATAGTTTAAAAATTACAAAAATGAATATATTAAATTAGTAATTATATTTAAAATTAATTTTCAGACTTTTGAACATTTAACTGTTAGTTGGAATCTTTTTTTACTCTTTAAAGTAGTAGTAAACCGATTCAATTCAGTTCTGAATGTTCCCTGCCTTTCTTTTAGCCCAGTATTTGTTCATTCTTTCTTTTCTTGCTCGCCTTCATTTTTCAGAGATTTTGATCATCCATTTAGTTTTGATTTTGTCTTGGAGCCTAGCTTTCTTTTCTTAGCTACCTTATTCACAGTTTCATCTATGATCATTGTTTTTATGATTTGAAGTTCTAGTAAGTTCTTCTTATGTACCTTAAACCTATCAGGTATAATTTTTTTTGGAACCTAATATATAAAATTGAAATATAATACTTTAAATTAAAATTATATTTATGTTACATCCAAGGTATCGAGTGGGGCAATTGATCAAGCAAAATCCAATCTCGAGGCTCTTATAAGAATGTGTGCACCTATTTTAGAATTTGATTGTGACCTTGAACTACAGAACATTCAAGCTAAAGCCCTAAGTGATGTTTCGTTTGAATTAATTCGACAAGTTACGAGTCCGACTGATCTTATTCGAGAACAGGTAATGTTAACTATGTTCAGAAATGAAATCTTATGGTAAAAGATTTATACTTTATAATAAAGTAAAATGTTTTTTTTAGTCAATGCATCTGCTCCGTGTGTTCGCCGAAGTCCAAAACAAGAGTGTTGTTGAAGTTATGGAGCCGCACAAAGATGTATTGGCAGACATGATTCCTCCCAAAAAGCATCTTCTGAGGCATCAGGCTGCCAACGCGCAGATAGGATTGATGGAAGGAAACACATTTTGTACTACTCTTACTCCACGACTTTTTACAATAGGTATCAGTTTTTTTTTTTTTTAATTTATTTTTAGTTAGTCTTGAACATTCTATCATTACAATAATGATGTAATGGTGGACATTAAAGGATGGATATGGATGCTGTTTTCTATTAAAAAGGACATTAAATTTTCCATCTCTCTCATGGCAAGCAAAAGTATTACTTTATAAAACAATACTTCAACCTATAGTTAGATATGGCAGGGAAGCATGGGTACTGACTAAGAAAAATATAGGTATACCCCGAATATGGGAGAGAAAGGTTCTGAGAAAAATGTATGGCCCTACATATGAAAATAACAGGTGATGTATGAAATTAATATCAAACTGCTAAGTCTATTCAGATAGCCCGATTTAGTAACCTATATTGAGAAAGGAAGATTGAGAAGGATCGGACATGTAGAACGCATGGAAGAGGTCAGAATTCTGAAAGTTATGCTAAACCCAGGAGGACAAAGATCGAAGGGGAGACCACGCCTGAAATAGGTGGAAGATGTGGAGAATGACCTCTGAAAGATGGGTGTGAGAAAGTGGAGGCGAAAAGCAGTGGATAGAGAGGAGTAGAGGAAGATTCTTGAGGAGGCCCAGGTCCTCACAGGACTGTAGTCCCATATAGTTAGTTAGTTGTAGTTAGTTATTCATCAAAACAGGTATAAGTATAATAAGTAGGAATAGTATAATAATGTAACATAATAAGTAGGAAAGTAATCGTCTGGGATGACAGTAAAAATATAGATGACAGTATAATAAATTATTTTTATTATTTAACTAGCTACTCTAGATTGTTTTATCAACTATCAAGTATATAACAAATGTTGACTGTAAATAGCTTCATTTCCTTGGAATATTTAAAAAAAAAAGGTGACTATGACACTGATGATGTTAAGACATAACTTTATTTTCTCAAATTGTTCACAAGTTATTTTTCACTAATTCTTACTTTAGATACTGATTATGTTTTATTTCCTTATTATTGCAAAAAAATTAATCATTAAAAAAATAAAGAACTACTTAACACTTTCACGCCTGCGTGTTTTTTAAACAGGTGGCTCACACTTGACTGCCTCATTGGGAGTCGTGTACCACCGGTGGCTCACACTTAACTTTCTCATCAGGCGGCGTGTACCACTGGTGGCTCACACTAGAATGCCTCCTTGAGCAAATAATAAATCTTTGACTGCATTAAAACACACTTTGACTGCAGAAAAAGAATACCTGAGAGTCACACTCTCGTTTCGATACAATTTTAATTCTCTATCAAGAGAACAGTTACTCGATTTCAGGTGACATGGCAGCCAAAGTGTTGAGAAAGTAGAAATAATTTCTATATAGCTGAAAATTAAAATAATGAAAATTCATTTATTTTTATATTTATTTGTATTTATTTATATTGAAATACTTATAAGCATATAAATATTTTTTTTTTTAATAACAATTATAATTAATATCATATTCTAAACATAACTAGTAGGATATTATTTTTTATTGTTTTTTTTATTATTTTTGGATTGCCAATACTGCATAATGTCCTGGAATAGCTCCCGCCCGATAGAGGGAAAAGCATTATACTCAGCCGCCAATGGGCGAGGAGTGTGAATTGCAGTCCCGGCGTGAACGTGTTAATTAAGGTTTCTGTTTTGTTTTGTATTTTAATAGCTGTTTTGTTTTTTTAGATCTTAAAGTAATGGAACATAAAGTATTTTTCCATGAAGTAATGTCATTATGTGAAGCTCAAGACCAAGCACTGATGAAAATGGCTTGTTATAAAAACATTGGATCATTAGTGCCTTTGAGGAAGGCAGCTATGAGAGCTCTTGCTGCCTGTCATTATATACCTGGTTGTTCTGAAAAAATATTTAACACCTTGTATCAATCCTTGGACAGACCAAATCAGGAACTTCAAGAAGCGGCTTTTCAATGCATGAAAACATTTGTGTCGGGTACTCAGATTGATATGAATGTAGTGAGTACATTTTTTTTTGTCTTTTGGTAAAATAGGAAAATTTATATTTCTATGGCAAACAAGTTTTGTTTAGTTTTGGTGTACCTTTGTAAGC
This sequence comes from Aelia acuminata, assembly GCA_911387785.2. Lineage (NCBI taxonomy): Eukaryota > Metazoa > Arthropoda > Insecta > Hemiptera > Pentatomidae > Aelia > Aelia acuminata. The sequence goes on from OU426983.1 coordinate 38,290,227, forward strand.
AGTTTATTCTTACCAGTTGTCAAAGTATTAGAAATTTCAGAATTTTAATCATAAACTTGGATGTCTGAAATGCATCAGTGAAAAATCTCGTAGAGAACCACATACCATAACAAGTTAAATTCTTTGCATTTATCTATGATTTCTAATATTCTTGTTTCAAGTTATGATCATTTAAATTTATTGACTTAATGTTTTATTATCTTCATCCTCTTCTACCACTTAAGCAGTGTGAGGATTTCTCTTTTGGAGCCTAATCCATAATCCTCTAGGTACTATAATATTTTATCAAAGTAAAAAAAATAATACTTTTATTAATATAAGTCATTAAAAAATCTGCTAGAAAAGGGTTTTATTTTTGTAGATGCATATTTCTTATTATGTAAGTTATATATTAGACACATTATATCGAGAAACGTATTAACTATATATCCAAATTTTTACTTGAAAGATATAAGAATGTATCGTGAATTAGAGTATAATTAATGTTTTTTAAAAGGGTATGTCTTATTCAGGTAAAGAAAATCGAGAATTCATTTTTACTTAATTATCCTAACAGTAATCTAATATCATATATTTTCAGGTTCATGAAGTAATGAGACCATTGTTGTCAACTTTAGGCGATTATCGCAATCTGAATTTGATTGGTTCTCGACGGCTCTCGTATCTTGTCCAATTATTTCCGACAAGTTTCAATGAAAAATTGTGTGAGCAACTGTTGCAACACCTTCAAAATTTATTGGAAACAATGCATACTCAGCAAAAAGGTCTCTTATAATTGTTATTCTTCTTATCATACACTAATATACTATTGTTTTTGTTTCTTAACACCCTTAGTTTTATTAATATCTTTATTTTATATTTTAAGGAATAACAAAGAATGGCGATGCAGAAAAAATAGTTGTAACTATCATAAACATTTTCCATCAAATACCAGCTGCTGGATCTCGATTTATTGAGCCACTGAGCCAATTAGTCCTTCAAACTGAACGCAATTTGCAAATTGGTGCTAGCTCTCCGTTCAGACATCCACTTCTTAAGTTTCTTTTATGTTATCCTACACAAACAATTAACTTCCTCCTTTCTCATATCAAGGTAAATATATTTTTTAATAAGTTGTTGGTTATCAAAAGTAGGAATTAAATTTATGATATACTCTCATTAATTAAAAAAAAAAATCTAGTTACACAATTTCTCAAAGAGAATTTTGATAACCTAAATATATTGTTTGTTTTTTTGAATTCTTTATAATTAAACTTTTTTTTTTCCTATTAATTTTTCATTATACGATATGTTTTTTTTTTTAATACACTTTCATTTAGCTTAAACACATCCTTCAGTATTACCTATATTATTTTAATACATCCTATTAGTTCTGCTTGGAAGAAAGAAAAAATTTATGACTATTTCATTTTCAGGATGATATGTGGAGTAAATATTTAGAATATCTAATTAAACATGAGGAAGGTAAACTTTTCCGGGAGGTTTTACAGAGTGCCAGTGGTGTAGATAAACTCATCGCAATGGCATTAGCCACGTTTAACCTCAATGAAAATTTAACTCAAGGTGAGTCATTATTTCTCCCTTTTAGTTTGATTTAGGATTATGACTAGTGAAGGGGTCTCAAGAAGATGTAATCTGTTGTGGATTCGTCTCGTTGGTTTTTAATATCATAAATATTCTTGACCATTTTTGGAGCATTCCATAGTTCACTCAAGTCATTTAGTTTTATTTTTTCTTGTTTTTGATTGATTTTTTTCTACTAGTTAAATTCATAATTATGTTTTTGCAAAACAATGATTCATGATTCATTGATGAATTTAAAAGAAAAAAAAAAGTGAAGTATATAATAAATTATGAATCAGTTACTGAAACTTGTCAGTTCAGTTGCATTTAGGTCATGTACCGTATTTATTTCTAAAATATCCTCTAAAAAAAAAAAGAGTAGAAATTGGAATATTTATATATAAAAATTGAAATTAATCATCGGTTAGGTTGTCTCATAAGTAAGTTGAGCCTGTTCCACACACCATCCAGGTACACCTGTGTATGAACTACTGACGGCAGTCAGTAAATTCTTTCAAATAAATAAAAAAAAATTGTCATTGTGGAAAAAGTTTTTTTTGTTCCCTCTTAATTTTCAATATAGGATTCGTCTCATTAAAAAAAAAATCTGCTTATTGTCAAAATTAGGATCATGGTAAGTGGTTCACAAGATTATCTGATGTGTGCACTTTACCAGATTTTTTTTTATCTGCGAATGATCAAAACGGTCAGCTTAGCTCTAGGAGATTAAGATATTTTTTTATGTTGCAGAAGAAAGATATGAATTACAATACCAGAGTATAAGGATTGTCTCCTTGCTAGTTAAGTTTGATGATCAGTGGCTCTCTTCAGTCAATCAGTTAGCTTCAACCTACATTCATATTTGGTGCAGTGATCAATATTTGGTATTTATTTTTGCTTCTCAGCCATATATATTTATTTTAGGAATCATTATATTTAAATATGACTTTTGTTTTTGTAGACTCGCCACAAAAATATAGAAAACGTCTCTCATATTCATTGGAAAGAGCCTAAACTAATAGTTAAAATATTGCTTAATTACTTTAGTCATCACCCTACGAATATAGATCTTCTTTTCCAAATTTTGAGATGCTTTACTGAAAGATTGCTGCCTGACTTCCAGGTTAGTTAGCTACTCACTTTTACTGAAATAATATTATTGAGAATTAATTTTAACAATTTTAAAAATTTTTTTCAAGTTTGTACGTGATTTCTTGGACACTACTGTTGCTCAGGGCTACACTGTGGAATGGAAGAGAGCAGCTTTTTTCAGATTTGTTGAATTGTTTCCTATTTCAACTCAACCTAATACAACAATGTTGTCTCAAGAGTTGAAAGCTAAAGTCCTCCAATTTATCATAATCCCATGTTTTGCGGTTTGCTTTGAAAGAGGAGAAACTAATAAACTTATAGGAGGACCACCTGCACCAAATCTCGATTCTCCAGAAAATATTGTATCAGTATTCATTAATAAAGTAATTATATATAAATAATTTTTTAATCTGTCAAATAAAAATTGTTTCATTCTTCTTAACTAAAGCTTATTGTGTGTATTGTAGTTAATAGATCCAGACAATCCATTCGGCCAAGGAGACTCGGTCAGAATTCTTCTACTTCAGTTGTCCTGTTTACTTGTTGATCAGGCGCTTGCTCATATACATGACACTGCAAACCAAGGCTCGAAACTTAGGAGATTGATGACTTTTGCCTGGCCTTGTCTCCTTACAACTAACTGTGTTGATCCAGCTACAAAATATCATGGCCATCTTCTTTTTGCTCATATTATTGCTAAATTAGCCATTCATTCTCCCCCATATAAAAGAATAGTATTGCAAGGTATTATTAACTTATTCAATTTATATCTCAATTATGTCAAGTTTAATTTTTAATACTATTGCTTAATACTTCCTTGATGATTGTACATATTGCACCTGTTGTTGAATACTGTAACATCTCCGAAAAATTCGATTTTGAGTTTTTTTACACTAAATCATTCAAAAAAACGTTATCTTTATATGGTATAAACTTTAATAAGTTTAGTTGTTTAGTTGGCCGAGGAGAGAATTTACGGAAGTGGGGGAATTAACGGAAATTTTTTCAGCAAATGAGTGGTCGCAAATCAGGTAAAGTGAACAATAAATCAAAAGAAAAATAGTTAAGTAACAAATTCTGCCAATAAAATCAACGATCAGAAAAAAAAAAATTAAAAAAGGCAAACTGAAAAAAGTAAAAACTTTAAACGCCATTTCCCAAAAGTTTAGATTTTCGAGATGTTACAGTATTCCACGGAAGGAGTGATATTTCATCAGCAGGTCTTGGAATAGAACTGTAATTTATCAATTTTGTTTAATTTAAAAATAAAATTATGATTTTTTTTTTATTGTTGTTACTGTTATATGAAATTAGATTTAAAAGTTCAAATCGCTAATTTTAGTATTTATTATTATTTTATTTGAGAATATCAAGTCCTTCTTCACCACAACCATTGTTCAATCTTCTGTGATACCCTAATAAAAAACATTAAGTCCTTAGGATTAGGACTAATCTTATTGTATCAGTTTTAATTATTATCTATTTTCGAAATTGGAGACTATATAAGGCAAGATTTTAACTATTAATTTAAAAAAAAAAAAAAAAAAAAAAAAAGCTTGCAATTTATTAATGGTTAGTAAATTCCACATGCCTAGTATTTCATTTTTCTTTTTTTTTAAAGTGATGTATTATAATGTTCCTAAATAGTGACGAGTTTTATAGCAAACTTTTATTAAAGATCATTCCACATTGTTTTATTTTATATCAAGAAAAATCTATCCATAGTATCTATCTTTGTTAATTTTTCAGTATTTCGAACATTACTTAAGGCTCATGCAGTTGAAGTTCGTCCAGTAGTTCGACAAGCCTTGGAGATTCTTACTCCAGCCATGCCTCTCAGAATGGATGATGGTTACACCATGTTGACGCATTGGACAAAAAAAGTCATTGTGGAAGAAGGACATTCCATGCAACAATTGTTTCATATTTTGCAATTAGTTGTGCGCCACTATAATGTAAATAATAGTTCCTTTAATATTTATTACATTGTAGAGATTAGTTAGTGTTTCTATTAAGTGTATATTAAAAATATTAACCAAAAAATATTTTTATTAGCTAAAATTAATGGTTTCCTATGAAAATAAAGCATCAATACTAAATGCATGAGAAAGTTAAAGAAACTGAAAAATATTTGAAATAAAAACTATTTTAAATTGATAATTAATGACTCTGCATGTGAATGACGAATTAAATACCTGCAAATGACTCTTTAACTTGCTCAATCAACCAGGGGCGGATTTAGACCGAATTTGGGAGGGGGAGAGAGGTAACAATTTTTATAAAATTAAATGAGGCCTGCAAATTTTATACTTTTATCACTATTTCAAAACAACGCTTATGAATCCGTAAGGGAGTAATAATGGCTGTATCAGATGATAAGCACCGACAGTTGAACACCAAAAAACAAAGACCAAGAATAACTGCATTGAGGCTTGTCTTGTGGAGTCGGGTTTTGTTAGAAGTCAGTAAATGAAAGTGTGTGGATAGTGATGGATGTTATCTGCATCATACCTTTGAGGGCTTATTTTAATTATTGTTATAAAATAAAGTAGTTGATTTAATAATAGTTTAAGTACCAATCATGCTTTCAAAATTAAATAAGTATTGACATTAAAGCCTTCTGCATAACCATGATTAAATTTCGTACTTAATTTTAATTTATGAATTTATATACTATTTTTTTCTTTTATTCTCAGGTATTTTATCCTGTTAGACACCATCTTCTACAGCATATGGTCAATGCATTGCAAAGGTTAGGTTTTAGTGCTTCATCAACTTTAGAGCATAAAAAACTGGGCTGTGAATTAGCTGAAGTTATTATAAGATGGGAGCTGCAGCGGATCAAAGATGAATCACAGAATTCTCAGGTAATTTCTTTGAGTAGTAAAGTTTACGTTTAAACGATTTCAAACTCTTATTACTCTAAGCATTTGTTGAGTTATTTTATTCTAATAATTTTTTTTTATACTTGAAAATTAATAATATATAAGTATATAATGGAATTCTAGCAGCCTTATTTTGATTGGAAACTACTACAATCTTTAGTTTTTGTTATTTGAATTCTGTGATATACATGTTCTTACCTCTCTACTCATTGATTTCTATGTTGAACCAGGATGCTACAGATATTGGGATGAAAAGGCTCTCATTAGATGATTCTGATCAAATGAGAAAGAAGGGACCAGCTACTGTTGCTACGGGAAAAAATGATCCTGATGCATTAAAACCTTTGGATAAAAACCATGCCGATGTTTTGATAAACTTCCTAATGCGCCTCGCTTGCTCAGTAAGTTTTAGTGTTTTCAGGCTAAAAGCTATTGTAGTTATAATTATTAATTATTAATTACATTTCACTTTAATCAGGTAAATGAGGCAAATCCTGTCGCAGCTGGCATGGCGGCACCAGGTGAAATTTTATCCAGGCGTTGTTATAATCTTGTGCGGACAGCTTTGAAACCTGATGTTTGGCCACAGTACACAATCGATTTCAAACTTCCATGGCTTGAAAAACTATTCTGTTCTGTTGACAGTCCTGAACAAAACTTGGGCAATATAAGTATTGGTCTTGAATTGTTCACTTTAGCTTTATCTGTTATGAAAGAAGACCATGTTCTTGCTACTTGCAAAACGCTTCAAAAAGGTCTAAATGCTTGTATCTCAAGCTCAAACAACAAGGTTTGTACTATTTCAAAATTTCTTAGTTTAATTTTGTCAACTCATGTTATTTCAACAATATATCTATGAACTTTTATTTTATACTGTTATTTCCATCTATGAACAACAGCTTTGACATTTATGGTTTGGATATGCAATTAAATATTAAAGCTAATTGAATACTTTATGTTACGTTAAAGTAGTGTTGTACTTCTAAGAACATATTTGAGAAAGCATGAAAATCGTTCTAAAGAGTTATTTTTTATCATGAAATTGTACAAGTTTCATTGGAAACTAGTTGATCATTCAATCTTTTCAAATGGTTATTGGGGAAAAAAAAATATTAAATTTTATTGCTGCATGGACAAAAGCAATAGTCAGGCTTTCATTTGAAATGTAATTATAATTTGTGTTAAATCGGTTATAATCGTTCAGTGAATAATAAGTCAGCTCTAATATCTCATTACTGATTAGATCTATTCAGTTGGTTTAATGGATGTAATCAGTAGCCACTATTTTTTATATTTTTGACAAAATTTAAATGCTTAATAATGGAAAAGCTAATTTCATAACTATTATCTTCAAACCTTTTAAAGTTTGAAGGCATTGATTGATTTAATCTGTTTCGATTGTCTTGTTTTTTATTGAAACAAAGTAGATTAAATTATATCATGTTTTGTATTTTTCCCCTATGATTAAAACATTTCTTGTGATGGTTTTCCACCCTCATCATTTTCATTGATCTGGTTTATAGTTGCAACCAAGCGGAATATAGCATTTATGAATATCAATATACTTTCGCCCCCCTCCCTTGACTACCACGACCGACTTAGTCCATGCGAGCTCTAGTTTGTTCTCGCGAACTTAAATTTTCAAACCATAATTAATACGTTTTTTTTTTTCGTGTCGAGTTACCTCTGGCATAGGTAATTACTCCAAAAATCTTTATTAGGTAAAACTGTAGATTAGGGAGGGGGGAGTTTTTCTCCGACTCCACCAGGAACCACCACTATCGCCAGCTCATTGCCGATACACTGACTATGTGCATGTATATTACGATCGTGTGTCGTATATCGTACACACTGTTCAATATAGCATTATGAATGAACATAAAGAAAATTAGTTGTCAAGTAAGAACAATTTCACTTAGCAAGCACATGTGCTGACCATGTTGCTTTTATGGCAATGTGTAGTATTAAGCACTTCTTCGAGTATTTGTACTTTTGGCCCCTTATCGGCTCTAGTAAGATTAATAGTCAAGTTAATCTAGTATGCCAGGAGGCTTAGACTCAGAAATGATTTGTCGGGTCATTGTATGATGATATGTAATCATAATCTATGATGGCTTAATGATAATTAATCATGTGAAACATTAGCTTTATTTTAACTTTGATCTTGTTATACATATATATTTTTATTTTTGTAGATTATTCGCTTGACTCATGCGTTGCTTACTAGACTAATGAGTATTTTTCCTACTGAACCATCTACTTCCTCGGTGTCCTCAAAATATGAAGAATTAGAATGTATCTATTCTTCTGTGGGGAGGGTAATTATTCTCTTATTTACTACATTTTTTTTTTTAATAATTTAATCATTTAAACGAATTGAATTCTTGTAGGTCATCTTTGAAGGATTAGGAAATTATGAAACAAACACAAACAGTAACTCCAGTTGCTTATTTGGAACAATTATGATGCTTAAGGCTGCGTGTAGTAGTAATCCGAGTTATGTAGATAGGCTTATTGCCCCATTCGTAAGGGTCATTCATCGCATGAGTCGAGAACATTTGACTGCTACCACAACTGAGGCCTCTCCTGGTTTGTAATATTCTTGAGTTCACTTACTAATTCTTTCTGCTGAAGGTATAACAAATAACATAATTTTGGACATCTTATTTTAGGTACAAGTGACCTACTTATTCTAAGCTTGGATCTTGTAAAAAATAGGATTTCTTCTATGAATGGAGATACCAAGAAAACATTTATTGGTTCAATATTAGTTGGATTGATTGAAAAGTCTCCAGATATTAAAGTTATGAAAGCTATCTGTAAAGTAAGTCTGTAAAATTAATCATTAATTAAAAAAAAGAAAATTGCACGAAGCTATTAAATTTGTAAAATGGGAATATCATAATTAGATTAAGATAAATTTTGTACACCAATTATTTTTCTCGAACATAAGATGTACAATGGATTTTCAAGGTGTAGGTATTCAACTGTATTTATTAATAAAATGACCTCTCTCTCCTCCTTACAGTAATATTTGTTTTAGATGGTTGAAGAATGGATAAAAAATACCAAATCTCTAACAGGTCCTAGTTTAAGAGAAAAATCTATTCTTTTGGTTAAACTTATGCAGTATGTAGAGAAGAGATTTCCTGATTTAAATACTCAATTTTTGGAACTTGTAAACTTTGTATACAGGTATTTTATCAATTTACTTGTAATTTTATATTTTTCTTATTTTGTTTTGTAACTTCTTAATATTCATTGTTATGTAAATTATTGTATTGATTAATGTTTGTGTCAATGAATATTTGCATATTTATGTTAAAGAGATGAAGCTTTCAAAGCTACAGAACTTATTCCGAAGCTGGAACCTGCATTCTTAGCTGGATTGCGTTGTACTAATCCCCAAATAAGAGCTAAATTTTTTAAGATATTTGATGGCTCCATGAGGCGCAGGCTTCATGATAGGTTAATGTATATAGTCAGTTCTCAAAACTGGGAACCAATGGGACAGAATTATTGGATAAAACAATGCTTAGAACTAATATTAGTTACTGCAGAAGAAAGTAAGTCAATTCTATCTTCATAATATGTTTAAGATATATTTACATGTCTTACTAATATCTCTTTTAAGCCTATTACTCTATTTCGCACTACAGAATTTTTCATCCTCAACTCAATACTTTATTTTATTTTTAAGTATTTATGCAGACATACATATTTGATCTATCCACCATTAACCAAGACATGGATTGTATACTTTTCTCTCTATTCAGTTCCTATTTTGCCCTAATGAGTACCTACAAGGAACTTCAAAAAGTTATCCAATATTAAGTAATTTACAGCTATTGTCTGTTTGTATACATACATCAGAAAATGTTTCTCTTGAATAATATGTTGGTTTTCTTCATAAAGAAAGTTTTAATTTTTTAGATTTCCATACACAACTGTCCCCTGATACTCCATTATTGGAGAGTGTTTCCAGTGTGATTGATATGAGCAGTGAATCAGATAAAGAAAAGTTTGGCTCGTTTCCATACATTAAAAGTGAACAAATGGACACAGACGATTCTGTGAATGAGGTTATTATATTTTTTTAATTAATAATTAAATATTGAGTTTCAATTACTTATATCCTTACTTTTTTTTTGTTTATAAATTTTATGATTAGTTTCTTAAATAAGTTACAACTCTTGCTTTCAAAATTAATTATTTTATCCATATGCTTTTTTTTTTTTTTTAAAGAATCCCGAAAGTATTGATGCTTTTGTTACTCAACATTTTCATCTTGCTAAGCTTCAAAAGAAAAATCAAGTTTCTAGTTTCCTGAATTGTGTTGTTCAGTTGTGTCATATTGATATTCCTTTAGCTGAAAGAGTCTGGATTGACTTATTTCCAAGGATTTGGTCAATACTTTCAGAAAGGCAGCGAACTGTAAGTTAGAAGGTTTAATCTTTCTGCTTAGAAATAAATCATGGGTGTATAATTTATAAATAAAATAACTTTTTTGTTTCTCAGTCTCTTTCTGGCGAATTGCTACCTTTCTTGGTGAGTGGAATCCATGTTAATCAAAAGGATGTACACCCCAGTGCTGTTAGTACACTCTATGAAGGGCTTTCATTATGTAATCCACCTATTCAAGTTAGACCGTAAGTAATAGTGCTCCGTTATTTTACTTAAAAGAACTCTCTGATTTATAGTTCTAAAATTTTTGGATGCCCTAACTCATTTCATAAATATTGTCCCTTATTAACTTTTCAGGCCTGTAATGTCATATCTGGCTAGAAATCATAATTTATGGCATCGGGTAACGCTTGGTTTGGAGAAATTGGTAGCAGATCAGGCTAATATGGCTTTACAAAACAAAATTAAAAGAGATCTCGACTGTTATGACTTTGAACCGGATGTCACACCTCAACAGGTATGTTGGAATGACATTATATATCAATATCTTAATTGATTTTAAACGTCTAATATATATATGCAAAACATCCATTACCTATTTTTGTGTTCAAATCAACTGCAAAAATATTCACTATATATTTATGAAAATTCTTTTGATTAACTTATACATTTTTTTTTTTTTTTTACTTATTACAATATAGTCTGCAGTTGAACAGTTGTGTGAAATGTACTGCCAACTGAAAGAAGAAGACATGTGGTGTGCATTGTGGCAAAAACATGCTCGATACAAAGAAACATGCATCGCATTAGCATATGAACAGCAAGGATTTTTTGAACAAGCATTAGGTGCTTGGGAATTAGCTCTTGGAAAAGGGCGCCATGATTACACTAATACTCCTGCGCCTATTAGTATGATTCAGGAAGAAAGGCTTTGGGAGAAGCAGTGGATAAGGTAATGAAAGTTGTCTAGAGGAATGTATTACATATTTGTAACTCATGCTGTGATATATTGTTTTATATTTTAATATTTTCTATAAAAGCTGTTGTTAGTGATGAAACTGAAATAATAAAATTTTGAAAATATTTCACATGTTTGATGTATGCAAAATAAATTTTGAAAATAAAGGTAAATATTGATATTTTTACATTTGTATTAACAACTGCAATTATTGACTTAACATCAAAACTTAACTAAATAGCAGGATCACATACTATGTATATGCCCAGGCCATACTGGCACCGATTCTGACTCGTTTCCCTTGGTGATGCCATATTGTTGCTGATTATTTTCCGCGCTGTTATTAATAGGTATTCATATTTCCATCAAATTCAAAACCAAAAGATAAGTTGGAATGATATATCACATTTTCCCACAAGCTCCAAGATATTTTTATCTGAAGTATATATTTTGTTACCTTACGTAGAACATTAGCTAATAAGAAAGATATACTATCAACATGATTTTCCTGTAGATTTCCCTGTGTTGTTAATTATTCTGAAGTAGGAAAGGATAAATTGAATTGAAAAATATCAGTGTAAAAGTAAGTAGTGGATTGAAAAAAAATAATGTACCAAATCCTTGAGGATATTATGATTATATAAGTATAATTTGTATTGCATGTTTGCATTATATTAACTTGCTAATTGTGTTTTTTTATTAGGTGTACAAAAGAACTTAATCAGTGGGATCATTTGTTAGATTATGCCAAGACAAAAGGTCATATTAATCCTTTCCTAATACTCGAGAGTGCTTGGAGAGTTCCAGATTGGAAGTTAATGAAAGAAGCAATTTCACATGTTGAGACATGCTGCCCTAAGGACATAAGCTGGAAGGTAATACAATTAAAAATTCCATTTTAATAGAAATAATAAGTTATTTTATATATTTTTTTCCAGTGAATATGGCAAAATAAGTCAAATGTTACATCGAATTTCTCTACTTTCCAGTACACAACTTTAAAATTTTAAACAATTTTGTAAACTTTTTGCTAAGTTATATAAAATCAATTGTTGAAATTTCATTAAAATACCTAACTTTTTACCAACAACAAGCCTAGTCTGTAGCTCTTATCAGTAAAAAGAGATATTAGAGTTGACTATATGGATACTTATGTAGAATCTGGCCAGAAAAAACTTATCGATTATGTTTATAACTTGACCCACAGATAACACCTACCCTATTTTTATGTATATCAAAATTGAAATACATTATTAAATACCTTTGAATAACTTTTCAAACTAAAACTAGTAATAAATAATTAAAATAGAAGCATATCTTATTTTATAGTAAGCTGAAAAAGAAGATATGGAATAATAATGAATAATAACTAAACACTTGTATTAATTTTATAAATTTTTATTCCATTGCAAAGAATGAAGAAGCTAGATTAATGTTGCTGTGTTGAATACAGAAAACAGGATTATATTCTTTATGAATCACCTCCACTGGAATTTACATAATTATGAGTCCATAAATTGATGATAATAATTACTATAATTGAATCAAAGTGAACTAATAACATTAATAACTTAATAAAATTAAGTGAATGAACAAAAGTAGCAAAATTAAGAGCACTAAAGAAACAAAAACGACAACTCCAAATAAGTAAGCACATCACAATGGATAAGAAAAAAAGATGATAACAGGAAATAATGTGAGTAAGGGAGTTGATAAGTTTCAATCCAGCCAGATTCTATTTAAGTACGATTAATTGTTCACCAACTGATTATTACAGACAATGCAAATAATAATAACTATACTTCAAGTGACTACTTGACCCACACACTTCAATATACAATATGAAGGAAACCTGTGAATATGAATATGAAGGAGGAAGCCTCTTGCTTCTTTTCAGCCACTCTTCCCATTTTGGAGGAAATTCAACTTTACCTTCCACTACTTACTCATTAGGATGACTGATATATTACAGTTGACTTTCAATGAGCACATGAATTTCATAAAAAAATAACATTTATGTCTGATGTTTCACATTCTCTTGAAATTTGAGTTATTGAGATTTTATTTTATGTATTTATTATTCACAAAATTTATTAACTTTTGGAATTGCTAGGTACATTTATATCATGGATTTTTGACGATTTGTCATCCTGAGGAACAGCACCTTCCAATCGTGGAAAGATACGTGGAACTAGCAAGTTCGCTTTGCATGAGAGAGTGGAAGAAACTTCCCCACATCGTATCTCATATTCACCTTCCTTATCTCCAAGCTGCACAGCAGGTAAGATAACATTTGTCTCAAGAGTAGGTAGTTAGTTTGCTTGCTGATACCTTTTAAATATTATTATTTCAAATAATGATTCTCACCTTATAGCACCAAGATTATACATACCATAAATAAAGTTATACAGGTCTCCCGCGTGACATGTGCGGTACACCATCCACCATCTTACGCAGGAGACCTGGGTTCGACTCTTTTTTTTTTTTTTATATGGCACCATGAACACTGAGTCTCAGAGTCCTCCGTCTTGGTCAAAGATTGGGGGTCACCCGATGCTAATCCATAGTTTATTTTTAACATTGGCATTGACTATTTTGTGTTTTTATTCTTTACTAATATAAATTTAAGAAAAGCTTCTGTTATCAGAAATAATCAATTTCAGTTCTAATCAGAATAATTAACGTTAATATGGTTAGGGGAAATCGAAAAAATAATAACTCAGGATGTAAGTAATATTTTTTAATTTTAACTATTATGTTCATTATTCTTAGGAGGAAAGGATAAATTGAATTTAAAGTTGTTAATCAACCAATTAGCCTCCTCCCAATTTGCTCCTAATTAATTTAAAAAATTAATAAACAAAAGATAAGTTAAAATTCTAACGTAATACCTGACCATCAATTCAGCTTTTATACTTACAATTCAAATACACATCAATTACATGGAGTTACTTACTACATTCCAGGTGTTCTTGAAAAAACAGTATATATGACTGGAGTATTTTTGGTTGTTACTCGAGTTTTCGAGAAAGTCTGGCACCAGGGTCTTCTCTCATTTTACCGTTCACTGTTTATCTTATACTTTAATCTTTTCTCTTTGATAGATTTTTCTCTGTCCGACAGGGCTCGGAAATTTTTTCAATTCATCCAATTTTGGTATAGTACAAGGATCAATACTACCATTCTTACTCTGTATCCTATACACTCACTTCATAGCTTTTAACTATGAGACCTTTACTGCAACTTACACTGATGACAGAGCAATTATAACTAAACATCAGGATGCAATACAGGCTTTATTAACTTCACAAAATCATTTAAACAAATTACCCGACTGATTCCAACTACAGAAAATAAGACTTAATCATGAGTAATCAAAACTTCGCATTTACGCTTAACATATCTGCTCCCCTTTTATATTGGTAACAAATAAATTCTACAGATAGACACTGTACACTATTTGGGACTCATTTTCGACGGATGACATGGGGCACACATGCTAAAATAAAAAATAAAAAAGCTTCTCTATTTAGTATGTTTTTTATCTTCTAAATTGTGAAACAGAAACAAAATACATTCATATATTTACCTAAGCTCAAATACTCCCCACAGATGTTTGGCATAGCTAAAAAGACTCACCTACAAAAATTTCAAACATTTCGATCGAAATGATTACAACTGTTTACATGACTAAAAAACTGTACATATTGACCTCCATCTACCAGCAGGTTACGTGCATTTAAAGACACAACAAAAGATTTTATATTAATTTGAATGAACATCCAAACAGTTTAATTAGGATTATGGCAGGCACATGCCAGGATATGAGAAGACAAAAAAGGCAGTGGATGATAGATCTCCTCTCTTAGACAACCATGGTAATTGAAACAAGCCAGGAAGTGGGTGCTGTTGTGTTCTTTCCACCCTCATGCTTATTTCCTCTTTTGGCCATCTCATTTGCTGAAGTTTACCACCTTACTGAAAGGTGTGAATTTATAATAAAAGTAAAAAAAAAAAAAGTGTCAAATGTCTTTTTGAATTGGATTGAATAAATGTCTAGAAGTTGATGGATGAATTTTTTTTTCCGCAGCTTAATGCACCGCGACCACACTAGGCCTATTGTGCGCCTATCTATGCCCGTGTTTTAGATCACAATCTTTAAAACATCCGTGAATTTTAGTAAGCTTGTTGGATTTATTAGATCATTGGAAATTGGATTGGTTATATTATCCTGTCCAAAAATTCCAAATCTTAGCCGTGAAAATCGGTCACACCAACAGATTATATGATAGGCTGTTTCGTTCTCTTTGCCACAGTATCTACATATTGGTGTTTCTACCAACTTAAGTTTAT
This sequence comes from Aelia acuminata, assembly GCA_911387785.2. Taxonomy (NCBI): domain Eukaryota; kingdom Metazoa; phylum Arthropoda; class Insecta; order Hemiptera; family Pentatomidae; genus Aelia; species Aelia acuminata. The sequence continues at coordinate 38,305,482 of OU426983.1, forward strand.
ACATGTGTTTATTCAGTTTACAGTGTCCGGTGTACTGTACTGTACTGTATTTCTTTCGTTGGTGTCAAGTGAAAACCTTTTATTTTTGGTTGTTTATTGTCAATTTTTTCCCTCATGGTGAAGAGACAAATGTGTATTTTTTGTGGATTAATGTTTAATCCATTCTCTTTGCACCAATCCTCAAGAATTTTTGTAGCGTTTTGTAATAGGTCAGACAATACACTTTGATGTTTGCATTGAATTAGGATTGCAATATTGTCAGAGTATCCCTATGCATAAAAGCCTGCGTTATTTAATCTTTCCAGCAGTGAGTCCATCACTAGTCACCACAGTAGGGGTGAGATCACACCTCCCTGTGGACATCCTCCTCTCGGTTTAATCCAGAGTTTGGTGTGTCCCATTTCTGATTTCTGATTAGAATTCTTCCCTCCAGCATCTTTTCGATCCATCTGGAGGAGATACTGTCTACATTTTTGCTCCTTAGTGCGTTAAGAATACATGAGAAATGTGAATAGAATACATGAGAAAATGGCAGTCCCGGCTTTTCAGGTATGTGATTGGCTTAACCACAACCTCTGGAGCTCAGTCTTGACTTAATAGGCAACCCTTGTTGGAAGGCCTTAATATAAAAAAATTATGTATTAAATATTAAAAGAAAGCTTTATTTTTAGCATTGTGCTCAACTCACAGGGGTCACAAAACATGAGATACCTAAAAAGCTACAAAAACGAAATCACTTATTTATTACTTTGATTTATATTAAAGATATTAGCCAGTTAGGCTTAAAACAAAACTCTTGTGCTCTCTTTGAACTTGCAAAAATTTTCTACAGCTTAGTTTGTCAGAACTTTTTTAATTCCTACTCATAAACAATGAAATTGGCATTTTATAGTTGATTAGCAGCGTGTTAATTATGTAAAGATATTTCTACATTAGATGAAAAAAAGCTTTTGGTATTTCAAATTCTACTTGAAATTAAATTTTAATAAAAACTTATTTTTATTTATGACTGTGTGGCAAAGCTAACATGATACTCCATGGCATCTGATTTTAAAATTTTTATTCAGTTGTGAAAATTTCATTTAGTTACCATGGAAACAAAGAATTCCTGTTAAATAGGTATGTTCCAACAAGCACGTTGGAAATCTTTTGCATGCACATTACTCCTTTACTTATCAACAATGGGCTGATAGCAAAGGCAGTACACAGTATGCTCATGCAAAAGAGTTGTCAACGTGTCTTTAATGATGGAAGGGAAGGGTAGAAATTATGAATTTTCTGTACATATGAACTTTATAAATATTTTATGACTTCAGAAACTTAATACAATTTTTCCTGAAGTTCCCAGCTTTCCAACGGTATATTATGCATATACATTACTACTCATATTACCTGACATTGAAATTTTTGTTTTGGAAAAATCATATTTTTTTCCCTCTTTTATTTCATTATGATATCCTTTCGTATTGTATATTTAACCATTTCTTGTTACTAAGGATAATAAAAGACAGTTATTTACTCCAAATAAACAGAAATAAAGGTAATTTATAGGAAGATTTTTCCTTTAGCCCTTTAAACCCTATCTAAACCATTCTATGGTGATAAAACCTACTTCATATTTTAATATGATTAATAATTCATTATGATTAAATATAATAACTTTATTAAAAATCGTTAGAGAAATTTTGAATAGAAAAAAAGACGCTGGAATAAAGTACCCATTCTGTTTACTCAATTTTAATGAAATTTCAACCTTGATGAAAGATATTTTTATTTTATTTTTCTTATAGTCAATATAAACTAGGCTCTTTCGATATAAACTTGTTTTCCTCCACTGCGTTGAATATACTTCCTTGATAATAATATATTGAATATTCAAATAAAATTATTCCCTCACATCGATCATAATTGAAATTGCAGTAGGCATCTATTGATTTTTGCGATTCTTATACATTTAAATTAATTTTATAATTCAACACTGTTATTTATTTAACACACACAAAAAAACAACAATCGATTGCTATATAATATCTGAGACATCCACTAAAAGAAAAACAAATTCTTATATAAACAATTATTGAAACTACATAAAATAATCCAAGGGAACATTTTGCCTAGTTTCACCAGAAAATCTTTTACTTAAATAGATAGTGTAATGTCCATACACCCCCTTACACTGTCATAAAAAGATCTTTGTTTTTAGAATTTTGTTTTTGTTTATATAAATATTTTCTTATCTTTGCGGTAATTTCTGAAAACTTTTAAGTTTGGACATTAAGTATCTTGTGAAACCACATTTTTCTATGCAATAATTCATCCACCCTTTCAATTGATATTACCCATATAATTAAGTAAAAATTAAATTATATACTACCCCTAAACTCAGAAAATCATCAATTAAGTTCTGGAACAGCTATTCCACATTTCCTGCTTTGTTTTGACACAAAAAATTGTTAATTTCCAAAAGTTCTATTATTTGTTTACCAGGGGCGAGTTGTTAGCCCAACATCTTATTATACACAATCTCTGGATCCTCACATCTCTTTCCATCTTATGTCTACTCACCCAGTGCATCAATGTGCCTCCAGTATGCCTACTCTAAAGATAATAGTCCTTTCTGAACTTAGAAAGGAGGTTTCTTGAGTCAACAAATCCTTCAGTCTCATTGAGGTATTTACATTGTTAATTCATTATCAAGTGTGAGTTTGTTATGGCAAACAGCATAGGTTCCATGTTTTCACGACTATCCATTTACATTTTCTCAAAAAGTTACTAATGAAGTCAAGCAGATAGTGTTAAAAAGAGACTTTAAAGTTAAAAATCAGAGGTGGGAACAATTTTATTTGGCCTGATAGCTGAATGGGCTAAAAAGGAAAAGCCCAGAGCTTGGGGAAATTTAATAATACTCAACATTAATCCACTACCCTCTCCCCTGGACCGATAAACCCCGTAAAACCCGAAAGGCAAGGAAGGGCGGGACAAAAAATTATGGAATAATAAAATTGGATTTAAATCCATTAAAAATAAGAAAAATCATATTCTTTTCAATTTACTAGTGCTTTATTTTACGATGGGTTTTAATATTCTAAACTTCAATTATTTTATATATATCTTATTTATATTTACATAAAAATAACATTTGTTTATTTTAATGGATAGTTGATTTTCATTATTCCTGGTCCTGATTAACCCTCCGATTATCACGAGAATATTTCTGAGTAATAACTGGGCCTTCTAACAATGCTTTGAAAAAAGAAAGACACATCGACAGCATCTGTGATTTAATTATGTATTAATTTTTTACTTCCTTTTTTTTATTTGAAGCCATATTATTAAAGAAAAATGGCATTTTTCAGTCTAATTCCTCATATTCTTAGCCTAGACGAAGTCATATGTCTTTAGCCCACCAATGGGTTATCTTTCATAATTTTAATTATTTGATTAAGATTCCCATGGCTTGGCTTACGTTTGAAATTTAATCAGCAGGTTGTAAGGATGACTTGGGTCAGTTTATTTTAGTTTATAATTTTTAAGGGAATTTAATATTTTTTTTATAGAACCGATAAGCATTTGCTGTTAGAAAATTAACATCCACTTTAACATTTTGCTTATTTTTTATTTAAATGAATTATAAAGTATAAGGGTGCTTAGAGGCAGAGGCTATCGCTTTCCCTCTTTAAAAACCAAGTTTTCGATAGTACTATTGATATTTTTACATCACTAATACATAAGCGATAGATAACTATCACTCCCCATAGCCAAATATCTCAAATGTCACTATCTCTATTGCTTACTGAAAATTAGTATTAAATTGTAACAATGCACCACTACATCATCATACATGGTGCATTGTTACAATTCACCACTACAGTATCATATGTTCTTATCATAGGTAAGATTTTTTCAAATAACTACTGAAAATCTTCTTTACTCATCCAAGAGAAATTTCTAAATAAAGCTCATCATAGGCGACCAACTTGTACAAATTATACTGAATTTCTAGGCCATCGACATATACCTCTCTTCTCCAATATCTTGGGATTTTTCTTTTCCTTTCATGATTCAAAGTGATTACCAAAAAAGCTGCTGCCGACTGTTTATGACACGATACTAAACTGAAATTGCCTGCATCAAATCACATGAGGTACACTCATGTATGTCTAAAAGGTGGAATTCCACTGAGGCAACACTGAACATGTAGCATGAAACTTGTTTCCCACTGTTGCCTGTTGTAGGCGTGCGACAATTTGGCAAAATATTCAATTTATAGCTTTGTCGTTCATGAGTGTAGCATGCGTCTTTAAGAGATTCAATGCAGGAAACTTCAGTTGAATCTTAAAAGGAAAAAAAAAAACGCCATGGTATCAGAGCAGAGTTGATGGCCAAGAAATTCAGTAAAAGGTGGTCGCTGACAATGATTTTGTCAGGGCACGGTCTCATGGCATGAGATTATGACTTTGATGTATTAATGTTTCTATTGCCTGTCTACTATACAGGGTGTTTCGGAATTGCACGGCACTATTTTAGGTACGTGTTCTCTAACACAAAATAAACAAAAAAGTTCATATTAACATGTATCTCAAACTCATTTATTAAACAGATATCAAAGGTTAAAGATTTATTATTACTATTTATTTATTATTATTACAACATTTAGATTAAATGTTCAAAGGCGCCTCCGTTTTGTTGAATGCAACATTCAGCACGACGAATCCATGCTTCTCTGGCTCTTCGTATAACATCAGGATGGTGGTTGATAGTTACTGCGGCTTCCACGATCCGATTTCTTAGCTCTTCTTGCGTGTCAACTGCCGCAGAATAAACCATAGACTTCATCCAGCCCCACACAAAATAATCTAATGGCGTTAAATCCGGAGATCGTGGTGGCCATTTAACAGGTCCGTTTCGACCAACCCATCGGTCTCCATAAGTTGCATTTAAATAATCAGTGACACTATGAGAAAAGTGAGCTGGAGCACCGTCATGCATAAACCACAGCCTTTGCCTAATGCCTAGCGGAATATCTTCTAGAATATCATGCAGATTATTTTGCAAAAAATGCAAGTAAGATATACCTGACAGCCTAGGTGGCAAAAAGAAGGGGCCGATGATTTTGTCGCTTAGAAGACCACACCAGACATTTAAAGAGAATGTATGTTGGTAATGTCCAACAGCAGTCGTATGAGGGTTTTCTTCGGCCCAAGTATGGGTATTTCGAAAATTAAGATTCAAAATGCAATTCAATCAGTAACCAAAATGCAGTTCAGGAAGTTAGGATCTCGTGTGCATTATCGAATTAACCACTGGGAGAAATTTCTGCGCTTGTTATAATCTTGTGGTAACAAATCTTGCCTACTTGATACGTGAAATGGATATAATTGTTGTTCGCGTAAAGTTCGCCATACGCTGGTAGAGGAAACATCGAAACGACGTGACAATCTTCTGGTACTAGTAGTAGGAGATAACTGAACAGCATCGAGTATTTCTTCTTCTACGTTTGCAGTTCGTCGAAATCGTTGTCGACCGGCGTTCACTCGTATAGGTTTTAGCGTACCATTATCCCTAAGACGTCTTTCAATGGCCTCAAACGTTTTACGATTTGGTATTCTTCGGTTAGGAAATTTTTCACGATATCTTCGAACAGCAGCAGCACCGTTTGTATGTACCTCGCCATAAGTTAAAAGCATGTCTGTTTGTTCATCAAAAGTGAATAAATTTGTGGTATCTCCCATGATAATCATAAATTGAACTGTGTCACAAGATTCACTCACACTAAAACACACAGAACTAGACAAATAGATGAGCAAATACTGTCATTGCTTATCGTTCATTTGTTTATCAGGTGATTAAAACCTTTTATTTAGTATTAAACACGTTAAACGTTGTACAGTCAGTCTTAATGCAGTAAATAAATAATAAATCTTTAACCTTTGATATCTGTTTAATAAATGAGTTTGAGATATATGTTAATATGAACTTTTTTGTTTATTTTGTGTTAGAGAACACGTACCTAAAATAGTGCCGTGCAATTCCGAAACACCCTGTATATATGTGCTGTCTATGTTATAGGTACTTGTAACATTTTTCTAATATTTTATATGAGCAAATTTTGTCGACGGCAGACATATCTTATCCAAATAATATTCTCTGAGAATAGGTTCGGTACATATAACTCCACACCTACCTCAGAAACAGTTATTAAATTATTGTACGCAGATTTAGATTCCACATTAAGCCTTTATAATAAAAAGTTTGTTGAAAAATCTATATTTTGGATCTTAAGGTAGAAGCTAACTATTGGTGATGGAAATTGGAAAGACCAAAAATAGGGGGGTAGGTACATGTGGCAAGGAGACATATTTTTGTCTCTATGTGCTCCTTCTATAGAAAGACTGTTTGTAGCATGCGTCAATGTCTCATGCTATGTATTGTCTCAGTGTAATTCCTCCTTTGCATTAGTTTAAACACAAGCCTCCCCCAAGGCCTTCTATAAAACATGATGCCTATTCTCATTGCAGAATCAGAGGGTCGATGCCATGATTGATTTGGCATGATAACTCTATTTAGGCCAGCATATCTTGATTATTTAAAAAGCAAATTCCATTCCTTATCTTTGTTTTCGTAGCATTAAGGTATTTTTAAGACTTTTTTGGAGAAACCAATAATAAATAGATAGAGGTGTTTTAAACTCCTTAAAATACATGAGGCATTCTAAATCCTAAATTCATCTCAACAATTTTATTATAGCAATTTCATTTTAATTAAAGTATATTGTTAATTTAACTACAAAAATTAAATATAAAAGCTTTTTTTTTTTTTTAGTTGTGCTGATTCCAGCCTAATACATCCATTAGTTAATTGAATTCTTGATTTTTTTAATTATAAAAATTCTTCCTCACGACCAAATGAATTGTTTCATTTTCTCTAAATTTACTTGAATATTCTTTGATTGCTCTTCTAAGAAGACGTGCTTATAAAAAAAGAAAAATCTGAGCTGTATGACACTACATTAATATTGCGCCATATACCTAACACGAGAAAACTTTTAACCCGGAATATCGGTCAATATGAAATACTGAAATGGTCCCGACTAATTAATATTTACATACATTCTACCGTTAACACAAAACCAAGATCGGCAACTCGTAATAAACGAAGTACGAAAACTCACCATGTCAGCTAGAAACAAGATTAATTTGAAATGAAAGCCAATCAAAAATAAAAATATCATTTAACTTTTTTTATACATAAACTTTATTACATTGATACATATAATATACAGTGAGAGAGATATAATGTCTAAATATTAAATATTAATTAAATATTTAAATACTTTTGAAATTATTATAAATACCGATTAAGTTTTTTAAAATAATGAGTTTTGCAGGATAATTTTTAATTCATGGTATTACAATTTTTCCATATAAGTATTATAATCGAGAATAAATGACGCTGAATTCGTTTCCGGCTTTGGTTCCTTGGAGTGTAATTTTAGTTGGCAAAAGAAGAGCCCGTTCGGAGCTTTAATGATTAAGGGAACCTAATACTTTGATGGCAGCCCGGATAGCTCAGTCGGTAGAGCATCAGACTTTTAAGGGGTGGCGGAATGGCCGAGTGGGCAAACGCGTCAGAAAATACGCGTTGCCCATGGCAACATCTGTTTGGAAACTTGAAGATAGCAAGTTCAAAACCCGGAGGCAGGGGAAAATTTAATTAATCTCGGCATCAATCCCCCACCCTCTCCCCTGGGCCGGGAAACCCCGTATAGCCTACAAGGCGAGGAAGAGGAGGAACCAAAAAAAAAGCAGGAGCTAATAAGTTATTATTACATATTCAATTCAATAACATCCCCGTTCAGAATTGTGTGGATGCGGCTAAATGGTCTGATAGTTCTTCATAGCTTAGTGCCTACCTAATCCCAACGTGCTAATCCTACTTCAAACTTTTTTTTTTTTTTTTTTATTTACAAACCGAAATGGTTTTTTAATTAATATAATTAAACTGGTTATAAGCGTTAGCAGAAAATAACCGGATCTTTCGTTTCAACTATCGGTTATGGTTGTAACCGGCCAGTTAATGATATCCCTTCGTGATCCCCTTTGGTATTAGATACCTCCAAAGAGGAAAGATTTATAAAGACTAAGAATTTAGACAAAGCATTGCTCCCATTTCAGTGGTTTGGAGAAAATACAATAATTTATATATTTTTAATCAAGGAATTTTAATGCTTCTATTTTTCTCCTTATTGGTTTACATATGCATATAGTTTAAAGTAGTTGAAAATAAATCCTACGACCTTGGGCTTTAAGGTCATGACGGTAATAACATTTTCTTCTTTTTATTAACATTGAAATAAAGTTGATCTTGGAATACTAAAGAATTTATTTCTGAACTCGTGGTTAAAACTGACTGTGAATCGCTTTTTGATTTAATTACGTAATCATTAGACTTGTCTTCAAATTAATAAGACCTAAGCATTGGTTCATGTTTGCCGCATCCTGGTTATGTTATTCCCTGTACCAAAGAGATATTCTAACCTCTTATCTCAGTTGATCTAGTCATTCCTTATCTGTCCTTATGCGGTCCTGTTTGATTTCAACTTTTCATAATGGCACTTTGTTTAAGTTACTTCAGAGTTGCCAAAAAGTTTTATTGCAGCGTGAAATTTTTGATGGGATTGGTTCCTTTGGTTATCATAGCCAATACGTTTATTTATGTTTTGCTGTTTTCAAAGCCAAGGGCAAAAGTTATTACTTTAGAAGAAATTCCAGATTACTTAGTGCCTGTTCCTTCACGCACTAAATTTAATTCTTCGAAAGCATCTATTTGTTCTGTTATGTTAAGGGCTACTCCTTCTATTTTGCCATCTCCAGAACAGTATGTTTCAGATACAGTGCTAGAAAAAATAAGGGAAGAAACCAAAGTTGGAGAAGGTGGTGTTTGGAAACCAAAAGAATGTGTTTCTCTTTACAAAGTGGCCATTGTAATCCCTTATAGAACCAGACTCACTAACTTAAAAGACTTTTTAGCATACATGCATCCTTTTCTCCAGAGGCAAATGCTTGAATACAGAATAATTGTTGTTGAACAAACTTCAAAACGACCTTTTAATCGAGCGAAACTATTTAACATTGGCTTTAAAGAAGCTGAGAAGATTGAAGATTATCACTGTTACATATTTCATGATGTTGATCTTATACCTCAAAATCCTAACAACATTTATGCTTGTACCGCTTTGGTCAGGCATATGTCAGCAAATATTGATGTCTTCGATTATAAAGTTCCATATGATCAAATTATTGGAGGAGCAGTTGCAATACTTAAGAAGAGATTCACAGAAGTAAATGGTTTTTCAAATACGTTTTTTGGATGGGGCGGGGAAGATGATGACTTTTATAATAGAGTTACTAGAAACGGATCTAAAATATGTAGATTTGCTCCTGAAGTTTCCCAATATATAATGCTCTCTCACAAGAAACAAAAGCCAAGTGCTGATCGATACTACTTCCTTTTATCAGGAAAAGAGAGATTTGATACTGATGGCTTAAACTCTTTAAAGTATACTGTACTTGTTAAGGAAATGCTTCCTTTGTATACTAGAATTCTTGTGGATATTTAGGTATGTTGAAAAATAAAGAAATGGTAATAAAACTTTAAATATTTTCTTAATAATAAAAGAATAATGCTCACATTTTGTATTGTTCGTTCATCAAAGCAGCTAAATTTTAAAACTGTGAGATCGGTTTTGTAACTTATTTTTTATAAGTTATAAGATGGTTTTGAAGTTGAGAAACAAGAGTGAATGTCTTGTATTCCTATTTTATATATCAATTATATATAAGCAATTAATTGATTATTAAAAGTTAAAAATTTTAAATTCATAATTATTTTATTATTAATTTGAATTGAAATTGTCGTCATTAATTACATTAACTCTGAAGTATTATTAAACAGATATTGTCTATGAATCATTGCTGTATGGTTACAATGATCATTTTCCAGATTGGATTTAAATTCACTCTAGTTCATTCTTTATCAATAGTGAATTATGATCGTAACCTCAGCTTTTAATATTCAGTATAAATAATTATTATATATTTATGTGTATTCCTTGATGTATATAGTCTACATTATTTTGGACTTGTGCCTATGTTAAGGTGTGAAATGTAAGGTGTGATTTGTCAAAGTTTTAGGTATCAATCTAGACATATCATATGATTATTGTTATGATTTAAAAGTCATATTACCACCAATTTAATGTCGACTGGTTAGTTTTTATATTTGATTGGTAATTAATAAGTGGCAAATTATAGGAGATACTGAAAATGTCTTTTTCATGGTTCTTATTTAGATATCGATATCTGTCATTAATGTTGTTAATTTCAAAGAACCCTATTTTAGGAATTATTTTTCATTTGAATTTTTTTTGGATAGCTGATCCTGATATTTTCAAAATTTTATTTCAGTTTTCCTCATTATTTTTTTTTTCTATTATAAGGATCATGTATTTGAAGGAAGTAAAATTATATATGAAGTTAGTTTCCATTTTCACTCTGTCAAGAATAATACAGAACATGAGTAGTCCTTACTAGATTTTTTCCTTCATTAATAATACTGAACACTATATATTGCTAAAAAAAGTTACGATGCTACCTCGTGATTATTTTTCTTTCTTGTTTGATAAAAATTGGTAATAATCAATCTTTAAAAGAATCGTATATACTCAATACGTTCATATCTCCTCTAATGTCTTGGGTTCATGTAAATTTTTATGACAATATTTTCTGTTCAAATCTTTTGTTAAGGAACCTGCCTCTTGTATCTAATTCACAAATTTTTTTACTTCCATATTGATGATTAATGATAAATACTGTACTTATTTTATTTGTTCTCAAAGATTATTAGTCTTATTAATGTTATCCGGACAGCCACGAGATGAATGTGTCGTGAGGAGGTTCTTAAACTAGGGTTTACTTAGTCCTTACTAGATTGTTTGTGAAGCAATAAGGCCTTCACTCAAAAAGCTTGACTAGATAATTTTTCATTAACTGACTGTGTACAAGAAATGAATTGCCACTTATTTTATGTCCAACAATTGGTATGAATGTTTTTATAAAAATATCTAAAGTAACCATTAATTTACTTATATATTTCTATGTATGAACTATTATTTATATCAATCTTACTGATATATATAATTACCCTTTTATTTTTATTGTAAAAGGGTAGGCTTTATTGTTAAAGAAGTAGGAGTAGAGTATTATTTATTGTAATATAAAGGATCTGTTGATCATTTTTCAAAATAATATGACTGATCTCATTGTTTAATTTTATTTTGATGATTGCAATTACTTATTGATTTTTATTCTAATTGATAGTTTAATTTATTACTTTAACCATGTTGTAAATAAAGTTTGTATGTTTTAGTACATAACTTAGTGAAGGTACTTTTATCAGATTTTTCATGGTCATATTGATTATTTCGGAATGAAAGACAAAAAAAAAAAGTTTATATTGACATATCTCGGCCGAAAAAAATGGCACACCTTGACTTTTTGCAATTATGTTTTAGTTTAACCAAAAAAACTACCCTATCTTTACTCCCGTAAAGTACATATTAATGCTTCCAAAAGAGACTAGGAAAATGAAGGGGAAAATTGTTTGAAAAGACTTGCAAATTTAATTTAAAAAAAAATTAAATTGTTCTTCCTTACATTGTTTAACTTTAATTAAGCAAAAAAGCGCCTTCAATATTGGGTTTTCCCTTCCCTGACTCTGATAACTGCTACAATGCTCATTATGGATTGAGGACAGGTATCCATTCTTAGGACATAGCCTTCTGTTCTTCCATTAACACAGTCCTAAAGGGTTTGACCTCCACCAGACACACCTTGCTATGTGTGGACGCGTATTATGGTGCATATTCTAAAATTCTTTATATTTCCTCTGGAACCTCCATGATGTATAAAATTACATTCAGGAATGGTCTCTAAAACATTTGGTTGGCTGTACACGCTGTGATGGGTCACTAGATCATAACAATCCTACCTTTGAAACTCACCGTTTTAGCCATGTTGCACTGATGGCTCCTATTTTTTTCCTCAACCTTTCTCAGCCATCTTGAGTATAGAGGTTAAACTAGGACTCAGCACTGAACATAATGGAGGTCCAGGCAGGCTTAGTCCAGTCAGTGTTTTCTTGCCTGAATTGAAGATGACCAGTTCTGTAAGCTACTGTTAGCTGAGGATCTGTTTTTGGGACGTTGGAGTGTGAAGTAACTTTTTTGATGACTTTATCTTATATTTTTCTTTTCTTGGTATAATCAAGGTGTGCTCGTTTTATGGTCACAAGTATATATCACCAATTGGTTAATTCAATTTCATATGCTCATTTAAGTATGTAATGGATTCATATAATTTTTGTTTTGTATAACTATTTGAAACTTTTTATTGTCATTAGTTTAACACATTTAAGATATCTGTTGATATTGATTAATCTTCCTTAAAAATATTTTCTGGGTTGGACTGATATTACTTAAATTTTTATAATTTAGTCATTTTACAAACTATTGTTGCATTTATTATTGTGAATTAGAAGCTTGTGCCATTTATTTTAAATTTACCTTAAAGAAGCTTTCCAATATTTCTGTAGTAGGGGGTATAGAAAAAATGTTCAAGCTTTTAGGAATTTTGCTCTTGTTAAGTTCTGAGAACAGAATATATTCGCGCAGTATTTTAACTACCCATGACAGTAGATTATTGTGTTTAAATATTTTTTCTCAATGTTATTTTACTCAGGTTAGATCTATTAATTAATTTTGTCGTGTTTCTAGATTGAATGAAGGTGTTATAATCTCATACTTTAAAACAACAAAATTTTTAATATTATTTCTTATATTACTTTTTATTTTCCTTTAACAAATTTAAATTCTTATATTTTTAAGAAAAGTTTCCTAGTGCTAAAAATACGGTGAAAGATATGTTAATGTTAAATGTGTCCTGATGTTTCGACCTGCTTTAGAGCCAAATCTTATCATGAAAATATAGGTGATATTTAATATGGATCTTAGTCAATTTTTATGAGTATTTATTAAGGCTCTTTAAGGTTGCAACGATGATCCCAACATCCCCCAGTTGGATTAGTTCCTCTATTTTAGTTTGATTGACCAGTTATTTTATTCTACTGATGCCAGATATTTTTGTGAAGTAATATCTGCTCTTTGCCTTGAGGAAGTTCATTAAATTACTAATTGAGTAACTTGCTTGTGTCCCTATCTAGTTTATATTCGAAGAATTAGTTTTTTTATTGTGTATATTTTCTTGGGTAATAAAGCCTTAAGACCTACCCTTATATTATTTTATTTGCTTGATCAAATTTATTACTATTGCTGATCATACAGGCTGTGATATAAATACGATTTATTTGGATGTGTTGGTTAATTTTTAAGTTTGTATAATTATTCCTTTGTTGTATAAATATTTATTTTAAATGAGTCAGGTATTTCTAAGATTACCTTAATTATCTTTACAGGTTTTTGATTTATTTCTTTTACATGATAGGCTTGTATATAACAGTTTACTTTTTGAATTCAATGTAGTTCTTTTTTGGTTTATTAGGTTTATGGATTATTTGATTTACGCCTTTAACATCTTGAGTAGGAAGCAGGTCACCATTGGGTCACTAAGTAGTTACTCAAGCGGTGGCTCCATACTAAACATGTTAATTGGTATTAATTCTAAACATTATCTTCTTTAAATTTAAAATGCTCTAAGTAAAATTTTTAGAATTTATCTAGAAAACTGGTTGATTGCATCATTTGGCCAGATTTTTTCTTGAAGTGAAATGTATAACATTTCCCCATTAATATTATTTCGGATTTTCCAATATCCAATATTCAAAACAGGAATATTAAGGATAGTGGATAAATTAAATTCTTTTAATTCATTCATTTTGTCATAATTAGTTATTTTGATTTGATATTCGTTATCCTTTTGATTATTGATTTGATCTTTTTTCTATCCATAATATGATTTTATATGGATTCTGCAGTGACTTTATATGTATATACTGGTTTGATAATTTCCTGTATAATTTATTATAGTATTTTTATATAACAAAATTTATTAAACTCTATTTTGATGAATATTCTCCTTTCTTGCCTATTCGGACTAAATGTAAGACTGAAGTTCTAGATCAAAATTGATTGCTAAGTGTTGGAATATGAAACATCCATGAATGTTAATTGAGGAAAAATGTTAACTTCCAATTATTGAGATAAAAATGATATTAACTATTATAGCTTTTTATATCATATAGCTTTTATGGTTCAAATATTTTATTTAATATGTATATCCTAAATTTTCTCATTTATTTATATTGAATGGCTTTTCTGGAATTCGAGCTTTATAATTTTATTTTTTCACTGTAAGTAGTGCCTTCATGCAGTTTTTAGAATAACTATATTTGTGAAAATATTATGCTATTTTTATTTGCCTGTTTTAGTAAATTATATATGATAATTTCTGATTATTATTTTATTAATAAAAGGAATATTTTATTAATAAACACTTTTTACTTATAAATTGTTTGACAATTTTATTACCTTAACCACTGCTTTCATTATGTTAGTTGTAGGTTTAGTTTGTAAAGTTGTTTTATTTATTTGCGCCATTTATCTGTTGCCTTCTGCCTATGACTTGGCTATGCTTCTTAATTCGCTCTGTTCATTAACAAAACTATAGATATTCTATAAGGGGATATACCACGATCATGTCATTATTGGATTATTCCTACAATACATGAATTATTATTGCTAAACCTCAATCTGATATTTCCATTACTAAAAGTTAAGGATAGAGACCCTTAGCTAATAAAGCCTAGGATAGATTAAAAACTCATCTGCTTGACTTTGCTCAGGCTCATTACATAAATTGGAGTTGAAATTGAGTTTTGCCGAGCTTGATTAGTTTAGCCTCATATTCTTGAGTCAGGCTGCCCGGGACAGCTTGAAATTGATTGAAATAAATCTTGACCTTCCCACCCTGGTCAAAATATGTTGGTTATACCTGTAGACTGCCAACAAACGTCCAGATAGAAGTATAGAAATGAACGATTCATATAAAGAATTTTCAGATATTTGACCTTTCATATATTATGTGACACAAAACCTAATTCAAATCTAAAGCAAGGATTGACAGACTTAGATGTTACAGTGCCATTTAGTATTTAAAATTATTGCATTCTGTAATGCATATCCATTAGAAGGCTTGATGCTTAGTTCTTTGTCGCCAAGATTTCACAATTGAACAGCAACTGTTTATCGAATAAAAATGAATTTATTCTTCTAGCATTTGTATTCTGTTTGAAAACTTTATGTTTACATGCTTTGGGAATTGGAATGGCTGTTTGAGTGATACTAACCCTTTTTTACAAAACTTGAACACTTCAAATAATATGTTTCAATGTTTTATAAGTCATATATTTTTAGTTTTAAAAGCCCTCTCTTTAGAAAACATATTTATGCCTTCTAACTCCTTTTGAGCAGTTTTCATTATATTTTTTTATGGTGTTTCCTAACAATATTTGGTAAGTTCTTTACCTAGGAACAAAAAATGGCTGAAACTTTGGACTTTTGGTTAACCACATGAGAGAAATCAGAGTATTATATTAATTAAAAAGATTAACATACTCCAATTATAGCTATTTTGATGGACCAAAAATTAGACCACAAAAAAGTATTTTAGTACTTGATTAAGAAGAAGCTTTTATCAGCTCTTCTAAAAATTAATTTATTTTTAGTTCAGCCAGTCTTGTTCTGCACCAGTGAAAAATTGTTCATGATTTTATTATTTTTGTTTTCATAATAAATTAACTCAATATGTTTATCTAGTATCTATGTCTTAACATGTTTCAACACTTGATTTATTTTTCAGATTATGGAACTTCATGAGGCTTGCCAAATTCATCAAGGTTTGCTTCATGAGAGAGCAAATTCTCTTCATGATATGAAAGCCATTGTTAAGACTTGGAGAAATCGGTTACCCATCATAGCTGATGATCTAAGTCACTGGAGTGATGTATTCACTTGGAGACAACATCATTACCAATTCATTACATCACATTACGATTCACAGCATGATCAAGGAACAACACATAGCACTTTTGGTGTGCATGCTTCTGCGCAAGTGAGGATCTCTTATTTTTGATACTGCTGTATAATTATCATTATTTATAATTTGTATTAATTTTTCTGAACTCAATAATTGGGTTCTTTTAGTTTTTCTTAAAATTATTTCTAAAGGAATGACAGATGTGCTGTCATGTGTGACAAATGTGCTTTTATTTCTTTATATCTTTACGACGAGTTTTCATAGTTATTATTATTATTATTACTATTTTTTTTTTTTTTAGGCTATCATACATTTTGGAAAGATTGGTAGAAAACATAATTTAACTGGAGTCTGCTTAGATTCTCTATCGCGTATATACACTATACCTTTTGTACCGATAGTTGATTGTTTTCAAAAAATAAGACAGCAAGTTAAGTGCTACGTTCAAATGGCTCAGTTGACTGGAAATAAAGAACTTCAGGAAGGTTTAGAGGTAGTAGAATCGACGAATCTTAAATATTTTTCAAAAGAAATGACTTCGGAATTTTATGCTCTTAAAGGAATGCTTTTAGCACAGATTGGTAAGAAAATAATTTATAAAAACTGAAACTGTTATTTCTTCAACTTTTTTAAGTTAATATATTTTTTAGGTCGTCATGATGATGCCAATAAGGCTTTTTCTGCTGCTGTTCAATTCCATGATACACTCGTTAAGGCTTGGGCTCTATGGGGAGATTTTATCGAGTCTCAGTTTACTAAATCCAGCTCTCCAGATATCAATGCTGGAATAAATGCTATAACATGTTTTTTGCATGCCTGTCGTCATCAAAATGAGTCAAAATCTAGGAAGTATCTTGCTAAGGTAAATATATTTTAATCTTTGATCTTAGCATTCTTATATCTGATATGGTTTTATATGTTTATAAGAATTAAAAATAAAATAAAAAGATGTTTTTGTAAGATTAATATGTAACTGAATAAACGTAAGTATTGAAGATATTGACTAGAAACTTTTTAGTAGTCCTTAGTTTTTACCTTTTTGATATTTAACTCGATCCGTTATTTTATTTTTAGGTATTGTGGCTACTAACTTATGATGATTCAAAATATTCACTAACTGAAGCAGTAGAAAAATATGTAGTAGGTGTTCCGCCAGTTCAGTGGCTTCCATGGATTCCTCAGTTGCTTACTGGATTGATGAGGAGTGAAGGAAAATATCTGTTGAATCTTTTAAGTCAGGTATCAGTAAAAGTCATTTTAATACTAGATATTCAATTCATATAGAATTTAAAATTTTTAAGCAAGTTTCAATATTTTTTTAAAGGTTGGTCGCATGTTCCCACAAGCTGTATATTTTCCTATTCGGACACTTTACTTAACATTGAAAATTGAACAAATGGAACGTTATAAAAGTGCTGAGTTAGCTGGAAAACAGGTATAACATGTATTCTATAGCTGACATATTCATATTGTCTTTTCTTTTTTGAGTGTATTTTGGCATTGAAAAAACAATGGACTACCAATTGAACTACTAGATCAAAATGTTTAAACTCAAAAATAAAGATTTTTCAGTCTATTGTTGATTCAAATTTTATAAATGCTGCATTTACTTACCAAGCACATTTTTTACAGTATTGATATCTGAAATTAATCTTTTTTGTCTGAGTAGGGGTTGAGGAAAACCTCAAATTGGTTTACATTATTTTTTGGAAGCTGATATTTTGAACCAAATTGCAGGTCTTCATTTTCAAATTTCTTAAAAGTCAGAGTGAACCTTTTACTTACATATATTTAAGAAATTAATGATTTATCATTGAATAATAATATTGAACAGGAAATGGTTGGGGGTGCGGTCAAATAAGTAGCACAAATATGTGAGATTTACATATTTTATTGTAGCCGACGTTTTGACCCTTAGTTCGAAATCTTAGGTCATCATCAGGGCTAAATGAGAAAAACCAGAAAACAACCGAATAATATTATTAATTATAAGATTTATGGTTAATTTAAACCACCCAAAATGTGTTGACTCAAATCATATTTTTCAATACACCTGGATAAAAGTTTTTCCGTTTTTAGATTTCTTATGTAAAATCATGAACAGTGTAATAACGTTATATACAAACAATTTTTATTTTTTATTATGATGTAACCTCTTTTATCTGAACTAACTGAGACCTGAGTCAATCGGGATGATCGAAAATCTGGATAAACCAAACTATGTTTTTTTTTTAATTTTAAAAAAATTAGAAATGTTTACAAAATAAAATAGATTAATTTAAATTAATTAATTAATTAATTTAAATTTATTAATTCATTCTCGGATATTGAAACGATTTAGGTCACTTTGAGGATTTCAAATAAATTGAACTCACTTAATAATTAGCATTTATTATTTCTAATTCCATTTCTAACTTTTCAACAGAAGGAGATTTGCAGCAATGTTGTTTCAAACACTTTTTTTACTTTTTTAGAATTTTTCATCGACTGTCACTGAGGCTTTTCATTAATCTTTAAGCTCATTCTATTTTTATGTAGATGTGTAAAATGTTAATAGTATGTTTTATGTATATCTAAAAAAAGTAGTTGATTTTATTTTTTAACTCTTGCCAAAAAGGTTTTGATTTTTTCATAATTATTAATATTATCATTAGAGCATATATTATAATCTGTTCATTAAAAAAAATCACTGAATATATGTTTAATGAAGCTAATTTTTTAAGGAGATGTTAGTAAACTTAATCTTGTTGGAACTAAAATGAACTCAAGACTCCTCAAAATAACACAATTATTTTATTATCAAATCCCATTATTAAAATTTCAATTTTATCTGAATATTTTATATCGCTTGAGTGCACGAATGAAAAAATAATTTTAGGCTTGGCGCGCATTAAGACACTCGCGACGCAGAGCAGAGCAGTTTTTGTGAAACAAGAATTATATAGGAACCGCGCACATTGGGACGCAGAGCAGTTTCCTAGGTACCACACGTAGTACAAAAACTGCTCTGTGTTGCAAGTGTCTCAATGTGCACACGGCCTTATTCTTGGATTAATATCCCCTTAGAAAAATTACTATGCTGCAATTCAAGTACACTTAAACTTGATAGATAGTAATAATTTTAAGATAATAATAGTATTAATAATTAAATAATTAATTTGATGCATAGTGGGTATGGCAATTTAAATTAATATCACTTGCAATAATGCCAGGGTTTCATTATAGGGGAATAATATCTCTTTTACATACCTGTAATTTTTATATTTATATATATATATATTTTTTTTTTTTTTTTTTTTAGCAGAACCAGTCAAAACCCTCAGAACAAATGCAAGGTAAGATATATTTTTATAAAACTTATATTATGTTCACACTGCTCCATTAGTATATTAAATCAAAGCCCTCCCGATTCGGATCCGATTTTCTGGCCATCCCATTAATTTTATCAATTCTTGATGAGCTTGATTGTGCTTTTTTCTTCATGGCCAATACCGATACAGACTACCTCGGGTCTAGTGTGCGCTCAGTTTTAGAGACTGATTTCTTGAATATTATTGTCAGGACAATTTTTACTGCAGCACATTTTAAAAGGCTTTTTGGAATCTCAAAAGGGCAAACGGTTTCCACCAACAGAAATAATCTGAAATTATTTTTTATTTTTGTTCAAAAGACGAATTAATATACACTAGATCTTATAAATCCTAAATTATAATTTATTTATTAAATAATTTATTTTTTGAAGAGAAAAGATTTGGCTCCGCCGGGAGTCGAACCCGGGTCTCCTGCGTTACATGCGAGGATGCTAACCGCTACACCACAGAGCTCGGCTCAAGGCAGAGCAAATCCTTCCTCTTCACTGATACCTACTCACCCCTATCTCACAAGTTTTGCGAGTAGTAGCGGGAGGTGGACAAATTTTGTCCAATTTATGGTATTTTATTGACTTAAGTCAATTTTTTAAATTATTTTAATTAATCTAATCTTAATTTGTGGCTGACCACCATTTTTAAATTATTTTTAAATAATTTATTTTTTGAAGAGAAAAGATTTGGCTCCGCCGGGAGTCGAACCCGGGTCTCCTGCGTTACATGCGAGGATGCTAACCGCTACACCACAGAGCTCGGCTCAAGGCAGAGCAAATCCTTCCTCTTCACTGATACCTACTCACCCCTATCTCACAAGTTTTGCGAGTAGTAGCGGGAGGTGGACAAATTTTGTCCAATTTATGGTATTTTATTGACTTAAGTCAATTTTTTAAATTATTTTAATTAATCTAATCTTAATTTGTGGCTGACCACCATTTTTAAATTATTTTTAAATAATTTATTTTTTGAAGAGAAAAGATTTGGCTCCGCCGGGAGTCGAACCCGGGTCTCCTGCGTTACATGCGAGGATGCTAACCGCTACACCACAGAGCTCGGCTCAAGGCAGAGCAAATCCTTCCTCTTCACTGATACCTACTCACCCCTATCTCACAAGTTTTGCGAGTAGTAGCGGGAGGTGGACAAATTTTGTCCAATTTATGGTATTTTATTGACTTAAGTCAATTTTTTAAATTATTTTAATTAATCTAATCTTAATTTGTGGCTGACCACCATTTTTAAATTATTTTTAAATAATTTATTTTTTGAAGAGAAAAGATTTGGCTCCGCCGGGAGTCGAACCCGGGTCTCCTGCGTTACATGCGAGGATGCTAACCGCTACACCACAGAGCTCGGCTCAAGGCAGAGCAAATCCTTCCTCTTCACTGATACCTACTCACCCCTATCTCACAAGTTTTGCGAGTAGTAGCGGGAGGTGGACAAATTTTGTCCAATTTATGGTATTTTATTGACTTAAGTCAATTTTTTAAATTATTTTAATTAATCTAATCTTAATTTGTGGCTGACCACCATTTTTAAATTATTTTTAAATAATTTATTTTTTGAAGAGAAAAGATTTGGCTCCGCCGGGAGTCGAACCCGGGTCTCCTGCGTTACATGCGAGGATGCTAACCGCTACACCACAGAGCTCGGCTCAAGGCAGAGCAAATCCTTCCTCTTCACTGATACCTACTCACCCCTATCTCACAAGTTTTGCGAGTAGTAGCGGGAGGTGGACAAATTTTGTCCAATTTATGGTATTTTATTGACTTAAGTCAATTTTTTAAATTATTTTAATTAATCTAATCTTAATTTGTGGCTGACCACCATTTTTAAATTATTTTTATTACTCCCGGCGGAGCCAAATCTTTTCTCTTCAAAAAATAAATTATTTAAAAATAATTTAAAAATGGTGGTCAGCCACAAATTAAGATTAGATTAATTAAAATAATTTAAAAAATTGACTTAAGTCAATAAAATACCATAAATTGGACAAAATTTGTCCACCTCCCGCTACTACTCGCAAAACTTGTGAGATAGGGGTGAGTAGGTATCAGTGAAGAGGAAGGATTTGCTCTGCCTTGAGCCGAGCTCTGTGGTGTAGCGGTTAGCATCCTCGCATGTAACGCAGGAGACCCGGGTTCGACTCCCGGCGGAGCCAAATCTTTTCTCTTCAAAAAATAAATTATTTAAAAATAATTTAAAAATGGTGGTCAGCCACAAATTAAGATTAGATTAATTAAAATAATTTAAAAAATTGACTTAAGTCAATAAAATACCATAAATTGGACAAAATTTGTCCACCTCCCGCTACTACTCGCAAAACTTGTGAGATAGGGGTGAGTAGGTATCAGTGAAGAGGAAGGATTTTCTCTGCCTTGAGCCGAGCTCTGTGGTGTAGCGGTTAGCATCCTCGCATGTAACGCAGGAGACCCGGGTTCGACTCCCGGCGGAGCTAAATCTTTTCTCTTCAAAAAATAAATTATTTAAAAATAATTTAAAAATGGTGGTCAGCCACAAATTAAGATTAGATTAATTATAATTTATTTATCTTTTTTTTACTCATACATTTTTCATTCTAAAATTGTAGATTTTCAGAAATGCAAAACTCTGTATTTTGAATAGCTAGCAATTTAAAAATGAAATTTCGAGTTCAAAATTTTCCAAATATACTTTTAAAATGTTATTTTTATTATATAAATGTATATAAATATTATAGAAATGTTATTTCATGACTCTGGATAAAGTTAATAACATTCATGGGTCTTATAGTTTGGTTTTTAATTCAAGTTTGCTTAAAATTGATCATCTATAAATCACTATCTTTGATCAAGAATTTGTTGATTTTTATTGTTAACTCCATAATGTCTTGTTAATATAATCATAACAATTTGGAAAGTTAAAAAAAAGTTTGGTGATTGATTGATCCAGATACATATTTTAAATATCTTTATATTGTCTAGGGGGCTCTACCGAGAGCACTGGCCAGCAGCTCCGTGCTACTTCGTCCATGTGGAGATGTTCGAGGATCATGCAGATGCAACGTGACATTCATCCAACAGTAATTTCTTCATTGGAGGGATTTGTAGACCAGGTAAAATAGTTTTTCACAAATTATAATTAAATTTTAGATATATTCAGTTTTTTTTTCAAATATTGCTAATGTGACCAGATTTTTCAGATGATGAAAAATATTTGTTAGTAATCTATTGATGAGATTGTTTAATTGACCAGCACTTTTCGTGGAGTAACTATATTTCCGAAATCACCAGAAAATCTATAGATATCCTCAAACAGTTCCTAAGATCACGTGATGTCCTCAAAAACCCGTCAACTCCTAGTTTCCTTTCTTATATTTCCCCATTTTTATTATGGCTGCCTTGTATACGGGGGACTGTCTGGGTCGCATGAGATGAGGTTGAAGAGACTAATGAATTGCTTCGTTAGATTCATCTTCGGTGTCCCCTGGCGCTCCGACGCCTCCAGTTGGTATGCTGAATTGAAGTGGCTCTATCCAGTTTTTCGACGGCATTACTTCTTTGGTGTGTACCTTTTCCGAACCTTCAGAACCAAGAAACCTCCTTATATCCTCATTTGTTCAAACCCTGCTCCTCTTTACATTCCCTAAACACCAGATCTCAAACTTATAACCTGTATATCCCTTTCTACCGAACTGCCTCCTTAACAAAATCCTTTATCAGAGGTGAGAGATAGTCAACTGTTCTTCAATTACGATAGGTTAAAAGATGGTCAGGATTTTCAGTTTACAATGATTTTATTGTGGTAAGCCAATGTTTCGATCCAACTTGTGGATCTTCATCAGGGCTAAAAGAAAACAAATATATGAGTATCTATAGTAGAGGGTGACAATAGATGGATACATTACAGAACTGATAATAATATAAAAGATGGTGTATACATGAATATTAATATAAGTGGCTGGTTAACAAGATAACATAGGATCTGAAATTTACCTACTGAGTCCAGGTGGATACTAAGACTAAAGGTAAAAATAAGGTGAGAGGTTGTGGTAGGGGTACCCCCTACCAAATCATTGTAAACTGAAAATCCTGACCATCATTTAAACTATCGTAAAATCCTTTATCATCCGCGCTGCCACCTTCTGGAATTCCTTACCTGTCTCCATCCATAAAACATCATCCCTCACCTCCTTTAAAACCCAACTATTTCACAACCTCCTTAATCTTCAATCTTCTATAAATATATAAAATAGTAAAACTGACATACAATATATATATTTATTTGATTTATTATAGTTTTTGAGCTCAAAAGCTGATACAATTTTTTGTACTCTTTTTTTTTTTTTTTTCAATATTTTATCTCAGTTTTTCTCTTTTGTGTTTATTTTTTATCTTAATTCTTAATATTTTTATCTTTCTTTAATTAACCAGACAAATGGATCTGGATCTGACCATATTCTGTTATTCTTAGGGGACTAGATGTCCCAGAATAAAAATTATTTTCTTTCTTTCTTTAATTGAGGATTAGTAAAGATGTTAATAAACACCAATTATTGTCCAACTAACTTTGATTTTCTTTTTCTCCGGGCTAATACACATTTCATAATAAAAATGAGAAAAATCATTATAAAGAAAGATGGATGTGGATAAGGAATTGTGATTTGGTCTGATTTTCGGTTACTCATTTTTATCAAATTGAAAAACACCAATGCAATTTTGACTACTTTTCTACGTATTTGTGCAATAGGTACATATTGAACAAGTGGGCTGATTATCTGAATTTTTTTCTTCTTTTTTTTAAAATAGTTTGTCTTTTTTGCCTAGACGGACTAATGTTTTGAAGAAAAAATTTCTTTTATTTTCTCCAAAAAGTCTGTGAAAATCAAATGCACTTCCGTCTTAATAAAAAAAAAAAAAAAAAAACCTTTTTTTTTTTTTTTTTCAGTTTTTGGCAAAACTGAGACCAATGATCTCATTTTTGCCAAAAATTTCAGAACCATGTAAAACCAATGTACCTTTCAAAATATTAAACTTGGTTTATTTTTAGACTACAGATACAGCGATTCGCTTATGGTCTGATGTCATACAGTTAAGGTGAATAGTTACGTAGAGTTTTCCAGAGGTGAAATTTCCATCTTGCATATTAAAACAATATACAGGAATTGAATTTATTTTTTATCTATTTATCTATCTTTTCAGATTAGGCAATAAAAATACCTTTATTTCCTAAAGTGAAGAAATTCTTAATTTTAACAACCATTTTTGTATTGATTGTTTTCTTTTTCTAGATGGTATGGTTTCGGGAAAGTTGGCATGAGGAAGTTCTCAGGCAGCTCAGGCAAGGCCTTGCTAAGTGTTATGTTATTGCGTTTGAAAATAGAGGTGCCGTTTCTGAAGCTACAATTACTCCCCATACTCTTCATTTTGTCAAGAAGCTAGTATCAACTTTTGGTATTGGAATAGGTAATAATAGTTATAAAAATAATTATTTTGTATTTATTTATTTAAAATAAGTTTTGAGAAAAAGCACTGTTTTAAGTTGTTTTTATTTAAACAGAAAACATTGGCAGTTCAGTTAATTCAACATTGAGTAGTTCAGCATCAGAAAGTATTGCAAGAAGGGCAGAAGTAACAATCCAAGACCCTGTTTTCCAAAAAATTAAAGTTCAGTTTAGTGCTGACTTTGATTTTAGTGTACCTGGTGCAATGAAACTTCAGAATTTTATTAGCAGAATGAAAAAATGGATCAAAATTCTTGAGGCTGAAACAAAGCTTATGTCTAAGTAAGTAGTGAATTGCAGTTAAACTTAGTATTACTCAAAAATAGCATAATTCATTGATTGTGTTGCTTCTATAAAGTTCAATATATTATATTTTTATAATATAAATAATATTTTATAATATAATACATTATTATATTATATTTTATTTTATGAAGTATTATTTGGAATTTTTTTATATTAAAAATGTTTATTTTTAATTAAACCTAATGTACTTTACAATACCTAAACATTTATTTTTTCTGTAATCGTTGAATAATGGTAACATTATTAAACTGAAATGAGTGAAGAAAGTGAAACATTTTGCAATAGAGTGGAGAAAGTGATTACTTTCTTCACAAGTGAAGAAAGTGAATTGCCTTCTTAATTAGTAATAAGTATAAATTAAAAAATAATTTGAAGTTGGAAATTAAATGCTTTTAATGTTTCTTAACATTGTAAGAATTTATTTTAACAAAATAAATTGAAATGTGAATGAATTATTGGTGGAAATAATCAATATATTTTAAAATTTAAATATAATAATAATTACCTTCCTTGTTTATAACCTGCACTTGTTTATAACTGCACTACTTCACAACCATGCTTATAACCTACCAACAACATACCATAATCTTCACAACATCCTAATTTTGTTCATATTCTGGTTAGATCTGATCATGTTTTACACGATTACAGAAAAAATTTAATATTACACTCGTGAAAAAAGTAGAATTTACAACTCTCGTGAAATTACCACACTCGCTTCGCTCGTGTGGGTAAACGTTTCAATCGAGTTGTAAAATGATCTACTTTCGTCACTTGTATAATAAATAACTATTATTCGAAGTTATTAAGAGCCAAGAAATAACCTCATTAAACAATACTGGGCTTATAGCTAAAAGAAAATTATTTTATATGTGTAAAACCATTTTGTGCCTTAGACTTGAAAGATATGATTCCCACATATTGTTTATTATTATTATTTCAATCATGCTTTCTCAGTTTGTTTTTTATTTTACCAAGATTTAACAGTGTTATTTTATAAATAACCTTAATTAAATAATACATCTTTTCTTAGCAAAGCCAAGATCAATAATGATTTTATATATTTTTTAAAGTCATAAGTTTTAAATCTTTTCTTTATTAAAAATCAAACATGTGTGTTCCACATAATTACCAACTATTTACAAATATCCTATCAACATCTCCATTCTTCCGAAGAGATGCGTCTACATCGTCTCGGTGCTTGTCATTTATATCGTCTAGGAATCCAAATCCACAATTCTAATTTTATTTCACCCATAACTACTGTTTCTGACTCTTAACCAAGAAACTTTCAACATTGACTCTGATGATAGTCCATAAATAGATATAAAGAATTAGTCCTAGAAAGTTTATATGCACAAATTTTACTGTAGATTTTAAATTTAGATTTTTAGAATTTAAACAGCATTTTTTATCATTAATTTTTTTAAAAGAACATAAGGACTATTTCTGATAATATAAATTTTGATTGATGATAAATATCTGTTGACTCTTAATATATTTTCTAGTGTATGTTTTTTTTTTTTATTAGGTCATTCTTGATTGAAGAAAAATGTAGGTTTTTAAGCAATTTTAGCTTACAAACAGCTGAAATTGAGCTACCAGGAGAATTTTTGCTTCCAAAGGTAGTAGAAATTGCAAATATTATTTATCCTTTTTTTATTTATTAATGATTGATAACTATATATTTTTTTGTTTATTTATGTTCACAGCATTCTCACTATTATGTAAGAATTGCACGATTCATGCCAAGAGTTGAGATTGTACAGAAACATAATACTGCTGCAAGAAGGTTGTTTATTCGAGGCCATAACGGTAAAATATATCCTTATTTGGTTGTCAATGATTCTGGTCTTGGTGACGCAAGAAGGGAAGAACGAGTGTTGCAATTGTTACGAATGTTAAATCATTATCTTGGAAAACAGAAGGTAAGAATATTAAATGTTATAGAATATTTTTTTTATTATTTAAAATCATTATTCTTGAGTTTAATTTTGTACCTTTTTCTCACACCAATCTATTTTCACTTTTTTCAACCTTTGGTTAATAATCGCAGATTTTCCATATATCTTAAACATATTATATTGCATACTTAAAAATATTTAGAGAAAAATGAAAAAAATCAGAATCTTTAGAGAAATGTAGAGTATATCAAATTATATTCTGAGTGTATCAATTTTATACTTGTCAAATTTGTCTTAGAGATGTAATAATGCTCCAAGTGCATATGTTAAAGTATCTAAAGTTAAGAATCCTGTGGGGTGTGCTGTTTCATGTAACTTTAAGATATTAAAATTGGGGGCTGATATAGGTTTTACGATAGTTGGTTATATTTATAACTATAAAATCAAATACTATGCCAGGCATATGAAATCTCATTTTTAAACATTGTATCCTTACACTTTTTTCTAGGAGACTTCAAGAAGATTTTTACATATGACAGTTCCTCGAGTCGTTGCTGTTTCACCACAAATGCGACTTGTTGAAGATAACCCAGCCTCAATATCACTGCTTGATGTATATAAATCATCCTGTCATATTCTTAACATTGAGCATGATGCTCCGATTACAAAATATTATGATCGCCTTGCATCTGTCCAGGTTCTAATTTTCTATTCATAATAATTTCAGATTCATTTTACAATTATAATCAATGCACTTAAAGTTTGTTTACTTTCTTTGAAAAAAAAAATTAATTATTTTTGTAAGTTTATTTGTATATACATACCTACCATACCATTGAATAAAATAACATAATTTATATAACAATGATTTTAATTTTTCATTTTCTAATACTTCGACAATAGGGCCACAGAGGTGGCAAACTCATGTCGACAGCCCCAGATTAGGCTAATTCATCTCAGAAACTGATACTTAACCCAACTGACTTAATAAAACTGGTGAGCCCCATCACCAGAAACAGATTCGTGACTGACTAACTCAGATCTATCACACCAAACTGACACAAAACACTCTTAAAATGCACCATGTGCAGTAAAAGAGTTTTTTCTATAGGAATATAGAAGTCCTCATGTTCCTGCCATTCAACGAACAACAAAAACGAAGTAGGGGCTAAGAAGAAAAAAAAAAACATTTTCTAATGACTCACATATGCATATCCTGTTAATGATTAATTATTT
Source organism: Aelia acuminata (assembly GCA_911387785.2). Taxonomy (NCBI): domain Eukaryota; kingdom Metazoa; phylum Arthropoda; class Insecta; order Hemiptera; family Pentatomidae; genus Aelia; species Aelia acuminata. Next base: position 38,333,881 of record OU426983.1, read on the forward strand.
TAGTAAGATTTAGATAAATAAATCTAAATATTAATTTAGAAGTAATTATTGGAGCTAGGCAAATGAATATTTAATTTTATTTTAGTCTCGAGGAATGCAAGCAAGCCATCAAATACTCAAAGATATTTTGAAGGATGTTCAAACTGCAATGATTCCCCGAACTTTACTGAAGGATTGGGCTCTGCGTACTTACCCTTCCCCTACAGACTTCTGGACTTTTAGAAAAATGGTAATATATATTTTCGTAGATATCTATGTTTATTATATTCTACTCTTTTTTTTGTTTGGTAAATTTGTCATTTTAATATGCTTTTATGAAAATGTTTATTTAAATTTTTTATCCCTTAGCAATTGGTAGAATTTTTTTTTGTTTAACTTCTAAAATTAGTTAAATTTTTGGAACGAAATTTGTAACCAAACATTGCTTTGCTTTTTGATTGCCAGTGACGATTACATTGGATCATATAGTCCTGTTTACATGGTTAAGTTTTGTGATCAATCTATAGATGATTATTAACCAGTGGTGATTATTATTTTTATTAACTTAACCAGTTAATTTAACTTAACCCTTCAATGGCTCCGGATGAAATATCTAGGAAAATGAAGACGAGCTTCCAGCTCCAGGTTGGAACAAACTTGTGACATTCCAGGCTGGCATATTGTTTTTTCCACGTCCAAGCCTATGTAGTTTCCCATTAGATCCATCTATTTCCGAGGCTTTGTGTGGTTTCTTGAAAACCAGGGTTGTTGGCCCTGTGCCCAACCTACAACCTGGAGGGCTAGTGTTTTCTATCAGGATTTTCCTCACTATTCAAGGTTCCAGTTTTAAGGTGCCAAAATCTCTATGCCCTCTCCTGTCAGCAAAGTACCCACCATTCCCGATGGTGTGCATTGTTCAGTGGTAACTATGAGGAAGTGGGAGTAGGACTTGCTGACACATCCACTTGTGGATTAGGGTGGGCCATTTGACCACCGAGTTATATTGATGCATACACTTTTCTACTAAATGCAACCTTTTGTATAAAGTTCAAGTCAATCCATCCATTTTTTTGATAAAAAAATAATAAAGTATTGTAATTCTATTTTTACAATAATTATTTATCAGTTATTGTTTGTTAATCCTTTTGATTTAATTTTTTTTACCGAAATTCTGTTGAGACCACCTATTGTTGTCTGAAACGTGTATTCCAAAGGGACCTGTCCTTCAACAATGTATTATTTATTAATATTAAAAAGCTATTTCAAAATTTGGCAGTGGACTGACTCTATTTTGATTAGAAGATTATAAATTTTGTTTGAATTAATAGATTATAATTAACGTTTTTTTTTCATAAAAAATTTTTATATCAAAACAAAACTGTTATATAATACAATTGCCTGGTTCTAAGATAAATATTTTATCAGATTGTTTGAGTCATGAAGAACAATGATTTGACGATGTGTAATCCAATGAATTAATCACTTGAGCTGTTGAAATGGTGAAAGAGGAAGCCTGAGTACATCAAAAAAATTCTCAAATTATTAGTATTATGATTTAGAGAAAAATTTACATTTAGCTTTAAATTTAGTTCTTTTCTTTTTAATTTGTGTATTGACAAATTGCTTGATTTTTTCATTTCCTAACAGTTCCTGGTTGATCTGCTCTTAAGTAATTTTGAATTTTTGTGGTGGCGATTTGGTTATATTTTATTTAATAGATAGATAGATAAATTTATTGTATTTGTTTATATAAACATTACAATTATCACTTATAATTGTATTAACATTTATCTGGTCTCTATTGTAATGTTTATATATTTTATTTAATATCTGTGATGATTTTATGAAGTTTTTTTTAATAATAATTCATGATTTACCCTTTCTCTTTCTAATTATAGTAAATTGCAGTTGTGAACTATGTATAGTAATATATTTCAAAGAATGAATTAGTAAAAAATGCATCTTATGAATTGTGATCAAGACAGTTAGGTTTAGGCGTACAAACCTTGATTAAAAAATTAGTAAGCTGTCGGTATTAGGAAATACAAGCATAACAAAGAACAATATTTTCACATGAAAGAAACGTGGACATAATCAAAGGCTTGGCATGGCAATTAGATTCAATTGGTTTGACTCAAGTAGGAATTCTATAATTTTATTACATCATTGTGTGGAGTGGCATTCAAATTTCATAAAACAGTTGGTTAAATTATTAGAATCTAATAATTTAACACTCATATTACCTGATAATATGATGCTCTTTTGAATTTTTATGATTAAATTATTTATTTCATTAAAAAAAAAAAATATCTAAAATCTGATATATTAATTGAATAATTTATTGACCTAAGTTGGAACTATTTATTATTATGTTGCATGAACTTAAATCTGATTTTATTTTATTTCTGATCTGATTTTTGTTTTATGTTAACAATTCTATAAAATTGCAAAACATTTTTAAAAATTTCATTATTTAATAATTAAATATTATACTTAATTTATTGTTATATATTTAATTCATTTTATACTTAATTTAATTTAATTATTGCATATTGCAGTACTATTTTGATTTGAACATACACTCATAAATAATAAATAAATTTTTATAGTTGAATGTATACATTTTAAATATGCATATTTTATTTTAACTAAAACAAAATATATTATTTGTTCTTTTTAGAAATTAAAAGAAATAAATTGAAAATTCATAAACAATTTATTATCATTATAATATATCGAATCCTCCTGATAATACCAGTTATAGTAATTTAAAATGAAACCATTTATAGATCATCTAATTTTTCTTTTCTTTTAAATTTCTACATTTTTTATATTTAGCTTATCAGCAACAGGCATTATCAGAAATAATAATAATTGAATAACTAGCTATTTTGATAATAACTATTTTTCTCACTCTTTCTTTTTTTTTTTTATTTATGCTTGATGATATTATACAATACTTCTATCTTTATTTTTATTTTTTCGTTTATAAACAATTTCAAAATTAATAATATACAATTACATCAGTATATTTTTGACTTGGCTAGTCCTGTGAAATGTGTTTTTATTCATTGAACCTACTTCTTAAAATGATAAAGATGATGATTCTTCCTCTAAAATATCACTGATTAATATTGTAAAACTTTTAATCAGTAATTGAATACTGAGCACTTTATTCCTATATTCTTACAAATTAATCAATACTCAAAAATCTGGATTTTAATTTATTTATTAATTAATTATTTTTATTTATTTAATTTTATTTGGTAGGTACGTAATTGTTTGCTTTTGTTTTTAGTTTACCCTTCAGCTTTCTTTAGCCTGTTTTTGCGAATATATACTGCATTTGACCAGGCTAAATCCTGACATGTTATACATACATCAAGATTCTGGTCTGTTAAATATATCTTATTTTAAATTTGACGTAGAAGATACAAAAGGTGAGGAACATTGGATTATAAATTATTTGTAAAATTAATATTATTAATGGATTTATAAATGATCATATCCATTTAAATTTTCTCTCTCTTTTTTTTTTTAGGTGAACTTGATGCCAATAGGCCTGTGCCATTTAGGTTGACGCCTAATATTCAAGAACTTGTTTCCGAAATAGGTGTCAGTGGACCCCTAACTGCTAGCATGATTGCATCAGCAAGATGTTTTGTTTACCCCAATTTTAAAGTTACTAGCATTTTACGTGCCATCTTAAGAGACGAGATGATATTTGCTCATAAAAAGGTACTGTTTGTTCAAGCATTATTTTTAGGATTGAAATTAAGACAAAAAAAGATTGTTTTTGGTTTGGGAAAAAGCTGATTGCTTTATGGATTATGACTGTAAAAATGAAATTAACTTTACATATTCAAGTGCAGAAATGGTATTAATATTTATATTAATTAAATATCAAAATTAATAATTTTCTTATTATATATAACTATATAAAGCAGCAAAAGTATATATAAAGCTATACTTAGTTTTACTATTTGTGACACTATGTATTAATACTTTAAAAAAAAAAAATCTTATCTTTATAAATTAAAATTATTTGGTTAGACTATAATAAGGAAGGAAGGTCATTCATTTGGTCTTATTAAACTAATAAATTAATTTATTTGGGATAAAGTTATTACCTTTATATTAGAATGAAATGAATTATTACATTGACAAGAATAAGAATGCTGAATCATTCTGATTTCATTATGCAAGATTGGTAATTATTAGGTGACCTTTAACAGTTAAATCTTGTCATTTAAAATCCTAGTCTCTATTCAGTTAAGGCAGTTAAAATTTCCTTCACATCTTCACTTAAATATTGGGATTTATGTTTTTTTTTAATGCTTTGTTATCAGTAGACTGTTGGTTTCTCACTGCTATCAACAATATTATCATGGGCATTCAAAGCTTTCCTTGTTCTGCTTTTAAAAATTAGTTTCCTTTTTAATTTTAGAAGCAAGAAGAACAACATGAAAGTATTGGATCACCACCAGCTGATGTTGCTGGAGAACTGATTATCACCCTTGTAAATCATGCAGTTAGTTCTATTACACAAAGGCTAAATAGCCTTGCGAATTTTGAGGGCACTGAAAGCAAGGTAAAGGAAAAACCCCTTTTAAGTATGTTCTGTTCAGTTGTTTTTTCATAAATATATTTATTTTCCTTTTGCTTTCCAGGTCAGTACCCTAGTGGTAGCAGCTAAAAGTCCAGATAATCTTTGTCGAATGGACCCAGCTTGGCATCCTTGGTTATAATTGTATTTTGTAAACTTTTTTGGTCAGTTCTTTTTGACAGTCATTATAATTTAATGTACATATTGATTTTTTGTAAATCTTTGTTTATTAATATCAAAGTCAAATGTAAATGTTCTGTGAATATTATGATTTATATATGTTGTGAGTTATAAAAAGTATGTCTAACTGTATATTGATGTAAATTAAAAATATTTTATGAATTATTGTATTTTAGTATGAGACTGTTTTATTGTTAGTTCGGTTGAGAGTAATTTGTGAATTTACATTGACTGTTTTATGTATTATAAAATTCATTTTTAATGAAAATATTTTGAAATACAGTCTTTTTTTACATTGAACATGTCACATAATTACTTAAGTATAAGGATAGAAAAAAAAGTTTTTTTTTTATTTTAAATTTGATTTTATTATTTATTTAATATAAAAACCTAATAAATATACAAGGAATTAAATAAAATTAGATAACGTTTTTCAGTCATACAACTCAGTTGCAATACTGTTTTTTCTTCTGAATAGTACACCATGCCCCATTTTTAATTTTAATTTATAAGTACAAAATTTAAATAATCCAACAATCCCATGTACCTATATATGGCAATTTTAATATACAGTCTTTAGCTATGAATCATAATTTTGAAAGAAGTCATGCTCCCAACTTAGCTTTAAGATTTTCAGCTAACTTATTTAGAAATTCAAATGTTTCTAAATAATCAGATCTATTTACATTATTCATTCCTTTGATACAAATAGCTAAATCTTTGGTCATAAATCCAGATTCAATGGTTTCAATGCATACAGCTTCTAAGGTTTCAGCAAAACGCCTCAATTCATCGTTGTTATCAAGCTTGGCTCTATGTAACAGACCTCTTGTCCATGCAAAAATAGAAGCAATGGGATTTGTTGATGTTTCTTTACCTTGTTGATAAAATCGATAATGTCTGGTAACTGTTCCATGAGCTGCTTCGGCTTCTACAGTTTTTCCATCTGGGCATATTAAAACTGAAGTCATTAGACCTAGAGAACCATATCCTTGAGCAACGGAATCTGACTGAACATCACCATCATAATTTTTACAAGCCCAGACAAAACCACCTTCGGATTTCATACAGTAGGCAACCATATCATCTATCAGCCTATGCTCGTACCATATATTTTTGGCCTCAAACATAGATTTATATTGTTTATCATAAATTAACTGAAAAATATCTTTAAACCGTCCATCGTACTTTTTCAATATTGTGTTTTTAGTACTTAAATAAAGGGGATATCCTCTATCCAGAGCAAATTTAAAGGAAGAATGGGCAAAGTCTATAATAGACTCATCTGTATTATACATTGCCAGAGCCACACCTGGACCATTATAGTCATGTACCACTTTTTCAATGCGACTCTCTCCAGACCCTTCTGGAATGAAAGTTAAAATCAACTTTCCTTTGGAGGGAACTATAAAGTCTGTTGCTTTATATTGATCAGCATGAGCATGTCTTCCAATTATAATAGGCTTAGTCCAACCAGGAACTAAACGAGGAATATTTTTGCAAATAATGGCCTCTCTAAAAACTGTTCCACCCAGGATATTCCTAATTGTACCATTAGGAGATTTCCACATTTGTTTTAAATTAAATTCTTCTACTCTTTTCTCATCAGGAGTTATAGTAGCACACTTTATTCCTACATTGTACTTTTTAATTGCTTCAGCGCAGTCAATTGTTACTTGATCATTGGTTTTGTCTCTGTTTTCAATACCCAGATCATATACATGTAACTCAATGTCTAAGAAAGGTAATATGAGCTTCTCTTTAATGACATCCCAGATAATCCTTGTCATTTCATCACCAAGTACATCCACTACTGGTCCTGCCTTAATTTTTTTCATTTTTGAAGAATATCTTGATCCTAAAATGTATAAATTATAATTATTAATGATGGAAATAATTTTAAAGAAATTAACATAAAACGCTATAAGTTACATAACATGTAAGAGAAATCTGTAGAAAGTAGCTCACCTGAGACTCTCCGTTCTTTCCTAGACAACCTATCACTTAAGACTGACCATGATAGGGGAACTATGAACCTAGCCGACCATTCTGATGATAATGGCAGAGAAAACATTAATTGACTTTTTAAAAATTAACACTTTAAGAAAGCTAAGAAATCACATTTTATTCAGATTATGACTACAAATATTTTTAAAATCTGACTAAAAAAATAACGTTGTTAGTAAATACGCTGAATTATAAGTAATGTTATTTATAACTCTTTAATCTTTAATTTTGATCAAAAATAAATAAAGGCTTACTTAGCTCATAAACAATTTTGAATGGTTCATGTAATAATTTTCTTTATTCTATCTATTCCTATCAATTTCGGACTTGGCAATGTTTGCGATATGCATGGCATTGACAAAGGCATTCAGTGGTAAACCACTCAACTACGAGAAAAATATACAATCAAAAACAATGACTGTAAGAACGCGTTTTAACTTATCGTGATAATATTGTACAAATTTTAGGTGCACATAATTGTTCTTTGCGGTAACGTTGCTCGTTTTAATTTAGGGAAAATGAACAGCCACAGTTCCGTGGTTTCTGTAGAGGATTTCTGTTTATTTAAGTGTTTCAAGTGCCCATTTTACGAATATATTTGAAACGAATTTCACCAAAAGTTAAGAAGGTATTAAATATTTAATATTATTTATTTGTTTTTAACCTTCATTGCAGTTAGTTTGTTAACCTTCATTAAAAGAATCTTACTCAACTTTAGCTAATTGTTTTTTTTCTCGTGTTTTGGTTTTCATTACGAATTGTAATTTTTATTTATTTCCTTTTCATCATTATTTAGATAAATATTAATTTAATGTTATACTCCTGATAATATTGGTTTCGTAAATCTGGTTACTAATTAGAACTTTTTTTTCAATTAAACTTTCATTGCTTCACTTTTAAATTATGAATTAATATTTTATCAGAATCTATTCTGGACATTTATTTATATCTACAATTAGTATTCTAATATACATAATAATTAGTGTTCTTGATTATTTATTTATTATTATGATATGATACTGTTTACAATTTAAATCACCTAATTTACTGAGTGATTAGTAAATATTAGTTTTATACATTAAGTTTTTATGATTTCAATAAATAATTTAATTGAAATTATTAATTATGAATGTTCTTGTTTAGCTTGTTACGGTAGTACATAACAATTTTTAAAGATTGCATTGCTAATTAGTTACTTAATTGTGTATTGTAATTATATGCATTTTCACACTTGAATTTCAGATTAAATACTTTATTGTGATGGTTTTGAAGTTGAAAGTTTAGTTTCATGATCTACCAATTAATTTGATAAAATGTAAATTTTACATTATTATCTTTTTGATTATAGAACATACTATTTGATTTAAATGTCATTAATTTTATGAATTTGCTTAACCATTACTATAGAGTAATAAATTCATTAATATAATAAATACCTATATACATTAGTGACCATAATTAATCCTCAAATGACTCAAAATTTTGAAAAGTTGATGTTTGAATTTTAAATATATCTTTTTTTGCCTACAATCAACACTCATAAGGTTTCTGGTTTTAAAATCTTGCTCTAACCATAATTGTCTCGGTAACTTCTAATGCATTTGCTTTTTTTGGTTATGCCTCATAGCATACATCAGATATACATTCATTTCTTTTATAAAACTTCATCACATTTCTTTGGACTTAAGTATTTGTTGAATTCATGATAAAAATTAGTTATTATAATGTATTAATAAATTTACTGTAATATTTTATGGAAATTAACATAAAAAACAACTACCTAATTAAGTTTTTAGAAGCGAGGATTTAGAAACAGACATGCAAAATTGATCCATTGTATATGATTTTTATAATACTAATGCAATTTCTTACTATGAATGGTTTTTAGATTTATGTAACAACTAATGGACTGAACTAAAATAAGATATGAGACTAAGTGCTGTTATAATAGTGTTTATACATATATATATTCTAGTTCCCCTATGTTACTTCTGGATGTGGCCTATTTCGGAAGGTTATGTTACCATATTATAAGAGAAACCCATTCCCAAAATAGGGGAAGCTTTACTGGTGGTACTGATAACTGTATTGTTTCTTCTTGTGGCTAATACTCGCTTACACTATGTGACAATCATAGGCTACCCTATTCATTTCAAAATTTCAAAAGAAATTAACTTTTCATTATCTTAATGGTAGATAGGAATTAAAATTGGAGTTAATAAGTAAATATAGGTTAATAATCCAGTAATTAAAAATATTACCATGAAAACAAACAACTAAATGAAAATTGATTGCTACAAAATTTCATGCCTATTTTTTAAAATTATGTATATTTTTCATTATTAATATTTTTTGGGTCCCCTTTTTGTTTTAAAAATGTAAGTGTTCTATTTGGGATGGATTTAAAATTTAGATATATAAAATTTGTTTATATACCTTTGCCCAAATTAAACCACTAAGTTTGAATGCTGAGCTCTGAGTTCGTCCAGAGAAGTAAATGCTGTAGTAAAGTAAGTGCTGCCTTTCTGCAGCAAATACCACCCTACTCAATTGTTCCGAAGAGTTATTGATGTGTTTGAGATCAGAACAACCCTTCCGTGAAATATTATTCTATTCAAAATATTTTCTCACCAACCATGTTGTGTGGACAGGAGTGTTATTTTATTGAGAAATGGATTTTGCTCTGGTGAGCTCATTTACATGTTTATTATTGGCTCTTTTATGTTTTTCAAAAGTTTTTAGCGTTAGTTTTTCAATTACAAAATTGTACATAACTTTTCCACAATAACCATTATTGACCCAAATCATGACGCACCATCACCCATTTGCCAGCGACTTAAAATCCTAAAGCTTTGGATTGGATTTAGGACTTTTATATTGGAAGCCATCAAGACAATCTAAATTGACCGATTTTTTGTTAGTAAATCTAAATTTTTTCCACCTTTTCTTACTGCCAACATGATCCTGTGCAAACTTTTCACATTCGACTTGTATTGTAAAATTAACGTTGTTTTAACTTAATCATCTGCCGTTTTAAGTCTCCTGGACTCTGAAGAATTGTTTGCTCACTTCAGATGTTAGTGGTCACTGCAGCTAACAAAGCGGTTTGTCTTGAAGCTCCTGCGGAGTTGGATGTTTCGCATAATATTCTCCTTCTTCAACGCGTAGTGATTACCATTGACCTGCCAATGCATTTCTTTGTTATCCTTACCTTCCAGTTTTAAATAATTTCTAATCCTGTGCCTGTCCTGGTATTGAGCTCAAAATATTATTGACATTGTTCAATATTTTCACATAAGGTTTTAATTAGGCCAATTTCCAAGCACATAACCTCTAGGCATTTTGAAATTTATTAATTTATTGCTAAAAAGTTTAGTAATTAAATAAACAAAAAATTAATTCAATATTATGAACAGTTGGACTGGAAATTTAAGGTGAACTGAAGTTTGAATCTGCCAAGCAGGCGGTATAATTCCTTAGGTCTCTGATCACAAAAATTATTATTTTTCCTAGTTTTAACCGTGTTCCTTAGTACCATCTTCAGTAAGTTTATTTTAATGTCTCTTATGAAATCTAAAACAATTAACCTTTCTTTAACATTTGTCAGAGTGGAGAATCCAGACAGTCATTATCATTAGGAAATCAATTCAGTTTTTAGATAATTGCAGTTTTATACCCATAAACAAAAATATCAACTTTTAGATTAGGACTTGCTATTGCAGTAGAATTAAAACATTGATTTATGCCATTCCAATGACACATTTACTAGAAAAAGGGTCGATTAACAATAGAAGGCGATTCCTCTTAACTTTCGAATTTCTAAAATTTCTGTCGAATTATCAGGTATAAACTAAACTTTTTCCATTACAGGAAGTGTATTGGAAAACTTAAAAAAAAAGTATAAATTAAAAAAAAATCAAGCAAATAATATTGTACTGCTAAATATAACTTTAAAAGAACATTAAAGAGTAAAAACAAAAGTCTTTTAAAAACAAGGAAAAAGGATTATACATACATATCTTTCTGGAATCGATCTTGTACTTTTAGACTGAACAGGTAATTTTCCCAAAAGAGGATATAGAAGTTTGACAATAATACTTTATTGATATTAAACTTAATAATTAGTTCAATAATACTTCACCCATCAAATTATTATTGCCAATTACTTTTTACTTTCACTTACCTATATATGAAATATATATAGTATATATAGTAAGTGGAAGTCACAGTAAGTCAACGGAAATACACGTTTTGGGGTCCCCTGAGTCGAAATGACCAAGTCCCGCGAAATGGTCTGTGTGTGTGAACAGACTAGCTCAAAAACTATAAACCGTGCGATCCTGAAATTGGGTATTTAGTGTAGGTATATGCCCGCGATGTGACAGCATAAATTTTATCAAAATTACTTAAAGGGAGGGGGTACTTTACTTAATAACTTTTTAGGTTTTTTTCGATTTTCTGAAAAACGGCTGTAACGATTTTGATTAAACTGAGTATTTGATCTATTTATATGCCCGAAATATGACTGTAAAAATTTCATCAAAATTAATTAACCGGAGGGGGGACTTTACTTAATAAATTTTGTTACATTTTCACGTGTTTTTTTTATTTACTCTAAATCGGCTTTAACGATTTTGATCAAACTTGGTATTTGATGTATGTATATGCCCGAGATATGACTGTTAAAATTTCATTAAAATTGACTAACCGGAGGGGGGACTTTACTTAATAAATTTTGTATCATTTTCACGGGTTTTTTTATTTACTCAAAAACGGCTTTAACGATTAACAAAAATAAGATATGGATGTAGAAAAATGTGTGACTGGGAAATTATATTTAACAGAACACATCAATTTCTTATCTAAGTAAGTTGGTAAGTGAAAGTTGTGTGTTGCGCGCACGCACCAGATTTTTATTTCATAGACCAGTGGTCACCAAATGGCGGACCGCGATGACTTACTGATCAACCAAAAAAAAACTTAAAATAAATTCTGAAACAAAAATACACAATATACAAAATAGATACAGAGTAATAACTATCCCAAATATTTGAATAATGATCAAAATTAATATAGTTAAACTGTTAATTTTTCATAAAATTTTCGGGGGAGTACCCCCGGTGGTTTCCCCTGAATGGACCACGGAAGCTAGGCAAGACTTTGAAACGGACCTTCATGAAACTTAATTGGCGACCACTGTCATAGACCATATATTTTGATATACAAAGAAGTTACTTGGTTAATATTAACGGTTTTTAAAAACAAAGGGAAAACAAAAATATTAGTCAAATCTAAAAAAAAATCTGGTGCGATGCACGCAACACAACTTTTACTTACCAACTTACTTACATTAGCAATTGACCTATTTTGTTCAAAGATATTCCTTGAAAACACACATTTTTCCAAATTCATTTACTTATTTTTGTTTCTATTTTCTCCATAATCCATACTCCATACTTTATTTTTTCATATTTCTTATTTAGCCATTTCTTATTTTTAGGCCTAACGAGAGACTGTTAATTTCTGCACATAAACAAAATCAAAGGTACTTTATAGGAAAACAAAAATGGCACATTCCCCATTTAATAAGCCCCCTCAGAACATTTTAATAATGACAAAGCTTACCAGATATTAAAGACTTGATTTTTATTAAACATGACGAATTTGATCAAAATCATTAAAGCTGTTCTTGAGAAATTAAAAAAAAAACGTAAAAATTGGAAAAAAGTTATAAAATAAAGTTATTGTAATGAAATTTTTGCTCATATTGTCGGTGCAAAGTCATATTGTGGGCATATACTTACCTCAAATACCCAGTTTTATCAAAATCGTTAGAGCCATTTTGAGAAAATTGAAAAAAATAACGTTAAAAGTTATGTAATAAAGTAACTCCTCCGTTTGACCAATTTTGATGACATTTTTTCCGTCACATTGCGGGTATATACATACACCAAATACACAATTTCAGGTTCGTATGGTTTATTGACACACATATAGACCGCAGGACTTGGTGATTTGGACTCAGAGGACTCCAAAACGTGTATTTCTGTTGACAACCGGAAGTCGAAATTTTTCACGATCGCAATACTTTCCCTTACTACATATTTCATATATAGGTAAGTGGAAGTAAAAAGTTACAACTACAAGAATTTTCCAATGAATAATTTTGCTGTCATCAAATTCAATGAGCTATTGGTGAAACAAATATAGGGTTAACATATTATGGAACAGCCCTACAATTAGGAACAATGGTTGGTAAATGGTTACTGTTTAGTTTTATATACTTTAACAAAATAATTTAAATAGCCACAATTATAATTTTTTTTTCCATGTAAGGAATATTGTTACTTGGATACACCATTTAATTGTTATATCCATACATTTTGATTGCCTCTAAATCATTATTCAATTCATTATGTATAATTGAGAATATTAACTTTTTTTGATAAAAAATACTTGTATTTAGATTCATAATATATATGGCACATATAGCAATAATCTACCTGTATTTTATTACAAGAGATTAAAAATAAAAAAGTTTCAAGGGTTTTTCTTATTTAATTCTTTTTAAAAGAAGATAATCTAGATAATATGTTTGGTATGAGTTGGGATAGGAAAAATCAGCTTTATAACAGATGTTGTTAAATTGAGTTTGGTTAAAATCCCTTAGAAGTTATAAATGCTATTATAAATAACTGGAAGAAAATTCTTTAGAGAAATCATGTGTAAAAATTTGTATTTTTTTATTTCTACCAAACTCTGTATCTAGGAGCTTTTGGAGATTCTAGAAAAAATCGGGTTAGATGTTCTTAAAGTAAATTTATTTTGTCTTATTTGCTTGCAGCGTCTTATGGTTTTTGTGATTTCTTAAACCTTTGAAATACTTAAAAGTAATAGGCTTGATTTTTTTATTCAGTAAAATATATCTATTATTTTATGACACATCAGTAAGAAGGGAAAAAAAACTTTTTTTGGATAGTCAAATATGACTTTTCAGCTACATTCTCAATTTTACTATGTACCTACAAACAGTGACTAGATAAAATAATCTTTTATCAAAAATAGTCTACCATTGGGGCAGTTAGTACCACTGGTAGTAATAGTAACTCAAAAGTAGCCCTCTACCTGCATTAACACGATCATCTCCTCCATAAAAGAATATGGTTAATTAGCTCAGGCCTTACGCAAATGGAACTATTACTACTATTGTGACTATATTCTGGCATTTAGGTTTTGTCATTCTGATTCCAACGGTATGCATGGCTCAAATATATGATATATTTTGTATTGTAACCATCTTCTTGCCGATGTATTATATGAGCCTTTCAGCTGACAGAATGACCAATTTCAATATTTTGCAGAAAAGGATTTTAAATAATATTTCACTTTGGAAAATTAGTTCCTTTTTATTTTTACTTTCACTTACACGTGAAAAATTTCGACTTCCGGTTTTCGACGAAAATACACGTTTTGGGGGTCCCCTGAGTCTAAATAACCAAGTCCCGCAAAATGGTCTGTATGTGTGTGTGAACAGACTAGCTTGAAAACCATAAACAGTGCGAACCTGAAATTGGGTATTTAGTGTATGTATATGCCCGGGATGTGACAGCAAAAATTTCATCAAAATTGGCCAAAGGTAGGGGGTACTTTATTCAATAACTTTTTGTTTTCTTTGATTTTCTCAAAAACGGCTCTAACGATTTTGATTAAACTTAGTATTTGATGTATTAATATGCCCGAGATATGACTGTTAAAATTTCATTAAAATTGACTAACCGGAGGGGGGACTTTACTTAATAAATTTTGTATCATTTTCACGGGTTTTTTTATTTACTCAAAAACGGCTTTAACGATTGTTATAAAACTGGGTATTTGATGTATGTATATGCCAAAGATGTGACAGCCAACATTTCATCAAAATTGGTCAAACGGAGGAGGCACTTTATTCCATAACGTTTTTTCCAATTTATACCTTTCTTTCGATTATCTCAAAAACGGCTTTAATGATTTTGATCAAATTCCCCATGTTTAATGAAAATAAGGTGTTCTTTAATATCAGATAAGCTTTATCGTTATCAAAATGTTCTGAGAGGGCTTAAATGGGAAAGGGGCCTGTTTTGTTTTCCTGTAAAGTACCCTTGTTTTTGTTTATATGGAAAAATTAACTCTCATTATGCCTAAAAATAAGAAATGGCTAAATATGAAATATGAAAAAAATCAAGTAAACATATAGAGGAGAAATAAGAAAAATATTCCGTCAACTCGTAAAATACGTTGAGCACACGCATGCGGCGGAGTACGCCTTTAATGACAGACCATTGTTCATAATTAAAGCCGTTCTGTTCATTTAATGGAAATTATTTATTTCATGGTAAATGAAGTTTTCAAAAACTACATAGAGAATTATAAAATCAGACGACTTGGAGTATTATGCTTGGATTGCCGAATTACCACAAGTAAAAACTTTTATTTAATAAAAAAAAATTAGTGTTTTTTATACAGCAAATAAAAAGAAAAATAAGAAATGAATGTGGAAAAATGTGTCTTTGAGAAGTGGCAATTAACAAAACACATCAATTTC
Source organism: Aelia acuminata (assembly GCA_911387785.2). Lineage (NCBI taxonomy): Eukaryota > Metazoa > Arthropoda > Insecta > Hemiptera > Pentatomidae > Aelia > Aelia acuminata. The sequence continues at coordinate 38,349,234 of OU426983.1, forward strand.
TAATTTAAGTAAGTTGGTAAGTGAGAGTTGTGTGTTGCGCGCACACACCAGATTTTTTATATTTATTTTAGTTAACTATTGTGTTTACAAGTTGCAAAGATACAAATTTTCTAAGGATAAATATTGTTAAAAGTGCTTTTCAGCATAATGTTGAAATTGGAGTTAGTCAATCTATCAACTGAAAGATTCATATAGCACCCAGTCATTGATTCATAGAAAAGGCAGAAAAAAATATTTGTTTTCTCAGCTCCTAGAGCACATTGGATAGACCATATTTATATTTTAAATTAATATTTTTTGACCTTGAATCACTAAAAATGTTTGGTTGAAATCGGTGACCAATCAGCTCTGCGTTTTGAAAGAAGTCAGAGCATGATTTTGACTCCTCATTTAGTTTTATGAGTTGATGTTCACTTGGAATGGGGCCTAAATGGTCAGATATATTAATTAAGACATGGTGATGGCAGTGTGGGTGAGACCTTTTGATGGTTTAAAAATCTTAGGAGTGCGATTGCAACCTCGAATAGAAGGAAAGGCATAGAAGGACTCAATCCCTTTATGAAGAAGTTCTGAGGTTCCCCCCCCCCCCCCCCCCCGAAGCGAATCAATGAGTAATTGTTTGAGAACTTGCAAAGAATCTCTGTCAGCAAATCAATGATCACTGACCACCTTAGCACAGATGGAAAGCTTGAAACTTCAGTACCTTATGATTATAGTCGGGATTCCCAAAATGGGGACATTCCCTGAATATAAAATATTTTTAAGGGAAAGGAAATGATGCGGACTTTGGACCGCAATCTGAACATATGTCAAAATATTTCGAATACTAATTGATTCACTGAGCTGAGGGTTCCAGGTATTTGTACAGCGACATGTTCTGACAGTATTAGACGGTCGTGACCGACATCTTCCGGTTTACCTCAATAGTTATATTGCCTTATAGGTCTGTAAGTGCGGTCTAAACACCAAACAAAGGTCTGGCCCTTTCGTGTTACAGTTTCAGACAATCTCTAATGAATTATTTTATCATTGTCTGCACTTTCTTCACAAATTAAAATGCAAGTATTTTGATATTTACGTTGTCTAAAATTGTTTGAATTATTTTTACACATACTATTATTTTTAGGCTTGTTTTACTAAATTAGTACATCGTGAAATCTAGCTGCATATTTGATTATATTGCTTTAAAAATTTGACCCATACCTCAATGCCTATGTTTATAATTATAATATCTTATGGGTTCACTGGGACAGCATCAGCCAAAGTGGACCTAAAATTTGGGTCGAAAAGTAAAAATGAAATATGTGATTTAACGGTTATAACAACGGTCAACCTTTCTTCACCATTATTCCTATGTTCATAGGAGAAACATTTATTATAATAAGCAATTTATTATTATATTATCCTTATACATTGTACTACCAAGAAGAATGCAAGACCCAAAGAATTGGGTCCTGAAGGACCCAATAATCAGATAGTTCACAGAATGAAATTACTTTATCTAGGGTTCTTTTAATAGCATACAGTGAACCTCCTATAGCTCGTCCTAGCCTATCGTTTCTTTTAGCTGGAATCCACTTTATTAGATAGTCTGAAAAATAATTTTCATATAACTTAGTGTCTCCTATTTCAATAAATGTTTCATATAAAAGAAATATTTCGTTTTGCTGATGAAGCTTAAAAAATTATTGTCCCTAATCTTAGTACTTAGGCCACCTATATTATAACTTATGATTCTAACATTATTATTAAAACTATACTTAAGAGTCCATTTTACTGTTTAAATTGCTTAAATTATTAGAATTTGATACATTACAGATTTCTGAAATTTTTTCCAACCTGCATTCATTATTATTAAGTATTGGTTCTCGAACAAAAGGCCTCAATTTTCAGGGTCTGTTATTTTAGCTTTTTTGTGTTGCTAGAATCTTGTTGTCCAGGGTCCTATGAATATCCTTGTACAAGTTCTTTTACTTCTTCCATACTATAAAAAATACCACAAAAATTTAAATCTGTTACTGCAATATGTAGCATTTTTATACATTTTTTTAAGGTGATTCATAAGATTGAATATTTTCCTGCCATGCTCCCTATCTTCTGGTGACCTATCGTGGCTGATTGGAGTATTGAGCTTGGAAAAATTTTCTTTCCTGACCATGATTAAATTTTTAAGTAGTTTACTGGTCAAGGAGACGAGGATTGGCCGGTCTTTAGTACCGTTGCCCAGACTAAAACCATTATTAATTGGTGTGTTTTTTAAATCTATGCCCGCAGATTTACAGGTCTTTTGAACAGTTTTTAACACATTTTCCTGTGCTCTGTCCTCTTGTTCAGGAACATTATATATAAAAAATAATTATTGCGAGAATGACGTTTTAGCAATCTGATTTCGCTTTCCAGTCGACTGTTCTCCTTTTCCAAAGAAGTACACTTCGTTTGAAGGTTGGATATTTCAACAAGAGCTTCTCGTAGACCTGTAGTTATATTCTCAACCATAGCTTTAACTTCTCTGGGTACCCTTCTTTATTTCCACCATTATATCATCAATTTTATACACTATTTTATAATTTAAGTTTTCCTCTAGTTCCAATCTAATCTGTTCTTCCTACTGATGAATTTATTATTTTTTTTTTTTGTTTTTTTAATAGAAATTTATTAAGCATTTTTCATCTTAACCTTAAATTTGTTTAACGTATGAATCAGTGATAACTGTGAATCAGAAACCCTATAATGTGCTATTATTTTTTGTGAAAATATTTTTACAAAACACTCAATATCTTACTCAATACTATCTTAACTAGACCTTTCATGCAAACATGCCCAAATCTTGTTATATATGTTACAGGTAAAGCAATTATTTGAAGAGATCGGTTTTCATATGCCTCAGTTATTTTTAATTTTAGGAAACTTTTGACTATTTGGTTTTAATCTTATCATACTTTATCTTCTATTAGCAAAAATTACATTTCAATTATTTTTATTAATCCTTATCTTAAATGCTTTGAGATGAGCAATATGTGATCTTTAATAATTAGTCCTTTTAATTTGAGCATCTATTTAAATAAAACTTATTTTTTTTTTTTTAAGGATCTTTTGAGTCAATGAATAAAGGAATATATTTCAATAATCTTTCCAGATTTAATTGTTATCTTATTATGTATGCCTTAAAGCATTATAAATAAATGTTTAATCTTAGCTGCCATTTTTCTTTTATAATTAAAAATTAAAATGAAAAACCACTAGTGTTATTTTAGATATTATAAATATCTAAAAATGGCTTAAAATAGTCACGAGTTCTTATTGTTATCATATATTTCATACAATAAATTTGTTGAACAATTTTCAAGAAATGTATATTTATTATTAAAAATTATAAATAAAATATAAATATATAACAATATCTTGATTTAATACTAAATAATTTTCAGTTTAATGCTAAATAATTATTAACTGAATATTTTAATTTTTTTCATTGATGGCATAAAAAAAATATGAGAACAATATAATCTTGTCAGATGTCCAAAATATATCTTAATATTGGTCATACTTCAAAATCCTTTGAAAGTTATTGGTTTGTTAAAGTCTGAATATAATTTATTTATGTTTTAATTATTAGATCAATCAATTTTACTGTAATTATCATGTAGTATCATTACCAATTATAATATTTGATGTTTTACATCTTAATACTTCTGAGTCAGAATCTGCCCTGAGCATGTTACCTTACACAGAATGACAGAAAGCATTTTTACTTTCTCACCCTAACTAGAATCGCTTATCAACCTTTAAATTGTCCTTCCTGACCAAGATAAAGTATATAGTTAACTGTAAAAAACACAAAAAAATACTGCTACCTAAAACTATAATTTAGTTTGTTTGTTTTTTCCCACAGAAACTGGACTTTGTTTTTAAAATATTATTTATACTAGTCATTTTTAGAAATAAGAAATGTATATAGATTTTTTTTTTTTCAGAGGCTGTTATAAAAATGGTATCAACTCAGGGAGAAATAAGAGTAGGGCCTTCACATCAAGTGAGTATAAAGCTTTATAATTTGTTATTTCATCTATTTAGTCCAGTACAAATTATTATTACTTTCACTTACCTATATATGAAATATATAGTAAGTGGAAGTATTGCGATCGTGAAAAATTTCGACTTCCGGTTTTCAACGGAAATACACGTTTTGGGACCCCCTGAGTCGAAATAACCAAGTCCCGCGAAATGGTCTGTGTGTGTGTGTGTGTGTGTGTCTGTGTGTGTGTGTGTGTGTGAACAGACTAGCTCAAAAACTATAAGCCGTGCGATCCTGAAATTGGGTATTTAGTGTAGGTATATGCCCGCGATGTGACAGCATAAATTTCATCAAAATTACTTAAAGGGAGGGGGTACTTTACTTAATAACTTTTTACGTTTTTTTCGATTTTCTCAAAAACGGCTCTAACGATTTTGATTAAACTGAGTATTTCATCTATTTATATGCCCGAAATATGACTGTAAAAATTTCATCAAAATTGATTAACCGGAGGGGGGACTTTACTTAATAAATTTTGTAACATTTTCACGTGTTTTTTTTATTTACTCTAAATCGGCTTTAACGATTTTGATCAAACTGGGTATTTGATGTATTTATATGCCCGAGATATGACTGTAAAAATTTCATCAAAATTGATGAACCGGAGGGGGGACTTTACTTAACAAATTTTGTAACATTTTCACGTGTTTTTTTTATTTACTCTAAATCGGCTTTAACGATTTTGATCAAACTGGGTATTTGATGTATTTATATGCCCGAGATATGACTGTAAAAATTTCATCAAAATTGATGAACCGGAGGGGGGACTTTACTTAATAAATTTTGTAACATTTTCACGTGTTTTTTTGATTTTCTCAAAAACGGCTCTAACGATTTTGATTAAACTTAGTATTTGATCTATTTATATGCCCGAGATATGTCTGTAAAAAATTCATCAAAATTGATCAACCGCAGGGGGCACTTTACTTAATAAATTTTGTATCATTTTTACGTGTTTATTTTATTTACTCAAAAACGGCTTTCACGATTGTGACCAAGCTGGGTATTTGATGTATGTATATGCCAAATATGTGATAGCCAACATTTCATCAAAATTGATCAACCGAAGGGGGGACTTTACTTAATAAATTTTGTATCATTTTTACGGGGTTTTTTATTTACTCAAGAACGGCTTTAACGATTAATAAAAATAAGATATGAATGTAGAAAAATGTGTGACTTTGGGAAATGATATTTAACAAAACACGTCAATTTCTTATCTAAGTAAGTTGGTAAGTGAAAGTTGTGTGTTGCGCGCACGCACCAGATTTTTTTAAAATTTGCACTTGAGTCATCAGCAAGCCAATTTCTACTCTTAGCAGGGTTTTATTGAGGGAAGAGACATATAAAGTTTCAATTATTGACTCTGGTTCTAAGTACCCTTTTCATTTTCATTACCAATTAAACAGTGAATGGATCATTGAGATAAAAGGACTCATTTGTTTTCGTTACTACATTAACCTTCATTTTACTAGTTAATGATGTTTTGTAATACTTCTAAAATAAAAGAAAATAATTGATAGAAGTGGAGGATATTCAAATGTTTTTTCGCTCCTTTGTTTTGAGTTAAATGTTGTAAACATTTAATATTTCCTGATTAATGTTGCCACTATTTTATAATAAGCAACATCTTAAATTTTTTAGGCTAGACTTCCCGAATTCCGAGCTAATGCAGGTTCTGGTGATGCTGATCCTGAACTCACCAAAGAAAGAGAGGAACTGCGTTGGGCTCCAGCCATGACTCTAGACTGTGATCTTCTTATGTATCTTCGAGCTGCTCGTTCAATGGCTGCTTTTGCTGGAATGTGTGATGGAGGTTCAGCAGATGATGGCTGCATTGCGGCATCTAGGGATGACACAACTCTCAATGCCCTAGATGTTGTAAGTTAAATATTTCTGGATACTAAACTTAAAGTTTTTTTGTGGCTAATATTTCTGTTCACATATTTTTATAAATGTTACAGCTACATGACTCTGGTTATGATCCTGGTAAAGCATTGCAAGCATTAGTAAAATGCCCTGTGCCAAAAGGAATAGAAAAGAAGTGGTGTGAAGAAGAAACAGTAAGCTTTAATATTCCAAATTAATTTTTGTTTAAATTATGTTTATAATAAGTTTTAGTTTTTTTAATATTATTTTGTATTTATAGAAACGATTTGTAAAAGGCCTTCGACAATTTGGAAAAAATTTCTTTCGAATTAGAAAAGATCTCCTTCCCCATAAAGATACAGTAAGTTTTTTATTTTTATTCTTTAGCACAACCTTGCTTATCCGAACTAACTGGGACATTTGACTATCCGATTAATTTAAAATCTGGATGATCCAGAAACATGGGTAATAACATATCCTCAAATATATTTTATTTATTATTAGTAGAATAAAAAATCTTAAATTTAAATTACATTGTATTATTTTATGATATACATATGGAAAAAAAATTCAAAGAATTGCTTTACAAACAAATGCTGCTTGTTTGTTTCAAACATGTCGGCATTGAATGAGACGTAACCAGCCATATAAACACTTTAACACTAGTCCGGTTTTGTCGGCAATATATCAAAATACTCACCAGTTTTTAGTGAAATTATTATCGGATTTTGTTTTGAATGTTTATAACTATGTGGGAAATTAATAAAATGAAAATTTCTCCAAATTTATCCCGGATAATCGAGAGATCCAGATAAATGATGGCCGGATAAACAAGGTTCTCCTATAATTTGAATAAACTTAAATTTTTTATTAAATTAAATTATTAAAAATTACCCATTATTATTTATATTCCCAATATTAAATAATAGGATATGTGATGTAATCTTTGTTGTTTATTTATCTTATTCCATTATAGGGATTTTTTATTTAAGTATCTAAGTCTCAGGTTATTTAATAATTGGTCTAAATCTAGGGTAAATATTTAGAAATTAAATTTTGGAGTGGAAACCTTGACTCAGGTGTACTTAAAAAAGAAAGTAAATGTTGTTCATTTTTGAGCTTTATCATGTGTGTGGATGAGTGTGTGCATGTATGGGCATGTATTTTTGTACATGTGCACCTTTCCTGTTGTATAATTTTTTTTTTTATCTACTAATTGAGTCTGTTCAGAATTAATTTGTTTCATATATATTATATTTTGTTTTAGCTTAAAGTGTTGGTGTTATAAATGTATTATTTCTATTAAAATTAATTATTCCTTTTCTTTTTTGAGTTTTTATGGAAAATCAATCCTCATATAAACATTCTTTGTGAAATTGGAAACTATCATTTTTTCTATAAGATTTTAAATAATAGAATTTTAAAGTTGATTATTACATCTTATGCTCAGCTTTTCATAACATTCTTCTTGATTGTTATATATTTTAATTTTTAATTTTTATTTCTGTTAATTTATTTAATTTTTCTCAAACTGTAATATATGATGTGTTATTAGCCGGAATTGGTAGAATTTTATTACTTGTGGAAGAAGACACCAGGTGCCAATAATAACAGACCTCATAGGAGAAGGCGGCAAGGTTCTTTAAGGAGAATCAGAAATACAAGGAATTCGCCCCGTTCTGGAACACCAAAGGAAGAACCTCCTGGTACTGTACCTACACCCCCACCTTGTATGTTGTTTTTTCGCTTTTCTATTTTTTTTTTAACGTTTTTATTTTTGCTTATAACCACAACTTTCATTCCTTTATGCTGTTGATACTCTTGCAATTTTAGTCACTTTTTTTTTTTTTTAAATATTCATAAGACTACTTTTATGTGCTTGCACTATGTTATAATTGTTTATTATATTTGAATAAAAATGTATTATTCTGTTCTTTATAATTATCAGTCATACATTTTAAATTTAATGATGCATTTAGTTTCTATTACTCATAACAGCATAATGGAATAAATTATTTGATTTTTTTTTTTTTTTTTTTTTGCGCACTTTCTTTATATTAAACCAAGCTGCTAATGTCATTTATGCCTCTGACAATCTAACATTTATTTTTGTTTTTGTGTATTGGAAAAGGTTAACTGGATGGTTATCACAGTTAAGTCTAAATAACAGATTTTTAAATTTTTATTTAACTTCTTAGATCTGTGATGTACTTGAACCTTCCCTTAATTTTTTTCTTTTAAAATTTTGGTTATACTATCATTTTACTGTAATCAATCCTAAATACAGAAGGACCTCCATTATCCGGGACTCGATTAACCGGGCTTCCGAGGAGCCATTTTTTTTTATTTTTTTTAATAAGCTGATTTTAATTTTTATGTATAATATTTATTTTAAAAAATGAATACGTAAATATTTTAACGATTACACAATGGTTAATTATCTATTGTTCTTAGAAATTATGAAATAAAATAATAAATAGAAAAACACGACAGTCTGGTATCATCATATGACGAGATGTTTCCAGTAACTATTACTCCAATTCATATTCTAGGAACATATTGTTTTCAAGTCTTTCAAGAAAACTCCTACTCTGGCCTGTTTGACTACAAAACAAAATATTCTCAGTTGTGATTGAGTCTCCATTCAAATACGAACTAACAAAATGTCGCAAAAAAGAAAACCTGTCGTTTTACCCATAACAGAAATTAACCATTATTAACCGAATAGAAAAAGGTGTTAAAACATTTTCCGCTGAATTAGGAATCGGCGAGAAAACTGACATTTTGAAGAAGATAAAAGACATTTCCGACTAGGTATCGTTGGCCTAAACATTGTGTCCTCGGAAAACAATGAAGAGCTCTACATTAAAACATGTAGATCAAGCTGTCTATCAGTGGTCCATGTAAAAATGCGCTGAAGGAGTTCGTTTGTTACTTTTGTTCATTTGTTGTTTGTTAAAACGTTTGTTTGTTAATAAAAGTGATTATCTGCACAGTTTTTTTTTTAATTAACCTTATTTTCTATCACATTAAGTCAATAAAATGTTTTATTTCGATTATCCGTGGACCCCCATACCCATCATTAGCCCGGATAATGGGGTTTCTACTGTATATATCTTATTACTTGAATACTATTAGTTAGTCATAAGTATAGTCTTACCTTCACTGAATCGTTTGTTGTTTTCATATTCCAAGTCAAATTATAGTTCAAGGATATGTATAATTAATTATTAAACTCAAGATTAATTATTTAGACTATGCTGTGCTGATATTGCTTTAAGTTTGTTTCTTTGGGCTTTGGATCTATTTGGGATCCTTGCTTAAATCTATTTGTGGTTTTGAGAAGCTACATAAAGATCCCTCTCTCACACCAGTGAAGTATGCATAAAATGTTCATTATTAATATTGTAATTGATTATGCTCAACATGTGATGTGAATCGAATTGTGTGAAGAGAGTGATTTTTTTGGTTTGTAATTAATTTTACTTTTTCAGCTGTTGGAGGATCCAGGCCTTCTCCAAATCCTAATGAAAAAGGTATGTGTGGTGCGCTTTTGTTGCTTTTAGTGTTATATTCCCAATGTAATATAAACAAAACAAACACCATATATAGTATAATTTTTCACTTATTCTTTTTCTTACAATTATTATAACAAGTATTGTGGATATATAGGATTAGTCAGTTAACCAAAGGAAAAATCATGGGTCTGTTTTATATCTAGAGTATATTATTAAAAAATATTGCAACTATTGGTAGTGTTGACTATTGGATGCAAGTAAATGAAATTCTAAATCTATTTTAATATATAAAATTAGATGCGCATTCAAAATTATAATTAATGTAAGTATAGGAGGGTATTAAAAAAAAAAAAAATCTGGTGCGATGGTGCAACACACAACTTTCACTTACCAACTTACTTTGATTAGAATAGACGTGTTTTTTTAAAGTCCTCAAAGTCACACAATTTTCCACAGTTCATTATTTTTTTTTTTTTTTATTAAATAAAAGTTTTTACTTGTAACAATTCGGCAATGCAAGCATAATACTCCAAGTCGTCTGATTTTATAATTCCCTATATAGTTGTTGAAAGCTTCATACAGTTCCCATGAAACAAATAATTTCCTTTAAATGTACCGAACATGTTTAATTATAAAAAATGTTCTGTCATTAAAGGCGTACGCATGCGCAATGCGTGGGCTCAACGTGTTCAATGAGTTGACAGAATATTTTTCTTTTTTCTCCTGTATATGTTTACTTGATTTTTTCATATTTCATATTTGACCATTTCTTATTTTTAGGCGAAAAGAGAGAAAGATAATTTCTCCATATAAATAAAAACAAAGGTACTTTATAGGAAAACAAAAAAGGCCCCTTCCCCATTTAAGCCTCCTCAGAACATTTTAATAATGATAAAGCTTACCTGAAGAATACTTGATTCTCATTAAACATGATGAGTTTAATCAAAATTGTTGAAGCTGTTTATTGAGAAAATCGAAAAAAACATAAAAATGGGAAAACAAGTTTTGAAATAAAGTGCCCTCACTGGTAGATCAATTTTTATGAAATTTTCGCAGTCATATCTCGGCCATATAAATACATCAAATACCCAGTTTTATCCAAATCATTAGAGCCGTTTTTGAGAAAATCGAAAAAAACAAAAAGTTATTGAATAAAGTACCCCTTCCGTTTGACTACTTTTGATCAAATTTTTGCTGTCACATCAAGGGCATATATGTACACTAAATACCCAAATTCAGTTTCGTACGGTTTATAGTTTTTGAGCTAGTCTGTTCATACACACACCGACACAAACACAAATCATTTCGTGGGACTTGGTTATTTGGACTCAAGGGACCCCAAAACTTGTAATTCCATTGAAAACTGGAAGTCGAAATTTTTCACGATTGCATTACTTTCCCTTAATACATATTTCCTATATAGGTAAGTGAAAGTAAAAAAGGAAAACCCCATGTGATAATTGACAACCCTTCTAATTAATAACTTTATATATAACTTATAACAATCATCATTATGATGTTATGTTTTCCTTATTTATTAGAATGGACCCTCTTTAGAACTTCGATCGAAATACATAGAAATGTATAGGAAATTTCTGTTTTTACTATTCAGATGACCAATAGATGTTATTAGGATTAACAATCACTTTGGCAAAGACATTATATTAAGTTCATAATAATATTACTTACTTACTTACTTACAGCGGCTCAACAACCCATTACTGGGTCAAGGCCTCCTGAATCAGCCTTTGCCAGTTGTCCCGGTCAAGTGCTGTCGTTCTCCAGTTCCGAGTTCTAAGGATGTGGCGAGAGTCATTTGCAACACCGTCCTCCCAGCGAAGCTTAGGTCTCCCTATCCTTCTTGTGCCATACAGCTGCCCTGACAGGACTTTCCGAGGGATGTCCTCTTCTGACATTCTAATAACATGGCCTGCCCACCTAAGTCTCCCGAGTCTGATGGTCTTAACGATATCAGGACCATTTAGGAGAATGCTTAGTTCGTGGTTGGTTCTTCTCCTCCATTCTCCATTCTGCATACGAAGCGGTCCGTATATGTAGCGCAAGATTTTCCGCTCATAGACCAGTAGACTTTGCTCTGATTTCTTCGAGATGGTCCAGCTCTCAGAGCCATACATCAAGACTGGGCGAATGAGGGTCTTGTACATTAGTAGTTTAGTACCTCTGGCTATCATTCCACTCCGCAGTTGTGGCCGGAGACCAAAAAAGCATCTATTTGCCAACGTGATCCTCCTGCTTATTTCATTTGCCACTTCTCCTGTAGAGTTAACAAGGCAGCCGAGGTAGATAAAGTTGTCTACTTGCTCAAAGGAGTAGTTCCCGAATTGAACGCGTTGCCCATGCCTATCCTCTTGCCCTGTGGCCATGTACTTGGTCTTGTTCTCATTGATAACTAGGCCCAGCTTTCTTGCTTGGCCTTCTAGAGCTTGAAAGGCCTCGTTGACAGCTCTGAAAGATCTTCCTACGATGTCTATATCGTCTGCGTATCCCAGCACCTGTACTTGCTTGTTGAATATGGTGCTAGATGTGTCAATCTCGGAATCCCTTATGGCTTTTTCCAAAGCGAGGTTGAAGAGTAGACAGGCAAGCGCATCCCCCTGGAGTACACCCCTTCCATAGTCGAAGTCCCTTGATAAATCATTCTGGATCCTCACCATGCCCCTTACTCCCAGCATCGTCATCCTGCACTGTCTAATTAATTTCTTGGGTATGCCTAGGTCCTCAAGAGCCTTATACAGTTCCTGTCTATCAATGCTGTCGTAGGCATTCTTAAAGTCCAAGAAAAGATGGTGGGTTTGTATTTTGTACTCTCTACCCTTTTCCAGAATTTGTCGGATGGTAAAGATGTGGTCGCTGGTAGATCTTCCTCTTCTGAAGCCACATTGATACCGACCAATGGCCCGCTCTGCATATGGGAGAAGCTTATGATAGAGTATGTTGGACATTATCTTGTGTGCCACTGGAAGGAGTGATATGCCTCTGTAGTTGTTGCAATTCAACTGGTCTCCTTTTTTGTGAATAGGACACATTATGGTTTTCTGCCATGCTGCCGGCAGTTTCTCCTCGGTCCATATGTCTATTATGATGTCTTGAAGGACTCTCACAAGCTCAGTTCCACCGGATTTGAAAAGTTCAGCAGGGAGGTCGTCGAAGTCGGGTGCCTTATTGTTTTTTAACCTTTCTATAGATGAGAGAATGTCATCCTAGTCAGGGGGTTCCCAATTTTCATGCTCCTCCAAGATAGGTGGTACATAATCCTGAGAATCTGATATATTGTGTTGGAGGTTCGCGAAATGCTGACGCCATCTCTCGAGGATTTTCTCTTTTTCACATAATAGGGTCCCGTCAGTATCACGACAAACTGAAAGGCTTTCTGCCTTCGTTTACTTTGTGGTAGAACTTCCGAATTTCGTTGGAGTCTTTCAGGGTTTGAATCTCTTCCATTTGCTTCTTCTTCCACTCCCTCTTCTTTTGTCGGTGCAGTTTTTTCTCTTCTCTTCTCCTCCGTTTGTATTCTTCAACGGTCCTTCGTGTCCGCCGCTGTATCTTCCTTACATAAGCTTCGTTCTTAAATTCTGTAGCTGCACTGCATTCCTCATCAAACCAGGGATTTGATGGTACCCTTTCCTGAAAGCCAAGGATCTCTTCAGCCGTGCTATGAATTACTGTGGAGATTGCTTCCCATTTGTTGTCCAGAGAAAGATTCCCAATCGCTGTCTCTTGTAATATTGTATCGAGCCTGGAGGCATATCTAGAGCATGTTTCTTCTTCTTTCAATTTCAAAGTGTTGTACTTCTTACGCCTCTGTGCACGTTGGGTTTTTATCATAGACATGCGATCCCTTATCTTAGCGATCACCAAGTAATGGTCAGAATCGATGTTGGCTCTCCTACGGGTCCTCACAAATAAGTTGGATCGGTTGCGAGACGTGATGAGTGGGTGATCGATTTGGTTAACTGTGGTCCCGTCCGGTGAGGTCCAGGTTCCTTTGTGAATGTTCTTGTGAGGGAAAAGGGTCCCTCCGATAACCAAATCCCTGGAGGCTGCAAAGTTAACCAGTCTTGAACCATTATCGTTTGTGAACTCATGCAGGCTGTGCTGACCTATTGTTGGAGAGTAGGCTGGCTCCCGGCCCACTTTAGCATTCAGATCCCCAGCTACAATCTTAAGGTCATAATTGGGGCAGCGGTCGAATGTGTCTTCTAGGAGCTCGTAGAACTCATCTTTTTCCTCCTCTTGTGATGTTTCGGTGGGGGCATGGGCACCAATGATTGAATAATTCTTGAACTTTTTCCTAATTCTCAGCAGGCAAATACGTGGGCTCACTGGTTTAAAGTCAATGACATGTTGCCTATACTCTTTGTGGATAACAAATCCTGTGCCATATTGATGTAGTCTGTCATGGCAGCTATAATAGACGGTGTGAGTTCTTTTGTCTAATATTCCACTTCCAGTCCACCGGATTTCCTGTATTACGGCGATGTCTATTGAGAATGCGGTCAGCTGGTCTAAGAGCACTTTCAGTGCCCCGGGTCGGTATAAACTGAGTGTATTCCAGAGTCCAATTTTAAAAGTTAACTGGCGATTGTTACGCTCTTTTGGAGCAGAAGGAGTATATGTGCGTGAAGACTGGGACCCCCCCGAATCCGATCGGGTCCCTACGGGGACTAAATATTTGGTCGTCACGTCCATATCAGTTCAGGCTGGCAGAAGCTGACAGGCTTCTCCACAAAATGTTTTACAGATGGGCTTTGTGAGCTCTCCGATCCAACCCCCAACCTGGAGGACCAGGAGATTTGAAGTCAGGGTTCTCTTCCCCTAGATGAGTTGCCTTCACCACGGCTAAAGAATCCCATCTATCCTCGCAGTGCAGATGTAGCCCTGCAGCACAGGTTAACCTACATATGGTTTCTATGGTGGGCCTTGCCAATGTCATTCATCTTCAGCCCCACCAAAGCGCTGGGTGCGCTGCTGCCCACCACCAGGAGGTTTCGTGTTGGGGTCCTCATCCCCTAGGAAGCCTGCCTTCACCTCGGCTACGAGCACCTCCTGCCCGCCTACGTAACCCTGTAGAAGGGGCCCTTACAGGGTGCTACCAGCCGGACCAGCTGGACCCCGGTTTTTTAGCGAGGTGTTTTTTTTTTGTTTTTTTTTTTGGAGGCAAGTGCACCGCGGCCCATATAGGCCTATTGTGCGCCTAAATTCTTGCCTGGGTTCCAAGCTGCCCTAGAGGCTAATTTTAAGAACCTCAGTAAACTTGAGTAGGCTGCTTGGGTTGATTACCTCATGCGCCTTAGGGTCAGTGATGCGGTCCAGGCCAAATAGCCTGAATCTAAGTGCTGCGAGTCTGTCACAGAGGCAGACTATGTGAAAGGCTGTTTCACGCTCTTTCTCGCAGTATCGACAAATTGGTGATGCCGCCAGTTTGAGCCTGTACATATGACTTCTAAGCTTACAGTGTCCGGTGTATATAGCTGTAAGTCTTTTAATAGCTTTCCTGTCAAGATTTAGAATTTCGCCGCTCCTCTTGGCAGAAGGACTCTCTAGGAACAATTTGGAGTGTCGTAGGTTTTGCGTCATCCAAAATTGTTTTCTTTTTGCTCCATAGATCTCCTCTATCCTCCTTTTGGCAGAGCTTTTGCTGATGCCACACACCGGTTCGGGAGTGATAGGTTTGATGTTGGATCCTTTCCTGGCTAGAGTGTCTGCATTCTCATTTCCTGGTATGCCAGTATGGCCTGGCACCCATTCTACATTCACTCTGTTGTTGTTTGCTAGGATGTTGAGTCTCGTTTTACACTCCCATACAACCTTGGAGTTAATGTCTATGTTATTGAGTGCACCCAGTGCAGCTTGGCTATCTGTGTAGATAGTGATTGTCTTCCCAGACAGTTGTTCCCTCAACAGTTCAAAGGCGCAGTGGCTGATTGCCAGCACCTCTGATTGGAAGACGGTGGTGAATTTACCCAATGAGGCATATATACCTTCATTGGGTTTGTCCCTCCTCCAGATGCCTGCACCCGACCCGCTATTGGTGAGTGAGCCATCTGTATAGCAGCATATGCCATTGTTTGGTATATGTGATGTGTTGACCTTTTTACTGGTATTAAAGTTGGTTTCCAATGAGCCCCTGATCTGAATGTCAGAAAACATGGATAGGAGTTTATCCTTTTCAAGCTCTTGGAATATCTTCCAGTGTCCCCATTTAGTTTGTACTTTTGAGGTTAAATTTAGCTTTACGATTCTGTAGCAGGCCTTTAGGGCTTGCGCTTCCACCTCCATGTGCAGTGGAGCTAGATTTAACATCAGTTCCATGGTGGCGGTGGGTGTAGTTTTCATAGTCCCAGTTGTCATGAGGCAAGCTAATCTTTGCAGTTTGTTCAACTGAGTTTTATTTCTGCTTGTCCCTGCCTTGTGCCACCAGACTAGGGAAGAGTATAACACCATGGGTTTAATGGCCATGGTGTATAGCCAAAATGTCATTTTGGGCTTTAGTCCCCAGTCTTTGCCTATTGCCCTCTTGCAGGCCCATAGACACTTCAGGGCTTTGTTGGTCGTGTGTTCCACGTGTTTAGCCCAATTGAGTTTGTTGTCCAGCATAACGCCCAGGTGCTTGACTGTTTTGCTTTGGCTCAGCTGGACTCCCTCAATTTTTGGTAGTTTGATGGCTATTTTTCTCTTCGAGCTGAAGATACAAATGCTTACTTTCTGTGGATTAATATTCAGTCCATTGTTCTTGCACCAGTTTGTTATGATTCTGGTTACGTTGTTTAGGAGGTCAGATAGGACATTTTGATGTCTACCTCCAACTAGGACTGCGATGTCATCAGCATATCCCTGTGCATAAAAGCCTGAGGTGTTTAGTTTTGTCAGTAGTGAGTCCACTACTAACCAGCCGGACCAGCTGGACCCCGGTTTTTTAGCGAGGTGTTACTCCTCTATCCCTCCTCCTTGATCCTGGCTTGGGACAGGCCATGCTTCGGGGCGCAAAGGCCACTACCACACGGGCGGAGTTTCATAATAATATTAGGTGCCATAAATTTTTGTTAGTGAAAAAACTGTTATAAAATTTTCTTGGAATCATACTTTGTTAAGTTGTATCAATATCACTTGAAGAGCATGGAGTAATAAATACGCTTTAAAATGGGATGGGATGTTTTCTTATTTTTTTTATGGCGCAACTTTAAACATAAATCCTTTTTCAACTTTTCAGGTTTAAAAGAAAATGGAAATTCAGTGGTTTAATTTGTTTACAAATAAATGAAAACAAAAATTATTTTTAACCATTGTTTTAATGTTTGCACTTTGTCGTTTTATTAATGTTAACATTTTTTCTTTTTTTATCTCACACTTTTACTCTAAAAAAAATCAGTTACCAGGGGTGTTGATGACAAAGCTTTTTATGCTCAAAAACCCCCAGAAATAAACAAAAACTCAATAACAAAAAAACTTTAACGCTGCCTCCTTTGAATTAAAGAAGGACCGATGAACATTACATCTTGTTTAAAAATAATTTATCTTGAAGTAGTTGGTCTTCTATTATAGATTTATATGTATTGCTAATTCACTTATCCTATATATCTACTGATGACCAAGAATTATTTTCATGAGTAATTTAGTCCGTTTTGTTAATATCTGTCAAGGTGTTTGGGATGTCTTACAATTAACCACATTATAATTTTATAGCTGGTTGTGTCTTATGTGCTATTTGTTATAACTGTTGGATGAACTGCTGATATTTTTGTTAGATTTCTTTGATGCAATTTATCATATATCTTTGTTCTTAATGATTTTTTAAGTCATTTATGAAAATAACTTGTTTAAAATTTGAAGTATAATTTAAATGAAATTAAATAGCCTTTTTCATACAAACAAAATAAAAAAACTTTGATCAATATATCAATATCAAGTATTGGGTTCTTAATGGCATTGTTAGTACTTAAAATATTTCATGTAGAGTATGGGTAGCTCAGTGGTAAGGCACTCCTGATAGGATCACCTTCCATTCCTGAATCAATCTCTGTATGCACAAAAATTTTAAGATAGCTAACCTGCAAAATTCAGAAAAAATAGAGAATAAAATAAGGGACAAATTATTATCAACTCAAGACTCAAGGAAGTAATTTTTTGAATAAAATGTCATATTTATATTAAATTATTTCTCTTACATTTGAAATGGGGAATATGTATTTAAATTACTTCGGCTAGAGGTGAATTTATTAATACATTATGAGCGGGCCAGGTATTTGTACCCGTTGCGAGGATTGCCACTCATAAGCGGGGCAGGTACTAGTACCCGTTCCGCATATTGCCGCTTAAAAGCGGGACAGGTATTAGTACCTGTTTAAAATAAGTAATTTTAAGCAGGGATTGAAACAGTTATAACTTATTGAGAAAAAGTATAAAAATAACTGTTATAAAAAAACTTTTATTAATAACCTCTGAGCAATAAAAGTTATTTCAAAACTGTTAAATAAAAGTTCTAGCTCAAAAAAGTTTTAACTGTTTTAAAACTTTTATAATTCTAATAAAAAAAGTAAAAGTTAAACCTTTAATTATTACCTCTAACGCAAAACTTAAAAAATTATAAAAAAAATATCTATTTCAAAATTTATAAAGGCAGTACTCTCATATAAAAAAAATATCCATGTATTATGCAATAAATAAATTGTAATTATCAAATTAAGGAATTTAATCATGATATCCTGGGGGGTGTTTTTGAAAGAAATGTTCACTATGAATTTCTTGGGGGGGGGGGGCGAATTCAAAAATATCAAACAATTATACTTTTCTAATATCTTTACATTAAGGAATTTTTTCATGATATCCTGGGGGGTGTTTTTGAAAGAAATGTCCACTATGAATTTCTTGGGGGGGGGGGGAATTGAATAATATTTAAAAACTATAACTTTCGGATATGTTTGATAATAATGAATTTAATCAACCTGTGTGGTGCTTTTGAAATAAATATCTGCCATGAATTTCTTGGAGGGGGAATTAACTTTTTTGGATAATTCCTTATTTGTAATTTTTTTATGCTCCAACTATGAAACTTGGTAATATGGGTATTCAATTGATTTAAGACCAGTTTGAAAGAAAAAATAAACTATACTAGTATCGCTATTCTTCTAGTATGGCCAGTATGGCGCACTTTTTGAGGCGCCCCCCCTCCCGCTGAAATTTAAATTTGAAAATATTTTCGAATTTCACGTATCTGAAAACATGTTAATACTCCTCATTTCAATGAAATCAGTAAATATTTAAATTAATCTTAGCGCCGCCCCCCCCCCCCCCACAACCAAAACTTTAAACCTATAATGTTTCAAATTCTAAGAATCTATATGATTCACCCTCAGTTCAATTAAATCGGTAAATCATGCATTACTGGTAATTTGATATCGATCTTTTTTCGAGACAACACTATCTATTATATAAAGACAGACCCCCCTCATTAAAGAATACCGGAAGGTATGATTTTTTACTTTCACTTACCTATATATGAAATATATAGTAAGTGGAAGTATTGCGATCGTGAAAAAATTCGACTTCCGGTTTTCAACGGAAATACACGTTTTGGGGTCCCCTGAGTCGAAATGACCAAGTCCCGCGAAATGGTCTGTGTGTCTGTGTGTCTGTGTGTGTGTGTGTGAACAGACTAGCTCAAAAACTATAAACCGTGCGATCATGAAATTGGGTATTTAGTGTAGGTATATGTCCGCGATGTGACAGCGTAAATTTCATCAAAATTACTTAAAGGGAGGGGGTACTTTACTTAATAACTTTTTTGGTTTTTTTCGATTTTCTCAAAAACGGCTCTAACGATTTTGATTAAACTGAGTATTTGATGTATTAATATGCCTGAGATATGACTGTAAAAATTTCATCAAAATTGATTAACCGGAGGGGGGACTTAACTTAATAAATTTTGTAACATTTTCACGTGTTTTTTTTTATTTACTCTAAATCGGCTTTAACGATTTTGATCAAACTGGGTATTTGATGTATGTATATGCCCGAGATATGACTGTAAAAATTTCATTAAAATTGATTAACCGGAGGGGGGACTTTACTTAATAAATTTTGTAACATTTTCACGTGTTTTTTTTATTTACTCAAAAACGGCTTTAACGTTTAACAAAAATAAGATATGAATGTAGAAAAATGTGTGACTTTGGGAAATGATATTTAACAAAACACGTCAATTTCTTATCTAAGTAAGTTGGTAAGTGAAAGTTGTGTGTTGCGCGCACGCACCAGATTTTTAATATTAGGGAACCCATTCCCCTCATGAAAATACAAATTGGACATTTTTTTTAAAATCACCGCCTTTGACAACAAAATAATAGACAAAAACGATTATAACAATGAAATAATGTAAAAACATGCAACTTTTTTTATTAAAACTTATTTAAGTAAATGGTTTATTAAAACTGTTAAATAAAAACTTTTATTATTTAGGTTTGAAAATAAAAGTTATGAAATAACTGTTTTGAAAGACCATATGATAATAAAAGTAAAAGTTAAAAATATACTTTTATCGATCAACACATGTTAATAAAAGTTAAACTTTTACTTTTAAATGAAAAGAGTTAACTGTTAAATTCGATCCCTGATTTTAAGTGATACAAGGGAAGAATAATGTTTTATCAAATATATGGATCAGTGTATTTTTACCAGGAACACATTACACATAACATACAAAGTCATCATAAATAACAAAATTAGTTTGCTTCTCTTTCAATTTTCACTTAAACTAGGTTTATATTTCCAAACTTTGTTTATTGTGAGTTTGACGAAGTATTTGTCGTCTCGAGTCTCACTAATTCTTTCCGTTTAATAAATATTTGTCAGGATGTTTATTTTTTAATTACACAGGTCTTATAGTATTTTTCTGAAATATCATTTTAAATTATCACTACAATATTTATCAAATATATAAATAAATAAATTTATCAAATATAAATAACTTGCAGATAAGACCCATTACCAAATTTAACAAAAATCTAACCATCATTTTTACGTCTATCAAGTTTATTTTCACAAGCATATATTTTGCTTAGCTGGAAAATTGGCCCGCTACGTAGCACTGTCCTATATCATAAGCTAGCCGCTCATAATGTGTTAATTATTAATGATTAGATATTAATCATTAGATTAATGATTAGATTAGAAAAAATCTGGTGCGTGCGCGAAACACACAACTTTCACTTACCAACTTACTTAGATTAGAAATTGACGTGTTTTGCTAATTATCATTTCCCAAAGTCACACATTTTTCTACATTCATATCTTATTTTTGTTAATCGTTAAAGCCGTTTTTGAGTAAATAAAAAAACCCGTGAAAATGATACAAAATTTATTAAGTAAAGTCCCCCCTCCCGTATATCAATTTTGATGAAATTTTTACAGTCATATCTCGGGCATATAAATACATCAAATACCAAGTTTGATCAAAATCGTTAAAACCGTTTTTGAGTAATTAAAAAAAACATGTGAAAATGGTACAAAATTTATTAAGTAAAGTCCCCCCTCCCGTAGATCAATTTTGATGAAATTTTTACAGTCACATCTCGGGCATATAAATACATCAAATACCAAGTTTGATCAAAATCGTTAAAACCGTTTTTGAGTAAATAAAAAAAAACACGTGAAAATGATACAAAATTTATTAAGTAAAGTCCCCCCTCCGGTTAATCAATTTTGATGAAATTTTTACAGTCATATTTCGGGCATATAAATCGATCAAATACTCAGTTTAATCAAAATCGTTAGAGCCGTTTTTGAGAAAATCGAAAAAAACGTAAAAAGTTATTAAATAAAGTACCCCCTCCCTTTGAGCAATTTTGATGAAATTTTTACTGTCACATCGCGGGCATATACCTACACTAAATACCCAATTTCAGGTTCCCACGGTTTATAGTTTTTGAGCTAGTCTGTTCACACACACACACACACACACACACACACACACAGACCATTTCGCGGGACTTGGTTATTTCGACTCAGGGGGTCCCAAAACGTGTATTTCCGTTGAAAACCGGAAGTCGAAAATTTTCACGATCGCAATACTTTCACTTACTATATATTTCATATATAGGTAAGTGAAAGTAAAAAGCTGTACCACTTTAATCCACGAAGGGTCTTGGTTTCACTAATGTGTATAGAAGTACCGTTTTTTTTTTGTCAGCCGCCTTTCAGTGAGGTGAAAATAGATAATACCTTAATAGATACTGTGTTTTCCACGGGAGGTTCTCTTGGCCTCAGAGATGAACTGTGGCAAAATATTGTAACGTTAAATCGATAAGCAAATAAAAAAAACATATGGCGTAAACTCCCAGACCGTTTGTTGGAACAAAATAAGCGCCCAAAGTGTTTGGGTCTAGATCTTTCCATGGCCTAGTCCACAAAGGCGTAGAACCGTCCAGATTGTTCTGGAACATTCCAGACCTGACCAATTATGATTATATATAAGGAGCGAATGACTGAACGAGTTAGTCGAAGTCGAAGTCTGTGTCTTGACTGTGTAGCTCAAGTCATATGATTGAGTGTTATAACGTTATCATTTTTGTAATCTGCTCAAATATTTAAGTTGTAATAATTCGTTGGCAATTGATAACTGTGTATTTCTGTTAAATAAATATTTTTTAACCCACATAAGTGTTACAATATTAAGATATCCTCCTAACTAGATTTGAACTAAGGAACTTGAGCACAGTATCTCATTCATTGCCTTACCAATAAGCTAATCCTGCTCCCTTTATATCCGAAAGACTTCGTAAATTATCTCAAGTACTAAGAAAATCATAAAATCTGGCTAAGAAAATAGCATGGCAAGGGTTTTGGATGGACAGCGTGTCCTTCTATTCTATTCTAGATTTTTTAAAAATTAATATTATGATCTTATAATTCTAAATGTTGTCCATCTATATATTTTTAAATTGAATAATTTTGCACCAGTATAAATTTAAAAGGTAAGTTTTGTCTTGTTATCAATTTATTTTATTAATGCTTCAAAATTATTTTTTTTTTTTATTTTTATTTTTTTTTTTTTTTTTTTTTTTTTTAGGAACAGACAATCGTTTAATTTAGTAGGGATTACTATTGAATTTTTTAAAAAGATTTGATATTACTAAACATAACTCATCCTGCTTATCAGTCCACGGGAAATGTATATCTTTTGAGAATCGTGATGTGTAATTATAATTATTTTCTAGGCGAAGGAAGTTCTGGAAGTGAAGAAGATAATTCTGAAGACGATTCTGATTCAAGGGATAACGCATCTCTTCGTTGCCAACATTGTTTTTCAACCAGTGAGTTCTACTCCAAAATACTATTATCTTCTTTCTATTTGTAATTTGTTTGAAGTTATTGAATCAAAATATTGTTTAGCTCTCCAAAGAAATTCACTCTATCTAATTAACTGCAACAAGTTAACATATAATTAAGTGCCAATTTTCCAAAAATTTATAGCTGTTAGTGAAATATTAATTTAATTTCTAATGAAAACTGAAAAGTATATAAAGCTCTTTCTCAAACTTTTTAAAGTCCTCGGTTTGGGTGCCAAATGTATTGATTTTTTTAATGTATATTAAATAGTAACTATTATTTTTTAATCTATTATATTTTGACCTTTTTTAATATATTTTGATGCGTATTGCTATTTTGGTTCTTTTAAGTGTGGATTCAAAGTTCTGGCTGTAGTGAATCATTAATAATACTAAAATATATTTTTAAATATTTTTATTTTTTTATTCAATCTTACCTATTATTATAGTGCTCTATTTATGATAATTTATTTTACCTTGACTACTAGCTCTTTTTATACTGGTACCAGTTCAATATGAGTTGTGATGTACGTTTTCCTTTCTTGTGCCATGCAGTCGCTGGTAGTTGGATTCTTAAGCTTCTTTTCTATTATGTTTTCTTTTTATACATTTATGGCCATCCTTGCTTGATACTGAATAGTCAGCCTCTCTAAAAGGGGTCTCCATTTTGGAGCCTCCTACAAACTTCAATGGCTCTATATATCTTTCACTTGAACTTCCCCACTCTTCTCTTCCTTTGGTTACTAGAGCTTTACTATTGATCTTTTTTGTATTTTATAAAAATGATTTTAAATAACATTATATATGCATACATATATATATTTTTTGTAGGTTCTAGAGATTATCAACATTCAGGGCCTAAGGATAGAACTTTACTTTGTGCTGAATGTAGAGCTCATTTCAAGAAACATGGTGAACTTCCACCTTTAGCAAATAATCACAATAACAATAATAATGGTACAAATTCCAATAGTAATTCAAATAGTTCTGGTCGGGAAACGCCATATCTCTTTCGTCCTGTTCAATCTGATAGTCCTGATGGCTCACCTGGAAGAATGCGAACTCGAAACAAAACAAAAGAAACTGTAAGATATATTTTATATATTTATTAATTTATTTTTGTATTGATATATTATGAATAATAATAACAGCTGTTATTAATTTTTCAGCCGTCGAAGAGCAATGGAACTGCTAGGCCGAAAAGAAGTGGTACTAACACTCCCGATGAATTAGATAAAAAAGGTGCCAAATCACCTAGTGGTGCTTCAAGCACTTGTTCTAATTCTCCGAGTGATAAGAATAATAAAAAGAAGGTAAACATTTATATTATTTTGTGATTAATTATTTTCCTTTAATTTAATTTAACTTGGAGGATTGGATTGAATCAACCTGGTGCTCATATCAGATCACTTAGACAACAGATATAAAATCTTTCACCTCCCAAATATTCATTTTTTATTATCATTTCTATTCTATCAATAAATAGTAAGAATAATTTATGAATAAAGTTAACAATTATCCTCATAATTGATGATTTCCTCAGATAACCCACATGTTAAATTTAAAGTTTGTTGATTCACTTATTGATTCTGTCTCCTTTACAATCTCGTTATTGATGGCTTAAAAAAGTATGAATTTGTTTCTCTTTTGATAGAAAGGAATATGGACTTATACATACATTCAGAGAACAGGCAGTAAACAACATTGTGAAAGATAGTTAAAATTTTATAAAATAATTCCAATGCATAATTTTATTTTGGAAGCAGGAGAAATTGTATGGCCTGTTTAAAGTTATCATCTAATTTAGATTAACTAAACTTTATACTGTTACTACAGCTAACATAATCTGTGTTATTTATTACCATTGCAAATTCATAGGTGTATTAATGTCAAAAGATTTAAAAAAAAACAACAGCTTACAGGCATTTTTTATGCTCATTACTTCTTTGTTTATTACATGATAAACTATTCATTACCTCTTAAAATATATATCATGATTTATAATCTGCATATTTTAAAAATAATAATTGTTTTTTGTTTTTTTTATTTAGGGTAAAGGAGATACTCCTACCAAGAACCGAAAACGGAATGCTGAAAACAGTGAAGTTGAAGAAGATGTGTCAATATTTAAGCGGAAAAGGGAAAGGGCTGATAGTCCCTGTGAAAGTCTTACAACAGATAGTGGTTCTGTAGCTGATGATGCTGAACCAGTTACAGAGGATACTGGTGATGCAGCTCATCAAAGCCTTCAGAATCCTCAATCAGTCACTCTGCCGGAGGAAGAAATTAAAAAAGAGCCACCTAATGATGAAGGTTTCAATCTTTCTATGATGTTAGATTTGCCAGAAAGGAGAACGCCTTCCCCTTCTACTGTACCTGATCCACAACCTGTAATCTCTGTTAAAGAAGAACCCGTGAAGGAAGAGTTTCCTTCTTCTCCATGTCCCTATGTATCCACCAAAGAAGAGGAAAAAACGGTTCCAGAGTCTGTTGCTGAAAATGATTTCAAACCAAAAACTGAAGAATTTCTTTCTACAGTTACACAGTCTACAAAACCCTTGGAGCCTGGTTCTGGCCCTCTGCCTAAAGCTTTTGAAGACATTCCATCTCCTGGAAAGTTGACTGTAAAGAAAGAAGGCTTGTTTGAAAACACAGAAAATGTGTTGATACCTGTTCTTCCTGTTACTATGGAAACTATTGTGCCAAAAGAAGAACCTCCAACTACAGGTACTACAACAACAGCTACCCAAAGTAGTGACAGTTTTGTTTCTTCCAATTCCTCATCTGCTACAAGTAATTCTAGTACTTCCCTCCCACCTCCACCACCGACATCCACTATTAAAGTGGAACCTGGACTAAATGAAGAGTCTCAATGTTCGCAAACAGAAAGATCTTCTGAAACAACTAATGAAAATCCATCGAATTCTGCTGAACTTCCATCACAGTCTCCTATTCAGCTGACCTCTTATCCACCAAATGTTAGCACTCCTCCAGCTCCTCCAGCTTCTGAAAGTGGGAAGCAATCTCCTTTAGCTCAATCAATTCTTGTTCCTGCTTATCCTTCAATAGACCATGATAAATCATCTTCCCTTAATTTACCTTCAGTACCTACCCAACATAATCCATTTGCACAATTTTATCACCCACATTTTCATCCTCATTCAAGAATGAATGAAAAAATACCATCTTCACCACCTTATCCTATCATTCAAAATGAACCTCAAAACTTGAAAATTAAGCAGGAAGTAATTGCTCCTGATCAAATTCCTCCTACAACTGATCCATTACAATCACTTAAGGAAGTAAAAGTGCCTGGATACAGTGGTACCTCAATATCCCAACCTTT
Source organism: Aelia acuminata (assembly GCA_911387785.2). Taxonomy (NCBI): domain Eukaryota; kingdom Metazoa; phylum Arthropoda; class Insecta; order Hemiptera; family Pentatomidae; genus Aelia; species Aelia acuminata. The sequence continues at coordinate 38,375,385 of OU426983.1, forward strand.
ACTACCTACCACTTCCAGTTCATCTATTACATCTCACAGTGAACCTACAAGGTCTGAATCTAATCCTCCCAATTCTCCTTTCTTAGGTCCATCTATTGAAAATATTAAAAAAGAACCTGAATTCATTCAAAACAGACCTACAACTCCTATGAAATCTCCAGTCTCCCGTATTACTGAATCTTCTAGCTCGCCTGTTCCTGTCTCTCGTTCACAGGGATCACCATTTCCTCCCCCACCACCTCCACCAACTACTGTTTCAACTTTAATTGCACCATCACCTACACATCCAACCCCTACATCATTACCTCAACCTGTGATGCATCCTTCCCAACAACCTTCGCCATTAAGTAGAGTGTCTCCACATCTTCCTCACCCTCATGCGTTTGTTCCTGCGATGCATCATCATCATCCCCTTATGCATCATTCTCTCTTGGCTGCAGCTGCTGCACATGCTGCTGCTGTTCATCATAACCCTTATCACCCTCATCATCCTTATTACCCTTATCCATTTCCATATGGTCCATATCCCATCCCTCAACCCATTCCTCCCCCTTCTCGAGATGGAAAGCCATTAGAGTCTAGCACAATGATGACATCACATTCTGTTACATCAAGGTCTATTAGGGAAGTTGAAACAAGAGATGAATCTTTAAATCATCATACCACTCAAGAGATAACGCAAACTCATCATCAACATACAACTTCCTCGACTCTTCTTCATCATGGGGAAAAATCTTCCAATCAAGGTCAGGGTTTGACTATATCACATTCAACTACGTCAAGTAGCTCATCTAGCGTTCAACATAAAATCAACTCTAGTAAGCGGAATGGCAGCCCATCGCTGCAGCCGTCTCCACAGGTAATTTTTACAACTTTATTATTGCTGTCTTGAACCGAAACTTTCATATTGTGGAATATTATTTAACGATTTTTCTTTTTATAGAGATTAATACAAATTTTCATAGTATCACTTGATTACTTCCATTTTGGAAATGTCCTTAATTTCCTAAATCATTAGATAAACTGATTAGTTTAAAAATTTAAACCTTAAAATAAAGTGCCTATGTACTCAGGTTTCTGCTCATGTATCTGCTACGGTTTCCCAGACAACCTCTGCGTCGCTGTCTACCAATCATGGACAAGGGCACCACTCTCACCATCATCAGCATAGTCATCATCACCACCATCATCAGAATGCAAGCGGTGAGAGGCTATCTCCTTCTTCCCTCATCATTCCTGGAGGTAATGTAGATGTTGCCTCACAAATTCATCAGATTCAACAAATATTTAAAATAATTAAGATAAGTTTCTTTATTTTTTATCAGAACAGGAAAATTCATAGGAAAGTCCGATTTTCACTGAAAAGGACCCTATTGGAGGTTTATTTATCTCTGAAGAGTTAAGCTAGGATCTAATAAAGCTAATTAAGGCCCTTTTTAACTGAAAAAGTCGTCTTTATATTAAGCTTCTGCGTCTCCCATTAAGCTTCTGTTTAATTTAAGCATCTCCCATTAAGCTTCTTTTAATGGGAATTCGATAACATTACGGTCACATAACCTCTCAAAACAGGCCATGTCTATGAGCCACTCTTCAGCAGTAGTACCTTATTTTCTTTGATTGATAGTTTTTAATCAAAAGCTTTCAACAGTAGTATTTTCTTCTGACTTGTAAATCATTCAAAATAAACTTTTACCTGGTTTTTAAAATTCCTGCATTCTATAATGTTTATGATGATTCTTGATTATTACTGTTAATATGTATGGTAATCATTACTGCAAGTTGGTTTTTCTTGTGTGCATGGAGGTCTGGTTTTTGAGCTTGTTCACAACAAGATAAGCAATTTAACCTTATTATTCCACCATCTTGAAGCTTCTGTTTTCCCTAGCGAATTCCTTATCCACTCCAAGTGGAAAAAGATTTATGGGCCTGGATTCTTAATGTGGTCCTAAATTAAGAGAGCAGATACCACTGCAGTCAAATTTACATAATCCAAACTCCTTGGGAATGAGCAAAACAATGAAAAATGTGATTGCTCAAAATTTTAATTAGTATGATTAGTTTGTTTATATAAGTTTCTCCTTAGCTTACTTTAAAAATTTTACACAAAAAAAATTAATATTAATCAGTGGAAATTCCATAATACCGGGCCTTCTTAAAACATTTTATTTTAGATACTTTCTTTGATCTGACTGGCGGAAATTAATTAATTTTTTTAAACAGTTTGTTTTTTAAATAATTTAGGTTTTTTATTGTATAAGTGGGTGGTGAAAAATTTATGTTTGGGAAATAGGTTATATTGATTAGATGATGACTGGAAACAAGTGTTATAGTACTTGTGAATTTATTACCCTTACCAATTGTTTTTAATTCAAAATGTTATGTAAATAAAAAACTAGAACAGTGTATTTTTTTTAATGAATCTTAAGGAAAGGTGGATCGTAAAAGATTTCAAGTTAACCTGCAAAAGAATACAAAATACATTATATAAATCTAGTGCTTCAGGGCCACAATATATTTAGCTTTATAATTATCCCAAAATTTTGGCTGTTGGGTTTTAACTCAATTATAATTTTCCATTTCTATGATTATATATACCATTATTCTCTTATATGATATCTATCCTATACATAATTTAAAAGATTTTTGCTGCTTCATAAAATGTTGTCTTTCAAAGGTGCTAATTTGGGTCGAAGTGGTAGCAGTAGCAGTGATCGCAAGGGCCACACCAGCCTCTTCGGAAGCAATTCCCTTCATCATCCTCTTGCCTTAGCCCCTCAGAATTCTTTAGAGGCTTTAAGAGCTCATGCCCAAGCTGCGGCCATTCAGTCTTCCTTACCTCCATCTCATGGTAATTTTTTTGTCAGATATTTAAATTTAACATTTTTTTTATTCAATGTAAATGAGGAAACATTCCAAAATATTCAGTGTAATAGAAGTATTATTCTTCTTTGATAATTAATTAGTGGTAAAAAGTAATGGCATTGTAAACAAACTAGATCCTGTTATTGCTTATATTTTACAATTCCGTTGTATTTTTTTTTATATAAATTTTAATTATGGACTGGTAAAAGTTTAGTTCATCATTCAGTGCTTGTTAGTTATTTTCTATGATTATTTGGGAAGAATGATAGATAATGAATTTATGGATCAATAAATTAAACACTAGTATTGAAACCATACTAAATAAGTCTCATAACTCTTCTTCTGTGTCATGAGTTGTTAGTATTTATCTACTAATCTATTTTATATTTATAAAGTTGAATCCGTTTTATTGGGCCATAAAGGGAAAACATTTTTAGGCGGAGGACCCAATAAAGCGGAGATCATGAATCCACAAGTAAATGCAAAGAAAAAATGCCTACATACGCCTAATCACTGGGCTACCATATAAGTATGATAATTGATATCATACATTAGACATATTTAGTTGTATCTATTCTCGGCTATTAATGTCAATTTTTGAATTGAATCAACTGTGCATTGTCGCACTCATTTTAAACTTACGACCAACATAATTAGAGCACTTTAATAGGACCCCTAAGGACTTTCCTCATTTCCCTTTTGTGAAAAAAAAGCGACTAAACTTTTTTATGTGGTTTCTTGCTTCTGATAAAGAAACGGGAGTGATCTCAGATACTTAGGTTATCCGATTGATGCCGACCGGATCTCATAGTTTTTATTACTTTAAGTTCCAGAAAGTTTTGGCCCAATTAGCCGATTATTTGTCCCAATAAAGCAGTGGTATTTTACCTATATTTGATGATCCGAAAAATGGCTCAATTACCCAAGGACCCAATTAAACGGAGTCAACTATATATATATATTTTTTTTATTGTATGCTAGAAGTGATAAACATGTGAAACTCATTATATATTTGATATAATATATTGATATATATATATTTTGAACTAATTTTGTGAATAATAATGCTTGTTAGGTACACCCCCAGGATTCGCCGGGTCATCTGATTTACTGAAATCAGAACCCATTACAGTTTCGAGTGACGAGGCCGGAGGCAATGGTGATGATGAAGAAGTGCCTTCTCCTCCTCATCATGTACCTCGTGGTCCTAGTCCCGAGCCCAAAATCGAAGACACCGAGTGTCATAGATCTCAAAGTGCAATGTAAGTATAATTATATTTTGTAACCTATCTTTATCTAATACATATTACTATAAAATTCCTAATCTTAGTTTCTCTTTATATTTTTTAAGATAATTTTTTCTCTTCGTATATCAGCAATTAGAATTTTTTATATCAGCAATTAGAACTTAGATCCCTTTTTTTAAATTTTAAGTTTCAAAAGCTTGCTCTCGTTGATAGTCTATTGTACTTTCTGCTAAAAAAGTAATAAAACATGCTTCTTTGACCCGATCTTTATTTTTAAGTCTTGATTAATGAGCCAACATCTTTAACTTTAATTATTTTATCTTATAAAAATCTTCCTTATATTTTAGATTTTTACGTCATTGGAATCGTGGGGATTACAATTCTTGCTGTAGGACTGATTTAACATTTAAACCTGTTCCGGAATCTAAATTAGCTAGGAAAAGAGAAGAAAGACTACGCAAACAAGCTGAGAAGGAAAGAGAAGAGAGAGAAAAAGTACAAGCTGTGAGTAATTTTAAAATAAATAAGGATTCTTCTGTTATATATTTTCTAGAGTTTGTGATGATAACATGTATTATTATTATTTTATTATTATCTTATTATTTTAGATAATAATCCACTACCTCAACTGATTTAACTATCAAATAAAACAATTCAAATAAATACACCTGTTTCTTGAAGAATAGATTTAATTATTATAACTCTTATTAGATAAGGCTGGGAAGACTGTTCATTTATGGTTCACAAAAGATGGGGATTCGTTAGTATATCTTTAAATTATAATATTTTTTTTCCAGAGAAAAATAGCTACACCTGAAAAGCCCGAAACATCAAAACCTCCTTCAAGGGGATCTCTTGAGCCTCTTTCATCTCCTTATGATAGGTTCAATCCTCGAACCAATTATCCAGACTCTCCTTCTCTCAGACAGTTGAGGTATGTTCAGTGTAGTTGTTATCAATTCATAATTTTTATTTAAGCTAGTGTGAAAGCTGAAACATTAGATATCTATTCTTCTCCCTAATACATAAATTTCCATACTTTATATTGACATGAAACAACTGTTTACTTTATACTCTAAATAAATAACGATATTTATTCATTTAATCTTCCATCTCTAGTATTGAGCTTCATGACACTATTAATCGCATTTCCAACCCTGGAATAACTTTGTATTTTTTAAAAAAATAACTGTTGCTTATTGGCTCAATTTATGAGCATATCTTTTTTTATTTTTTTTATTTAAATTTTTCAACAACCTCTAGCCTCAAGACAAAGAGAGTTCAAAACTAAAGTAGATAATAAATAAGGCGACAAGTTGTCTTTACATCTTTCTTTACCTTATGAATAGATTTTAAGTTTGCCAAAGTTAACAAGAAATAGCAATTTTTGAAGAATTTATTAGTATTATTTATGTTGGGGCATTTCACATTTTGAAACACAAACCTTCCACAGTGAGGTTTCATTCTCCCCCATCCAAGCAGGCCAAGATGAGATAAAGGGATTGTAAGGAAGGTGGGTGCCTGTATAAGGAAAAAAAGTTTGTAATATAAATTAGTAAATAATATTAAGTGACATACAAAAAAAGGAAAAGAAATAATTAATGAAGATGATAGGTTAAATAAAAGGCCCCTTCCAAATGTTTACAAAGTTTCTATTGAGAAAAGAACAAATAACTAGTAACATTTTAACTCCTAAAATTACGATATAAATGTTGAATCAGAGGAATCAAAGAAAAAAAGGTAAATTAAATTAAATTTTTAAGAATTAAAAATAAAATAAACTTCTTGAATAATAATAAAATTCCATTACCTGTTCATTAGAAAGTGAGAAAAAAAGATGAAGTTCTTTGATCCTTGTAAGGTACTGTATATCGAATTACTCAAAAATCCGCTGTCTATATATATACACTAATAAAAAATATACTATTTACAATTAACATAATTAAGATTTAATATACATAATTAAAATTTCTTAACCAATAAAATTATAGAAATTAAAGAAAGAAAACAAAAGACTATTAATAGCAAATAAAAAGCATCTGTGATAAAACGGAAAACAATTACATTAGATAAAAAAAAAATATATATATATATACATATAAATTAACTAGGGCTTTAACAATCTGTCATAATGACAGAAGTTATACATATTGAAGTATACAATAATGTCTCATGTTTAAATCCTTTCATCCTTTTGATATTTCTGTTATTTATTTGTAGTGAATATGCAAGGCCTCATGGTGGTTTTTCTCCTGTAACTCTACAGAGATCAGCTGCCCTTGGTCTCCCTCCTCAATGCATAGATCCTATGCTTCATTACCAAATGTATGCCTCAGCTGGTGCAAGAGAAAGGTAAGATATTGTATATTAGCAAATGTTAACTGATTGTTAGGGATTTTTTACCACCTGTAGGGCAATAAATTTTCCTGCTGATAAGAATTTGGTTACAATAACAATTATTTTTCTATAAGCAGTCTCGAATAAATTTTAGTTGAGTACAGTTCCGAATTAATTTTATTTGAGTACTATGTCCAATTAATTTCATTTTAAAAAAAATTTTTGAAAAGTTTTTGACCATTATTATAATTAAAGAATCAAGTCACAAGGTGTGTGACAAAACACCTTATGTTTTTATTTTTTATTTTTGTCATGCTCCTTCTAAAAGAAGGTCAACTTGATAAGGTAGTATTCAACGATCTCATTTCACCATTGAGAAAGAGCAGTCTAATACTAATTACAAAATAAAATTATTGAGACAAAATTTAATTAAATAGATATTTTCGGCATGATAATAACGTAAAAATGAAAATTAGAAAGAATCACAGGAAACAGCTTCGCTTTGCTTAATTTTGTTGCGTAATGCCTAAAATTGGAGTAAACTGTGGTTAGTGGTTAGTATAACAAGCTTCTCTACCAAAGGTAGGTACTGGTTTGCAGCTTGGTGGGTAGCCTTAGGATTTTTTAATGGGAGTAAAATTTCCTTGGTTATGCTGTCCTTCGGAGAATACATATAATGGCTGTCACAAGCCTGCATGATGTCAGATACTTGTTAAAGATCCCTATCCTAATTGTACCTGTGTAGGCAAAATTTAAGTCTCTCTTTGCAGCATTTTCCAATTAGCTATAGTTCCATGAGTGAGGTTAAATAAATAAACAAACTCCCTTGAATTAAATTGTGTATTTCGAATAGAGCAATGTTTACTTTCGTATTCTGCTTTCTGTTTTATGTATTATGACATCAACCCTTAATCAAATACTTTTATACATCAATGATGTGACATTGTCACTATTTTTTTTTTTTTTTTTGGTGGGGGGGTCGTCACCATGTTACACACGGTCCTCTTTACACTTGCCCTCCAATATTCTCTATTCCTATAATAACCTTCCCCCAGACCTCCAGAGTCTTCTAGCCAACTTTTGTAGTGCTAACATTAAATATAAGTACACTCCGTGTCAAAATATTAGACAAACCCATTGAAATTAAGAAAACTTTTCATGTTTTCTTTATTTTTGATTGGTATTATTTTTTTAAGCACAGTTTAAAGTATATATTGTGATATTGAAATGGGGACAATCTTCTCAGACCTTGAGGATTATTTAAATCCAATATCAGTAAGTATTGGCATTTCATATGTTTATTTGGCATGGGGAGACACATAGGAACCCACTGTTCAACTGGAAGGACCTCTCCTTTTACATCACGAAAGGAACAGAATATTCTTCGAATCGCATCCAACTCCTGGAAAACAGCAAGAGCAATCACTGAGGAAGCTGGAGTTCAAACAAAACTTAGGAATGTTCAAAGGTTATTAAAAAACTCAATAACTATAGTTGGAAAGAAATTGAAAAGAAAGCTAGATTTGAATACCCGTCACAAATTAGCCCTGATTGCTTTTACTGATGTCATGGACTGAGGAATGGAAGAAAGTTATCTTTAGTGATGAAAAATGATTCAATCTGGATAGACCAGATGGATTTTTGTGTTATTTTCATAACTTCATAAAAGAAAAGAAGAAAAAATTTATCAATGCATCAAGTGGGAGGAGGAAAAGTTATGGTATCAATTGGTTAAAAAATAAAGGAAATGTGGTATTTGTTTCATCAAGTGTAAACTAAGCTGAATATAAAAAGTTATTAGAGGAACAAAAGCTGACTTTTAACCCGGCGCTGGTCGCGCCCCTCCGTGAGACGATGGTCGCGCGTGAGCAAATTGCTCACACCTCAGTTTTTGGCTATTCTATTATTTTTAAGCAGCATTCTTCGCCATATTTTTGTTTCTTTTAATTTAGAATATGTTTATCATTAAATTATTAATCTATTTAAGGTGTTTTCATCAGTTTAATGCATTTATTATAATTTATTTATAGGAGGAGAATGAATAAAAGAGAGTACACAAGAATAAAATGCTTTATTAACACGATTTTTAATTAAAAAAAGAAGTAGTTATTGTAAGAAAAGTGCAGTAGCATACATTAACCAAAATTAGAATAAGAAAAATAGGAAGTTTTTAGTTGAAAAAAAAATTATAAAAATATAAAAAATCGCATAAAGTTGGTACTGTGGAATAGGAAGAATATAATGTAAACAATAACGAATAACAATCTAAAAACGAAATACCCTATTCTACTCAAAAATATAAAAACTAATCTAAGCTTTTACTAAAAAAACCAAAGAGATGAGACGAAAATACTTATGTCATTTTTTTCTTCCAGACGATCCTCCAAAAGCCGTAATATCTTCGCAGCTCGTCTTGTTCCACTCATTTTCCGAACTAAACTAACAAAAAAAACAGTTACAATATTTTATCTAAGAAATACAAACTTGTACTGACAAGATAAGGGCTCATTACAGCAGAGATGAGCAAGTCCGTGCAGGACTCGGAGCGGCCCGCACGGTGGCTCAGTTCTGTGTCACGGATGGTCGCGCTGTGAGCATTTTGCTCACGCACCCGTTTTTTCGAACAAAACGATTTAATGGGGCTTAGCGCGGCAATTTTTTTTTTTTTCAAAAACAACTTCCTAAATTGAGTTAATGTATAAATGACAAATAGAAAAAATATCAGAATTAAAGAAAAAGAAATAAGCGAAATACTCAAGATTTCCGGCAAGTGTGAGCAAAATGCTCACAACGCGACCAACGCCAGTTAATGACATGTCTGAAGACAACAGTTTTCCAGCAAGATTATGCCCCAGTATGTTTAGTAAAAATTATTAAAGACTGGTTTAATCGCAACGACCTGAACATTATCGAAAGTGTTTCGGGAACTCTTTAAAGAAGGAAGGGTATGTTCTGAGTCAAGACAGTCCGAAACAATGGAGGATTTTAAATCTGCAATTCTGGCTTCATAGGAACAATTAACTCAATAAAAAAAAAAAAAAAATGTACGTTCCATTACCAAACAGAATTTTTGAACTAATAAATAGTGGTTGAAAGGCCACAAAGTATTAAAATGAGTTTTATTTAATTTTACCTGGGAGCGTGTCTAACATTTTGACACGCCTTAACTTTAATTTGAAAAATAAAAAAAATGTATATACCTTTGGCTTTAGAACCAAAATACAAGCTGCTGATTAACTTCAGATAAGTGATAGATTACTTTAATAGTTTTTATAGGGGTAATTTGAAAAGATGAGAGGGTAGGGATAACAATTTTTGAAGTGTGTCTAACATTTTGACACTAAGGGTATAAATGATTTATTTTGTAAAATGTATTGTATTACTTGAAATATTTGAATTGGTTATATCTTTATTCAGTTTATTTTTCTTGAAATTACTTCCTATTTGTTAATTTTTAACCATTGCACACAGGGGTATTTGACCCGTAAAGCTGGCCAGAACTATTTCCTTCCATTTTATTAATTCAAAAGTCCCCAAAATGGCTTCTATATTTGTAATAGACATTAAAAGTGTTTTTTAGCATTAAAAAAAATACTCTAAGGAGAAAATTTTCATAAAATAAATTTTTGCATAACTCCACCGACTGTGAAATAGGCATCCATGGGTTTACAATTTATGTTCATATTTTTTTCTCTTTATGCATTGCACCTATGAAATATGCTTGTAACTAATTAAAGATTTATTATCATTTATCTATTACTACAATTTAAAAAAAATGAAAATAGTATAAAATAGGTGAATATAAAAAGTTATGGTGAATGAACTTTCGGAATCACCACCGAACCAATTTTGGTTGGGGGAGGCAACATTTCTAAAGTTTCCTTACAAAACCTGATACCTTTTGCTACGTTCCTGGTCTCCAGCTTTTCTAAGGTGGGTGGGGGTTACAAGAAACTGCTTATATCAAGTTAATATATGAAATTAATATAATGAATATGTATCAATTGCTTATTGGATACTTTTCCAAAGGTGGTGTGTTTACCAATTCTATTTTATTTTAATAAGCCTGTGGCATAGGGTAGATGATAATAAAAAAACAAATGTAAATTGAACTCTATCTTTAATTTTATTGACCAATAATGTAAATCATTAATACCCCTTTTTAATATATCATATAAAGATATTTTAGTGACACAAATTAGTTAATGGATGCTGACTGGCAATTTACCATTATTTAATAAATACTGACCACTCAATATTACAACTAGTACTATATATGTATTAACCTTATCTGGTGGGCACTCTCTGGTGTTGTCTCTGGCCTATCTGCTGGATCAGTCCCTGCCATCTCTGACGCTCTCTCAGACTCAGTACAGCATCCCATCTCAGCCTGTCTGCTATCAGGACTCTGCCGCTCCTATCTATCCTGTCCTCTGCCCTTCTCGTTCCACTCTCGCCCTCTTGGCACATTACCCGACCTCTGTCCACCTCCGAACTCTCTCTCCTCCTAACTCCCTTTTCCGAACTCTCCACTCGACTCCTCCCCTTGAACTACTTCCAACTTCTTTCTCTTCCGTATAAGTCTGCTTTCCCCCACTCTCTTCAGACTTCCTCCATTGCAGATTGGCTGGCTGCAGACTTCTCCTGATTGGCTGGCTGCCTAAAATTTCTATTCCTTTCCATATTCACCGTGTTTCCCAGCGGCCTCTTTGCCGGGGCAAAACCAGGGTTTATGGGGTTTATGGTTTATGGGTTTACCACAAATTTCTATAACACTCTTCCTAGGTATTTCCCTGGACGTTTGTCGGCAGCATTGTCAGTCCTAAGCTTTGCTTATTTTGAATTTCTAACAGAAGGTTTATGGCCCCAATAACTTACAAGTCGGTATTTCCAAGACCTAGCCGCCTTCAGGTAAAACTGACCACTGGGTTGACCGTATACAGTATTTTACATATTTTGATATTAAATTATTAATTCAATACTTTTCCTATCATGTCAGCATCCACAATACGTAGTACTTTTTTCTTGTACTTCTCATACCTGTGATAACTGGATCTGATGTCAATATTAATCTATTAATTACATCCAGATTGCACTCTGTCCGGGAAAATTTTCTGGTCTTATTTTCTCTATAAACCCGAAAATGGTTATTTCAGGTTTCTGCTGCTTCCTCAGATAAAAGACTAATATGAAGCAGAGGGCTTTTTATCACTTCAAAACCATCCCTTAAAATTTTGTGGACAAATGGTGTCATAGCATACCATTGATAAAGTTTCTCCGTACCCGTTGTAAATTTTAAAGTAACAAATGATTTTTCAGAGCGTCCACCAGATCTTGAGCTTTTGATCGTCCCACTTAGCCATTTCTTGTTGCTGTTTCAAAAACATTTCTTTTCCTCGAAGAAGCATTCTATCTCACTTGGAAATCATGCCTCAAAATGGATAATTTTGTTTTAGCTCTTTCACATGCTCTAGGTTATTACAATATTTCCCAATGAGAAAATACACCAAAAATTCCTTCTTCTTTTTAAAAGCTAATGTTTTGACTTTAAAAATATGTCAAATAATTCCATTCAGGTTACAGTTATTCTTCCAGAAGATCCTAAAATACAAATAAATGAAAATATAACAAAATTGAATTTTTTTTATTATTTAATAAAATTGACATTTTAGTAATAAAAAATTATAAGTCTCCCAACCGCAGCTATTCGCAGATTTTTTTTCAAGAAACATAATCTACGATATACATATATACATTATCATAAAAAATATTTCGTTGCCCAGAAATGTCCAGAAGTATAACTTTTTAACCTTCAAATTTAATTTTTAGCTCTAAATATACCTACCAAAAAACAAAAAGATATTGATACTAGTATTGAATACAAAAAAATTATAACTATCTGGATAGGAATTACAAACCTGGCCTCGAACTATCCATCATATGATAATATGCCGATACTTCAGTAAGAACAAAGAAAATTAATCTATTTTGTAGACCAATATTTATGAGCAGAGACGAGGTAAAGGCTGAGGTCAGATTGGAAATAGAATATCCGCCGGATTAAGGGCCTGGAAGAGATAAAAATCATTCTGCATGATCCAACAGGTCCTCTACTTGAACTTCCAGTCATTATTTACCAGAAATTTCAAATTTCAAAAAATGGGTTTTGGCCAACTTTTAGGGCCAAATACCCCTGTGTGCATTGGTTTAGTTTTGTGATAAATTCCTTTGTTTCTCAACATATTAATACAAAAAAACTATGATATTCCACAACTTTATTATTTCAACATCAGTGATTTTCTTTCTTTTTACATTAGAGCATTTAGCTTTCCCTCTTTTTCTAATTTCTTTTTAATTTTTGGGAAGGGGGGGACCTGATTCATGTGATGTGGTTTTGAAGACTACTTTCTAGCTATGAATTTTTGAATTGTCTATTTTCTCTTATTTCTTTTCTGTACTTAAAATTTATTATATTGAGTGCCTTAAAAGTTAGTAAAATTAAAAAAAAAACAAAAAAAACAGATCATTTAGAAATGTTCAAAGATAACAATTAATGATCAATTTTAACTCATCAAACTTTCCTTTAAGTTTAACTGATCGCAAGACAAGATACGGATTGTGCTTTGCATTTATGTATTGACGGTGTTGACTGAAATTGTACTCTCCAGACTTGAGCTGGAGCAGTTTGAGCGAGAGAAGCGGGAGAGGGAGATCCGTGAGCTGAGAGAGCGTGAACTGAACGACCGACTCAAGGAAGAGCTCATGAAGAGTACTTCTGCCTCGCGACTCCCCAACACTCTCGACTCCCATTGGATAGACATGCATAGGAGGTAGCTTCACATTTGATTTTTTTTCTTTTAATTTTTTTTTAAACATAATACATGCTTTCAGTTTAATATTTTTTTGCCGTGCTATTTTTATTTGTTGGTTTTTTGTAATGGATGAAAGGAAATAGGAATGTAATTATTAATTGTTAACAAGAAATTTATTGGTAAATTTATAATAAGTTGCTTCAGTTTTTTATTTGATAATCTTATTGCTTGAATGATTTTTTTTCTATGGATGGATTTTGAATTGTGACTTTTTATTATTAACTATGAACTAGAAACTAAAATGTCAGCATCTATTATTTAGATATATTTTAATAATAATATCTGGCACTCTTTTATCTTTCCTTGATTGGTCAATTTTTATCATACAATATTTTTTTTTTTTAATATAAACTATAAATTAGCTTTGTTTTCTTTAGTTGTTCTTTCTGTTTTGCTGAAAATTACTTTTTCTCCGTCATATAATTTAATTCAATTAAGCTCTATCATGCATTTTTAAAATTAAAATTACTTATTAACAGCACTTTTTAAGTTATTCATTTAGATTAAAATGGTTATATATTAGTGTGTAATGGTTGCTTATCCCCACTCTTCCATCTGTTCCAAAGCTATCTGCTCTAATTTACTTTTTTGTTTTTTAAGACTTATTATTTTATGGGATTTTTGTTTTATTTAGGCAGTTCACAGACTTACCTCACTGGGTTTGATTTTGATTCAGAGTTATGTCATAAAAAAAAACAAAAAATTAAATAAAATAATACATATTAGTAGATGTTATATTTACAAATGTAGGCCAAGATCTCATAATACAAAATTCGACGTGGAAAAAAACAAAAACAAAGGAAACTCATTTTCCCATAGATTGCCTCCTAATTTCCTGGAAATTAGATTTTGACCCTGAATCACTGTTTCAAAAGAAGCAAAAATACTAGATAGGACTTAATATAATTTTCACAAATGTTTAGGAAATGCCTAAGAGTGCTCTATAGTCATATTTGGGTGGCATTACCATAATAGACATATGGTACTACACAATATACAAGAGACGGCAGCTACAGTTTATTTTTATTAAAAATGTTGCTTGGCACTATTTTGCCCCGACCCCTTCAATTAGAGTATATAAATTATTTACTTTATTCTCTTCGTTTTTTTAGTTTGCAAATTATTTTATTGACATTGGTCTCAAGAATTGTCCTAGCCTTTTTAGTATTTCTATCTTATAAGTAAATGGTTATGTGAAGGATTTCAGCTGTTTACACCAGAAACTATTTTTCTCTTTTTAAAAGATTTCGGTGCTTAAAAAAGTTATTTTATTTTGTTTTGATGAACTACTTATTTTGTCAGTATACATTTTAATTTAGAGTTGTTTTTATGTTACTTTTTACTGGTATCTTGATCAAAAATATGTATATGTATGGAAGATGTGTATGAAGGGTTAGTTCATACTGTGGATTAATTTTAAAATGAATGGGAACCAGGTTCTCGCAGCATAAAAAAAACTTTTTACATCTTTGAAATGCATTGCTCCTCAAATTAATTTTACTATAAAATTGTTTTTTAAAAGTCGGTAAATATTAGAAATTAATTTTTTATTGGTTGAATTTTTGAAAAATTGTTCTGTAATGATTATGTTCTCGAGATGAGGGAAAAGAAAAAAAAAAAATGATCCCCTTCAATGCTTGATCTAACGCAATTCATAACAACAGTTGCAGTTGGATGATTTTTAGAGCCAATTTGTGTCAATGTCTTTAATTTTTTTCTTATATTTTCAGGTGGGCAGGTCCAGGAGGTCCCCTCCATCAGTTTGGTTTATACCCTTCACCTGGAGCACCTGGTCAGCCTCCGCCTCTTTCCCATTTAGAAAGGGATCGCTTAGAAAGGCTAGGTACTTAAATAAAATATCATATGTTTATAATAAATAATAATCTATTCATGAAATACCATTTGAATTGTTTTAATTGTTGCTCATTTGTGGCAGTTAGATATGTTTTTAAAATTGTAAATCATACTTATTTCTTTTATCATCCTCCTTCATTAGGCATTTAAAATGTATACTGTTTGCTTTACAAAAGTAGTGATTTGTTATTTCTGGAATCCAGGAAGTTTCAAGAAACAAGCTTTAAAGGTATAAAAAATAAAAACTGCTTTGATATAAGCAATGACTGCCTGATCTCTGACCAGCAACAGGATAAGAAGATCTGACCTTGCATATCCAGCAACCCGATTCCAAGTCCAAAGAAAACTTTAAGAAGATAAAAGTCAGGACAATTTCCGAAGGAACTTGATCAGGCAATATGTGGATTCGTTTAAAAAAAAAAAAAAAAGAGCCTTGCCCTCCAATTAATGAAAATTTGAATGAAAATCCTCATAATCATTCATTCTAATCTTAAAGAAAACAGTTGACCATTACACATCTCTGAATCTAAATCAGGATTATGTATTGATGATATCATCTATCTCTGTGTCCCTATACGTGACTGAATAATACTGTAGATACCCTGAGATACCTAATTCTAAATAAATAGAAAAATGATTTTTAAGACTGTGAAACTTATTTATATTTTTTACATTGCATTCATTGAATGAATTCTAGCGACGATGACGGGGGCTGGTGGCGGAGGAAGCAGTGGAAGTGGAGGGGCAGGTGTCGGATCTGGTAGCAGCGCTGAGGAGCGGCTGGCCTTAGCGACAGATCCGATGGTGAGACTGCAGATGGCAGGTATATCCCCTGAATACCATGCGCACACTCATGCTCACACCCACGCCCACACCCACCTTCACCTACATCCAGGGCAGGCTCAACCACCTACTCAACCGCAGCCATCTGCGTCCTCAACTCCCCAGCAGCCTCCGGGTCCGCCATCGCCCTTCTCCATACCAGGTAATTTAAATTGTAGGAACAAATGGTCAATCGTAAAACTGAAGATTTTAAAGTTATTAACACGTTCAGTGTGGCACGGGGTCAAATGATGGGTGGGGGTGGGTTTTAGTTCATTTTCCGAGAGGATTTAGCGTTTTAAATGGAGACATAAGTATGGGGTCAATGAGCCCCGTGATGCACTTGTGGATAGTTGCACTACGGGGTCAATTGACCTCGTGCCGCACTTGTGAATGAGCCACCTTTTTGCCATCCATACTGTTACATTAAAAAAAAAGTTGTTATTTGGAAATAATTATTAAAAAATTAGCCTCGGCCCACCTCCATTATAAAATTAATGTATTTATTTTAATCAAAATGTAAACTAAAAGTTTTCTACAATTTAGGAATGGTTAGGAGTAAAATATATATATATATATATATATATATATAACTGGAGGAAAAGTCAAGCTTTTCAGAATTCATCCAATAACACTTTTTTTATGCATTTATAATAAAATAGTTTCTTAACACATTAGGTGCAGCATCGGTCCCCGGGGTCCGATGTCTTACATTCCCTTCTTAACAGCCGATTTTCACATGAAAATGTCCGAAAAGCCGAACTCTTCAGTCAATTTAGTCAATTTTTAATGAGATTATTGCATTTTAGTACAGAAAATGTTGCTAACAGCTGAAATACTGTTGTTTTTTAGAATCGGACTCCGAGGTCCGATTTTCGATAAAGAACGGCGTAAATCCTGTATCGGCCTGTCCTGCGCCTATTATGTCTAGTTCCAATCCTTACCAAGAGATAATGCCCTTGAGACGCTCAGTTAATTTACTTTTAATCAAAAGAGAACGCTTTCGTCAGAGCATTCCCATCGGACCCCGACGCCCGATATCGTCTTTGGCTCATCCTAGTAGTCGGACCCCAGGGACCAATACCGTTCAATTCAGGATACCCCTAAAATACGCCACCGTACCTAACGTGTTAATTTATTTTAGAGGTATAGCCTTATTTATTGTCAAGATTCCTTGAATAATTAATGGTTATGGAGTGAGGATGACAGTAAGATATAAAAAAAAAAAAAACTCATTTTTTTTTGTAATTTTTGTTTTGTGGATAATTATTGTAGGAGCATTTCTGGCACCTTTGATTAATGAGGTTATTGCTAACATAAAGAAATAACTCCTTCTTCTATCAGCACAACAGGCGCATGATGCTGCCCTTGGCCTGCTCAATACAAATATCTGCCCATCATTTCTCTCTATCTGTTATATCAGCAGCAGAGACTTCAGTTGCGGCAGGTCCTAGGCTACTCCCTTCATCGGCTCTTCGGACTACCACGAGGCACACTCCATCCATAATGTCCATTAAAATAAATCCACTTAAATGATTTTAAAAGAAAAACAAAACAAACAATTTTTACTTACTCATCCTGTTCTAACTTTCACTTTGAAAATATAATTCTTCTTAACTCTTGAATGTGAAAGACATTCATAATTTGTAAAACAAAACCAGAAATAAAATAAATAATGATTGATTGAATTACTAGTTTCATATATTTATTACTAGCATTCCCCATCGGGGCTTTGCCCGCGAGCCTTTAAAATCAATTCTGTGATCATTATCTTGGTATTGATTTAATATAATATTTTATTGTTAGATGTGAACCGTACAAATGTTAGAAACGAAGTGAGCGAAGGGGGAAAGGGATCAGAGCTGCCGGTAGGTGAAATGTTGGAGGGGGAAGCTGCCAGCTCGGTAGAAGAGAGGGAGACTCGCAATGGAGAGAGTTCACTAAAACCGCCAAAACGAAAAATTGCTTACTCGTCGTGAACGCTTCATTTTTCGGCTTTTCAAACATGTTTTTCGACTCTCCATAGGGGATATCGAGTTAAACTCGTCGTATCAAGATCTTTAAAATTAGTCCAAATTAGATATTTTTCTCGAAGTGCAAAAATAGGTGTACATTAGAGTTAAACGACAATTTCGCGATTTAAACCCCTTAGGGGTTACAGTTTTGAAATTCCTTTCTTAGTGGTTACCTACATCGCGTTTAAAATCTAAATTCCGAACTTCAAGTTTCTATCATTAGTAGTTTTTGCTCTGCGTTGATTCTGTCAGTCAGGACAAAGCCTCTTATATATATATATATAGATTTAATTTTCGAAATTTTAGAACTCTGATTCACACTTTCCAGGAGAAAGATATAAGTTAATGATTTTAAAAACTAGATACTTTTGTAAAAACATACAATATTTCAACATTTATTATCTAAAATCTGTGCATTATAGTGTTTGCAATTAAATGTTTAGGTACAACTGGTGCTTACCCCCGCCCAAGTCTGTTGCCTCCCAGGGAGGCCCTTGGGCTTCATCATCCTTCAGATCTCTTGTCGCGGCCTTATGCTGACCAATTGGCTCATCAGGTACATGCTGTTTAACTTTTATTATATTTATCATCTTGTTTACTACCATATTTTTAAATAATATATTTACATAACTTATTTAGCCATTTCAGCACCTTTATTTGTCTTCATCAGTTTGTATCTGTATGAGAATGTATATTTTACTAATCTCATAAATGAAATTTCTAATATTTATTAGTGTATGTAATTTATTTTATTTAAAAGTTATCACAATGTATCAAATGGTTTTAAATGTTTTGTAATGATAATAGAAGTGACTCGGAACTCTAATTCTATATTTGTTTTGAAGGCTGCTGCTCATGAACATTTACAGCGACAAATGTTAATGGAAAGAGAAAGATATCCTCACCCTTTTGCTGCACAGCATGAGGAGTTCTTAAGGTAAATAATTCTTTTTTTATTATTATATGAGTTCTAAGGACTAGTTCTAAGGAATTAATATTTTTTTTATTTTATTTTGATTCTTGAGATGCACTGAACCTACACTTATCTCACATTTTACATAGGCTTACAAATTTTAATGGAAATTTAGCAAAATAAAAACATAAATATTTATTTTTATGTGTATGGGGTGTATAAAAAAAAAAAATGATCATTTTTAACCAAATATTTGTATTATTATTTATTTGATATAAAATACAATTAATACTCAAAGTATAGTCCATTGTTATCTACGTTTTTTTATACTATAATTATTACTACTATAATTATTTTTTTATACCATCATTAGCCATCTGTTAGGCAATTGCTCGATGCCAAGGTGATACCATTCCTTGGGATGGCTGTAAAAGAACTCTTGTACCGTATTTCCAACTTCCGCAAAATTATCAAATTTTTTCCCTTGAAAAAAATGGGCCATGGATCGAAGCAAGTCGTAATCAGATGGTGCGAGGTCTGGACTAGATGGTGGATGAGGCAGGAGTTCAAATCCATGAAGTTCTGTAAACTTTTCTTTGGTTCGACGGAAAGTGTGTGGTGATTGTTGAGGAGTAAGTTCATGAGGGACCAGTCTACTAGTCTTTTTCACTTCTTTCTTCTTTCTTAGTTCTTTTTCCCCATGGAGAGAAGATGGCGACTTACTATATCTATCGACACACCACACTCCCTGGCAAGTTCGCGACTACTTGTGGACGGATTTGACTCAACAGCTTCCTTCAGAATCTCATCAATATCCATTAATGGTCGCCTGGAGCCCTTCTTCCTTTCCTTTCGTCGTATCTCCACTTCTAAATTTTTCAAACCAATGCCGCGCAGTTTGCTTGTCAAGTACACCTTCCCCTTCATATTTAATAATTTCACGAGTTGCTTCAGCAGCTGTGAAATTTTTTTCCCAGTAATTTCTTAAAATTACAAGAATTTCGTTGTTTGAAATAAATAACTAAACTGAGGCTTTTTTTGAAGAATTCCAGTATTAGTAAACAAGATTAGAGAATACTCTAAAGAGAATATTAATTATTGGTAAATAATAAATAGCATTAAAATATTTACAGACTTTTGAATTCTGGAATGTGATAAAATGGTCATTTTTTTTTTATACACCCTATTATCTGGAATTTCAACTTTAACACAACTTTGAAATAGAAAGAAATGCTAAAAAATCATATTATTTTTAATTCAAGTTTAATGAAAAACACCACTTCCAATAATTGTTTTTATTTTTTTTATTTGTTTTTATTTTTAAAAATAAAAACAATTATTGGAAGTGGTGTTTTTCATTAAACTTGAATTAAAAATAATAATAAATAACTTCTGTTAAAATTATTAAAAAAGTGATATTATTTCTAGTCTTGGGACAAAATGGGTATATTTATCCCCTTTTATTAAAATTTAGAACTTAATCACGAAATATATTTTTTTATAACCATCAAAATGTAAAAAAACCGATAATAAAGAATGACTAGTCCCTGGTCATCTCTCTGCCCCACATAATTAAGAAATGAATTTTTTTTTATTTCCAAAATAAATGTAATAATTGAAAGTAAAAAACACAAAAACTAACTGGCCAGATCTATGCTGATACTGTTCCCAGCATGTTACGCTATGATAACATACAAGAGTTGGGCATCCCTGGTTTTGATAGAACTTCCATTAGATACATTTCTTTTCACCACAGTGATGTTTTTATAATATTTAATTTAATGAATGAATTCATCTAATTGTTTAATTATCTTAGTGAATTTTTAATTAATTCTCTTAATTCTCTCATTTCATTTTTCAAAAATCCTGTATTACTATTTGCAGTTTTATAATTTATTTATTTTGTAATAAAATAAATTAGTATACAGCTAAGAATTGTGTATAAAACACATTTTTAATATTATTTTTATGCTTATTTGAAAGTTCAGTATCTACATTTTTTGTGGTTGAAAATTACCTACTTCATTTATGATTTTAATACATCTTGCATAAATATATGATCATTAATTATGGAACAACCTCACTACTTCTTTAATGGTAAGCAGTTGATACCGGAGTTGTCCATTTTGTAAAATTTTTATAACAGGAAAATTAGTTAAAAAAAGAAAAAAGCATCATGTAATTTTCTGGAAAAGAAGATGGAATTAACAGTAGCCATATCGCTGGGTCATAGTGTATAGAGTTTTGAATGCAATGATATGAAATGGTATTTCTAGGCTGCCGCCTTTCTGAGGTGTCGCAGGCTTGGATAGAGATTGTGTCTAGAGATAGTTTGATTGATGTCCACAGACAAAGGGAGAGGGAATTAAAAGTGAGAGCTCTCGAAGATGCTGCTAGGGGTGCCAGACCCTGAACTGACTACTACAGTTGATTCTTCGGTGAGTACCTTTTTTTAATACTTACCATGGCTTGTGGTATTTCATTGATCTTATTTTATTAATATGATGTATATGATTAAAGTGGAAATATAAAATACAAAATTGAGGGTCTCAAAATAACTTTTTTGTGTTAAAAGAATTTTGAGTTGAAGGATATTTGGAAAAAGTATATACCCAATACTAAAATTAGTTGTATTAGATTACATTTTACCATAAAGATGTGCATGCATTTAATGAAAATCTATAAAAGGCGGGGGGGGGGGGGGGGGGGGGTAGGTAGATAAACAGCGTTGCCTCGTTTCATCGGCTATCCCATTGGGTATAGAATAAAATAATATTCTATCACCTCTGAGTGTAGTGTTATTCTTTACTCAGTGAGCTATCCCATTGTCACTACTTTAAAGCCAAGTTAACCTTGTTTCAAATGGAACATAACATAGACACCGCCTCTCATTTTAAACCCATCTTGATTCTCGCCAGCACAACAGGTGTCTTCTATATTTTGTCAATACCAAGAAGCGAAATCTGTTAGTATTCATCCATTTTTTTTTTGTGTTATGAGAAAAAAGACTTATGGAAATAAATACCTAGTTTGTCAGGAACATTTTTCTAGTTTGTGTTTACCGATATTTCTGGTCAAGTGTTTTCATGTTAAACATATTTCACTGTAATTTATATCATCTTATGAGCACTTATTAAAAATCTGAGAGGTCATTTGTTAGTTAGGGTATAAAAACCTAACTTTCTTTGTTTAGTTGTCAATATTGTCATTTTTATTCTTTGCAATGATGAATTGAATGACTAGCAGTCTACAAAAATAAAATTGCACTTTCAGGGTATGTTGCCTTAGACACCCCAGTAGAAAGGTTTATTCGTAAATAATTATCTAATTAATAATAATTGTTCAATGTAAATAGATTTTATTTTATGATATTCTTATACAAATCACAGCTGTTGTTCTTCTAATCAGACCTTAATACATAGAATGTTTTAACTGTTCTTGAAGTGTTCCATGATTCATTTTCGGATCTTGCTTTGTATTTACATACTTTAGTTTTAGTGCTTTTCATGACCAGTCTCAAATCGGAATAATCATTAATCTTCCTGGAATTAGCCTTCTTTATAAATAATTTAATAATTCACAAATTGTAATCGTTCTCCCATATATTTTATTAATACTATCCCCATGAACCTTAAGTGATAAAATAGGGCATAAGGTACTTTTGAATACAGAATGACCATTGTCTCCAATGGCCTGAGGGTTTTATTGTTTAATTACCTTTACTGCATAGCTTTACCCGATCTCTAGTTCCATATAGCTGTTCATTTCATATCTAATAAAGTATTTTGTGTTTTTCCTTTCAGCACAAAGAAGCATTCATTCAAAATTAACAGTGTAACGAACCCTGTGAAGTATAGAACACCAAAGAAATGGTTTGCAGGACAAGCTCTAAGAGTCTCTTCGTCTTCACTCCTTTATATTATAGCTTACGGTTGTACTTTTAAATTTCAAGTATTGCAACCCTTTATCTCTCTTATCAATTAAGGATTTAGTTTTTATTTTCCTTATGATGTAGCATTTTTATTTGTTTTGTTTTTTTTGTGATAATTAGGAACAATTTATGATAATTTTAACATAGTCAACAATATCTTCATATTAGTTAAGATAATGTTTTATTTAATTTGTAAATATGATTTTATGTGTATTTACAAAACCAATTTTACTAAAGAACAACTAGTTCTTTAAATTATTTTTTTATTTTTATTCCAATATCCGCTTTTTATAATTTATTTTAGAGGAAAGGCTTTATTATCCTTGTATAGTCATCTGTTTTTATACATAATTAATTTATAGAACATTAATTTGTAAATGTGGAGGATTTGTAAATAAATAATTATATATTATATTCTTATGATTATTTAAATGTTAAAGTATATACTTAAAAGTATGATTAAGTAGAAGTAAAATTTGTGATTTAAATACTGAATTACGAAGATCTTAATATCAGAAGAGATATTAAATAAATTATAAAAAGTATTTTACAAGTAACTTTTATAAGTTGATGAAATCTTTAGGGGGGGGGGGTTGTATATATAAACATATATATATATTAATTGAATTAAAATTAAGGAAAGCTATAAAAAAAAAATAAGTCACCATACACCTTTGATATAATCATTATAAATTTGTTTTAAATCCCTTTATTTCTCGTGAATGACTTTCTTTTAACCATAATTATTTATTACTGTTCATTCTGAATGAAGTATGATTTACTCACTTTGTTTAGTAATCTAGAGGAGAAAGCAGGAGGTTAGACTTAATTGAGTGACCTGTCTGTTAATAATGTTTTGCCTAGCTACTGTTTTTATAAAATCGGTAAACTAATGAAGTGCTTTAATAGTTAGACATTAGGCATCCTTGTTGGCTTCCAAACAATTTTAAACTTTTTCCAAGGAAAAAAATATAAAATTAAATCTATTGATGCATTTGGCATTTATGTTTTACAAGAAGAAAAAAAAGAATAAAGATGTCAAAAAAAGCAAAAAAAAAAAAAAAAGCAGATAATCATAAGTAAATGAGATGGGGCATTATTTTTTTGCACTTTTTAGGAAAAAAAAATGTGATAAATTCTTCAAATTTATAAAAATAAATTACAAAAAAAAGTTAAATATGTGTGTAGTTGTATTTGTGTATATATGTATACATAAACATATATATACACATATACACAGACACACAAACACATGCACATAAATATGTATGTTTAGTGGATAAACTGCCTTGATTCCATTTAAATCAATAACGGGTATTATTGCAGTAAATGAAAAAAAAATCTTAGTGACATATCTAATTATATTTCTCTGTATGTGTTGTGTGTATTTTGTATTTAAATCTCATGTAACCTTATAACTTGTTCTGTATAATTGTCTATTTATTTGGAATATTGCTTTAATGGTTTTGTATTTTATGATATAGATTTTTAATATAAACTTTGTTTGGAATGTAAAGTCGAAATGCTATATCTGTAATCGATATTTTGTGAAGAAATAAAAACTCCAGACAAAAACTATTCGCAAGCTCAAAGATTTTATACTATTTCACTTATAGATCCAATCTTTTATTGCTTTAAGAAATTGTTGGCTTACAGTTTTATATTACATATTTATACATAAATCTTGTGTGCTTATGAAATTTTTAAATGGATGTATTCGTTGAAGTTAGCAATATTGTTGGTTGAAAGAGTGGTCGAAAAAACTTGAAGAACGTTCTCATATGAGGCTGCTAAAGAAAATCACATTGACAGATTTGAAAGATTTTCATAATTAATTGAAAAAACAATTGATCTAATATCTACTCACTTTTTCCGAAGTAGCACCGTTCATGTTTTTGCATACTCTATTCTGTAAATGGTGCGAAAAAAATTGTTTTTTTTGGCACTGTATCTACTGTTGCTTTGTAAAAAAATCATGTGATCTAAGCTCAAGTCTGACGACATTTTTTATTATGAACAAACGAGAGAAATGCACAGGAGAGAGAGATGTTTGAGCGATGAGATGTCAGCTCGTCAACAGGTCCAAACTTGTCACCAGTCTTGCATGTTCGCAATGCTCCTGGCCAGTCTTTTGGATGTTTATCATGCCTCATTTGGTTCATAAAAGACTGACGATTTCTCTTTGACATGTAACATTTTGTTGGACTAATCTGTTCTGATCATGTATTGACAGTCAATAATACTATATGGGCAGACTGGGCTTTAGACTTGATTGCAGTCAAGATTCATGTTCTAATGGGTATTAAGTACTCGAGCTTATTAGGTTCTTGTGGCTTATGAACCCCAGAAAATGTTGGAAGATATATCATTTACCTACACTTATTGATTATATTGCAATAGTTACATTGCCAGTTTTTATTTGTATTAAATTTTGCTTTTTATATTTCTTGAGTGAAGGAGATTGATTATGGTCTGGGCAGTTAAGAACATGTTGGCTGATTTAATTTCTTATAATTTTCTTTTTGGTCTACTTAAAATATCTTATGTATTCCTAAGCTTTAAGCAAGACTTGCAAGATAGGATTTTTTTGTTTTGAATCTAAAGCCTGAAACATAGTAAGCTTACAAGAATTCAATTTTATAATTGAAATAAGGGAACCATATTTGACCTTGATGTGATCCTGTAGTTTCATTGTTTATGCTATGCTGTGTAGTTTGATAAGCTTGTGGTTACATCTGTTTGCTCACATACTTTGACTCGGTCATTTAATAACTTCTTTTTTTTACCTTTGTTTATGTTAATAATTTGTTATGGCCTCGTTTGGGTAACGAAAAAAATTAAATCTACATGTATTAGCTTATCATATATTTTATATTTAACATGTTAGGCCTTTATAGAGTATAAGTAAAAAATTCCAAGTCTTCAGGAGGCTAAATTGGAAGATGCTTCTTTGCTCCTTTTCTACAAATAAGCATACAATTTGGGTTTGTTCATAATTGGATTGTTATTGAATGATTTTAGATTTCTTGATTGTTCTATAGCTATTTTATTACTAAACAATTTTTTTAAATTGAACTTGTTTTATTTTGTTAGTTTAATGTCACTTTATGCCACTAAGGCTAATCGGACGATGCTACAGTGGGAGTCCTAAATTTTGCCTATTCAAGTATAATTAGGATAGGGTTCTTTAATGAGTACCTGACATCGTACAGGCTCGGGACCTCCATTTTACTTCCTATCTGTTTTTTTATTGTTTATTGAGGTTTTCAGGCGTACAACTTCTAGGTCATCAACGCCTTGAGACATTTTGGATAAGAGAGGCTCAACGATATGTAAAAAATAAATAAAATAAAAATATAAAATAAAATAATAATATTAAAAGGTAATTATAAATTTAAAAATATATGTATATGATGAAAATAAAATAATAAAAAGAGTAATAATAAGAAGAAGAAGGAACAGTAAAGTAAGGAGGTAACACAATGTGGAGATCTGCAGGGGTGTAGGAAAGGGAGCTAATTAGATTTCGGTTATTAATTTGTATTTTGTAATGAATTTGATTACTTTTTCTATTTCAGATTCGTTATCGCCTATTGCAATTCTAACATCGGATGGTATTTTGAGGTTGTTCAATCCTTGTTTATAGTAATAGCATTCCTCGAAAATATGTCTAACGGTTAGACTATTATTACATTTGGAGCACAACGGGGGTGTATCTCTTGTAATGAGGTGCACATGAGTCAGTTGGGTATGTCCTATTCTAAGGCGAGCAATAGCCACCTCTTCACGGCGCTTACAGCGATTCGATGTTGCCCATGGTTTAACATCCCCTTTTAAATATTTTAATTTGCTGGCAGGGCTCTCCTCCCACATTGCCTGCCATCTTTTATCTATCAACTCCTTAAGGGGGCGAGCAAGTTCCTGGGCTGTTAGGATAACAGTGCCTCTGCCTGGGAGAGTTAAAGCAGCTTTAGCAGCTCTGTCCGCCATCTCGTTCCCGACTATCCCCACATGTCCCGGGGCCCAGACGAAGTGGATTTCCTTATTTATTTGTTTTAACATTGTCAAATATTCATGGAATCGGAATCGGAAATTATTACTACATTGTCTGTGCATTTGTCATTGAGAAATGTAGAGCGGAAGCTATTGCGTTTAGTTCCGCAGAATAAATGCTGCAGAGGTTATGTAGTTCTTTTTTATGCATTGAATAAGGTGATTGTTCAGACCTTGAACCATGTGTGTATATTGCTATGTGGTTAGGTAAAGAATGAATAAGTTCTCGGAATAGTTGTTGGTATTGAGCCCTTGGAGAATCTTTTTTTCGGAATTTGGACAGTTGTAAGTGAATTTTAGGAGGTACGTAGGTCCAGGGTGGTGTGGATGTTTCTATTTTATACAGCGATATGTCTTTAAGAAACGATGTTGCAAATGATATTCTCTCTGCGAGAGGGAGGGTTGAATTTGGTTTGTTACGAAAGGCGGAAGTGAACTTGGGTTTGAAGATGTATTTGTGAGTGGGAAAATCGGTCTGTGGGTACAGTTTGGAAATATAATTGATTGCTAGTTTTTGTCTCCTGAATAAGAGGGGTGGAAAACCGGCATCAGAACACAGGCTAAGGATGGGACTCGTTCGAAAGGCACCTGTCGAAATCCTTATTCCGGCGTGGTGAATAGTGTCAAGCTTGGCTAGGATTCGTGGACGGGCAGAACCGTATATGAAAGACCCATAGTCAAGTTTTGAACAAACCAATGCCCTTCATAGCTTCAACAATGTAGCCCTATCCGAACCCCCAAGTAGTACCGTTAAGAACACGTATTATGTTCAATTTCTTTAAGGCTGATGTTTTAATTGAGGTTATGTGGTGTTCCCATGTTAACTTCCTGTCAAAGGTAAGTCCTAAAAATTTGTGGTGATCAGTAAATCGTAATTGTGCGTTTCCTAAGTATAATTCGAGAGATGGAGGAGTATTTCTTTTTCGGCTAAATAAAATACATTTGGTCTTGTCTGGGGAAAAATGAAGATTTATCGATAGGGACCAGTTGCTAAGTCTATTAAGAGATTCTTGAAGCTTTTTTTTTATGTCTGAGACGTCTCAAGATCGGTATATTATGGCTAGATCATCAGCAAATAATATTGGTTTTACCCCTCTTGGTAGGTTAAGCCCTAGGTTACTAATCGCTAGAGAGAAAAGGGTTGGACTGAGTACGCAGCCCTGGGGGACACCGCTGTTCTGTTTTTGAATTTTAGAAACTTCACACCCCACCCTAACTCTGAATTGTCGATTAGAGAGGAACTAATGAAGATATGCGAGCAGTTGTCCCGATATACCGATAGATATTAGTTTATGGAGGATAGTTTTGTGACCAATATTGTCAAAGGCTTTTACCATATCGAAGAACACCGCTCCCATTTTTTGACCATTGACAAAGGTATATTGTAGGTATACTTCAAGGTAGGTATACGTCCAAAGGTATACTTCAGCTTCGAGTACAACCAGGTGATCAATCGTGGAACGGCCTTTGCGAAATCCTGATTGAAAGGGCTGTATTAATTTGTTCTTTTCTATCATCCACATCAGTCTCTTGTTGACCATCCGTTCCATGGTTTTGCTAAGACAGCTAGTAAGGAAGATGGGGCGATAGCTATTCGGCATTCTTTTATCTTTTCCATTTTTTAAGATGGGAATCACAAGAGAGTTCCCCCAGCTATTCGGGAATCCTTTTGTGTTCCAAATATGATTATAGTAATCAAGAAGCCATTTCAGAGTAATATTGGGTAGATTTTTAAGCATTTCGTAATAAACTTTGACAGGGCCAGATGAAGATCCTTTAACTGTATTTAGGACATCTTTTAATTCCCATAATGTGAATCGATCTTTATATGGCAGGTTTGGGTCATCCGGGTTATTATAGATCTCTAAGTCCTCACGGGTGTCGGTATCTGAATTATTGTTATATATATGCGAGAAAAAATCGGCAAAAGTATTGGATACTGTTAAAGGATTATCGGTTAATCGTCCATTTACTAGTAATGTTAAACAGGGAAACGAAGTGTTTTTGGTTAGTTTACGAACTTCGTTCCAGACTATTGCGGAGGTTGTTGTGGAGTTTATGGAACTGACAAATTTTTTCCACGATTCATTCTTATAATGATTAAATGTTGTCCTGCATATAGCTCTGTATTTTTTGTATTCAATGAGATTTTCCGTGGTCATTGATTTTAGAAATTTTTTATAGGCCCTACGGCGGTTTTTAATGGCTATCTTGCATTCTTCATTAAACCATGGAACTGGAGGTCTTTTTGGTACACCTTTGGTCATTGGTATTGATGCCTCCGCTGCCCGCATAATTACATTCGTAATGGCTTCGCATCCTTCGTCAATACTTAGGTCGTGAGGGAGAGCTTGAGGTGGTGAAGCAATGGATGCGAATAGAGCCCAATCAGCTTTATTCAATAGCCATCGAGGATTTACGCGACAAGTAGGATTGATATTATTGAATTTTAACAGGATCGGGAAATGGTCACTGCTATAGAGATCCGGTAGGATAGTCCAGTCTATTGAAGGGTAGAGGGTTGAGCTGCAGAGAGAGAGGTCAAGGGCCGAAAAAGAACCAAAACTTGAACTAAGAAAAGTTGGATCTCCCGTATTGAGTAAAAATAAATTAGATAAATCTATAAAATTCTCTATTATTTTACCTCTCAGATTTATGTCGTTGGAGCCCCATAATGGATTATGACCGTTGAAATCTCCAATATATAAAACAGGGCGAGGTAGTTGGTTGTATATTTCTAGAAGATGTTAGGTGTTTATGGTACAATCTTGTGGTGGAAGGTAAACATTGCAAACGGAAAAGGTGAAATCAGAGTGAATTTTAGCGGCTATGACTTGAAGAGGTGAATTAATTATAATGGGTTCCGAGTAAACTGATTTGTGAACAGCTAGTAAGACTCCGTGGTGGCTATGATCAGGGTCGGGACTATCTTTCCTATATATATTAAAATCTTTTAGTGTGATGTTGCTGTGTGGCTGGAGATGAGTCTCTTGTAGAGCAATACAAAAAGGCTTATTATCGTTAATTAGTAATTTTAAATCGTTAAAGTGAGTTCTTAACCCGTTGCAATTCCACTGGAGAAGTGCCATATTATTAAGCGTAGCAAAAAATAATAAATTAAATTTATTTGTGTTTTGCTAATTAGTTACTGATTAAATACTTTTTTTTTAGGTCTTCCTTTTTTATTTTTTTGGATTTGAAAGCCTTCGTTGTCAGTTATCGCGGTGCCCTGGTCAATTGACATAGAGCAAGGCGATGCTAGGTCGGTTTCAAGACACCTATCGGGAGGTCTACTCGAGGTACCGGGAGGAATAGAATCCTCAGATGTGCCTGTGGGGCTAGCTTGGATGGGAATGAGAGGTGGTAGGGAGGAGGAGAGGAGGGCGGGGCCTGAGGGCGAGGGGGTAGGGAGAGGGGGAGGTGGGAGAGAGAGCTCGGTGCCGACCGAACTCGAGATAAGCCGAACGGCTTGTTTAGGAGGCTGGTTACTTGAGGTTGTAACCGTAGATTTAACCGAAGGATATGTAAAAGCAAAATCTACTTGTACAGCAACATCATTTTTATTAGAACTTTTTGTTACTGATGCAAACGATTTTTGAAAAATTGTTGGGTTTTTGGTTTTTAAAATTTTTTTTGCCTCTGAAAAAGATACTTTTTCGTTGGTCTGAATAGCCTTTATCTCTTTTTGTAAAAGAAACACTGGACATTTACGGTCTAAAGCACTATGTTCACCGTTGCAATTAGTACATTTAGTGGGATTTTCGCAATTTGAATTTGGAGAATGTCGAGTTTGGCCACAGTTAGCGCAAATAGAATTTTTTTTACAGTCTCTGGTCCCATGGGAGAAACTTAGGCAATTATAACAACGAATAGGGTTCGGGATATAAGCTTGTACATTAACGGTCAAAAAACCTATTTTTATAGTTTCTGGTGGCTTGGGGGTAGTAAATGTTAATATATACGTGTGAGTGAATTTCTCAAAGCCGTCTTTTTTAACTTTAATTCTTATGACATCAGTGATGACGTCTTTAAGCTCTTCTTTAATTTCATCTAAAGTAGCGAACTGTAAATCAAAACATCTAATTACACCCCTGGAATAATTCAAGGACCGGTGTGGGCTTGCCTGTACCTCGAACTGCCCCCCGAAGTTAGTAATTGTTAATAGTTTTTCCGTTTGTTTAGCATTGGATGTTTCAATCAACAAATTGCCATCTCTTAATTTTTTTATATTTTTTGTTTGACCTATTGTATTATTAATGAATTTATTAATAAAAAAAGGTGAGACATTTTTAAAAGTGTTTTCATCTTTCCTCGTGATTACAATGTATGTGGGTAGAATTTTGACTCTATCGTTTGATAAAATTGGTATTTTGTCCAGAGGTGATCTCATTCGACCTCTTTTCCGAGGCTGCGAAATCGGGCTGGGTGGATCAGTTCCGTTCATGATATTTTATGTATGTATTTATAATAAGTAAATAAAAATAAATAAATACAATATATCAGAAATAGAATATAAGAGAAGAGAAATAAAATAAAAAGTATCTACCTTCTCTAGTACAGATAAAAAATAAAATAAATTAAGTACCTTTTTTTTTTTTCTGATAAATCAAATAAAACAAATAGAAAAGTAGAACTAAATTAAAAAACAAGACAGAAAGAAACACTCATTTTAAAGAATAGAAAACAGTATATAAGTAAAAGCTATGTTCTTATCTGTTTAATCCCTCGGAGCGGAGCACTTCTCTCTTCGAGAACACAAACACAACTGTGACTTCCTATCTGAGGGACGGCATAGCCAAGGATTTTTTACTTCCATTAAAAAATCCTAGGGCCACCTCGGGACGCGAACCCGCTACCTTTAGTATTGTAAGATGCTATGCTATCCACTATACCACAGGTGATCCCAAATTTAACTTGTTCTATAGGGATTGCTTCTGGTTTGTGAATTACAGGAAAAGTTATATTTTTATGCAATTAGAATTGACATCATTATTGTTTCATTGGAAAAATATTAATTTAGATTTCAAAACACAGTATAACTAAGTAAATGAAACTTTCTACTTATGTTCTTAAGATTAACAGGTTTGATATATATATATATATATTTGAGATAACTTAGTTTAAAAACAAAGATTTTTTTTAGTTCAACTTCTAACACACTTGGATGTTTTGTTTTAACCAGGATTGTAAATAAGTCAGACTTTTGATCTTATAATTTATTTTTGAAATAATTTCGACTCAAGCATCTAACGTTTTTAATAATTTAATAAAGGAATTATGAAACCGAAAAACTTGACAATTCAGCAAGTGTGTTTTGAAAATCAAATATATCAGAAAAATATTTAAAATTGTTAAGACTAAATTTTTGATTATGAGATGGTTTGGAAGTTATTAATTCAGAAGTCGCATCATATATTGCTAATTATTTGCAGTAGGCCACATAATAATTATATTCTTCAAATATTAAACTTCAAAGTATCAATAAGGTTTGTGCATGAGATAAAGTTATTAATACTAGTAATATATATATCTTTATATTGGTCATACACAAATAAAGAATATATCAAGACCAAATATTTTTATCATTTATCAATTGATATAAACATTGTAATGACAACCTAAATAAATATTTAATGTGGCCATTGTGAATGAATATCCGCCTCTAGTTCTGTTAAAGCTAACCTCATGAGATGTCAAGATGTATAAGAAAGTTTATATCTATTTTGTTTTTTAACGGCGATAACAAATTTGCACATTGTTCTGAACATAGAAGGCATTTTTAGCCCTAAATTTCACAGCTCGAAATTTCTCAGTAGGCAGAATTCTAGTTTGTTGGTCAGGTTTCAAAGTAATTCAGTATTAATCATTTATTAACGAATCCAATGAATTTGATGAAGAATTAAGTATTTTTTAAAACTGGTAGTTTTTATCATCATTAAATTGGATAGGGTCACAGAATATAGAATTAACTAGAGAGGACAGAGCCCACCCTATTTTTAAGCATTGAATATTTTTTAGGCCTTAATTTAGGCAAAATCCTAAAATATACTTCTAGTTGTATTATTTATCATTGTTTTTCTTCACATAATAATGATTTGAAAATTTTGAAAATGTTGCAAATACCTGAAGAAGGTTTGTGTGAAAGCTGAAAGCTCAACTGGTTCATTTTATTTTAGTCCGTTCCCTTTGTATGTCCCTATAGCTTGTAAACTAATTTAATTACATTCACTTACCAATATATAAGAAGATATACAATATAGTAAGGGAAGGTATTGCGATCATGAAAAATTTCCACTTAGGGTTTTCAATGGAAATACATGTTTTAGGATCCCCTGAGTCCAAATAACCAAGTCCCGCGATATTTTAAAGACAAAAAAAATAAAAAAATGAATTATCATTAAAGAAAATGGGATGGCACTCACTAATATACCAACACTGTCTGTATCTTTGAAAGTTTTAATTTCTTTCATTTTTTGCTTTTTCTTTAACCCTTTAGCGTCTGAGCAGTGCGAGTGTATTGCAGGCCCCCTGAAACCTTAGAACGGCTGCCCTGCCTGGTGGACTGAATACTTTTTGCTGCATTCACTCTTCTTATCTCCTTATTCATATTTTTCTTCTAAAGATGCAGGTAAAATTAATTTGAAAAAACCCGAAAAGAACCCCTGGTCAATTAGGTTAAAGTCCTCGGAAATTTTTGGGGAAACCATAAACCTCGTCACTTGGAAATACCGGATTGGATTGTAAAAACGCGAATGCCAATTATGTAAAAATAATTTTAATATGTCCTGCACTAGTCCTAAATATGAATAAGAAAATGATGACTATTTTGTCTGCTCGCCATGCTCCTCTAGTATTCATGAAATTACAAAAATACGTGTAGGAACGTACCTAAGTAGATATACTTACATATAATTTTTAGAACTGTTATAATAAATGTTTGTTTGTTTGTTTGTTTAACGTCCATTTTTATGCTACTAAGGCTAATCGGACGATGCTACAGTGGGAGTTCTAAATTTTGCCTATCCAGGTATAATTAGGATAGGGATCTTTAACGAGTACCTGTCATCGTACAGGCTCGGGACCTCCATTTTACGTCCTATCCGAGGGACGGCATAGCTAAGGATTTTTTACTCCCATTAAAAAATCCTAGGGCCACCGCTGGAATCGAACCCGCGATCTTTAGTATTGTAGGTTGCCATGCTAACCACTATACCACAGGTGACCCCTTATGTTAAATGTTTTATATATCTGTTTATTTTATAACATTTTTAATTATTATTATTATCATTTTTAAATTATATACTATATTTTTTTTTATGAGTTGTTTCCTACGATTTATGAATGTTGCATTCCTAAATGATAATAATGATACCATAAATCCGAAATTGAAGAGTAAAAATTCAATTTTTGTTTATAAGAAGCCACATCACTTAAGGTAGTGACTACTGGGGTTTTTATCCTACTGCAATTGTAGGAAATGTTTGAATAAACCTGCCAGGGGAGAAGAGGGGAGCACCTGGGTCCACTGATCTAGCAACCCAATTTGATGTAGATTAACTTAATTAATTCCTGCTTAATTCCTGCTTCCTTTATACCCCATGAAAAAACTAATTAAATGTACTAGAACAGATCCAAACCTTTCTTACCTTTTTCCTTAAGAGCTGATTCATGTATTTTTGAAAATATTTCTTTAAATTTGTTGGAGATGATTTCTATTCTTGAAAACGTACAGTGCATCTTTGCTTATTTTTACCTGAATTTTTGCTTTAGAAATAAATAGAAAGAAGTGTTACATATATATACTTTATTTGTTTTAGTTGAATGTTTACAGAAAATATAATGTCATTTACTTTATGTATGGAATAACGATTAAATCCAAAGTGTATGTTATTAGTTTGATTATTAAAATATATTTTATTCAAATAGATTACAAACATGATATGCTTTATTTTATAGATAAAGGTAAAGTTAATTTTGGCACACAATTTTTGGCTACACTTCACATGAGAAATCAAAATAAAACATGTATTCTGGTTTAGGAATGGTTCATATTTTTCTTTTTCATTTTTATTGGCTAGTCTATTGAAGATGGATTGACTGATGCCTCTGCTCCACATCCATAGTTCCCATGGGCCTGGATGATGGTTCTCTTAGTCATTTCATCAGAGGTGGTTGTCAGTAATCGGGGCTGAAAAATGAATTCTTTCTTAGGTATCCAAAAATCATTTCTATATATCCTTCTATCTAATCTAATTTAAATGATAGCGTTTTATAAAGAAATATGTTTTTTTTTGTTTGAAAAAGTACTGAATGGGTTTGCATTGAATACATTTTTAGGTCTTTATTTATGAGTTTTAGATAAAATTATTTCAATTTGGTTTATGTATTTAAAGCTGAATGGATTTCATAGTTTTCTTTTAAATTTAATTCATTTACCTAGGAAGGTTAAACAGAATTCCAAATTCTTTAATCAGAAAGGACTTGTTATTTATTAGTATAATGAAGAATATATGTTGTTTTGAAACATTTTTGATGTAGAAGTTTATAATAAGTATAATTAAATATTTTTATAAGCTGTATATTTTACTTAATAAGCTTTGGACATTGTTATACCTGTAACGGCAGGAGTAGGCTGACATTGCCAATAGTTGCTGCTCTTGGCTGCAAAGGTGCTGGCGCTACCATCGCACCTCCAACTCTCGGTACGAGGCTTGTTCCACTACTGCTTGCAGCCTCAGATTCTAAACAGAAATTAGTATTTTGTCTTTAAAAGCTGCATTTTTGCCAAACGATTATATCAGATACATTCTAATTTAGACTTTAGATGCAGGGAGACCCAAATAAATTTGATACCAGGCTTAGTCTATAGACAGACTCAGAGCTATGGAGGTAATATTTTTATTTTGTAAAACTTAAGTTACAGATATTCCCAAATGGAGGTTTGGGTAGCTCCAGACACTTGTTTGTTTGTTTAACGTCACTTTATGCCACTAAGGCTAATCGGACGATGCTTCAGTGGGAGTCCTAAATTTTGCCTATCCAATTATATTTGGATATGGATCTTTAAGGAGTACCTGACATCATACAGGCTCGGAACCTCCATTTTATGTCCTATTCGAGGGATGGCATGGGTAAGGATTTATAACCCCATTAAAAAATCCTAGGGCCACCTCGGGTCGTGAACCCGCGCCTTCAGTATTGTAGGTTGCCATACTAACCACTGCACCACATGTGACCCCAGTCCAGACACTTGTTTTAATCTGTTTATGCAACTTTGAGTAGGATAGGTGTAAAGTAAAAAGATACTTGATAAATTAAGATTTATCAGAGATTTATTATGTAATATATAAGTAGGCACCCATCAAGTGTGGGATCGGCTAAATCAACATATATTTTCTTCTTCTATAGGGCAAGGATTCTAGAAAAGTAACTTTAGAATAATATTGGATAGGAATTAGAAAAATATACAACATTCCTGACTATATGGTTTCTCATTCAACAAATTAATTTTAATTACAGATCAAGATTTTTTTTGTTGTATAATTCCTGTTATTGACCCTTCCTCTCTTTTTTTTGAGATTTGAAATTTTTTAGCAAAATAATGTATTTTTATTCAGGGTATTTGGCTTGTGAAAGACTGGAAATTTTTTAGTTAAATTGAAGGTTCTCATTCCACCTCTGGCATTTTTCTCTTCGAATTTTCAGTTTTTTTCCAGGAATCCGACCAATCTGTTCTTGTTTTCAAATATTGCAATTTACAGAGGACCATGATAACGATGGGACGCTATTTTATAAATTTATTAAAAATACGTCTCCAATTATTTTTTAATGACTGTTGGTAGTATCTGGGGTTCTCAGAAACTGAAGCGATTTATAAAGTGCTTTGTGCAATTTATACAGTTGGGTATCTAGAACATTTGTTCCTAAAGATAGCCTTCAAAGTGGAATGGTAGTAGTCCATACATTAATCTATGCATATTTAACCGATTCAATTCAATTACATTACATTAAAAAAAAAAGCTTGAGAGTTCTTTATGTTGGAAGACATAGGAGTATGAGCCGTACCTAAAAAAAATGTATTGTACCAGTACTAAATTACTTGTCAAAGTAATATTGGAAAATTGTTTTAAACAAAAATACTAGAGCTTTTAAAATGATGATAAAAACACTTATAAACTTCTCTCCGATTCGGGCATTATCAGGACTAAAACCAACCCACCTAAAACATGTGCAAACAAATTGGAACATTTAAAGCAATCACAAAAAGGCAGCATGCTGAAAACCAAACATTTTACCCCTTACTGAGTTTGTTTTCCTGCATCTTGGAAACTGTATCATTTTGCTGTGGAATTTCTCAAGCATATTTTAATAAACGACTTGTTTCTGCTTTCGAATTCTCTGCTCTTTCATATCATTATAAATGCCTTATAAAGTTATTGAGTTTTTTTTTATGTTTAAACTTTCGTCTGTACAATATATCTGGCAAGAAGGTCGAGGTATTACATTTTTAGTTTTCCTTATTTTTGTTTCTTATTTTCCTATACGTTGCTGATGCACTCACTTTTCCCCAACAATGTGCTGATCCACGGGAGATCCCGGGAGGCCTAACGAGCTTTAAAAGGTGAGACAGTCCTCACAGCCTAGAATTAGAGAGACTACTAATTTAATTTATCAAGGGAGACTTCTCCTTAAGCGACGCCCCTGAGTGTTGTCCTGTCCCTAGTGTATTTAGGGCACCCCCTGGCGGGCGAGTTCTGTTGATGTAGTCGCAGCGGGTCCAGTGCTCCCCGGGGGTTCTTCGTCGTCCCGCTGTGCCCTAATCTCTAGATTACCACCTTCCCCTCACTGCTTGTGGAAGCAGCGTTAAATTTCAAGAAATTTCTTGCCAGTTTTACCTCTATTTGATATACTTAGTCATAGCTGTGTTAATCAAATATTGAGATTAAAAAAAAGTAGTATACTTTGCTGATGTACGATAAAAGACAACTACAACTAAAGGTAAGGACAAAATAAAGTTAGAGCTAAGGTAGGCAAAAAAAAAATAGAGTTAGGAAACACGAACATCTTTTAAAGAAATTTTCTGGTGGTTGGATTCCAATAATATCTCTGAACAAAAAAAATTATGGAGGAAAATAATAGATATTTGGATTGAGCCTGATCGGCGACTTATGCAACATGAAGTTCTTTACGTATGATTATGTTTGTGAAAATATAAACAAAAGTTGCGAATGATTTTGGAGGATTGAGGATTGAATGCAAATTCTTTGGATTTTAAAGATTTAAGTTTTGAAATTAATTATGGGAGGCCAGCACATTAATTATACATATTATTTCTCAAGGCCATTTTTTTTGTCGGTACGCCATAACACCCTTAATACTTATTCAAATTTCATGAATGAGGCATCATTTTAAAGCTATACTTAACTGCTACACCGGACAAATATACAAACACTCATTTCGCCTTCGATTGCGAGTTATAAGCGCAAAACAGAGGTTTTTGCGAGAAAAATGGTCGTATAGGTTTTAAAATGGTGTCAATCCTTTCAGGTTTTCAAGGAGAACATTTTCGGTCATCTACATTTTTTCGATATACTACTTCTTTTGCAAGTTGTAATGCAATTCTCAGCGAAAGTGCCATTTTTTTCAGTTTGTCAAGACGTACATTTTCCCATTATCGTCGTAGTTAGCGAGTTACAAGCAAAAACATGCGATTTCAGTCTATAAAATCAGCAGATTTGCTTTCCACGAAACCAATATGTATATTTACATAAGTATGTGGCGTTTTCCAGGGTGCGCTCTTTCAGCGACATCTATGCCTGTGTAAAACAAACTCACCAATAAACAATCACAGATGACCATATAGTAACTTCAAACATAGTGTTCAAAGAGGTCATGTAAACACGTAAATACTATGTAAATATCTTTAACTTATATTTCAAAAAATAAATAATCTATAATTTGAACACATCTATTCTTTACTTCAACCCTCATCTATGTCAAAGACGCACTAAATACGCGATATATAAATAGAAATACGTATACGATACTAAATTTTACGGTTTGTAGGTACTTTAATTAAGTGGGATTTAGGTAGATTAGAATACGAATGCTGCGCACGGGTCAGGTAGTTATAATTTAAAATAATCTATATTTCAATATCCATCTAAAATGCGTGTGGTATTTATTTGTCGACGGAAATAGGTAGTAAGTAGCAACTTCTGCTCTGTGTTTGGAGCCATGTTAAAGGTACTATCATGAATCAGTCTTATCTCAGTCTCAGGAGTCTATCAACAAAATTTAAAAATTGACCTGAACATCAGATATTTTTTTATTTTTTTTTTTAAATATAGATAAATTGTACTGACAAGTTATCCAATTATACATAGTAAATTAAACAATTTTAATTATATATATACATATACTCATCGGATGAATGTTGGCCCTGTATCGTACTAAGACAAAGGAAGCGCTGAGGCATGAATTATTGGAATTGCAGATATTCCGAGGCGGAAACACCTCCTACATTGGATATAAAAGTAAAAGGGACCCACCACTCTTGATGTTCTTTCTTCCACGAATCTCTCAGTTACTTCAGTAGATATTATATATGTATTTGTTTAGATCGTCTCCTCTATTTACCTTTGTTCCAGCGACAAAGGATCCTTACATTTTAAGTGAAATTTTTATAAAACGTACTTGGGATTTTTGAGATGCTTATTCGAGGTGAAGGAAGATGTTGCCGCTTTCATTTTCGAATCCTTTTACTGTATCTTGATAATATTATTTCAATTGTAGCATATCGGCCTTAAGAAGTATTAAGAATACATTAATTAGTAAAAAATCATTAGACAAATACTTCAAAATCTGAGCAGGAATTAATTGGAGTGCTTTATCAGATTACTTAAAAAGTTTCGAAAATTCTTTCCATTGACAGGAAAAATATTCGAATCTCTCATTGGATATTTCTTACTTTCGCAATATTACCAATTCTTTAAACTTTTCTTTAAAAAAATAAATAATTTACAACCTAGATCGAGGCATTTCGCAATTTTTCCAACAATATATGTATAAGAATTATCATGGTGCTACCTTTTTTTGGCGAAGATTCTGAGCTTGAAGTAGGTAGGGTGACCCCGGGTATGGAAGGTCCCTGCAGTGCAAGCCCGATCATGTTCATCCCATTCACCGTACCTGTCAAATAGACACATCAGTGAAAATAAAATTTTCATCTGAAGACATTTAAAAAAAAAAATAATACATAATATTTTTGAATATTATTATTTTTCATAAATAAATTCTTTTTATATGTTTAAATTGTGGTTTTCAATATGAATTAATTTAAATTTGGAAAATAAAAAGTAGTATCACAATCATTATTTAAGAAGTTATCTCTCATATGTTTACTTATCCAGTCTACATCAGGATATTAAAAAAATAAAAATCGGTGTGTAAATAAGGCGAGGAAAATGCATAGCTCACATTTCTACTTAATTGCAGCCAAATTGTATATTGTGTATTTATGCTTTGATTACGAGAGTGAGTGAAATATAAACCATAATTTCCTTATCTCTATATATAAGAGGCTTTGTCCTGACTGACAGAATCAACGCAGAGCAAAAACTACTAATGATAGAAACTTGAAGTTCGGAATTTAGATTTTAAACAAGATGTAGGTAACCACTAAGAAAGGAATTTCAAAAATGTAACCCCCTAGGGGTTTAAATGGCGAAATAGTCGTTTAACTCTAACGGACACCTATTTTTGCACTTCGAGAAAAAATATCTAATTTGGACTAATTTTAAAGATCTTGATACGACGAGTTTAACTCGAAAGTCCCTATGGGGCATCGAAAACCGTGTTTTAAAGCCGAAAAATGAAGCGTTCACGACGAGTAAGCAATTTTTTGTTTCGGCGGTTTTAGTGAACTCCCTCCATTGCGCCTCTTCCTCTCTTCTATCGAGCCGGCAGCTTCCCCCTCCAACATTCCACCTACCGGAAGCCCCGATCCCTGTTATGTTGTTAATATATAACACATGTTGTCAATATATTACATATTATATTAAATCAATACCAAGATAATGATCACAGTAATGATTTTAAAGGCTCGCGGGCAAAGCCGCGACGGGGGATGCTAGTATTGTATATTTGAGAAAATATAGAATTACTAACTCTCGGTAGGCGGAGCCCCTGGCTTTCGCTTCTTCTAAAGATTGAGGGCGTATCTTTAACCAGTTGCGGACGGACTCCTCTTCCTTGTTCTCTAAACGCTGTCCACTTAGAGCTTCCTAAAGAAATGGAAGTCACAGCCAGATAAATCTGAACTGTAGGGAAGATGTTCTTGAGTTTCACAGTGCAATAGGACCAGTTTATCGGGACCGTTTCTGATCATTTGTGAAAAGCCAGGGAATCCGTCTTGTACAACTATGGAAACCCAATTGTCAAGGTATGGTGGAATATGTACTACCATGATTGATTTTCCTCGCAACAGCGATTTTATTAAGTGTGAACCTCGAATCACCTTCAATGAGGTTACAAAACGTTTGAATGTTTTCGGACAGTCAATGTTCCAGTTTTTCTTGGACATCTATTGTGTCTCTCATTTTATGCTACTTTTTAGCCCAGTAAAGTACCAGATTGTGTAATAGTGATGTTTTACTAAACTTCGTTGTGAGTCTGTGAGAATTTCACATGTTCTCAAACCTTCATTCGTCCAAAATTAGATAATACTGTGCTGCGCGATTACCGGGGGAACTTCTTGCTCGGAAATGGCTGTGCTGGCCAAAGCCGAGTCGAGCCGGAGCCTCTCACCTCCTTTCCTTTTTACCCCAACACCCCTACCTGCTCTGCTCAGTATCTTTGCCATAGTAAAATAAATTTGACTCACCCCTGTAGGTACTATCTTCTACTATATCCTAAGGAATATGTCTACTGAAACATGCTTAGGTTCAAATAGTATGCTAACGTTTGGCTGTGGATACTTACCTAACTTCGGGGCGGGGAAGGCCTCTTTGAATATCGGGTGGGGGTGGTGCTTGATGGCGTTGACCCTCCTATTGGCCACCGCCACTTGGTTGTTCACTTCCCCCCTCTTCGGTCGGGGCTGTTCCACTGGAAGCACCCTTCGTCTTCGCTTTGGAAGTTTGGATCGTGCCTGCAGGAGTATCATACACACCAATGAGATAAAAGAATATGAAATACGAATTATGGGTTACGGAATAAAAAAAACAAGTTTATAAAGGTAAATTTAGAAGGAAATGACGAGTTTTACTTTAAAAGCATATTAATAAGATATGACTTGACATCTCATGGCTTGTCGGACAATAAAATAAACCGAAAAGTTCACTT
The DNA here is from genome assembly GCA_911387785.2 of Aelia acuminata. Classification (NCBI taxonomy): domain Eukaryota; kingdom Metazoa; phylum Arthropoda; class Insecta; order Hemiptera; family Pentatomidae; genus Aelia; species Aelia acuminata. The sequence continues at coordinate 38,417,636 of OU426983.1, forward strand.
CTTATTGCGTATTTACTTGCTACAATTTTCAGTCAGATTCCCAGAAAATTATCCCTTCCATTTTCGATTTCATTCTGATTCGGTAAGACGTATGGTTTCCGTTTCATTAGATAACAAGTGCGTCCTTATCATGAATAAAAGTTTTTAACTCCTCTTGGTTAAAATCAACCCCATTATTTTTCAAATTCGCTCAAATCTCGGAAAATAGAGCAGGTTTTTTATCTTTGAAGTGATAACAGTAAAAAAAAAAAAAAAAAAAGTCCTCAGAACTCAAAAACGAAGAAGAGTATCAAAATTATTTTAAAAATAAAGTCCACTATTGGGAATTTTTTTTATTAATAAGTGACAACCACTTGAGAAAACGTTTCAATTAAAATTTGATATTTCCTAGAATCCGGCTCCAGAATTGGATACTGCGTACACGAGTACTTAATCCACTTGGCTAAATACTGCTACAACTACATCGAGAGGGCTCCATTAATTGTTGGTGTAATCGCGTAATCCAACCCGGATTATATCCAATGACCATTTAAGACTCAAGCCAGACGTGGTGGGTTATTAGTAATGGAAGTAGTGGTTGAGGGAGTTTGCTTTGCTGGGTGTTTTAAAATGAAAATTTTCGATGCACGATTTTTCTTAAAAAAAAAAAAAAAAAAATTAAAAATAAAATAATTTGTTTATAATTTATCTGAATTAATGGAGAGAAAAAGCCAATTAATTAATAAATCTTGTAATTCCTCTTGATTTCAGATAGATTTTTTTATATGAGTACTCTGTAAAGCTTCGAAATTACTACATTAATTTCATATATACTAATGTATAACCTGTCCATTTTCCTGATCTCAGGAGTTTGTCTAGGAACACTTATCAAATGTCGTTTAGGATTTTAAACATTAAAATATTGTTAATATTCAAGTCTGTTTTCAGATTTAGTTTTTGGACTGATGTTTATAGTACACTTATCAAGCGGATAATGAACTGCAACATTTTATCCCAAAATTGATCACAAATTTAGACATGTATACAGGTCGGATTGTCATGCAAACCGGTATTTTTATTTTTAAGCGTATCAAAGTTTTCTTTCAAACTTCATTCCCAAAGCTAACACACTCTATATTAGTATACTGGGCAATTCCACGTCAAATCAACACAAAAATATATCATTTTGAACCTCACCATTTCATATTTTCTTGAAATTTGGTATATGTGTATTATTTGTACCTACTATAACAATTGTGAAATATTACTGAGATATGTCTGCCTACTTTTGAATTATTAGTCTCTAAAGCCCTCAAAAATAGGTCCAGAAACAGAAAAAATCATGATTAAAAATAGCTGTAGATGTTTTCCAAATTTGACTAGGACTATGATATTGGTGTCGTTTAACTGCGCATTCCATGCCGTTTCATATGATGTACAACAATGTATAGGTTGATACTAAAGAAATTTTCTTAAAACTAAATGTAAAATTTTAATTTCAATTTTATCAAAAAGGGCGTTTTTTAAAATTTTTATATTTTATTGAAACATAGGTAGCATTATATCTATTCATACAGCAAAATATAAAAGTGGGATGACAATTTCTTCATTACTAAAAAAATTAAAAAGGAGTGATAAGATTTCATAAATATAGCATTTTATGATTAAAAATAGTTGCAGGTGTTTTCCAAATTTGATTAGGACTATGAGATTGGTGTCGTTTAACAGCGCATTCCATGCCATGTTATATTATATACAAAAATGTATAGGTTGGGGCTAAAGAAATTTTCTTAAAACCAAGTTTAATAATTTAATGTCAATTTTCTGTAAAAGGGAATTTTTTTAAAATTCTTATATATATATATTTTAAAAAATAGATCATGCAGCCTATACCTATACATTGTTCTAAATCAGATGAAACGGCATGGAATGCGCTGTTAAACGACACCAATCTCATAGTCCTAGTCAAATTTGGAAAACATCTGCAGCTATTTTTAATCATAAAATGCTATATGAAATCTTATCACTACTTTTTAATTTGTTTAGTAATGAAAAAATTTTCATCCCACTTTTATACTTTCTTGCATGAATAGATATAATACCTACTACCTATTTTTCAAAAAAATATTTTTTTTTTTAAAAAATGCCCTTTTTGAGAAAATTTAATTTAAAATTTTACATTTAGTTTTAAGAAAATTACTTTAGTACCAACCTATACATTGTTGTATATCATATGAAACGGCATGGAATACGCTGTTAAATGACACCAATATCAGAGTCGTTTTTAAATTTGGAAAACATCTACAGCTATTTTTAATAATGATTTTTTCTGTTTCTGGACTTATTTTTGAGGGCTTTAGAGACCAATAATTCAAAAACGGGTAGAAATACGAGTATCTCAGTAATATTTCACAATTGTTCTAGTAGATACAAGTAGTACACATATACCAAAATTCAAGAAACACTGAAATGGTGAGGCTCAAGTCTGTGTTGAATTGACGTGGAATTACCCTACTGTAAAATCCTTTTATAACCATTATCTGGATATAGCAATGAGGAGATGGTATTTTGTTTGGTTTTTTATTTAAAAATGAAGAAATAATTGTCGATGTATCGATGATATATATAACAACGAGCAGACCCATGCGTTTCTGTGGCTTATATGGTAGTGCGTTGAATTAATTACATCCTATTCTTTTTAATACAGTCATATCAAAATTCACTGATGAAAAAAAAAAGTTTCAGCTAATCTAAAACAAACGGGATTTAAAATAAAACTTTACGCCCAATTTAAAATTGTTTGGTAAAGAATTTAGAAGGATCAAAGTTTTTTACATTTTCTACATATCATATTTGACTATAGTAAGTATTAATGATCCATTCATTTAGTTAAATGAACTTACTGGATTATTTCAGCAAGGGCGAGATTGAATATATAAAACACACACATAAAAGAAAGTAATAAAGAATATAATTGGAATGAGGTTTAGTACAATCACAGTAGACAGTTAGCCAAAATGTACCAAATTGTCTGATTATGATGATATGAGATAAGATATCATATTGGTAGGTTCTACCTAAAGCAGGTTATCAAAATTACTTTTGCAAAAACAAACAGAATCGATGCTTTCCCCACATAATTAACCGACCAGGCGACATATAATTAACCGTGGGATAAACACGGATTTTCCTCGTCCAAGCCGGAAAAAATAGTTTTGGCAACTGGATGCTTCCCACCCTAATATCGAAAAAAATGAAGTGTGACAATTAATCAACTTAAAGCGCCATCTGTTGGAAATTTATAGAACTTACAAATAATCACAGTGAATCGTAGTATTTAATTTCCAATAAAAATTTTTTTGAGGCCAGTAATGGAAATAGAAACTATCCTTTCTTTTAAGTTGGACAAAACTACACACAATGAGCCAAATATCACCAAACTCGGTTGAGTAGTTTCTGATTTTATCTCCGACAAACATCGGGACATGAGATTTTTATATATATATAAAGATATTCCATATAAAATCTAAGGAAAAAATAGTTTTTTATTCCGGTTATAATGATTATTTATAAAAAGATGTTTAAATTATTAGGAAAAATTATGAACTTAAGTGATTTAAGAAGAACGCTTTTCCAACGGATGTGAAGGGGAGGGGGTGGATACGCACTACCACTCGAAATGGTAGTACCTACATAGATTCCAAACAAAGAGGAATTTTCTTTTAATATTCTTCCCTTCTAGAGTTACTGCTGTAAATAATTATTAGATTCGATAATGCTATTGGTGTTGTCTGACGTACGTTGTCATCGATCATGATTTAAATAAACCTGAAAATACAGCTTTTTTAAAATAAACTTCGAATCCATGTAAGCATAAATTTGTATTTGAAAAACAAAACAAGCGAGGTAAACATTTTTTTAGTAATTTTCAGTGCAAATTTAATAAAATAAAATTTAAGACATATATATGTCAGCTTTAATCTGATCAGTTTTACAAAAAATAAAAGTTACTTACGTTCATTGTATAAGCCTTTTAATTAGTTTGTTTGTTTTAATGTCACTTTATGCCACTAAGGCTAATCGGACGAAGCTACAATGGGAGTCTTAAATTTTTCCTATCCAGGTATAATTAGGATGGGGATCTTTAACGAGAGGTATCTGACATCGTACAGGCTCATGGCCTTCATTTTACGTCCTATCCGAGGGACGGCATAGACAAGGGCCACCTCGGGACGCGAATCCGCGACCTTTAATATAGTAAGTTTCTATGGTAACCACTACACCGCAGGCGACCCCTGCCTTTAAATATAATATCAACCTCTTATCTATGCGAGTAGGTTTGACAGTTTGATTCTGGATATAACGATATATTCCCCATAGTCCCATGAATATCGTTATAAGCGGATTATGCAGTATCTATCTGGTCTGATTTCCAGTTTCGCTAATTAACTAATGCAATTAATTGAAGAGTATTCGAATATATCATGTAAAAATCAGGTTGGATGTTACTATGACTAAATCCTTAGCGTAAAAGGCTCGAAGGCTGACTGCGCCGCGGATGGTGCTTGATGAAGTAGACTCGGGGAACCCATCCTCGCTAATTAGTGAGTATAAAGGTCCCTCAAGGAGAAGAGCCTTTATAATCAGCCCTCTTTAGCAGCACCAGATGGGATCTCTCTCAGTTTGCTCCCCCTCTTTAAGTCTTCCCCAATCTGACTCTAATCCTATCAACTTCGTTTGATAACATCGATTCTAATCTAGACAAACAACCGTATCATGCCGGATATGACGCTTGAATAACGTTCATCTTTATATACCGATATAATATATATATACATATATATATATATATATATATATATATATATATATATATATATATATATCATACCCAGATATAATATAATAATATACCCAAAGATTGGCTGAAGTTATGCAATTTTAGTATGGAGAGGTGTTCGCACCTGGTTTGAAAGAACCACTGAGCGAAATTTGGAGAATTTAGGACCAACGGTATGGATTTCTAAAAAGAACAAACAAACAAACAGAATTTCATCTTTATTTATATAAGTAGTACTCGGATGGATCCACGAGATATGCCGATATAGTGGCATTCCCGAAGACCGGAAAGTCGGCTATCATTCTGGATCCTACCGTGAGGTATGAGACTAATGACCTCAATCAGGCGAGCAAAGTTGACGAGGAAAAGAGAGGAATATATGAAAAGTGTATTCCTTTTCTCAAAGAGAGGTTCCGCGAGAGCTTCGGCGAGAGAGAGTTTCACGTGAGAGGCCTTTGGTTCGGAGCCCGCGGAGCCATACCCAGGTCAACCGGGAGCTTCATGGAGGATCTTGGTGTGGATATAAAGGACGTAGCGAGCTTGGCGGAGAGTATAGTGCTGGACTCCCTGGGTATAATACATCACCACATATATGGGAGTAGCTGAATTAGAAACTGGTGAGAGGACATTTATGTATATAAGTTATCTATTTATTTATTTATATATTTATTTATTTATCTATCCATCTATTTATATATTTATTTATTTACCTATTTATATATATTTATTTTATGCATGAATGAGTACTTAATTGTTTTTGTTTTTATTGTAGTACTGAGTTCATACTTAATTGTTTGTTAAATTCTAATATATCCTTATTTCTAACATTATATGCCGGAATTGAGTACTGATTAGGTTTTATTATTGTTGTTGCATGATAAATGTATTTTATTCAAAATTTAGCGCTAAAGGGATTGTGTAAAAGCGAGAAAAAAAAATGAAAATTAAAAAAAAAAAAAATAATATATTAAAAAAAATATAATCCTGTTGGTATACATATATAAATATTGATGTTATTATTATTATTATTATATTGTTACAATAAGATATTACAAATAGCCTCATATGGACCTACAGTATGCTGTGTCTTAGCAACCCAATGTAGTTGGGCAGCACCTCTTTTATCATAAATAAAGTGTTTCTCTCTCTCCTAACAATCTCGTGTCACGATGTTTGTCGGAGGTAAAATACAGAAACCGATCTTTATAAAATATGGCGCATTGTGTATAGTTTTGTCCAACTTAAAAGATGGGATAGTTTTTATCTCGATTATTGGCCTCAACGTTTCTTTTATTGCAAACTTGCTGTATATACCGTTTTCAGCCGGTGAATTTCATTTTTTAAATCTATAAAGTAAAACTCTTATCGACTCAAACGGTCGATTTCGTAAAAACCAATGTAAAGCGAGATCAAAACGATTTTTATAACAGTAAAGAATATACCCAGAGATTGGCTGAAGTTATGCAATTTTAATATGGAGAGGTGTTCGCACCTGTTATCTAAGAACCACTCAGCGAAATTTGTAGAATTTAGGACAAACGGTATGGATTTCTATAAAGAACAAACAAACCGAATTTCATCTTTATTTATATAGATTAAATGCTTGTTATACTACGATTGAGTGTGATTATTTTAGAGTTCTATAAATTTCCATAGATGACGGTGTAAGTTGAATTGTTGACACAACACTTTATTTTCTTTCCATATTTAGGGTGGGTAAGCATTCAGTAGCCATATCTATTTTTTCTGGCATGGACTAGGAAAATCCGTGTTGCGTGGGGAAAAAATCGAATCTCTTTGTTTAAGCAAAAGATAGGCTAACCAAATTCATTGTGCACCTATTGGCACTACAATAAATAGAAATTGTGAATTCCAATAATAATAAAAATGTAAATTATTATTATAAAAAGTTATAAATTAACGTTATCTATTTCATTCATATGATTAAATTTATATTTTTCGATAAGTAGTACTGTAAGAACATGCAGAATGGTTTGAGGTTTCTCCCGCTCCGCTGTTTTCAGGTAGAACCTACTAATACGAAATTCATATCATAATGTGTTACATCTGAATTTAATTAATATGTATTATGGCAAAATATTAATTTGGTACATTTTTTGCTGAGTGTCTAATGTGATTTTACTAAACCCTATTCGAGTTATATTCTTGATTAGTTTCTTGTACATGTGTGTTTTATATATTCAATCTCGCCCTTGCTGAAATAATCCGGTAAGTTCATTTAACTAAATGAATGGATCATTAATACTTACAATAGTCAAATATGAGATGTAAAAAATATAAAAACTTTTTAGATAAAAACTAAAATAAAAATAAATAAAGATTCGCAGTAACATTTGAAGGCTGCATAGTCCGTCAAAATAATAATAAAATTGAGGGCAACCACTCCTTAGAAGGGGTTGAAATAGGGGTGAGGTCTGCAAATGATGCAAACCTCTTACTGGGGAGAAGGGCAAATGATATATCATTTTTGATAGTGTCTATGCTTTTGAATCCAATACATTCCCATCAAGACACAATCAACAGACCGAAAGTTATAACAGATTATAGGTGAAAAAACACGTTTTGCGGCTGTCTCACGATGTCTCAATTAACAAAATGATTGCTTATATACCTTTAAAATTAGAAATATGTGAAGATAGAATTTTCTTGTTGAATAACGGTCAAATATGTTTGTGTGTTAATTTAATTTCAAAAATATGTAACTCTGTTCTATGTTTAATATTTAATACCGATTGATAGTAAATAAATATTTAAAAGTTAGAAAACAAATGAAATTAACAATTATAATGAATTAAGGGGACAGATGCCCTTTCTAAAATAACTTCGAATATGCCTTATAAGTTATAAACTTATAAGTTAAAGCTAAAAAGATTGTAGCTGAAAAGATTGCACCAGAGCAAAAGTGATAACTTCTTACCTGTTGACTTCATAACAATCGTTCCATTGGATAATGAAGTATAGAAATTATCATATACTATGCATCAACCGACCTACTTGCAGGAAAATTAATTTTCAGCCCCCCTCCGTAATGTATGGGGTATCACCCCTTTAATTTAAGCGGACTCTGCAAAGCTCGAATCTTACTACTAATAAAAGTTAAGATCAATGTCTCATGAAGGTATTTACTCTTTTTTTCCGACACTGAAATAAGGTTTAAAAAAGAGAGCGGATTTTACTAAAGAATCCACAATATATCCTTAAATTTGTGTACATTCATCAATAAAAGTGACAAAAAATAAGAGATATTAATATTGTTTATTAGTAAGTTTTAAGCTGGGTAGAGGCAGCTAAAGTCAGGGTTGGAAAACTTCTAGGCAGACTCTTAATGACACTCGGCTCTGCATATTCGAATTCTACCATTTTCGAGATTAACCATAATCGTACCCGATTGTACGGTTGATCGGTGATGTGTCTTACTCGACATTTAGGTTTTTATCAAATAAATAAATAGGTTACTCATGTCCGTAATTATCAAAGTAAACCCCAAATTAATGGTCGATTACTTACGCGGAATGTTCCTTATTTCCTAGGAAAACATAGTATAAAATAAATTTGAATTATTTCTTTTCCTTCAAATATGTTTCTATTACTTATTTTAACATTTCATTTCCTTTTGGTCACTTAATATAGAATATTATTTATTACATTTTGATTGTATTATTATTATTATTCGGACGGGGCGACTAGTATTACATACCTGAAAAAATTGCACGGCTCTGCTAAGCAGGAAACTGTTAATTAATTAAGTCGAATGAAATATTTTTCATAATTGCCATTTTGAGTAATCTTTTTAAATGATTAAAGTATCCTAAATTTCCTCCAGAAGCAAAAAGAAACATTTGTTTGTCACTTCTTTTCTTTGAGGCACATATTCTTCCTTTTGGAGCTGAAATTCCATTTGGAAACAATTTACCTAAGGCGGTCTGTTTCCCCGGAGTTGGAGTCGTAACCCTCGAAAGAGGCCAGAAGTTCAAAGGTAAGCTCTCCTAGGGGGTCTTTCCACGGCTGAGACAATAAAAAGGAAGCCGGTTGTTAGGAACTAACCTCATCTGGTTAAATTATTCAAGCGGAATAGGGAAAGAGCCGCTTTGCAGGTATTTACTGACGCTGCGGTCGGAATGGTGCCGCATGCTCTGGTTTATGGCCGAGGACTGCATAAGTAACTCTGAATATTATGTCATGTTAAATTTTTTTTAAATAATTTTTTCTTCTATTTTAAGTCTATGTATGAATAGAAAGCGTGTTTTTTTTTTTCGTTTTTACACATTCCTCACTGTAAACAAGCTTATGAGGTGCATGTTTAATATAATTATTTTTTACTTACTCCAAATATTGATTAACGCCTTCCAACAATAAACACAATTTAACTGTACAACAAATGATCGCAATTTTCTTAGGTAAATAATGTTTTGCTAAAATCTTAGAGCCAATTAAAAAGAAAACAAAAAAGAAACACATGACTGTCGAAAATGATGACCTGTAAGGAAGGAAGAAGTGCAGTAATAAACGGTAACCTTTTCCTTGCTTGATTCGATAACCATTTGGTTATTTAAATAACTATTTGCTTGTTTGAATACGGAGATCTATCCTTAAGTGACACTATGGTCTCCTCGCTTGTGAACAATCGCTTATAAATGGTCGATCTTTAATGTTTATCTTTAATCTTTTATGTTCGCCAAATGTTGATCAGAGGAGATCGATATGTGCTATTTAGGTTGGCACGTGCTTTAGATCTATAATTTCTAATATATGCCAATGGAGATTTAAACGAGTATATATTATTAGTTTGTTATTCAGCTCCTGCTTAAAAATTTCTGAAAATATTGATGAATTAGTTCGAGTATTTTATTTCATGTCAACATACGGCCCTTAAGTCATTCCTCTGTCGGAGGTACGTCCCAGATTCTTAGGTGTAATCATTTGAGGCATTTGGTTGTTGTCTATATAAAATGGTAGTCTTGCGTTTCTTTTAAGATTTAATGGATTTATTTTTTAATTATAGAAATTTCTACGATTCAAAAATGCCGTATTATCCTTGCAATTTAAAGATAGTAAGGCCTATATAGGCTGTTTTTTTTTTTTTTCTTAAATTCTATTGTAAAATCTTGTAAGGTTCAAAAATTCATGAGTTTTTCAACACTATCTTCGGTATCCCGTAGCACTTCTTCCAATGATGTGTTAATTTTTAATTTTGTTCTTGTAGGCTGATAATGTTCGCAGTCCACTAATATATGGGAGACCGTGATCAGGGCACCACATTTGACACAGGTAGGGTGTGCGAGGTTGTGAAGCAGGTATTCATGGGAGAATTCGCAGTGACCTATTCTTAGCCGGCAGAGGATTATTTCATCTCTCCTAGATTTTCTATTGCTTGTTGTCCATTTTTTACAATCTTCTTTAACTTTTAACAGTTTGGAGGGGTTCCTTCTCCAGGCTTCGTTCCATTGTGTCATTAATTTGGATTTTACGTGCCTCACCTGTCTATGAATTTGACTTTTATTCCCCTTATAATATCTTAATACTATTGTATTTTATTAATACTATTAAATAATTTATATTGCACCTATAATAGAATTTGAAGCTCTATCGAAAGTTATTATCTAATTAAAGTTATTATTTTTATATTTATTATCTTCTAATTAAAGTTATTATTATTATCTAATTAAAGTTATTATCTTTTATACAATTCAAAGCTAAAATCTATGAAAGTCAATTAAGGTAATAGTTGATGATGGGGATGAATGGCTATCCGTCATAGTGAAGAGAAAACTTCTCTAATATATGCAGTGAGATCCCCCCCCCCTTTACCTCCCCCCTGCCCAAGAGACGTCTGCAAATATGAAAAGTTTTCTTCCTGATCGGCTGAGAGCCATAGTCACACTCGAGCAACTTTCCTTTCATACAGCTGACATATCCAGTCTTCTTTCCTGCTTGGTTCCCACAGTATATAAAAATATTTCTTTTTATGAAGAAGTTTTGTATCAAATTAAAATAACTATTCGAACTGCTTAAATTTGATTTAAATGATAATATAAAGTTGGACCATAAGAATCATTCGCATACCATATTAATCAATGACACCATAGCCTTAATTAGAGACTGAGTAAACACTTCATAGTATAAAGAAGAGAATTTTTTTCGTTAAGTGAACTATAACAAGAACAGAATTAAAGAAGGCTGTAACTTCGAAAATTAAAATCCGATTTTCATGATTATTTTTTCATTATGTAGAAAATGCGGAGACATTCATTTTATAAAATCCTATGTATTATTATAATTCGTTAAGATAATTAGTTTCTGAGTTAAGCGTTAACAAAAATGTTTTTTATTCATTTCTCTTCTCCTGGCATTTTCTGGGGGGAACTGACTAAATTTCTTTCTGGAGGGGAAAGAAATCTTTAAAATGGTTAAGTAAGTATAGTAATACTAAAAAAATCTATGGCGTACTTACAAAAAACACCTTTTAGAAATAATATATAGAAGATATTTTTTACCAAAAGAAAATCAAAAAACGTTCTTATGTATCTAAAAGCGTTAAAAAAAAATGACTTATTTATATGTTTAGACCCTCTTATGAAACACGTAATGCCCATGTAGGATTTCTCATACTTGTCGACGGAACCTCTTTGTTGTTACATTGTTCTACAAGACCTTGACTGTGAAAAATTATGGTCATATTGGCCCCAAATATTTATGCAATGAGTATGTACTTCAGAATACAGTAACTGTCATTTCTGCCTTAGCGTTTTAGCCACAGAAGCTGCGGAAATGGTTGTATTGTTGTATTATCGTATGGAAAACACCTTATAGAAATAATTTGTAGAAGATATTTATTAAGGAAAGAAAAACGAAAAACTTCCTTATCTCTCTAAAAGCGTTGGAAAAGAAAACATGGCTGTTTCAGTTATTTAGACCCTCTCATGAAACACGCAATGCAACATGTAGCGATTATCATATTTGGCGACGCAGCCTCTTGTTGTTAAAATACGCTACAAGACCTTGAAAGTGAAAAATTATAGTCATGTCTGTCTTAGATATTTATATAATATGAGTATATGCTGAAAAATACTTAAACGGTAATATCTGCCTCAGCGTTTTATATATGGAATCTATGCATATCGTTATTTTATCGATTGGTTATACAAGTACAAACTAGGTGGTTTGAAAGGTTATGCTGAAAGCTGAAAGTCATGTCGCAGGATGAAAAATAGTTAAACAAAAGGTAATAGAAACCATTCAAGTGTTTTCTGCCTAGGTTAGTACTGAGCATATTTTCACTTTTCTGTCTTGATCATTATTGTAGTATTATCGATACTTGAAGAATGTTCTTACCTGGGTGTGAGAGTAAAACATGGAGAAGTTGGATACGATCACAGGTACCGGGAGCGCGATAGTGAGCACACCAGCGAGTGCACAGAGAGCGCCCACGAACATCCCGACGTAGGTTTTGGGTACCATGTCACCGTACCCGACCGTCGTCATCGTCACGATAGCCCACCACAGCCCTTCTGGGATGCTCTTGAAGTCGTTGTCCGGATTCGCCTGAAAAGAAATTACAAATGTGCATATATTTGGTAGCATATATTTGTCTTTAAACATTTTGCCTTTTGAATGAAGAAGTATCAACAAGCAGTAAGTTTGTACTTTTCCACACCAAACTTGAACGTTCCTTGAAATATTCAAAATGCATTTGATCACCTTTTAAGGCCAAGATATGTGATGGAATTTGATGGGTACGAAATAATTTTTTAATCAATATTTTCTCCTTATTTTGGGCCAGATCAGAAGGGGCGTTTTTTAAAATAAAGACCGGTCACTTAAAAGCACATTCGCATATCCTTAAAAAACCAAGTAGGGGAGAAAATTGGATAAAACGTATACCTACTTTAGAATAAAGCGAATATGCCATTTTCAAAATATATCGGTGCATAAGTGCATTACAAACAACGGACAAAAAAAAAAAATATAAAATTTTATGATAATATATTTTTGCCTAATGTTTTAGAGATCCTTCAAGATGCAATATTTTTTTATTGCAATAATTTATTCCAAGATATGCTGCATTTCATGATATATGCAGTAAAGATTTCTTCTCCCAAGAAATAAATCTTTACTGCTTGGCTTTTAAATAAATATCCTACTTATACCTTTTGGGTAAAATAGCTTAAAATCATTGTAACGACAATCAATCAATTTTCATTACGTCATATTTTTCCTTTCAATTTTCTTAACCTTTTTAACCGGGCGGGACGTATATATACGTCCTGAAATATATGTTGTTTTTATTATTACACACACACACACACATATATATATATATGTATATATTTATGTTGTTAATATATATTTATATATATAAATCCAAGTAGATACATGAATCTACGACTAATACCTTAGTTGTACAAAAATATAAGTCCCACCAGTTCCAGGGCACAACATATATTTCAAGGACGCTTTTATACGTCCCGCCCGGTTAAAGCGTTAAGTATTTGCTATAGTTGTGACAGTCGGCAAACGGTGATGTATAAATTAAATTTTTATTAAACGAATTGTACAAATCAGTAAAGGTAGAGTGTGAATCCACAGTTCACGATCCAAAAGACCGAAAAAATGATTCAGTCTCTGCCGAAAGGATCGATGCACTATTTTATGTCAGCAGTGATATAATTTACAACTCTTTAAATTTGAAAATTATTTCAACAGCCCAAAAAATTATAAACTTTCACCAAAGGCTGACTTACAAAACGAACTATTTGACAGGAAATTTAAAATTCTCAAGTAACCCTTAAATCCCACCCCGAGTAGTACTGTGGCTGTTGTCAAGAGACCTGCTATGTACGTCTACGGCAAGCTGTTTTAGCAGGTAGCGACATTTGTTCATTTGAAAGAAATTTGCGATTTGATATGGTTACAAATCAATACATTTTAATATTTTCATACATATATTTTTTGTTTACAAATAAAAACCAGCAAGCCTTGAAGTATATCTGTAATAACTTCGGATTAGCTGGATCCAGGGACATCAATGAATTATTGATTTCTTTATGAATCGGATAATTTCGAAGATTGGCAAATCAAACCTGTGAAATTAATTGAAGTAATTTCAATGGCAAGTAATTTGAGACGGATAATGAGGAAAGATGTAGTTGAGGACTAAGCTCCGTCACAGTGAACTTAAATTGTTCCACGATTTAATTAAGACCCGAAGTCCACCGCTGAAATATCTCTTTTAAACTTTGAGCAGTAAATTTATTTTAAAGTATAGAGCCTTCTTAAGTTGTTTAACTTGATTCATATTAATTCTGGGTCAGCAGTTAATAACTGAAATTTCAGATTAAGTTCTTAACCCCGGCCATGAATTTATCATTTCCTCCGATGTTTTCGTGTCGTATTCCTTAGTTCTTTGGTGTTATGTACGCATTAAATATGAAAAGGTATGGTAATTATAGATAGAAAAACGATGAAAATATAATATAATCGCTCTAAATCTACAAGTTAAACAAGCACTAGAACTATTAATAAATATATGAATATACTAATGGTGGCAACGAATTCAATAACATAAAATAGAATTAAATATTTTAATATTAATATTAAGGTTATATCTACAATCATGCATTGTATAAACTATTGTTTGTCAGGAGAAAGTAATCAAATTAAAAATTAAATGGAAAAAAATTGTATAAGCTACAAGTTCATTATGGAATAAATGCGAGGGGGTACAAGCGGCAAACAGGGAAAGTACGGATTTTATTTTCTGTGTTGATTCTCTATTCTGCTTGTTCGTTCGAAACAAAACAACATCGACTAAAAACAAAATAAATTACATATGCCCAAAGACGTGCAAAAGCGGGATATTCAACAACCTATCAGCAGTACTGAGAAAACAGAACATTACATGACTATATTTAGGCTTTATCTTTTTGGAAACCCCTTTATCTAAGAGTACTAAATATTTCTTTTAACACTTTTACAAACTTTCGCTGCTTTACATTTAAATTACTGGGCTCATTCAGTTATCAAGAAATTAAATTGAAGTCATTATTTCACTGAAAAATAGTTCTTCTCTACAAATGCAGCGACTCGAGAATTGAGAGTACCCTTTAGTGACAGAACCAGACTATATGAAGTGGGGGTACCTGATCCTTTAATGGGTCGTGATATCTTCTTGCACTTGAGAGTGATTCTGGACTGAACTGATCTATCCTTTTTTATTAAAAGAATTTTTAATATATTATGCAATATATATAAATAAATAAATAAGTAAATTCTTTATTTGATTGTTTCGGGACAAATCCCCTGTGAACAAAATTATATTATACATTTTATGGGCTTAAGAGCCTTAGATTAAGATTAAAATAAAACAAATTCGAAGAATGATATAAACATAAATTAAAATGAAAACTTCGTGTACTAAGTTTTAAGCATTTCATACGGATGAGGACCTAAATATGAAAGATCTAAATATATATATATAATATATTATATTAATATATATATTTTGAAAAAAGTTCCAATTCTATTTTTATTAAAATTTACGATTCGACACATTGTATTTTATTTTATGGTTGATTATACTGTACCAAAGAATCTTGTGTCCCAGCAACGTACAAACGAGCCAAACACAAACAGGAACGTTTCAGCGCTAGTGTTGCTTTTATGTTATTTTAGCTTAAGTTATCTTTCTTAGGTAACACTCTTGTGAAAATTTTAACTTTTCGAATTACTTCGTAATGAGGGTTTTATGTTAGGAAATAGTCCCATTTTTTAGTTGTACATAATTCCAATGTTATATTTAACTGGGAAAAAAAGTCCCGATTTGTCAAAGAATTTTAGAACAGGAATTGAATATTATGGTCTGAATTTATTTTATGTTTGAAGCCTGTGGACGCTCTCCCGTCAAAACAGATCTGTAAATTTTGAAACTGGATGGCACTCAAGGTGGTTGGAACAGGCAAGCCTGTTGTGTAAACTTGAAGGGGATCCGTATGATCAATAGCCTCTCAATAGCTGAGGAGTTTTTCCTCAGTCAAGAAAATACAGGAAAACTTTGAGAGTAAAGAAAATTTTATTCAGTGATTAAATTCTAATTAGGGGTTTTATGGTAGGCTTTAATGATACTAATTTGTTGTAAAAGTATTTATGAATTGAAAGGTAACTTGAAAAATTGGATCTAATTATTTTTGATCGCAATCCACGTTATGCTTAACTTGTATGCTGTTTATCAATGATCGATACTAATCGGTTTTTAATATATCTAGAGATTTTTGTTCTATATATCTCCCGTAACTGTTGGCTAATTAATTTTTTTTTTAATAATGATCAAAATTTCACTTAAAAACAACAATACACATTTAAAAGAAGCAATTTTTTTAAAGTAAATTTATTTTACTAAAAGCACATTTGAGGATGTTTTAATCGACACATTGATGTTGTAAATCGGTATGTAGAGATTTTTTCTTGACGTAACAAACCATAAAACGTTAAATTTAGATATTTTTTTTTTTTTTGTCTCCTGGCTCCCGGTTTTGAACTTGCTAGCTTCGGATTCCCAACTATTTGTTGGTTGTCAGGTCAATGCATATTTTTCTAACGTGTTTGCCCACTCGGCCACCCCGCCATCCTGAAATATGCAGTATGCAAGACGCCTTAACTTCTACTATGGCTTCATTTTAAAGATGGGGCCTTTCATTATGTCGGGAACTTCCCGAGTCCTCAAACTTTAACTAACCCAGCTGCTACCTCACTATCAGTGAGGAATTGCTAGCGATAAAAATTGTTGGAGTGTAAGTTAAAATATTTTATAACCATCTTTTTGTCTCTCGTTAAACTTTCGCTCAATTTTAACCTGAATTTCGTATAATCAACTAGGACGGTACCATCGGTGTAATCCTGCAGTTTAATAAAAAAGTGTCTAACCTATTTATAGATAACATTTGATTTCATTAATGGGGCTATAATCTGTAATATTTCGTTTTTTAAAAACTAATAATAAAGGCGCTTGAAGGTTAATTTAGATTAAAGTTTTTTAACGCCTTGGCACTCAGAGCGGAGATGGGACCGCATGCTAACTGGCTCAGGGAACCTTTTTTTTTTAATATAAGACAAAAATTCTTTTCAAGCAATCAACTTGGATAACTGTTTTTGACAATGTTTGAATAGAAACGAAACGTTAAACAACAATAAAAGGGATTTGACTGAATAAGGATTACTTAGTAAAAAAATCGAGACTAAGCTATTTCTAAAACCTAATTCATATATCGAAGTCAAAAAATTTCTTTTAAACTTAAAGATTATAATCAACAGCAGCTCCGGGTCTGTAGTTTTTTTTTGTGATTGATTTTCTAATTTTTTTTGCATTTCGAAATAATATATTCCCTTGTTAATATACGCCTATATAATGTAAAAGGAGGCAAAAAAAAAATAAAATAAAAAATAAGGTGATTCTTAGGTAGGCGAAAGCTTCCTGGAACTCTTTTTTTACCTGAAGGGACTGACCACCAACGATAATAGCTCATATTTAGCAGTCCGAAAAATACCTAAAGACCTAATTTTTACCAGTTTTTTTTCCTCTAAATTATCTAACGGATATCAAGATGAAGTAATCGAATTTTTTTTTGGATTAATATTACGTTTATATTTGAGATAAGTAATATTAAAATTAAAATGTAATTACGATTTTTTTTTTTTTTAATCCCCATATTTCTTCTATTCTTAACACGTATTTCCATTACTTGTTTTTAGTTATAAATAATTCTGATGAATTTGAAACGAAACCATTTTTATTGTTTTAACATCAGTTATAAATTCATTAATTATTTATAAAGAAGTCCGTTGACCATTGCATATATTGACAAAAATGATAAACTATATTATTTTTTTAATTTATTATTAGATTGAAATACCAATAAAACTTTATTTTACATCAAAATAGGAATAAAAAAACATTGTCAATTAAATTAGAATCTTAATAAAATTTTAGTTTTTATAGAGCTATAAAATAAAGAATCGATTATGAGGAGTGTGCAGTGAAGCAACAAATCCTGTAATAGATTTATCCTGAAACAGATTACGGTTTACGACAGTTAAAAACATCATTACAATAGGCCAGTCAAGGAGATAAACTGTTATTCTCAGGACAAGCTTGTTCAACGATCAATAAGAAACACATATTTCACTGTTCCGTGTATTGTTAAAGTACACTGTTAAAGTGTTTTCATGCGTATATTTGTGCTAAATTGAAAATTTAATATTCGATCCTTTCGTTCCCTTTAGAAATGTTGTTTCGTTTGCAGGCTGAATTTTTTCGAAGCAGTGAACATGACGGGAAGAGTGGTTGAACAGAGTGCAGTATTTCCCTCTTCCTCTTGAAATTTTTTTTCTAAATATTCTTTTTGTTATTATTTTATATGCAAAACATTTTTTCAAAAAGTAAACAAATAAAGTCATAAATTATAAAAAATGATTTACCAAAATTTATTTGAAAAAACCTTTAGCAAGATGATTTTTGTTTGTGGCTATTAGACCAATAAGAGATAGAATAAAATTAGCCTAAAATTTTAAAAATGGGTAAGGAACGGTTGAAATAGCAATAAGTAAATAATAAATAAAAAAATAAAAATAGGTTAACTGTACCATAAGCTGACAGTGCTCCAATAGTTGACATTTTGTACAAAAAGTGCGAATAATAAGATTCAGGGTTGATTATTTTGGTTAAAAATTTGGTGGTAATTTGCCAAGTTATACCTACTAGTTAGCTGTGCTGCCATCGACGTTAGTTTGATGAAAACTCAAGCTTATTGGTGAGAGGTTGTAATGACGATTGTTCTAGTGGCCTGAAAACTAGGTTTATGCTACCCTGTTTCATGAGGGTTGAAGTCAAGTTAAATAAGCTTTTTAGTTGGTTTATTTGAATTCAATTATGTTTTAATTACTTTTATGGTATTCATTAAGTTCACAAGAATTATTTGATACCCTTTTTAATATATTTATAAAATGCTTTAGGGCTTCAATGTAGGAGTCAACTATTAGAAGAGAAATTAATCCATAATTTCAATAGTTGACATTGATG
Organism: Aelia acuminata; assembly: GCA_911387785.2. Lineage (NCBI taxonomy): Eukaryota > Metazoa > Arthropoda > Insecta > Hemiptera > Pentatomidae > Aelia > Aelia acuminata. The sequence continues at coordinate 38,436,547 of OU426983.1, forward strand.
TCAACTTCCGCCAGAATTAGCAATAGTGTTCCATCTGGGAGTGCTTTGGGTATTCTGAGTCTGGCTGGTTGACAGGTGTCTTATTTTATGAATTTATAGCTAGAATGCTCTATCCATGGATCATTGAGAGCAAAATTGCATAGCCAATAATCCTATTCCTGAAGGGACACGCGTCTCATCTGACTCTCCCCACTTCCCAATTCTGCAAAGAACATGGGATACTTGCTATTAGTCGCACTCTATCAAAATGCTACACATTTCATCCAACAAATGAATGTGACCTTCTTTAATCATCTAGAAGAGCACTGGAAGAGTGAAGTTTATAATTAGAGAGTCTAAAATTGTGCCAACCCAAAATTAAAAAATACGAAACTTCTGGCCATTACTCAAATCTATTTATCATACCTACTTAACTCGATGATCTCATTTTTCGTTTAAATAAATATGTGTCTTTTTTTTTGTCTCATTTAAGCTTTTTGTGTATAAAATAATTAGATTGTGGAAATTTTATTTTGTTTTCATTGTGAATTAACTTGTTTATAAATACAAATATATTAACTTTTATTGCAGTCGTTATTACCTAATAAAGATCATAGGGTATCAAAAATTAATGCATGTGTCAACTTTCCAAATCTTTACATTTTGACTTGTCAACTATTGGTTCATTTAAGAAGTTTCTAAGAAATCATTTTTTATAAAAACCGTAAATGTAGGCCATAGGATATTGTATTCCTAGTTTTCTAGAAGGATTGGCCTAACTAATTCATAATAAAGATTATCCTAACATCAATATGTTGGTAAACAGTGTCAATAATATAATTTTTTTTCTTAAACTGTCAACTATTGGTACGGTTACCCTAAATAAATAACCTAAAACAGTGCAAAAAAAAAAAAAAAAAATAGGTAATACTATAAACGAATTAAAGTGAAAAACGAAAATTTATCAATATGTGAAGATAATAATAAACGGAATTTCTTGTCATTGAAACATCTGAGTTAAATGTACTATTATCAATATTAATTTGAAATAAACCGTCATTTTCCATCCAATCTAGATGTTAAATAGTTTCGAAAAGGAAAATAACAGTAACAACAACAGATAGCCAATTAGCGATTCCGTGGAGGAAATCGAAAACGTCTGAGATTATTTATCTTAATTTAAATTTTGTTTAACCTGAGCGGTTAACTTAATTAACTCAATGTTTTTTATGGGGGACCTGGATAAAGTTTTTGAAGGAGCGTCATTGATTATTCATTAGTTAATTTTAATCAATGAAATCATAAAAAAATTAAAATATTCCACATTTTTTTACTTTCACTTACCTATATATGAAATATATCGTAAGGGAAAGTATTGCGATCTTGAAAAATTTCTACTTCCGGTTTTCAAGGGAAATACACGTTTTGGGGTCCCCTGAGTCCAAATAACCAAGTCCCGCAAAATGGTTTGTGGGTCTGTGTGTGTGAACTGACTATCTCAAAAACTATAAACCGTAGAAACCTAAAATTAGGTATTTGTTGTATGTATATTCTCGCAATGTGACAGCACAAATTTCATCGAAATTGGTCAAACGGAGGGGGCACATTATTAGGTAAATGTTTTCAAATTTTACACGTTTTTTTTTTCCTCAAAAACGGCTGTAACTATTTTGATTAAACTGGGCATTTAATGTTTTTATGTGTGACAGCCAAATTTTTTTTAAACGTATTATTAAAATAAAAACTTTAATTTTTTTGATAAAGAAGAATTTATTTTTACTTATGAGAGTAAATACGTGAAGCTCAAATTTTTCGAAGCATCGAAGGTGTGTAAAATATATGGTATAACATAATAGTCTGTAATTAATTATATTTTAGTCTAGAAACTTTTGTTCCATATTAAATTTTTGAAAGCGATTTTAGAGGAACGTTATCGATTCGATTTCCAGAAAGGCATAGGAGACAAACTTAACAACGAGACGTAAATACGCCTATCGATTCACCTTCAAGGTATATTTACAAAAAGCAACTCGAAGTATAATACAAGCAAGCAGTAAAAAAAAAAACTCGACTGTTGATGAAATTAGGTCCCTTCAAAAAATAAATAAGTAATAATGAATCAAAAAGGGCTGAGGACTTCCAAATTTTGCTATACAGATATTCTATAACTTTTGGAGATATTCAAATATATTTATATAAATGTGGAAAAATGTTTAAGTTGAGGAATGGCGTTTACATATTATCGAAACACGTCGATTTCTAATCTAAGTAGGTTCGTAAGTGAAAGTTTTGTGTTGCGTCCATCGCACCAGATTTTTAAAAATATTTTATTATTCGCTGATGCTAATAGATTTTAAGATATATTCTTTTGATTTGATTTTAAGATATATTCTTTTGGCTAAAAGAAAACTAATATATGGTAGTATCTATGCTAGAGGATGATAATAAATGAATACTTGACAAATTGATAATAAGGAAAAAAAAAAAAAGAAAAAGGAATAAAAAAAAGAAAAAATAATAATAACCCTGTAAATTATAAAATAGATAAAGAGAGGATTTCATCCACTTATTCTAACAACTTCTGCATCCTCAAATCCTAGTTTTGATTTCGTAGGTACCTGCAATTATCGATGTTCCTCTATACTACTATAATCTTTAGTATTGTATAACTTCCTTCTATATAAATTTCAATTTTGTATGCATTGTTACTTTATGTATTATCTCAATTTTGTGATACTATTGATTACAGATATAACAATTTGTATACAGTACCATCTATTTTGTTGGTTTTTTGTAATTTATTTTCACTTAGTTGTCATGCAGCCTATTACTTCAAAATCGTTGGGTTTCCACGCAATAAACCTTTGAAGTCGGCAAACTAACCCCCTACCACTACCTCTCACCTTATTTTACCTTCAGTCTTTGTATCAATCTGGACTCAGAAGGTAAATATCAGATTTTATTTTACCTTGCTAACCAGCCACTTATTTAAATATTCATGTATAATGCAAACCATCTTTTATATTATTATCAGTTTTTTAAAGTATTCATTTATTGTGATCCTCTAGGATAGATACTCATATATTTGTTTTCTTTTAGTCCTGATGAAGATCCACAAGTTGGATCGAAACGTTGGCTTTCCAAAATAAAAAAAAAAAATAACTGAAAATCCTAATAATCATTATCTCTCACCTCAAAAAATTTGTATGACTTAACAAAAAAATAATATGTCCTCTTGGTTTAAAGAGCTCATGATTTGAGTTAAGTTAATCGGTGCCTGGAGGGCCAAATTAGATTTAGACGCTGACAGTAAAAACAAGATGAGGGGTTTGTTCCGGCCCCTGCAAACAAAGTCAGAGGGAGGAAGGCTGGTGCAAACAGGAAGCCGTGCCCCCGGGCGAACAATCTAACAAACAGACAGAGTACCTTGATGTCTTCCTTTGTTGACTGACGGTATTAAGGAAACCGAATTTAGTCTCGTGTTAAAAATATTCGCTAAGTAGCGATAGCTGGGGGTTATTTTCCTCTCCTTTCCCTTCGTTAGGGATATTGTTATTTTAAAATAAAAAAAATTGATGCCAACCTCAAGAAATATGAAAAGTATTGCTCCGTTATGTTTCGCCCAAAAATAAAAATAATAATAAATATTTTTACATATTTAGATCATAAAAACGCATGCAATTGCTAATAAAAATACTGCATGCTTGTTCGAATTGAGCATAAAGCATCTTAAAAACCATATTTAAAATATTTGATGTCTTAAAAAAAATAAAATAAAAAATATTTAAAAAAAATATATTACCTTTGTTCCTTTTATCTAATTATAGCATGAGATATTTAAAAGAAGATCAGTAAACATAAAATACATAATATGGTCAATAATAATAAAAATAACAGTAGTAATAATAATAGTGCTTTGTCTTTTATTCGTAACAAAATTTATTATTAAGGAAAAGTGCTAGAAACCTTATTAACAGCATTGTTTTTAGTTTTTTAATTATTTATTAATTAATTTTTTAATTTATGTTAAAAAAGAATTGCTGTAACATAATATAAACGAAGAATTATTTAATTTTTAATAAAATAAATTTGATATCAATTGAAAGAATAGAAGAAGTTATTTTATTAATAAAGTAAAAAAAAAAGATTTGTAATCGATTGATCGGTTCACAGCCAAAGCAACGTGCAATAACTATCCTGTTACAAGAACAATGGTAAAACCAATAAAACATGCTTAATAGGATGGACTGGGAATGACTTTTTGTTAACTAATTATTTAAGTAAATAGAAGATGTTTATATTTCCTAACCTCTTAATTATTTTTCTTATACAATTTATCATCTTGCAATTCTTCTTTTTCTGCATGTTTCGCATTTTAAGGAGGTCTCGTATATCCATAATTTTTAATTGCTCATAAGGTGATGGGATTCGCCATTTTCTGTATCTAACATAAAACGTAAATTTTAATCTGTCAACACTCCCCATTTCAGCGAAGATCCGATCCAGGCTGTGTAAGTTGATTTAGTAAGGAATTTTTTACAATTCCCAAAATCCCTTATTCTTCTTGGTTATGGATTCTTATCTTTCGGTGTTTTAATTCCTCTTAGAGTCTTGAGGAGTTAGCACTGTGTTGACGTTTATTTAACTATTTTGCTCAATGCCCCATTTTCAAAAGATTTTAATCGCTTTTCCATTGAATTTTTAGCCATTGAAAAGGGACAGTTGTATTTTAGTACTTAGAATGTTCATTTTTAGACATATCGATAAATTAGTCGCAGATAATAAATCATTTAATTGATGTCTTTAACGCCTTACAGAATTCATCTTTTTTACTTGCACTTACCTATATATGAAATATAGAGTAAGGGAAAGGATTGCGATCGTGGAAAATTTCAACTTCCGGTTTTCAACGGAAATACACGTTTTGGGGTCCAAATAACCAAGTCCCGCGAAATGGTCAGTGTTGTGTTTGTTTGTGTGTGTGTGTGAGTGTGGACAGACTAGCTCAAAAAATATAAATCTTACGAACTTGAAATTGGGTATTTAGTGTATGTATATGCCCGCGATGTGTCAGGAAAAATTTCATCAAAATTGGTCAAACGGAGGAGGCACTATATTTAATAAATTTTTCTCATTTTTTAGATATGTCCCGATGAAATAGGGAATTCTTAAGTTAAATAAAATACTTTTTAGTAGAAAAAAATAGGAGACAATGTAAGGCGAATGACAGCTAAAAGTAAAATCCATTCTAAGCTATAGTATTCATCATCGGACTTGATACTTGTTTAGGGTCAATTTTAACTGGGATCCCACATTCAAATTTAAATTTTCCAAAATCTTGTAAGAATTTAAATTCTTAATGAACCGATCAAAGTAAAATAAGGGGTTGGGGCTCCGAGATCTTTCGCAGAGTTCTTTAGGTGAAAAGAGGTGGCCTTCCGCATGACTACATCGGGCAATTAGCTGAGAGGCAGGCAGGAATTAGTTAGTTTAACGTCTCGGCCGAATAATAACTGCTAATTAATTTAAAGCCTTTCGTTCGGACCTCTTTTCATCTCCGCCCTTTCAATGACATCTAATTTATTCCACCCTTTCATGGTTAATAGCACCGTATTATAAACCATAATTACACAAGCTCCCTGGGGAGAGACGGGAAGAATCATCAATTCCCCTTCTTCCAAAGACATATCAGACCTCATCAATATACTTACATGGTGATTAGTGGAGCAAGTAAAAATGTATAGAAACACCAATGAGGGTTTAAAGAATCTCTATTGACGTAAAATATAACAATATTACAACAATTCAAACAAACAATTAGAACTCTAACAATGACGTATTCTCAAAAGTAACTGTGCACTTCGCTGTTCAACGTAAGACTAAGACGCTAGTCGATCGCTTGCTATATATGATCCTCTATGGACATACGAGAGGCGATCAAAAAGTTTTGCAACTAAGGTATAAACAAACCTTATTCCGTTAATCCTTCTTTTGTCCCTGATAAAAGAATCCTTTTGTTCCTGATAGCTTATCTATAAAGAGAAAACATGCCCACAATATTGAGTCCGTCAGTCCAGTTAGTATTTAGCAGTGTCTTTGTAAACATGTCGATATCCAGTGACTTCAAGTATCGAAGCGTCATTAAATTTTTGTGTAAAGAAGGGCATTTTGTAAAAAATATTTACGACAGAATGGTAAATGTATATAGTCATGTTTGCCCCTCTTTTTCTACAGTCACTAGGTGGTTCAATGAATCCAAACGAGGTCGGGTGAATGTGCAAGACGAAGCAAGATCCGGGAGACCAACAACTTCAACTGATTTTGATCATGCGACTCAAGCAGAGGCCTAATCGTCGAATAAAGGTGTCTGAAGTGGCTATGGGATTAGACATTTCATATTTAGGAATTATTTCATATTGTTATAGTCAAAACATCGATGTTAAGAGCATATTTGTTGTTGTATATAACATCGATGTTAAGAAGAACTTGGTTATTGTTAAAACATCGATGTTAAAACCTATTCGTTTTTGTCCAAAACATCGAAGTTAAAACATATTTGTTTTTGCCGAAAACATCGATTTTAAAACATTTTCGTATTTGTCAAAAACATCGATGTTAAAAACTATTTTTTTAAAACATCGATGTTTTCTGCAAAAACAAATATGATTTAATATCGATGTTTTCTGCAAAAACAAATATGATTTAATATCGATGTTTTGGACAAAAACATCGATGTTAAAAGTATATATAAAAAGAACCTGGTTATTGTTACACCATCGATGTTAAAAGCAACTTTTTTAAAAGATCAAGGTTCTTTTTAACATCGATGTTATATACAAAAACAAATATACTCTTAACATCGATGTTCTAACTATAACAAAGTTGTTTTTAACATCGATGTTTTAGTCCAAAACATCGATGTTAAATCATATTTGTTTTTGCAGAAAACATCGATGTTAAAACATATCTGTTTTTTGCCGAAAACATCAAAATTAAAACATATTTGTTCTTGCCGAAAACATCGATTTTAAAACATTTTCGTTTTTCTCAAAAACATCGATGTTAAAAACAATTTTTTTAAAACATCGATTTTTTCTGCAAAAACGAATATGATTTAACATCGATGTTTTGGACTAAAACATCGATGTTAAAAAGAACTTGGTTATTGTTAAAACATCGATGTTAAAACCTATTTGTTTTTGCCAAAAACATCGATGTTAAAACATTTTCTTTTTAGTCAAAATCATCGATGTTAAAACATTTGTTTTTGCCGGAAACATCGATTTTAAAACATTTTCGTTTTTGTCAAAAACATCGATGTTATAAACATTTTTTTTTAAAACATCGAGGTTTTCTGCAAAAACAAATATGATTTAACATCGATGTTTTGGACTAAAACATCGATGTTAAAAACAACTTTGTTATAGTTAGTTGATTTTGCCGAAAACATCGATGTTAAAACATTTTCTTTTTAGTCAAAATCATCGATGTTAAAAACAACTTTTTTAAATCATCGATGTTTTCTGCAAAAACAAATATGATTTAATACCGATGTTTTGGACAAAACCAAAACATCGATGTTAAAAACAACTTTTTTTAAAACATCTATTTTTCCTGCAAAAATGAATATGTTAAAATATATTTGATGTTGTCCAAAACATAGGTGTTAAAACATTTTTGTTTTTGTTAAATCGATGTTGTTTTAAATATTGATTTTTTTTGCAAAAACAAATATGTTTTAACAATAAAAATTTGTTTTTAACATCGATGTTTTAGCTATAATTAAGATGTTTAGGTCCTAACAGTGGAATATTTAATAAATGATTATGTAAAACCAACTATGTAGAAAACCTCAATGTTTTTATATATTAATAATGAAAATTAAACATGCTTTACACTTAAACATCAATTTAAATACGTTTGGGCACTTATGTGTTAATGTTTAAAGAACGTATAAATTAAAAAACATCGATGTCGAAAAACATCGATGTTTTGTAGTCGATGTTTCATCGACATCGATGTTTTGATTGTAAAAACATCGATGTTCAAAACATCGATGTTTTGCCGTCGATGTCGCATCACTAGCTCGCACCACTGAAAATTGAGGCGGTAAATTTATTTTAGTTTGATTCTCTTATTGTTGTAACTTTTTTGAAAATACTTCATTAACCGCGCAAAATACATGGATAAATGAAGAATTAATTATGATATTAAAAACAGTACTAGATGTAATTTGCTCTCTGTACCCGATTGATACAGCATCATTTCGCAAGTATACAGCGGAAAAGGCTGAGATGGCAGTGACTCGGTACCCCTGGTACTATCTCACATTGACCGTCCACAAAATTCTTTTCCATGTAGCAGACATGATTGAGCACGCAGCTCTTTGCATCGGTTCCCTGTCAGAAGAGGCTCATGGAGAGTAGGAACAAAAATTATAAGCAGTACAGGGAACATATGGTAATTCCAGGAAGATATCTCGAGTCGCAACAAATGAAGATGTTTTCCACCAATTATTTGTAACAAGCTACCTATACATTACGGATTTAAGACCAGTATACAAGTATAAAAAGAAAAAAGAGCTAACCGTGGAAGCATACAATTTATTTAAACAAGATTAAATAATTATATCCTATTTTTATTATTGTACATAAAAATGTTAAATTCAACTTTTTATTTTCTACGTCAAATTTTAACTTGATCTGATGCTCTGATTTCGTTGATATTGATTTCATTAGATTCGGGTCCTCAAAAAACATATAAGACTATATCAAACACGAATGTTTGATATTTTTGACCTCAAATTTGGATTTGATCTGGTGGTCCGATTGCACTGATTTTGATTTCATTAGATTCGGCACCCCAAAAAATCAATACATGGGTGGTTCCAAGCCGCTAGCAAAGTATTTATAATAGATATTAGGTTTTTTCCCATTTTCAGCATTTTTGGACCACTGTGCGCCGTTCCACAAGTCCCGCGTTGCACAGGCTGCCTTTCGTGACTGCGTCTTTGAACAGCTCGTCCACCCACCCTATAGCCCAGATCTTGCCTCTAGTGATTACTTCCTGTTTCCATATAAAGAGATTCTTAAAAGGGACAAGATTTGATGACCTGGATTCCCTGAAATCAGCTACAGAAGAATGGTTTCAAGACCAAAAAGAAAGTTTTTTCCCCCCGTGGTATCTGTATCTGGAAAGACAGGTGGAATAAGTGCATTGATGTTAGGGGGGATTATTTTGAAAAATAAAAATATTTTTAGCATTGAGTCTATTTTTTTTGCAGCTTAGTTGCAAAACTTTTTGATCGCCCCTGGTACCTTAAAAGGACAATCCAAACGTGTTCACGTCCTAATACATGACTAAATCATTCCACGCAATTCAAGAACTTGTACAATGTAACAGAAATAAACATCTGTTTTGGTTTTGCTTCATAATATAATAATCTGCTGGCAAGTACTAATTCTTAAAAACTTATTTCATATTTATTAATTAATAAGTGTTTCGAAACTATAGAGATTTATTTTATTATAAACTAGAAGTTTCCTTGATGGCTAGCCACCATATGTTTTTATATTCAGTAAAACCCGGACTAGTTTTGGAAAAAATAATTGTTTTGCTTAGTGCTTATTTACAGGATACAGATCATTGCCATTTTCGTAGGTACGTTACAGATTGGGAGAAGTTCTGATAAAGTCATAGAAATTAGTCGGATGTTGTGTGATTTAGAGGGAAGCATTGAAGAAGATTTTATAGATATTTTAAAACATGTTGATTGCTGTTCCGATGTTCATGAAGAAGACATTGACAGCTGGTTGTGTTGACAATGGCATAGGTTATAAAGCGATGTTTGACGATAAACTCATTGCATTATGCAGTGTTATAGAAAAGGTGTTCGGGGTTTAAAACAATTTTATTCTCGTAAAATTATATAAAAAAAAAAAAGTCACACTAAGCCCACTTAAACTAGTACAACGTTACAAAATCTACTAGTGACAAACTACTACTAAAAGTAACAATGTTTTCCATATATTCGAGGTTTAAGGCAAGATTAGTCCATTGCTTCTAATATTTAGCCCGAAATCGAACGTTCCAGAATGGCCTTATACAATCTCTTCAATTCCAGAGGATGCCATTCTGTAATAATATTTAACTGTTCCAACAAACTTTTGGAACCATTCGTTACCGAAATAATCATCTATTTTCGTTTCAAGTCACAGTAAAAATATATAAGTATTTTTTGTCGAAAGTACACAGATTTTCATTTTTAAACTTTATTAAAAAGTTTTTAATAAAAACATTTTTGGCAAGTAAATATTCCTATTTATCGTTTCCACCCCCCATTCTCTGGATATCCCATAATGAGGTTAATTAACACGAACATAAATCATTAAATGTATGTTCAGATTATTAAAAAATCTATTAGCTTTTTTACTTCTTTTGAGTCTTTTGTTAACAACTCAATGTTATATGTAGATATCTACGGCTATTATGCTGTTTGTGCGGTAAGAAAGTGCACTATTGTTAGCATGTAACCACAGTAGCGACATGTTTGGCGACAATTTTTTTTTTTTATCAGCTGAATAAAAAAAATGTTTTAAGGTCAAGCTGGAAGGATAAGATTGTTTTCTGATCTCCTACTCAGCCTTTGATTTCCATTGTCGTAAGCATCCCTTAATGCTGATGTCAGAGGTCACATGGTTTTTCTGATCACTTGAACTGTTCTGGCGGTTACTCTTGCCTGCGAATCTGCCTTTTCGTTTCCGGTCATTCCAAACGATATGAAATCAGATTCATATATGTTTATCTGTTTATTTCCTTAAATTAATTTTTTCTATCATTATTTTTGTATTTGGTTTTATGAGTAATTACGGCCATTTCGCCAGAGGTTGAAAAGTACTTGCATATTTTAAACCTCACCTCATGCTCTGATTTCTATAATATAATTGTTTTTATATTTAATAATATAATTTCCGTTAAACCTACATGTAGAGGGAATATTATACTGTCCCTTGTAAGGGGGACATTGAAGCATTATTATTAACAACCGTTGTATTATAGCAATATATAGATATACCTATATTTTTTTCATCATACATTCCAAATATTGACCGTGTTAAGTAGGCATAAATAGATGTATACTACCAACTATATTTTACATGTATTAAATTAAAAAAAAAATAGGTATATTAGTTGTGATTTTAAAAGGAAGTTATTGAATTAAAATTTATTTCATTAACTTCTATTTAGCAATGGTTTAATGTTTAATATTAAACCATATGTTTACTATTCCCTTATGTTGGTCGAATTTATTAGGTGTCTATTGTTGGGATATATATCAGTTCATGTATTTTTAGTTAGTTACATGGATGAAACACGGTTATACACAGATGTTGGTTATACAAACACGATAAAAGGACAGAATTATTTATATTTTGTGTACATAATTTACCTGCAATCTTTCAGCGTAGTATACCAGTGAAGCGAACACCACGATACCCAGCACCAAGAAGAAGACCAAGAGGGTCAGCTCTTTAGCGGAGGCCTTGAAGGTGTGGATGAGGATCTTGAGGCCAGGCGAGTGCCTGGTCAGCTTGAAGAGGCGGAGGATCCTCACGATTGAGAAGAACTCGAGGATATCCGCGTGATCCTCGGCCCAGTCTTGCAGGAGGACGTCCGTGTAGAAGCTCAGCGTCGCCATGAGGTCGATCACGTTTACCGGGGACTTGATAAACTGTACTTTGTTAGGGTTCACCTGTAACAAAGTCGTAGAGATTAATCACACTTCAATTTTTATTATGTATATGTTTTTCTATTCAAAGCAGAAATGTAAAATAATTACATTAGTTTAATGTACAGATGAAAAACTAATTATTTAAATGCAATCTAGTTTATTTTAAAGAGAGCAACTGAGAAAAAACAATAACTAAGCTTAGCACTATCGGGGTGCCGGAAGCTTGAACCAAATGCCTCATTCGCTAGGCCATCTATCAACCGATTTACTGGACTGTCCCAGAAAGTATGAGAGTAACTAAATTCTAGCCCTTTTATCTTCAACTGCATGACCTTTAGATAAAAAGAGAACCTTTCTAGATGGATATGGAATAGAGGGCTATCAAACCATAGAACTTACTTGATCCTTCCGGAGCTCGTTTTTCAGTTTTAGCGGCGCGCACATCGTACACTTTGTTTTATTGTATATATTAATTTTTAAATATCTCATCAAGAAAAATATTTATTATTTGTTCACTTAGCTTATTTGATCAAAACTACAGCACTCGCAAATTTCTTTGAGGCAGTATCGTTGCGTGGCCCAACGTTCTTTGAAGGGATGTACTAGAATAAATAGCTTTATTAGTTTAGACCTACTCAGAAAATTTCTTGGATAATTAGGACTGGGGTAACTGATTTCCCCATGCGGATACTCGAGTGTTGATAATGAATGAAGAAAGTCGAAAAAATACGTGGAAAAGCCTATGGGGATTTTTTATGAAATGACCCGATACTGGAATTGAATACGAAGTAATGGATCATTATTTTATAAATATAGAATTTTATGCTGAAAAGGGTAAAATACAATAAATCAGTTCATCAATTATACAAGAGGTTTACTGAAATAGGCCTATTGTATATCGTCGAGAGGTGGCTGGGAGGAAAACTGTAAGTTAATAATGATAAAGGGGTGAAATTGAAGAGAATGCTATAGTACTCGTATAGAGGAGAACACAATGACTAAGTCCCATGACTTAGTGGCTTCTCTTGTTAGCCCCCTCAGACAGCAAACAGCTTACCCTTCCATCAGCACAATGCTCACACCCCTGTCCTATATTTAGAATTTATACTCCCATAAATGAAACATGAGCTCGTTCCTTATTGGTTTCATCGCACCATATTTATTCAATAAAATCTCTCAAAATGCATTTTAGAGAGAACATCTAAGACTTTGTTTCTACTCAATTTTTTTTTCCTTCGGCTTTACTAACCTTTTGGGATCTTTAGCCTCCTAATCAAGGAAATAATCAATTATGTCTTAGGGCAGTAACAATAATGCAATTTTTAAACACTAAATTGACCACACTGAGACTGAAATTTGACGAAACTGTTTTTAATTTTTAATTAAGAAAACGATACTAGTATAAAAATCATTAATCCATACCAGCAGTAACAACTTACTTCTCAATGAAGATTGAGGATAAATATAATCTTCGAATGACTCTTATATGACATCAGTATAATGAATTATAATAAAAATTATCAGAGTATCTTGAAAATGAAAAGTTAAAAACGATGACAAATATAGTCTAGATCATATCTGGGCAACAACCGGGCCGCTGCACAGTGGTCCCGATTCACGAATTATGGTGCAAAAAATCCCAAAAACCAACTCTTTTTTTCTGGATCTAATAATTTTTCTTGGTTTTTTTTGGACCTTGAAAATATAGTTGAAACAAAAATAGAATAAACTTTGTGGAATATACAACATTTCAAAGTTGTATGTTTCTGGCATCTCCATCCGCGCCCTTTTTGCAGCATTAATGAAATCAGCAAAGTAAATAAATAATAAATATTTTTTCGTGATTAGATTTTTTAAAATTAAATAAGTGTGTCGTGACTAGGTGGAATGAAAAAATATAAATAGATGAATAAGTAACTGAGTAAATATACAAACACCCACACATACACACACACACACACACACACACACACACACACACACACACACACACACACACACACACACACACACACACAGACACACACACACACACACACACACACACACACACACACACACACACACACACACACACACACACACAAACACACACACATACACACACACGCAAGAGATGTAGTCTATAAGTATTTTGAACATGTCTATCGCGCCTTGGGTTTTTTTTTTTTTTTTTTCAAATTTCAAAACGTGGATTGGAGAGTGAGGAATGAGGAGAGTGAGAAATTTGATGATTACTTTTTACTTTCACTTACCTCTATATGAAATATATAGTTAGGGAAAGTATTGCGAACGTGAAAAATTTCGATTTCCGCTCTTCGACGGAAATACACGTTTTGGGGTCCCCTGAGTCCAAATAACCTAGACCCGCGAAAAGGGCTGTGTGTGTGAACAGACTACCTCAAAAACTATAAACCGTACCAACCTCCTGAAATTGGGTATTTAGTGTATATATATACCCGCGATGTGACGGCAAAAATTTCATCAAAATAGGTCAAACGGAGGAGGTACTTAATTTCATAACTTTTTACGTTTTTTTTCGAATTTCTCAAAATGGCTCTAACGATTTTGATAAAACATGGTATTTGAGGTAGGCATATGCAAGCAATATGATAGCAAAAATTTCATTACAATAAATTTTTTCCAATCTTTACGTTTTTTTCGATTTTCAACAACTACATAGAGGATTATAAAATCAGACGCGATGGAGTATTATGCTTGGATTGCCGAATTATCGCAAGTAAAAACTTTTATTTAATAAAAAAAGGATTAGTGTACTTCAGAGAGCAAATAAATGAATGTGGAAAAGTGTGGGACTTAGAGAAATGACATTTAAAAAAACATTAAATTCTAATCCAAGTAAGTTGGTAAGAGAAATTTGTGTGTTGCTCGCATCGCACCAGATATATTTTTTTTCTCAAATCTGTATATTGACAACAGCTGCTAAAAATTACTTTTACTAATCATAGCTGGATTTATATAGTAATCATAACACAAAAGCGCGAGGAAAAGAAATTCTTCCAGGAAAATGACCCATCTTTTTGTTATAACAGATGTAAATATAGTGATGCCTTTGTGAGATCATAGTGTTTCGTGAAGATTATTTAAGGTAATGTAGCATTATATATCATGTTAAACAACAAAGGTATGCTTATATACTATTTAGAGTTTATTTTGTATTTCCTTAAATGAAAAAGGGTCTTGTCGGATTTCAATACTTTTATGTCTGTTGTTTAAATTTTCAAAAGTTCTTTTAATATTGCTAGCAGTGATTCACTTATTGGTCAGTAATTTGTAAACAATTGAATTCAAAAAAAAAAAAGAGGAGAACTCATCCTCGATTTCGATCCTATCAGTCAAGTATTATTATGAACCGAAATCGAGGCAAATAAACCACAATCATTCCCTCATCAATATGCATATCTGACCTCAGAGTGGAGGGGGGGGGATGGATGGTAAATTGATAAATAATTCAAATTCTCGATTGAACAAGCCTCATGCTTGATTAAATTCAGCTCAGTACAATGGGGTACAACAAATGGTTTTCCGTCCTGTCGAATCCGTTCAAAAGAGTTGTATAGTTGCGAAATGTTGATGAAACTTTTAAAAACCGATACTGAAGGCGAATAAGAATACAAAGGGACAAATTAAATTTTTTATTCATGTGACATTTTTCTTTTTGATAAAGCTTTGTTTCATCGCGCTGGGTTGTTTCACTGAATAAATTGTTCAATTAGTAACCTCAACGAAAAATGTTATTTAATCATTCGAAATAATAAATTTATATAAATAAAAAAAAAAAAAAAAACCGTACACTATATGTAGTGGAAATGGTTGAGGGTGTGGTCAGAAAAAATAAGCACTAATTTGTAGATACTACTCAACGTTTAATGTAACATCGACCCGAGTTTTATTTCTTTCTCCAGGCAAAATATGAAACGAGATAACAGCCATAGGTAATATAAAAGTTAATGTATATTTTTATTAATATTGTAACACTTCTGTGGGTTAACTAATATTTATTCAACAAAAGTATTCAATTGTAAATGCCTAAGGCATAACAACATAAACTTCCGAACAGGTTACACAAATTGTAACTTTATAGCACACAAATCATATGGCTTGAGCTTCACAGTCAAGACAAAAAAGACTAAGACTAATTGGTCCAGTCACTCGCTCCTTATATCAAGTCGTAAAAGGAATGGTCTAATAAGGTCTAGACCACCATGGAGTCATCCATGGACTAGTCCTGTGACGGTCCGCTCCAACCGGTAGTTCGTTCCAACAAAAGGTCTGGGTTTCGAACCATAGGTTTGTTTTTATTTATTTATCGATTAACGCTAAGCCGCCCCCTCCTTAGAGACCCTCCTCCTGGATGTCTTCTTTTCTATAGGTCTCTTCCGTAATCCGCTGCGCCTGTTCTTCATCGTGGCTCGCTGCATATGGTTCCAAGCGATTGTAGGCCTTCCTTTGGGATACTTGAAAACCCTGTAGACCATAACGTTGATGTTTCTTTATCACGTAGGGTCCCTCCCAGTACTTCTGCAAATTTGGGCAGAATCCTCGCTTTCTTGTTGGGTTGTAGAGCCAAACGAAGTCTCCTTCTTTGTACCCGCTCTGATCCACTCTACTATCGTAGTGTCTCTTCATTCGGTCGCTGGCGAGGCGAAGGTTCTTGCGAACTAGCTCATGTGTGTATTCTACTCTCTTCTGGAGTCCGGATACATAGTTTTACCCAGATACATCCACCCCGAGCCAAAAATGAGGTCACATGGTAACCTCATCTATCTTACAATATAATAGGATAAATTCGAATATTTAAATTAAAAGTTTTGAAAATATTATTGGGGCTTGGTCATTAGACCGTTAGCCCGGTTTTGGTTGACTGAATTATTTAAATGGATTTATGATCAACAAAACTAAACATAGAAAAAAATTAATAGCTGCCTTTTAATGTTTTTCGATGATAAAAAGAAATAATATTTATTATTTTAATATTTTTTTTTCAACTAAATTAATAAAACAGATAAGTAAAAATGTCTACTACTAATCAACTAAAATTAAACTAATCTAATATCTTCATTCAAAAATTAAATTATTTTACGATGTTTTGTCTGTAATGCCAAGCTATCTTAGAATATATTATTATTCTATCCCAATTTTTACCGTTTAAATGTTCATTTGGATGCAATCATCATTTTTTTCTCGAATTTCTGATAAAATCGGGCGTAGGGCATGAGAGTTTATGTTATTATGCATTCTAAGGTATATCGAGACTTTAGTTACTTTGTTTTTAATTGAAGCTTATGGTAGCTGAGTGATGTCCTTTCCTATTGTGATTATCCTGTCGTTGAGTCATGTACCCTAGTGAGGCACACATCACCTCTATGGTAAAAACTTTTTTTTTTAAATTAAAAGGATTTGATAACTAATTAGGCTACAACAACCGCAAGTTTATCGTGATTTTTTGGTGAAATAACATCTTTGTATAACTTCTGACTAAGAAACAGCATTATCCCCAATATCTTAGTAGTTTTTAATGCTGTAGAGATGTGTTTCGAGGTGTGGTTCACCTCTGGCTTGAATTGACCTTACTCTATAATAATAATTATAAGCAATGTTTGAACTTAAAATTAAAAGATATCCGATATTTTTAAATTTATACTGCTTCATTATTTTTTTCTATTTTCGTATTTCAATTTTTTTTCTTCCTTCGTAAACAATAGTTAATTTACCAGTTTATACAAATAGTTCCATTAGATGAAAGGAAGTGAAATATCAGAATTCAGGCTAGAAATGCAGTAAGAAACTAAATAAAATCTATTAAGAGATAACATTCAAATTATTACATGTTAAATAATTGTTAATATATTGTAGTTGTTTCATATGTTTGGAGGTTGTGATAATTTCATTGCTATTTTGGCACGTGTCTTGAATGACAGACATTCACTGACAGCGTGAGACGTCCTTTTCCACGAGATGTTTTGCAGCAAACACACCATTTGGGCCCATGCCAAATATATATTTCTCAAGTTGCCAGTATCCTAAGTTCAGCCTGGTGATGGGTATAGGTTCAGAGTCAGAGGTTTATCACGCAATGTTTTATTCAAGATTAGTTTAACGAAAACAACATAGGTTTTTATTATAGGTTATACTGTGAATGGAAATCAATTAATATAGAAAAATAGCTGATAAAAGCCTTATATTCAGACATGATAATCCATAAATAGCAGGCTAATTTGAATAATTGATCATATTAATTTAACGAATAAATAAAAAAGTTGTTTAAAGTAAACAATGCCATTCATAAAATAGTAGGCATCCTTCCACATGTTTAAACTCTTTAATATTAAATTGGAATCTTATTAGGATACTTTTATTTTTACGTGAGTACTACTAGGTGGATATAGACTTAAAATACTATGATTTATTAAATTGAATAGTATTTTAAATTTTAAAACCTACATCAATAGTGTGAGCTGTCATTTATGTAAATTAACAGTTTAATAAAAAAACACGTGGATATTCACATAAGAACTTGATCAGGATCATCAATTTTTATTTTTATTTAATATTTAATGATTATGTAATCATTTATGTGAATTTATTTTTATTCAATCTGTGACTAAAATACGTCAATACTCAGGACGAGCTCCTAGTCAACAAACAGCTGAGTGCCTTATCTGCGGCCTAACCCTCTGGCTACCTCTGTTGATAATAGGCTGCAGGTAATAAATATTTATTGTGCGTGTTGCCATAATTCAACAACAGATTGCAATACTTCAAGCCCATGCCACGCAGGGGGCAGCACCATCCAGACCATACTACTTGTTTTTGGCCACCTGTGATATCACGCAGAAGTATTCAGGTCAAAGAAGCAGTCGTAGTAGGCCTAAGCCAAAAAAGGAGGTTAGCCTTGATAGTGAGATTGTTGATTTCGGTTTTCCTATTCATAGTGATTAGCGGTTGGAACTGGAGTTTGTATATATATATTTTGTGTTCGTATTGTGTTCTAGTGTTGTTCTTGTTACCTTGTTATGTTTTCTTGTAGTTTTTTTTAAAGATTTTCTTTTAAATACATAATTAAATTAAGTGCGAGGTTAGGTGAACCTGGAAGTAGTTTCCCTTAAGGAAGAGACTTTAAGTACACCTTTTAGTGGTTTGGACCTTAAGGTAAGCCTAAACTTTTTCCTGTTTTAGTGTTCCAGTTTTACCATCACTATTATCAATAGAAGGTAACCTTCACATTAGGTTAGCTATTATCACATAGCTTAATTATAGACATTGAACGTATTGTTGTGGTAAATACGTGCTGGAGGGTATGTTTGACTCCAACTCCATTGAAATGGAGGAGGACGATACTGTGCTGAAAGCAACAAAGCGAACGGCAAAAAGAGCAAGAAAGGGGACTCCTGATGTAGAAACTGCTCAAGAGGAATCGAGAGATCTTCTTAGCTCGGCGCTCCAGGTACAGGAAAATGTACGGATTTATATTCAAAGAGCAGACAAAGGACTAAATTTTAAGGTACAAAACTATATTAATGGAAAAATAAAAACCTTAATTGATATGATCGAAACCTTGGAGGAAAAAAATAAAATGGCCCAAAAGTGTGACGATATATCAATCCTTGTTAACAAGGCGGTGCACGCAGCTCTGCCGACTGTTTATGAGCATATAGTAGAAAAACTAGTTCCGAAGGTTATCGAAGGACTTTCTGCGGCTCGTGTAGAACCACAACGTCCCCTACCTACAGCAGGACCTTCTAAAGAACCTGATTTACGACGGGAAGCCAGCCCAACGAGACCTTCGGAGCCTACGGAAACGTTCGTTGAAGTAAAGAGCAGAAAAAGCCGTAGGAAAGCAAAAGCGGTGGAAAAAACAACGAATTGTGAAATACCTAAAAACATAACGGCTGATACCGTCGTTCAAACTGGAATAAAAAAATCAATGACGATGGCAGAAATTTTTAAATCCCTACCATCAAAACCGACTTCTACCCCAACGCCTACATACATTACAATAAGCGGGAATGGTAAGAGCCCATTAGAAATAATCAACAGCCTTCCTTCTCCGGCCAACTTAGGTGTAAAGGCTTCTATAGTCCGCGCAACCAAAGGGGGGTCAGTATTGGTCCGCATGGACGATAGCTCCCAGGCTGCTAAGGTAATTGGCTTGCAAGATCTAAAAGAATCAGGCCTAGAAGCTCGGCTTGCCCAAAAAAAGAAACCTAGGTTGGAGGTAAGGGGTGTTCCCTATTCTTGGACAGCTGAAGAGTTAATATTGCTCCTGAGAGGGAAACTTATCGATAAAACTATTCCTGCCTCTCTAGTAAATGAGGGACTTAGGCCGATCTTCTCTTCTCCAGCTAGGAACGGAATAACTAAGAATTGGGTGATAGAAGTTCACCCAACTCTGCGTTTCAAGCTCTTAGAATTGGCGACTATAGATGGGGGTTGGTGGGAAATGACCTTCCGGGACAACCTTGATGCCCCTCGATGCACGAATTGTCAAGGTTACGGGCACACAAAAGCCACATGTTCATCAGAAGCTGTGGTTTGCATCTGGTGTGCGACTACTGGGCATATCCTTAAGGATTGCCCGAAGAGAAAGGACTTAATTGGCCCGACATGTATCAATTGTATTCGGAATAATGTCCAACCTAAAAACTCCAAACACAAAGCAGGAAGCAGGGATTGCCCTGTTCATTTAGCCCAGTCCAAGGATATGGTGAAGAAGATTCACTATGAATAGTCTCTCCATCCTTCAGCTCAACATGGGCCGCCGACATCTAGTAGCAGAGGAGCTTCGTTCTCTCTCGCAGCGATACGACATAATGGCGGTTCAAGAGCCGTGCTGCCGCGGGAACAAGGTCACGGGGTTCGGCCTCACGTCGAGGGTATTAGCCTTGGGCAGTGGAGAGAGGAGGCCCAGGGCTGCCATCGTGGTAAATAACCCTAACCTCGACGTGATGGATCTGAGGCAGTTTTCCATGGCGGATTGTGTTGCTTGTTATGTTAAATGGGGTGGTACAGCTTTTACATTAGTTTCTGCTTACCTCCCTGATAGTCGTGACATTGACGAAGACATATCCGCCTTGGAGACGATCACATCTATAAATAAGAATGTGATTATATGCTCAGATACCAACTCCTGGAACACGGTTTGGGGTTCCAATCGAACAAACATAAGAGGCGTTAAACTAGGTGAATACATTGCAAGAAGTCAGCTAATAGTTGTAAATGATCCAACTTCTTCCCCCACCTTCACTAGCGCAAGGGGTCAGAGTTGGATTGATGTCACGCTGACTTCCCCAACGCTGATAAAGCATGTTGCCGATTGGTCCCCTAAATCTGAAACGAGTTCCGACCATAAATCATTGGTATTTAGCTTGGTGCAAGACACAGGCAGCCCCCGCGGCATCGACAAAGGTTATATTACCCGTAGGAGTGACTGGAACGCCTTCCGATGCATGCTGGAGGAAGAAATCGTGAACCTTGACTGGGATGAGGCGGCATCCCTTGATACAAATGATATTGATAACAGCGTTTCTTGTATCACTGATGCCATTCGTAATGCCGCCGAGAAATCCCTTCAGCGTCGAAAGGCGAGGGTTCGACCTGTCCCATGGTGGACGCCGGCCCTAACTACCATGAAAAGAGACCTCTACAAGGCCCGGCGGTCATACCAGAAGTGTAGATGCGACGAGAGGCGCACTATACTTCGTAATGAGCACAAATCTAAGGCCAAGACATATCAAAAAGAAGTACGCTCACAAAAACGTAGGTCCTGGGATGAGTTTATAATAAAAGAATCTTCAAAAAATCCATGGGGGGTACCTTATAGGGTTGCAATGGGCAAGCTGATTCCGCTACAGACAATAGCAGCCCTCAAGCTTGGAAATGCCCAGGCAACTTCCATTGAGGAATCTGCCAACTTTTTTATAGAAGCTACGTACCCGAAAGACGATCCTGCCCAGGACGATGAGGAAGACGCTTTTGTGAGGCGCACTACGATATATCCGCCTGGCACGGATTTGTGCTCACCATGGGACAGAACTGATCTTCAAATTGCCGTGGACAGACAAAGAACTGGAGGTGTTCCAGGGCTTGATGCTATAGATGCAGCAATCTTGAAGAACAGTATCCCCTACATTGAACACCAGCTTCTGGGAATCTTCAATGATTGCCTGGATAGGGGATACTTTCCACGAATGTGGAAGATTGCTGACCTGAGATTGATCTACAAGGGAGGAGACAGGGATAAACAACTACCTAAGTCATACAGACCTATTTGTCTTCTCCCTGTGATGAGCAAAGTCCTGGAACACCTAATATTAGCTAGCCTACGACCGGTTCTGATGAGGGCCAGTCATCCACGGCAATATGGCTCCACAAAAGGTAAGGGAACTGCCGACGCTCTGCTTCGGGTCCGCGCAGACGTAGAACGGAGAGCGGAGCGGTATGTCATGTTGCTACTTTTTGACATATCCTCCGCCTTTGACAGCGTCTGGTGGCCCCTGATTCTCCAGCAGCTGCAGAAGTTCGATGCCCCTAGCAACTTATATGCCCTCGTAAAAAGCTACCTCCAGGACAGGTACGTTAAGATTCGAGGTAGCTCCTTTGAAGTAGAAGCTTCCATAGAGAGGGGATGCCCTCAAGGATCCGTTCTTGGGCCAGCTCTATGGAAGCTGGTATTTGACGAGTTGCTAGGGGTGCTTGAGGAAGAGCAGTTCCCTGCAACGGCCTACGTCGACGACCTGGCGACTATTGTAGCGTCCAACAGCAGAGCCGGCATAATAATGGAAGCTGAAAGATGTGCCAACCTGGTAAACCAATGGTGTGAGGCCAAGAAATTGAAGATGGCTGCTGCGAAGACCCAAGCCATTCTCCTAAGAGGAAAGACGGACAGGGCTCACCCTATAAATCTTACCATTGATGGAGTTAGAATACGTCCAAGTGAGGTGGTCACCTACCTCGGAGTAAGATTTGGAAGACAATTTAACATAACCCCTCACTTGGACTACCTCGGAAACAGGGTAGCCCAAACCTTGAACGGTCTGAGTCGCTTGGCAGGCGCTTTTTGGGGCCTCAGATACCCAGCAACCATGTCTATATATAGCGGGGTAATATTGGGTATCCTCAGGTACGCCTCCCCTGCGTGGTCCCAAAACCTCACACAAAGGCAGAAAACCAGGTTGGCAACGTTTCAACGGACGGCTCTGTTGCGAGTCACCAGGTCGTATCGGACAGTGTCTCATGAGGCGGTGCAGGTTCTAGCAGGAGGGGTTCCTCTCGACCTTATCCTGCGAGAAGACTTTTTGAAGAGGAAATATAAAACTGATGGCTCAGCTAGTCTACCGGAAAATATACGGGTAAGGGTTGCAGAGGACCCAAGCAAATGGAAAAAAGTCATACGGGAGGATACCATTGAAGAGTGGAACAGGCGGTGGGTGGCCACCGCGAAAGGTTCCACTTTGAGAAAGTATTTCCCCACCGTTAACGCACGTTTGGAAGCAAAGTGGGTCCTCCCGGACTATTGGGTCTCTCAATTCCTTACCGGGCACGGGGCTTTTCGAGCAAAACTCCATAGTTTCGGGAAGGATATTGATCCTCTGTGCCCAACATGCGGAATACCGGAGACAGCTGAGCACATTGTATTAAATTGCGCCGCCTTTGAGTCACTGAGGTCGAAGTTACTGAGGGAAACTGGTCTCTATGTAATCACGGAGAACGATTTCCCTGAGTTGATGGCCGAACAAAACTACCCGTATTACAAAGCATTTGTATACGGGTGGAAAGATGTTCTCGGACCAGCTGCCTTCAACCTTGGAAGACAACAGCCTGACTGAGGCTTCTGAAGAAGGAAGATGAAAAACAGGAAGTACTGTCTAGGGACTACATGAGAACATGCTAGTGTTTTCATGTTGTCAACACCCGTGTTGCCGAGAGGCAAGGTAGGGTGGATATAAAAATAAAAAATAAAAAAAATAAAATAAATAGTAGGCCTAAGCCAAAATCAAGAGGTGAAGTGAGGAGCTCAAAATTTTTTTTTTCAAGTAGGCCTGGCCAGAGGTTTCCAATATATGGGTGCATCCAATCACCACATTGAGATAATCAATCAATCAATCAAAATTACTGTATTTGTAAGAATAACAATTACAGGAGTCTGGTGGCCCAGGGATATAAATAAAAATAAAATAATAATAATAATAATAAATAAAACAACGTTTTTCTTTCTAGATTAAATAAACATTTTAACAATAATGAACAACAGTACTTATATCGAAATCTATTCAAAAATAATAAATTACCTAGTCCTCTAGGCCACCTTAAATAATAAAAAATATTTGATAATAAATGTCCTTCTTGAGGGTTAAGTAGGAAAATTAGCTGTTCTTCATCATCAGAAGATTTGAAACCTTGGAGGTATTGGGATCTTAGAAACTGGTAGATAGGGCACTCGAAGATAAGGTGAGTCTACGTCTCCAGTCTTTGCAGGTTACACAGACTACCAATGACCTGGGTATCCAGCTTGTAAGCTGTGCCGTTCAAGTATAGCCGAATTTCACTGGAGGTCTTCAGTCAAAGCTGGGTAAGAGCTCTCTTCTTTTCTATACCCAAATCGAAGCGGAGGTACTCCTCACCAAGACCAAGGGAACTCAGCCACCGGAATAGAGGGTTGTACTCAGAGCTCAAGGCTCTTCTGATATCTACCGAGAGAAGGTGATTCTTCCAGCTCTCAATTATCTCTACATTGAGATAATTATACAGATTACGACGTCTCGCCTGCCGTGAGTAAACAAGTCAAAATTGAACAGTCGCCGATTTTTTTGTATTTGGAATATTTTTTATTTTTTTTCTCTCCCTCAATTGCAACCCAAGGAAAATTTATTTATTTATTTAATTTTTTTCCATTCATTCATTTCAAGAAGTTTTTATTTTATTTTGCCCAACAGAGGGAATATTATTTTGTTTAGTTACTAATATATCTTTGTTTCACAACATTTATTTCTTTTTTAGACTAGCCCTGGATAATTCAAGTTTTATAATTTTGAAATCAAACAGAACTAATAAAATGCGCTAGAAATATACAGTTCTTATAAAACCATAAAACTAATGTTTATCAATATAAAGAATTTTTTGCCTTATCAAAAATAAAACGTCTTGTATAAATTATATGCAATATATTAAATACTTAAGATTAAGTACGTTTATATGATTCATATTTAAAAAATCTGTTACTATTGAAGATAACCCGAGGTCCATTACTTCGATACCATAGTGAATAAGCCTGTGGGAGGCGTTTCCGTTGAGTCCTAAGAAATTTGAATAATTATTCACCCATACTGACGGGTTCTGCAATAAATGAATATGGAAATGATAGGGGGTAAACTTAACGCTTCCCAACTGTGTCCTTAATAAACCCGTCACAGAAGGACAAAGAGTCTAATGGCACTTGGCCTGAAAACGATGATTACTTGACATTGTAGCCATACCTAAATGTTCTTAAAAAAACAAAAAATTGAATTTTTCGTGCTCATACATTCAACTAAGGATATAAATTAAATATTGTCGTTGATACTGCAAAAACTCGTGTGTCAATTAACAGCTGATTTGCTGGAGAACAAAAAAATCATTTTATTTGCAATTAATTTTATTAGTTTTTGTGTCTGGTTATCGAAAGAAATATTAAAATTATTACGAATTATGTTCATTTTTAAAACTTTTTTGGGTTAGAGTTTAAATTTTCCTGATAGGCTGGTTTCACTCAGGATTATTGACCAAGCGAATCCTGAAATTCGAATATTTTGGGTAGATTACTTTGCATGATTCTTAGTTTCTATTTACTTGTGTCATACTTCGTCTTAAATTTAGGACCCTAGAGCTACTCGTTTTCATAAAAAATCCAATAACATCGCGAAATCGAAAATTCTGACATACGACCTTTTGCAGTATTAACGACGATATTTTGACATGTATGGAAATGTCCAGTGGTGGTTTATTTACAATAAATTATTCAATCAGTTTTTAATAATGCTTTGTTTATAGAAAAAAGTTTTCCCCTTAAAATAACTTAGCATTGCTTGCTTTCGAAGTCAGAAAGGTTTCATTAAATATTCTAAGGTCTAAGTGACATTTTTCCAATTTTGTATAAATCGAATTTAAAGTTTGAAAAAATAATTTTGTGTAGATTTGAAAGATAATTATTTACTAACATCTCAGTTCGTCTTTGAATTTCAATATAAGTTCTATCTTTTTGAGTATGTTTCGTTTTAGTCATTTTATAATCGATTTTAGGTATTTAAAACAAATTCGTGTTAGTCTACCCTATTTATGAATTAATAAAGGTTGGCCCTATTTTCATAATTTACGATTAGTTGGGTACCACGAATAGCATAATAAGCATTAAATCATCCTAAAATTGGAGGCGGATAGGGTGATTATTAACTTTATGCAATTTTATCAGATTTCGACGAACTTTGAAACAGGATCTTTCTTGTATTTATTCAATATAATTTTTTTCACGGATAGGTTTTGGATGGATGTGGGAGTAGAAAGGTAATTATTAATTATTTACCGTTCATCAGAGTTCAACGAATTTTTATACAATGATTTTTAACGGACTAGTTTATGTAAACTTGTCAACTCCACTTTGACCTCTTTACCAATCAAAAGAGTGCCATTTTTTTAACCATATTTCGCATCTAATTTGATTTTTCAATAATTTTACTTTAAACCCTTGTCTTCCAAGGTCCACATATTTATTATTATTATTTTTTACTATTTTTATATTTAAATATTTCAATTTACCGGAGACGATAAAAAACGACTGCTATTCATAATTAAATTTCAACTTGTATTTTTTGAAGTGCAATTTTTCCAGATTACTACAAATATCGTTTTAGTCAATAAATTGTAAAACAAACAATTCCGAATTTCTATAATAATGAAAGATTTTGTAATTTGCATTATATTTTATGTTTAAATAAATAAATAATTTGGGAATTTTAGCGCACACAAGATGTATAATTTGAGTTCATATAATTGGTAACATGCCTAGGGATTAATTGTGATAACTGTAAAAAAAACCTAATGTATAACCGGATATAATAACAGTAAAAATAAAATAAATACTTTTTCCTTCACTTGTCTGGATCTCCCAGCAGCTACATCGTTGTGTATTGAGTGTTTGATCGAATAAACTTCTGTTACTATTTTGAAATCTTATTATTTTGCTGGATGAGATTGAATCCACCCCAGTCAGATCTCAAATCAAGAAACGTTTCCAGAAGCTGATGGAATTATTAAGGAATCACAAATCGATCAATGGTTCCCACCCCGTCTTCCTAACAAGATCTTATAAAATAAATTCGCCCGAGCGTAATTTCATTTGAGCCCAGCTTCAAAGCCTTTAAAAATTAGATTTTCAAATCTTATTATTAGCAGCTAGTTGATTGCAAGCAGTAATAATATTTAGTGACGTTACTTTAAAGGGTAAGGTATACGGATTTGAAGGCATAACTAAAATTTTTTTAAAGGTGTTTCTCCTTCAACCATAAATTCTGTAGAATTAACATTGAAGATAATGGTTGGGAAGAATGTTAAAATAAATTATTACTATATAGATTAGTAAAAATTATCTAACTTTATTTTGAGTTTCAATCCTCATTGGATGCCATTATCATGTCTAAAAGGTCAAAATACGTCTCTCCTTGAGCTGGATATATAATACGGTATTATGTGTTTGTATAGATGTGCTTAAATATCTTGCAGAAAACAAGGCTTATTATTCATTGTTGGTTGGTCATATCAGCTACTTAACTGGGAACATAACATAGATTATAGGTATCTTCATGAGTTGAAGAACGAATAGTCTTATATTTGTACATAGATAGAATTCATATCTCAAATTTGTCATCTTAATTTATATGTAAGTATCATTTTTTTTAAATTTAACTAGTACGGTCTGAAAAATGAAATGATTGGTTAGGTTCACATGTTCATATTCATGCTACCAAGAACAAGAAAAATCTACGTCAAAGGTCCTCATATTATTTTGCTTTGTAGCCCCTTTTATCAAGTTTTTCGGATTTATTTTATACCTTCAGCCATACTGAATGACTGAAATTCATCAAACTCGAATATGTCATTGACAGTTGGTAATATGCCTCCAGTTTATTAAATATATTTGACTATAAAAACACTACTAGTAGTGTAAGAGTCAACGGGAAGCTCACTCGGTCTTTCCATGTCAACACGGGGCTCAGGCAAGGAGATCCCCTGGCACCACTCCTTTTCAATATTATAGTACAGAGTATTATTATTCGGGCGAACCTGGATATTAGAGGGACCATAATCAACAAAAGTTATCAGATACTGGCGTACGCCGATGACGTCGTGATCATTGGAAGGTCTCTCCAGAACATCAAAGACGCTTTCGAACGGTTTCAGCAAAAGGCTCGGGCATTTGGCCTTCAAGTTAATGTTGAAAAAACAAAAATAATGGTGTTAAGAAGGAAAAACTTGACACACCCTCAAAACCTCTATACGATTGGCAACAGCTCATTCCAAAATATTACTAGTTTTAAATATTTAGGGAGCCAACTTAATGTATCCTTAGACGAGATGGAGGAAATCAAAGCACGAATTGTTGCTGCCAATAAAGCATCATACTCCATCGCGCATCTCTTAAAAAGTAGGCTGATCAGTCGCACAACAAAGATCAGACTATACAAAACTCTAATAAGACCAATTGCGACCTACGCATGTGAGACTTGGGTGCTAAACGCAGCAGCAGCAAGAAAAATGGACGTCTTCGAACGGCAAATATTAAGACGCGTCCTGGGCCCAATAAAAGAGAATGGAGAGTGGCGCCAGCAAAAAAATAAAGAGGTATACCAGATTTATGGAGACCTCAGAATTTCAGACTACATACGGATGCAACGTCTGAGATGGCTGGGCCATCTGGTCAGGATGGAAAATCACAGAGTGGCAAAGACGCTGTACACCTGTCATCCAGAAGGAGTAAGAGCTCGTGGAAGACCACGTGGAAGATGGAAAGAAAGCGTAGCTGCGGATTTGACCGCGAACAGGCTTTCTCTGAGACTTGCTGAAGACCGAGCCTGGGCAAGAGCGTTGGAACAGGCCAAGGACAGCCTAGTGCGTCTGTGGTGCCTCTGAAGAAGAAGATAAAATCGCTATCTACTTTGCTGGCAATATTATATATCAGTAATTG
The DNA here is from genome assembly GCA_911387785.2 of Aelia acuminata. Classification (NCBI taxonomy): domain Eukaryota; kingdom Metazoa; phylum Arthropoda; class Insecta; order Hemiptera; family Pentatomidae; genus Aelia; species Aelia acuminata. The sequence continues at coordinate 38,465,493 of OU426983.1, forward strand.
ATGAATTTTAACATTTATGAAAAGCAAAATTAATGTTACGACCTGCTTAATGATATAAACTTTTTTTACATTTCATCATTAAATGTCAAATAATTAATGAACAAAGGAAGTAGGAAACCTGGCAAATGAGTGTGATCTCGATCAAACCTACTTTGATTAAGAAACATTAATTATCTTTAGAATTCTGTATTTAGTCTTTTCATAAACTGTAGTGGTATTGTTTTTTTCTTTTCTCTCTCTTCCAGAGGTATTTGATTCTTTTTTTTAAAATACCCATCGAATTATAATTTATGCTAGAGAGGAACAAAAATATTTCTTTTTTATATAACATTTGTTTTAAATATTATGATCATACCGTGTTGTGCCAGGATCTGATAATCTACTTAAAACCTTTATAAAAGATTAAGGAGCGTCTCATTAATTTTATCGATAATGATCGGTTGATAATGATGTAACTTGATACTTTGATGATGGGTTTAAAAATTTTTAAAAATTGTTTTTTTATGGAACGTTAATTGATGGACTTGTTACTCTAGTGCACAAACAGAGCTTACCCAATTTTAATCGAATCTAATGTTCACGTTGTCTTCATGATATGATTACGGACAAAATTCACTAGTTTATTTTATACCTTAGTATTGTACGTGTGTGGATATGGATACATGTGTAACATTAAAGCCAATAAACCTTAAATAAAAAAAATATTTATAAGACAAATTCACCATGAAATACCCGTAACAGTTGGAAAGTAACTAGTTTAGGGATGTCATATGGTAATTCTCCTTATAGTTAAGGTGAAGAGTAGGTGCCGATGGTTATCGACCTCCTGCATGCCTGAAATGCCAACAATTTTCATTAGCATCCAATCTGCTTATGTCGCTGGGAGAGAGATGTGTAGATAAAATATTTAAAATATGTTTCAGTTATGGACCAAATGCGTTTGCGTAAGTCTTTAAAGTATTAGTTTTCGTCTTGGTTTTAATATTTAAGGCTCGGTACTTCATTTAATTTTGAATGGCAGCACTCGGTTCTTTCATCTATTTTTGTATTATTTTTGTTTTTTGCTACTAAGGCTAATCTGACGATACCATAGTGCGAGTCCTACATTTTCCCTATCTATATGTAATTATGAAAGGGATCTTTGATGAGTTTCTGACATCGCACAGGCTCGGAATATCTATTTAAAGTTTGCTTCAAAGGGCAGTTAAAAAATCCTAGTGATACTTCCGGACTACGAACCAGCGACCTCAGATTTATTAGTTGCTATGCTTATCAGTACACCACATTTATTGTTTCTAAATAGATTTAGTACTGTATTTATGATCAATAGAAATAATGTTATTGTTTCTTCTCTTCCTTAGTACCGCATTGTATTTACCTGTCTGTAGCATTAATTCAATTCAGAATGTAATATTATTATAAGAGGAGATATCATAAAAGAACATACTGTGATTTAATAAGAAATCGTATCTTTTTAACCCCAAAAACTAAAATGTCTATTACCTATATTCAAATAATTGAGTGGTGAAAAATCAAATCCTCCTTATTTTTATATGTTTATATAAAACAAGTCAAAAAATTCCTAAACATTTCTTAGCCTACACTTCGGAATTGCTTATACCTTGATAAAAGTTGTAGTATATAAGTAATGAACATTAACAGCATTAATAAATTATTAATGTTAGATTAAAACAAAAATTATATCAATATTTCCACATATATTATCTATTGTCATATATCTCTATTTCTTTCTTTTTTGTAGTAAGTTTTAATATTTTCCATTATTTAACATAATTGGTCATTTTCACTATTCACAAACCTTTTATTATTATAGTATTGCGAATGCTCCTCTCTTTGTCTCATACTCTCATTTTGAACATTGTCCTGTCCAGTTACTTTTAACCAGAAAACTTAACTGCAGATATTTAACTGAAATATTCTGGTGAGGTTGAATGAAACCATAAATATTATGATGTGAAACCGAAACAGAGTTTATTTCTGTTATATTTTTGTTTTTAAATATTTCGTTATATTCCATATAAATATATTTCGTACAAGTTCTAGAATGGCCTGGAACGGTGGCAGTCATGTAAAAGTACCTGATCACGTTTGGAATGTTCCACGCCATATAATAAGCAAATAATAAGTCTGATCCAATATAATAAGCGGTCATCATACATTTCAAGGCATTATTAGTAATTGTTTTGTAACGTAGTTATTAATTTAGTGCTAATTGTTTGCTTGAAATTTTAGTATAAATAAATTTACCTAAATAATATTATTTAATTCCACATGGGTGTTACTATATATGTATTTTAAAAAAGAACAATTCATTATCCCATTTCTTACATTCCTTACATATCAAGAATGAAACAATAAAATTATTCGTAAGTTTAATAAATTCCCTTAACATAATACCGAATGGTAGATATTATAGCGATGTTAATAGCTATATGTTATTACAGGAAACAAAAATTAAATGGGGACAAAGTTAATCTTTACGAGGGAGCTTAGCAGGTTCCTCAGTGATGATTATATTTCCGGAAAACGGGGACGTTAAGGGCTGAGGGCTAACTGCGTTTCTGCCTCCCTTCGGTAGGAAGTCCTTCCGGTTCAAACCTCTTTAGCAGCACCATTTCCGGCACGGGCATTTTCGGCACTTTCCGTCCTTTTATTAAGTTCAAAATCCTGAAGGAAACTTTCCTTAGATAGTAGATATTCGTAAATCCTTATACGAGTATATATAAAAATCTCGTGTCCCGATGTTTGTCGGAGGTAAACTCAGGAACTACTCAACCGATTTTAATGAAATTTCGCTCAATGTGTAGAGTTTTATCCAACTTAAAAGATCTGATTCTTTTTATCTTGATTATATATATAATACCGACTTTATTGACAAACATTGTGTTCATATGTCGTTTCCAAAAAGAATAGTCCGAGGCTATCTTTTTGGTTTTGAAAGCGAAGTTTCTTTTTTACTCTGATAGGGTGCTGGCCTATCAGAAACCCCCAACCTGGAGGACCAGGGTTTTGATTTCGGGGTCTCCTACCCCTAGACGAGCTGCCTTCACTACGGCTGGGAGCCTCATCTGCCCCTGGAGCAACATTTCCTTCACTCCACAATGGTTATACCGCCATTTCTCGGTCCGTCTCCGTTAGCGTTATCCAGGGAGCACCACGTGGAGGTGGAGATCGGATTTGGATTGCCGGATTGCCTTCTTGATTATTGACCACAATATTTCTTTTATAGCGAATTATTGCAAATACAGTAGGTCATGTTTCGATTTATTAACATAGCGTCATATGTCTTGTTTGTTTGTTTATAAGCATGCTTTTGTAATACAGGTTATAACTAATTATCTATTGTGTTATATGAGTTTATTTATTTGTTAGTAGGTTATTATTTTCTACGGACAAATAGTAATCTCAAGGGCAAAATTGTCCACTTGCGGCTTGGACTTTGAAAATTCGCGTTTTTCCCATGGGCAATGGTGTGGGTATTGTATTGTTCCGTTCGGAACGAAACGATCACACACTGGCGCTAGCTCCGGGATCAATTAGAACCAATGCGGCCGGCCTATCTCATCCCACTTGTGCTCAGCCTCATATAAGCGATTCATTGGTGGCCAGGTGCATGGATGAACTTTCCTAATTTATTGCCAAATGGATTCCGGAAATAATTTCATGTCCGAGTAGAAAACAGGAGCTGCCCAGGGAGAACGGGAGCAAGGCGGCGACGGCGAACCATTAAAGAGAAGACAACAATGAGGTACTTCAAATCCCTCGACAAAATAAAAAAAAATGAGCTCATTTAATCATTTAAGTATTTAATTTTTATCAAACTCAAGTACGAACCAACAATTGTAAAATTTATTTAAATAAAGAACAAAAATTTTGATTTATACCAAAGTAGAGGCATTTTCATTAAAATGAACTACCAGTCAATCATTTCCTAACCCAAACAGTAATATCTAAAAAAAGTATACTATTATTGTATACAATTTAGATTTGGCCTGATATTGCCTTATAGTGCGGCGCTCATTGATATCATACCCGCAATACTGATGCGTTGTGTCGGCTTAGACTAGACCGTTAGCAAACAGGCGTCGCACTAGCTTGACAAATTCTAAGTTGAAATACATTTTTAATTTCCACTTATATTCGAAGGTTTTGGTATGAGTGGATGATACAGTACAGGATTAATTATCTTTAAACATATCATTCATATTTAAACCTTTTTTTCAGTGTTTGATTTATGTTATGTAATTTATGTTTTTGATTTCCCTAATCAAGAATGAAACTAATCTCATTTCCTTTACACTATTGGTCATCTCGTATGAGATTAACCAGTGTCTAAACCTGCTGCTTGGATTTTGAAAAGTATTGGGTTGTTTGTTGCATGCATCAGTGCAAAGAAAAATGCTAAAATATAGGTGAAATTATATACTAAATTATAAAAAACGTTTTTAAGGGAAATAAATATTGCCAATTTGCTATAGCATAACAACATTCAATAACAACAACAATAATCTCAAAACATATTTCGCGATACAAATCGTATTTTACAATTTTTAAATTATATATTTCAAATTCCTCCCTCTGGGTGTGCTTAGTCGTGACACCCAACTTTGATGCTCCGCGTTGAAGTCACCTCCGGCTATAAAGCTTTGGAAAAGGTTGGAAAACATTGAAGATGTCAGCACGTATCTTGGCGGGCAGTACACCGAAGCCAGTGTCATTGTATGGTGTTTCAAGTATAGTGCACCGGCATAAGTGCACTGTATTTCAGGTGTACTAGGTAAGTGTAAAGAACTGTGTGATAGTGTTGATGTCATAAGAATAGCTGTACCTCCGTGTGCTGTGTTGTCAGGGTGGTCAGTCCTGTAAGTTAAGTAACCAGAAATACCAAATTTAGATCGAGGAGTAAGGTGTGTTTCCGTTAATAGTGCGACGTCAAATCGTTTATCGTGAAGGTATAAGTCTAATTTAGTCCTGTGCCAGGTCAGTCCGTTTGCGTTCCAAAGAAGGATGGACAAGGAGCCCCCAGTCAGCTGATTAGGGGCCATTGGATGGGCACATGACTTGAGTTACTTGAACGAGCTGTTGGAGGAGGGTAAAAAGGGGTTGGATGAGGGAATTGAGACCATTGATTAGCTGAAACAAGTTTTGGGGGCTGTAAGTGTCAGCTGAAGGTGGCAGCTGTGTGCTTTCCTGCCTCATGCCTGAACATGACGGTCTATTTTCTGAGGGTTTGCGCATTCTTCTCTGTTGCGGTGGTTGTCTCTGCTGCTGTACTGGCACATGTGATGGATTCGTATCTGATGGCCGTTGAATCTTCAATGGCTGCGGAAGATCGGGAAAATGTTCGGGACCTGGCGGTGGAGGAGGAGATTGTTGAGGGCTGGTGGATTGCCTTTTGTGGATTGCCATGCAGGGTCTGAGCACTTACCAAAGTACCCTTAATACATAAGGGACTTGATCAGGGCAAAGGCCCGCGCGTAAAATATGGCAGACTGACAGACGACCCTCAGACAGACAGATATTTAACAGACTTAAAAATCAACTAAAAAGAGAAATAAAAAAAATCAACAGAACAAACTATGACGCGTACATTACTGGCCTCTCAACTGACGGTGGAAGCTTGTGGAAGCATACCAAAAGGTTGTTAAGTTGTAATTGTTAAAACTCTTTGCCAACCATCTTTCTTCTGTATTTCAACCATTTACTGACTTTACAAAGACAAATCATGACGCACTTGTTCTTAACACCCTTGACATTCCACTCTAACTAACACTACCACCTCCTTCTTTCACTCCTTCTCAGGTCGCAACACAAATCAAACAGTTAACAAAAAGAAAAGTCCCTGGTCATGACTTAATTACAGCCCAAGCTCTCCAGCAAATGCCTAGAAAAGCTTTAGAGTTTCTAACAACAATTTACAACTGTATACTAAGAACATCGAAATTCCCGCTACAATGGAAATAATCAATCGCTAGAATGATCCACAAGCCGAATAAAGACATGTACAACCCATCATCATATAGACCAATCAGCCTCCTTCCTATATGCTCAAAAGTATTTGAAAAATTGATTTACAGAAGACTTGTTGAGATTTTTGACTGAACAAAACTTAATACCTGATCATCAATTCGGTTTCCGCACATTCCATTCTGCAACACAACAACTACACAGAGTTACTGACTACATTGCTGAAGCACTAGAGCAAAAAATATGCATCGACCATATTACCGCACACTTACTACCTCATCCTTCTATCATATCTTTTTGACAGATTTTTCTCAGTTCGTCAAGGGTCGGAGATCTCCTCAATTCGTCCAGTCTTGGCGGGTGTATCTCAAGGTTCAATACTGGCTCCTCTTCTCTATATTAAATACACTCATGACATACCGGAAAGCATTGACACACTGACCGCTATATATGCTGATGATACGGCGATTCTTACTAAACACAAGGATCCTACACATGCCTCACAAATTTTACAACAACATTTACATATAATAAAAGACTGGTGTAAACTATGGAAGATTCGACTTAATCATGAAAAATCCAAACACATAACGTTCACTCTTCGAAAAAATACCTGCCCTCCAATTTATATAGAAAATTTCCAAATTTCACAAACTGACACTGTACCTACACTATCTCGGTCTTACCTTTGACAGAAGGATGACCTGGGGCCCGCATGTTAAGATGAAACGTAAGACCATTAACAACCGACTCAACCAACTCTACTCACTTTTTTCTAAAACCTGGGACTAAGACAAAAATTAAATACATATTTATACTTGATAAAACCAATATGGACATACTCTTCACAGATGTACCTAACAGCTAAATAGACCGACTTACACCGACTTCCAACCTTTCAATCAAAAATGTTAAGACTCATAGTTAAAGCACCATGATACGTCACTAACAAAACACTACATACTGACTTACAAATAGAAACAGTAGACCATGCTTTATAAACGTTTTCACACTCACAAGGCCACTTCAACCGACTGATTAGAGACATGGCAACAGGTGATATACCAATAAATAGGAGATTAAAAAGGCGTTGGATGAGAGATATCCTTCGTTAACAAACCAGATTAACTGACACAAGCCAGGGAAGAGGTACCGCTGGTGCCATCCTTCCACATGCCTAACATGCTCTTATTTAATTTAGTGCAGCCCTCAAATTTGCTGATTGTCGAAGTTGTTGACAGGCGCAAATCAAGGTATGAAGAAAAAAAAAAAAAAAATTATATATTTCAGCATTTATTATTAGGTTGAATAAAACTGAATATTTGAATAATATGTAGACATATAGAAATATTTTTTATTTTTATGAATTCACAATACAATCCGAATAAATGTTTTCCGTACCGATGATAAGAGGTTGCTTCTCTCTCCTTACGGAGACCTGAATAAGAAATCTATCTGAGAAGGAGCGGTGCTCGGGACCCAATCTTTGGCACCAATCTCTCTCCCTATCAGCTGTTTCTTTCTTATTGCTACCCTTTCTCTCTTTCTCTTTTGTCCGGAAAATTGGCCCAGGTTTTGTTTAAGCAAAAGGAATATTTCCAAATCTCACTGGAATGGTGCTTTGTCAATCTTCCCCTTTTATCTTATCTTCGATCTTGAATTCAGTCAATCTTTACCCCTTTTGAGAGAATTATTTAGTCAATATGATAATTAAAACAAACTAAAATTGGAATAGTCGGGCTTTATACATTTTTTTTTTCTGTACCGATATAAAAATATTCTAATTATAGATATGACTGACATCCCAACATCGTTAAGGATATTAATAAAGTGCTGGATGGCAGGGAAGAGTTGCTGCTGGGTACCCGTCTTTATTCAGTTTATATCTGACGTGGTTAAACCATGATTAGTATTTTTCCCACTGATGCTAATTTTATTTCGCTTCCGTCGTTTGGATAAAAAGATACCCTCTTAAGGGATGTATATAAAATTGATAATTTTTTTAAATGATACATAAAGTACATACGATGAAGGAACTACTATATGATCAAAATAATAACTTACCCCTCATATGCTGCCATGATTAAATTGGCATAATAAGTTTTAGAAAACTGTCAATTAACCTAGGCGAGCATCATATGAATCTTTATACCCATAGATTTTAAATAACGGAATAATCATGTAGTTGTTAGATTTTATCTTGGAGGAAACGAGTCATTCGTTATGTCAAGTAATCAGATCTGATCTTGAGAGACTATCATAAATATGTTTTTCACATCAAATATGTGCAGTGATCCTTTTTTTTTTTTTTTTTTTACCCAACCTCCAAAATATAAAGAAAAAAGAAAAAAAATTCCTTTAATATTGCCAGTAATGATGCTGTAACACAACGGGGACGTTTTATCACCGCTGTGCAGCCCTTATTTTATTTGCAGCCCAAACAACATAAGAATTTTGCTTTACAATAAATTTCCTACCCATATTTTTTTTTTTACCATCTCTGTTTGAGCCTAAAATATATAAAATGCTGGCCTACGATTATACTTATCTTTGTGAAAGGTTTATTCTTATTTTACTCGATTCATTAATCCGGGCATGTCAACTGATTGTCCACAATTGGCAGATTATATGACCCAGGTGACCCCGTTAAAAAGTCGTTATATTTAATTAAAACTGCTAATGAAAGATTTTTAATTATAAGATGTAATTTGTCCCCAATGAACAAAATATCAGGTGCCATTTTAAATACCAGCTAGGTATGCCTAACTCTAGTTCAATTACAGATTAACCAAATCTGTTCTAACTGGTGAACTCAATGTGGCAATTGCATTAGAAGGCAAGTTAATTATCCACTATTTAGCTTGATAAAGGCTTTGGTTGCTGCGGCCGGTGGTAGGGACTAGGGGCTTAGGGAGCCCTTTGTCAGCAGGGCTGGGAGCTAAGTGCTCTTCTCATCTTTGAGATCACCCCACGCTACCTATCTCCCGCTTTAGTCTTTTCCGTCCTCTTTTAGCACCAATTTGATTAGAGTTAGTATTGACTCATGTTTTTACTATCATTAGAAAGTTTTTTTTTTTCTCGGTTGGCGCATTAGGCCCAATGAGACCTTTGGTCACCATGGTGTAGCGGCAGACTGCCCATAGCTCCAAAACCAAACCCATCGGGGCTAATTTGGCAGTGTCCTTCCCATCGATGGGGTAAGCTCTCTTGGGTTCAAGGGCACTCACAAACTGGTCTAGGTCCAAGGATTATGGTAGCCCAGAGTCAGCAGGACCCGAGGATGTATATATCTTTTCCTGAAGCATACGGTCCTTGTACCGAACCTCCGGGTGGTTACTGACATCCTGGAAAACCACACCACGATTCTCGAAAAGATATACGGGGAAGATTTATCACTCTTATGCCCGGTCGGTGTGAGTCACCTCCAGTAGACTGACGGGCCTTACCTACCCGGTGGTAGGGGTAGGCTTGGACTGCGTGGCGTTCATTGGCAGGCGGTCACCGAATGGAGCGGTCACCCATCCAAGTACTAACCACGCTCGACTTTGCTTAACATTGATTGCAAGTGCCTTTGTCCACTAGGCCATCCCGGTCCCCTATCATAAGATTATACCAATCTTCTAAAATGGAGACCGGAGATGTTTGTCGAAGTAGACCAAGAGGTAGGCGACGGTCGACTTGGGCCGAATGTGTTAAAGCCAGGTGCAATTAGTCAGAAAGGACAATGGAAAATAAGGAGAACCAGATTAGATAGCTGCCATCCAAAGTGGATGTATCAGTTGGTTGGAACTCGTTGAAAGAATGCCTCAAGAGCGTAAGCTGTATATACAGTATGTATTACTTACATTACAATATGTATTACTTGTATAGCCGAACAGACGGAACTATAGAAGGACAGACTACGACTGAGATGGCTAGTCGAAGCTCGGCTTGGTGTTAGGCGATGGAGAACCATCGCTCTATACAAAAACGAGTGGAAGAATATTGTTGAAAGGGCCTTCCAGGATGGCCGAGGAAGAAGAAGAAAGGTGTTTTTTCCTCTCATTATTTCAATTTGTACAGCTTCTATTCTACATTATATACAAAAAAATGGTCTACAGGTCACCCTTTTTACCATATTTGAACTTTCGGTTACTTATTCTATTTATGATTCTTATAATAATTTTACAAGCTCAAAAGTTTAGAAGTTGATTAAATTTTTGATTTTAAAACTGTCTTTTATTTTGTTTTCTGAGGTTTACTTATATTCTTTTTTTCTATAGATCTTTTTACACATTTTATTTTTTTTCTTTTAAACTAGGTAGACAAATGGCTCTGGAATAATACCATGTTTTGTTATTCTTAGGGGACTAGATGTCGCAGAATAAAAATTAATTTCATTCTTTATTTCTTCTTTAAAAAAAATATTCGAAAGTATGCTGCTAGTTCATTGTTTAATTCAAAAGCGTTAGATATGAGCTTGATTGAGCTTGAAATTTATAATATCGCTGTTACGTCAGCGTCTTCACTATCAGCTAATGCAATATAGAATCTATGTTTAGACTAAGTTAGTGGCGTTTCCATGGCAACTGGAACTAATAAACTGAAAATTCGGTTCATTATGAATTCACAGTTGTACGAATTTCGGACAAAGTTTGACTTTCAGGCTCTCATAATCCAGTCTTAGAGTTTCATTTTAATTTTCATCATATCATCTATATCCAAACTACCATTCAAATAGAAAACCGTTTTTATCTGCAAGTAGATATTAAACAGAAATAAATATTTTTTGTAGTTTTTCCTAAAACCTTACTTAAATTGTTAAGTATGCTTTAACGTGGAATATCTGTAAGTCTTGATATCATTTCTTTGTGAGTTTTTAAAACAAGACCAAACACGATATATTTTTGTTGCTCGATATTGATATGATCTAATAATGCGATATAATATCAAGATGAAAAAGTTTTCAATAAGGTATACTGTTGCATTGACAGTCTGGATGACGGCGGATAGTTGCATCAAGGAAAACTCTCCGCCTCCTAAGAAAAGTTGCTTAATCGAAAAGTTTCAGGAATAAGGAAAGTGACAGGATATTCCCTTGTCCACACCTTACGAAGGGTTTGCTTCTGCAATAATTATTTCAACTCATTCAATTCCATTAAATGTGTATTTAATCAACTTTTTGCGTATATTAAATTATTTTGTTATATAAATAAATTATTAATTTATTAAACCTCTGTATATTTTTTTTTTACGGATTGCATTAATCATCCCACCTAATTACGCCAATCACAAAATTTCAAGATCTCTGGCTGGTTAGCTAAGCTAATAATGACATACCAACCTCGTAAATTTTCTCTGGATTTTTCCTGTTACACCTATTTGTCAAGGAAAGAGATCTCTCATTCAGCTGTTTTTTATATTACACTTTGTATTTATGAGCATGTATTTATGAGTTATTATTATACACATTGTATTTATGAGTTATTTTGATTCTTTAAGATTGGAAAAGGAAGAGACCAATGAGGTATTGTATTCGGAAATTCCGGAAAAATATAAGATTGGGAATACCTTTGTGAAATGGAAGAGTATATTAATACGTTACAATGTATAAGAGAATCGATTTTAATGAGTTTACTTAATTTATTTTTTGTTTCTTTTTCTTATTACTTATAGTCTTAGTCCATCGGCTAGCTTTATGTGTCACATAGTAAAATATAGTATAGGGTGTAAAAATTTAGGTCGGTATAGATCCATGTATACCCTATACAGATAAAAAAAAAAATGAAAAATATTTTATCAATAATTCAGGTCTAGAATCTCTACACTGGTCCAGGGAACTTCGGATAAAAGATACTGGAAGCAGATTTTTGGTGAAGCCAATGATAAAACTGCCTTGACCTGATTAAAGGTCACTCAATAGCTCTCTACTTTCTAAAGAGCTTTCCCGATATTCTATAAGTACATGGACACCCAGACAATGGAGAGTATTTGTACACTGATTTTTTTCCTAGTAGAAAGTTAAGATAGCTTTGGGTTCAATTAGACTAATAACTTCGAGGCTGCAATACTCATAATTTATCATACATTTTTTAGCTGTTAATATTTAACTAATAAAATTAAACATTTCATTGAATTTCCACCTTACATATCGATCCAAATAAACCTTAAGTACATCAAAAGGACAAACACCCCCCTATAAACATAAAAAATATTTGCTCTCAGTTTATTATTTTATGATTCATAAGTTCATTAAGTTACTTTGATAAAATATTGAATAATATGTTACTGTGTAAATGAATTTTAACTATACTCGGAAATCGACTATACTTTTTATAGCAATATATCCCAGATCATACAAATAGCTCATAAATTATATTTCTTTTTATACACAATTTGTAATTATATCTGATATTTGTTCTTGTTCGTTTGTTTAACGTCACTAAGGCTAATCGGAAGATGCTGTATTGGGAGTCCTAAACTTTGCCTATGCAGGTATAATTGGGATAGTGATCTTTAACCGAGTACCTTACATCATACAGGCTCGGGACCTCCATTTTTGGTTTCTTCCCAAGGGACGCCATCGCCAAGGATTTTTTACTCCCATTAAAAAATCCTAGGGCCACCGCAGGACGCGAACCTGCGACCTTTTGTACTGTAGGTTTCCATGCTATACCACACGTGACCCCTACATCTTATACTTACAAGTTCTCATTACATGCAAATTATTTGCTACTCAAAAAAAAATAAAATATATATATATATATATATATATATATATATATATATATATTCTATTAATTATTAAATTTTGTAATTTTGGGATTTTCTTTCTACATAAAAACCAATATTCTATCAACTATTAAATTTTGTAATTTTAAATAGCGTAGAGAAAGCGTCATACCGACCAATTAGTCTTCTTCCCATCTGCTCTAAACTTTTCGAAAAACTACTATACAAAAGATTAGTTGACATACTAACCAAAAACAATATAATACCTGACCATCAATTCGGTTTTCGTACTTCCCATTCAACGACACAACAACTACACAGAGTAACGGATTACATTGCTGGAGCACTAGAGCAAAAACAATACGCAACTGGTGTATTTCTGGACGTTGCCCAAGCATTTGATAAAGTCTGGCACCAGGGGCTTCTCTTCAAACTCAAAACCGTACTACCCCACACATACTATCTTCTACTCCAATCCTACCTCTCTGACAGATTCTTCTCTATCCGGCAGGGCTCAGAGATTTCTTCAATCCGACCAATCTTAGCAGGAGTTCCGCAGGGTTCAATACTGGCTCCATTACTTTACATCATATACACTCACGACATACCTACCAACTCTAAAATTCTCACTGCAACTTACGCTGACGATACCGCAATTTTAACAATACACCATTGTTATATTTTAATAAATAATAAAACACCCTTTCAGTTTGCGAACAAGCAATTTAATGAATATTTTATATAACAATTCAAATAATCATATGCCATTTTCGACACATGATCGATACCTCGATCTAACACCTCCCCCTTTAAGCCGGAGGCTGATCGCATCTCGCTGCGGACTTGATAATTTGATCCGCGTGACGCGTATGGACTTTCCTAGTTTCCTCCTCTTCGACTAAGTACATCCTGCTGCCAAGGACTCCAACGATTTTTCCCTCCGTCCAGGTTCTTTTATCAGCCCCTCCGTCGTAAGTTCTTACATAGACCTTTTCGCCTTCTTTGAAATATACTTGACGGCCCGTGTTGACCGAATCTTCCTTCTCCATCCGTCCCCGGCCCATCTCCTTTAATGCATCCAGCCGAGTTCGGATCTCACGACCAAGCATCAGCTTCGCCGGCGTCTCTCCCGTCGTGGCGTGAACTCCGGTCCTGTAGCGGAACAGGTAACAGCTAACGACAGAACACAAAGATTCGTTATCTTGTCTGGTCTTAAGGCACTTCTGTAAGCCCTTTTTAAAACTCTTAACTGCGTTTTCAGCAGCACCATTGCTGGAGGGATGGTATGGGGGCGTTTTCATTGCCTTGATGTTGTTTCGCTTACAGAAATCTTCGATGATCACTGAACGAAACTGAGGCCCATTATCCGTCACAATAATCCTTGGTAAGCCAAATCGAGCGAAAACTTGCTTAAGTTTATCTAGAGTGCACTCAGCAGTCGAGCCCGTCATGCTAAAAACTTCGGGCCATTTAGAGAATGCATCTGTTATTATTAAAAAGGTTTTTCCCTTGATGGGCCCCAAAAAATCTACATGAATTCTTTCAAAAGGGTGAGAAGTCGCGGGCCACTTTGTTGGCTCCATCTTCACGGGTTCATCTCTAAATGACATACAGGTCCGACACCGCTTTACATAGTTCTCAATATCAGAGTCGAGTGATGGCCACCAGAAATAAGAACGCGCCCTAGACTTCATCCTGCTCATGCCCTCATGGGTCTCATGTAGCTCATCCAACAAAGCGGGTCTTAACTTCCCCGGTATGACGATCCTATAGCCCCACATTATTACGCCCTCTTCCACACTCAACTCGTTCTTACGTCGAGCAAACGGCTTCAATGATTCTTCGCAGTTATTGGGCCACCCCTGACGGATAAAATCATACACTTTGCTCAGCTGACGATCTCGACGAGTATTAATTTTAATTTTGCCCCAGTCCACAGAAAAATTCTCGTTCAGCCAGTTTACGTAATCCATGTGATGATGTTCCGGTGGAGCCCTCCCTATCGGAAGTCTAGAAAATCCATCCGCTGGATTAGAACCGCCCTTGGTATATTGAACTGCAAAGTCAAAGCCGGACAGATAAAAAGCCCACCGCTGAAGTCTTCCCGCTGCCATCTCCGGGATACCCCTCTTTTCCCCAAACAATGCTACCAGCGGCCGATGGTCAGTAACCAAGATAAATCTGTTTCCCATCAAATATTGGTAAAATTTGGAAATACCCCAATAAATAGCTAAAGCTTCTTTATGGATGACAGAGTAATTTTTCTCGGCAGCATTCAATAAACGAGATGCATAGCAAACGGGTTTTTCTTCTCCGGAAGGAAGTACGTGAACAAGTACTGCGCCCAACCCATACCTCGAAGCATCACAGTACAGCTTAACGGGTAACTTGGGATCGAAACAACTCATTGTAGCACCTTCCGCGACTTTATTTTTAGCTGTTTCAAAAGCGATTTGGCACTCAGAAGTCCAATTGAACTTGGTACCCTTTTTTAATAATTCATAAAGGGGACACATTATGTCTGCCAGACCCGCGACGAATTTCCCATAGTAATTTATCACCCCTGCAAATGATCGAACTTCCGAAGGATTTTTGGGTACCGGTAAATCAAGAAGAGCTTTCAATTTTTCCGGATCCGGTTTTATTCCAGCGCTGGAAATGATGTGGCCCAAATACTTTATTTCTTTTTGAAAAAACGAGCACTTTTTCACGTTCAGAGTAAACCCGGCCTCCAAAAGGCGTTTTAAAACTTCACGTAAGTTTTTCATATGTTCCTCACGAGTCCTGCCTGATATTATGACGTCGTCCAGAAAATTTATAACCCCCTTTAAGCCCTGTAAAATCCTTTGAACAGTCCTTTGAAATACTGCTACAGCTACCTTCGGCCCAAAAGTTAACCTATTTACTTTAAAAATACCTTTGTGAGTGGACCATGCCAAGATCATCTTCGATTCCTCATCTAGCTCCAGCTGATTATACGCCCTTACAAAATCAATTTTTGAAAAATAAACGCCTCCTTGAAGGGCATCCCAAACTTCTTCAATGCGAGGTAGGGGAAAATTTTCATCTTCCAAACAAGGGTTAACCGTGATTTTGTAATTAGCGCACAACCTAACTAACGGCGTACCCCATTGGCTGTGATCAACTCGGCTAATCAATCCCAAATTCTCCAATTTCTCTAATTCTTCATCAACTTTTTCCCGAAAAGCAAAGGGAATAGGTCGGGGTTTGCAAAATTTTGGTTTTACATCGGATTTCAAACGTAATTTTACTTTATCAAACTTGTAACAGCCTAACTCTTCTCGGAAAAGATCCTTATATTCCGCGAGTAAGCTATCTAAGCCCACTGTGTTGATCTCCTCATTAAAATTTATTCCTTCAAGACGCAAGCCAAAAATTTTAATCCAATCACGTCCCATTAAACATATGGATCCCTTGGGAACAACTACTATTTGCCCTTCCGCTTCTTTTCCACGCCAGACCACTTTGCCCTTTATTATACCAATCGGCGTAAGAACCTCTCCCCCGAATGCTTTTAATTTAATATCCGTCTTAAGTAATGGTAGATCACTGAAGGTGGACCTATAAACATGTGATGGCATAATTGTTAACCCAGCACCTGTATCCACTTCTAACCTTAATGGTTTCCCTTCGAAAATAACGTCAGCCATCAACGGAGGAACTGAGATTTCGGAATTCACCTTAAATACCTCCAACCGTGACACCGAGCTATCGGGAACCTGGTCATCCTCAAGGTGGTTCGTCCTACGTGTCGGACCCTTACAGACGTTCGCCAAGTGCCCTTTTCTTCCACATTTGTGACACTGGTATGACTTAAATCTACATTTCTCAGATGAGTGATTTGACTTTCCACACGCTTTACACTTTTCATTATCATTGTGGCGGCGTATATCGACCATTTTATCCACCTCCTCCGAAGGTTTGACCTTTCCCTTTTCCGAAGCCTCCCTTTGTAAGGCCAACTCATAAAAGTCAAGGAATGACTTGTCATCCGGATTCAGCTCGCACAACCTATCTAAAATAGAATTATTAGAAAGGCCGCAAACAAATCTATCTTTCAAAATATTTTCTTGGCAATTGCCAAATTTACATAAAGCCGCGCCGTTTTTTACGCGCCTGTACCAATCAGCGATAGATTCATTTAGGCCTTGCGACAATTCATAAAATTTAATCCTTTGCCTGAAAACAGAAATTCGTGTAACGAACTGCCTCGACATAATCGAACACAGTTCCTGAAATGACTTTTCCTTTGGCAGAGCTGGATCGCAAAGATCCCGCAGGCATCGATAACCATCTTTTCCTATTATGCTAATCAAAATAGATACCTTTTTTTTTTCGTCTATGTTGTTTACAATGAAAAATTCGTCTAGACGCTCTTGGTACATCCGCCAGTCGTCCTTTTCCACGTCGAACTCGCCGGGTGGCGGTAGAAGGAACCCCGCTGGCGCGAAACCCGAAGCTGAAGAATCGCCTCCCTTCCGAGGTACTCTAGCTTCCTCTTCTTCCGCCCAGTCATCTTGCCTCCTAGCCGCACGCGTGGCTTTTCTCGATGACATAAACCGCCTCGTCGCCAATTGTTATATTTTAATAAATAATAAAACACCCTTTCAGTTTGCGAACAAGCAATTTAATGAATATTTTATATAACAATTCAAATAATCATATGCCATTTTCGACACATGATCGATACCTCGATCTAACAACCATGACCCCAATCTTGCCTCATTGAATTTACAGAATCACTTACTTCAATTAAAAAAATGGTACACACTATGGAAAATGAAATTAAATCATGACAAATCACAACACATAACTTTCACACTCAGACGAGATACATGCCCACCAGTTTATATCGGCGACAACCAAATTCCACAGACAGAAACTGTACGCTACCTCGGACTTCTGTAAATGAATAAATGTATGAAAGACAAAAAAAAAAAAAAAAAAAAAAAAAAAAAAAAATAAATAGCGTAGAGAATGAGCCAAACAAAGGAGTATTTTATTCCCTTTATTTTTATACAAAATGAATGTTCAGCCTCAATATATATATTTTCAAATCAAACGAAACCAACTGAACTTCGCGCCAATAGCACCCGCCTTTCGACATGGTCGATGTAAGTAATCCAGAGTATCGTCACTTGAGAAGGCACTGGAACAGATTTGGCAGAGCCAACAGCCACCTCACCCACACTCCTCGCCATTCTACCTCTGAAGCTTGTCTACCTCGATATCGGCACTCATCGCCTGAATCCTAAGGCGAATGTCTTCCTATAAACATATCTTCCCCGATTATGGTTCAGCACTACCCTAATGAAGGACAGTATGGTATTATTCGCCGCAGTATTGTGAGTACAATTAAACTTATTTCTCACGCTCCCAGGTGGAGAGATTTCCGAGCATTGCCCATTAAAGACTATTATTTCAAGATTCAGCACAGTAAAACTATTGAAGTCTCAGTGTTAAGTTCGCCGTATGTACATGAGTGTAAGTTTACAAATATAAACAACACAAATATACAAGCCAGTTCGCCGGTCATTATAAAGTTGGTTGCAACCAAAGCTATTGCTATTCTTTAATCATTCCGAAAATTTTCAATTATTATTGCTATAATTAATGTTTTTGATCCTCTTTTATATATAATTTCATCAATTAGGCCCGTTGGCATGCATGCTTCGTTGTTCTTGTTATATTAATTAAGCCAAATGTAATCAATAAGTTCTTTATTTCACTGTTTATCATTAATAGTTTATTATATATGTTAATTGTTCATCTCAGTAACTTACTTTTATTACAGTTTACTGTGAATTGGTATTTATTATTTTACTAATTGTATTTTATTCCACAATTAAACTCAATTTTGACAGCACTCGTTGTTTGGTTATTATTATTTCATTCTCCACTTTACTTTTATTTAGTATATTAACAGCATAACAATGAATTTTAGGGCTACAGTTAACAAATTATTTCGGTTTTCCTATAGCTAAAAGTTATTACTCAGAGCTTTGAATCATAGGACTTTAGTATTATGAAGTTCGTTTGTGGATCTGAAATAGATATTTTGATTGAAAATTTTCTCTTTAAAGGGAGTCGTATCCCTGAATTAATTAAATCGAGTGTTTGAAAACGGCTGCAGGAAAAGAGGATCAGGAAAATCTACTTAGGCTGAATAAAAGCTGAGTAATTTTCCCAAAAGAGGGGAATAGTTTTTGCCTAAAGGGGAGCTCCCTTTTATATTGATTCTAGTTCGAATTTCATATTATTATCTAGAGCGTAGAAGACAACGGACTATGTGAAATGAACATTTTGAGTTAATGAAAGACGCGAGTCCTCTGGTGTTGTAGTCGTATAAGAAGGTGAATTTTGCAGCTTCAAATAAATATTATCATGGATGGAGTTTGTGTGTGGGAGAGTGGGAGAATAATAAATAATTTTAACACACACATTTTTACATATGTATTTAATCTTATACTTTCATTAAAAACACTTCCAACTCTTTACCAATTAAAAGACAGGCATTTTACTACAATATTCCGTATCTTACTCAGTTTTTTTAAACATTTCAGTTTTACTTCAAGGCCTACACAATTTTCATACATCTCTATTGATTTATTTTGAATTTTCAAAATTATTTTAATTGAATAAAACGACTTGATGAAAGGATTGGTATACTCCTTTATTAAATATTTTTTTTTGTTTACTCCTTACTAGGATACGTATTCCACTCATCTTTGAAAAATACAGGAAATATTTAGGGAATAAAAGGTAATCGAAAATCTTAAAATAGTAAGAATTTAATGGGGATTTAGTCTACAAACTATGTTCCACCAGAGATTTTTAAAAGATTTCGTTGAGTTTGTAAGAAAATTTTTGATGTTTTGGTTGACAATTGTAGGGGAGAGCGGGGTTGGTTGGCATAGGGGGTTGGTTGGCCATTGGCTTATAGTTTCCGTCACACCTTCTGTGAAGGCCCTACCATTGTACCATGAGACCCGCTCGACCTCGGGAGTCTTGTCCTGAGTTTTCAATCCGATGCTAACAGTGTAGATAAGAGTGTGCTTCATTGATTGGTTTTACAACATATAAGTAAGTTTTTATATGTTCAGTAAAGTTGGTTTAAAGGCATGGAAAAACATTTGACTCCGATTCTGTTCACATAGCCCCAAACTCCTTTGAAAAACCTAACGTTTCGACTAACCAGTTTCTTGTTTAATTGTTTACCCCTGTCCTAGCAGTCATCATTCATATGATCTCTCCTGTGGGGTTAGTTGGCCATCTTCAACTTTTTTTTTGGCGCATTAGCAATTCACAAAAGAAAGGTAAACATAATCAAAGGTGAAACTACCAATTGTCTTTAGTTCCAGCAAGGAAAATGAGACCAGTTTTTTCTTATGCAACAAGTGACGACAGTTTTAACTTCTATCTTCTTCTATTGTCATTCTATTTTCCCTTAAAAGCTGTTAAAACCCGATTCAAAATTATTATATCATTATAGTGCAGCTGTTAATAACAATAATATGTGTCAGGCAATACTTGAATGAGATGGCTAAACAACCCCACCTTCTAGGCCAACCTGCCCCACATAGGGGGTTAATTGGCATACTCTGGATTGACGAATTCTTCAGTTTTCTATGATCTTAGTATTAAATATTATGTTGTGAAAAAAATACTTTAAGTACTCTACCACTTGGAGTTTACAGTGGTATCAGCCCTATTGGGATTATATTAACAGGAACGACTCAACAATCAAAAAAGTGTAAACTGCCAACCAACCCCGCTCTCCCCTACCCTTTGTCATTCCCTCGCCACGTTTTGCTATCGCCCTTCGTCAAGTTCTTCTGCATACTTAGTATCTGACGCTTGGGGGTATAGAATAGATAATAATCAGTCCATGTAATTGAAGTTAGTAGTAATTCTTAAGTCGATGAAGTGTATATTAGTTTTCGGAATAGGACCCATCGTTGTAATGTAACTGAATTTTTTTCTCATTTGAATCGTGATTGGTGGATTTAAGTATAACGGCGGCGTTACTTTCACGTTTATTTTATATGAGAATAGAGATCTCTTTTTAGATGATTCCTTAGAGCCCCTCTTGCGAACGTTATAAGAATGGCTATTAAGATCGTTGAAATTTTGAGGGAATCCTGCTTTGGGAGCTCTCGTTAAAAATTCATGTCGTATTACCTGCGGGATGTATTTGGACTGGAGGGGCTGGAAAGCTCAGCCTGAAAGTTTTATTATCCGCGGTGTCCTCAACTCTTCCTCTTTCCCTAAAGTAATACCCTCAACTCCACCCTACCAAGATTTAATGCTCGAGAAATGGATATTATTATTATTATTATATATATTATATGGTATTATTATTATATATGGTATTATTATATCCATATAATTGTTGTCGTACGCGTTGTAACGGTCCCTTGCGAGCTTTTAAAAGTAAAAATCGTTTTATGTTTTCAAAGTGAAGACTTTTACAGTTTATTCCAATTAGCTATGAGGCATTCTAAACTTCTCTAGTAAACTTTTTGTCTCTTCCGTCGTAAATTACATGCTCGTGGTCCCCGTTTAAAAATCAATAAATTTTGTTTTTATTATGAAAGTTCTATAAATCAAGTAAGATTATGAAAAAAAAAAAAAAAAAAGATCAAAGAAACTAAAAAAAATGTTTTTTGAAAAATATTGTGACGTCAAACAATACACCAAACATTTAGGTTTAGGATAATTCTAGACTTGGAACGAACTAACAGTTGGAACAAACTTTCATTGTACATGTTTGAGATTACGATGTTCGAGTACTATCTACGCTGGCCTTGAAGGTTCTGGATTGTTTGTTTTACGACAATATATATATATATATAATGAGCGTTGGACTGGAAAGTTAGTCCTTGTTCTGAAGCTCATTTCTTTTTTGTTGTAATTTTTGTATTTTATTTGTTCTCATAATTTGTGTGCCATTGAAAATTGTAATTTTTCTTTGAATAAATTTGTTTTAACCCGAATAAGTTTTACACTATTAATTTATACCTTTCTTTGGAAGGATTCACAACTAAAAAACAATCTTACCAGCTGAAAACAATTTCACGCCTTAGTGCTCTATAGGGACGAAAAACACAAGCATCTCTGCTACTTTTTTTTTTTTTTTATATCGAAGGTTAGGAAGGTTAATCTAGTAAAGTACTTTAACAGTAAGAGTAAGGTTTAAGGGGTAATAATCTCTACGTTTCGACGCCACATACCTGGGTCATCATCCTGGGTTTTTTATACTGGCGTGAGCGTTTTACGGAGACTTTTTAAGAAAACAGGTTGCCATTCCCCACCTCAAAGTTATCTTTGGCTAATGCCACTATAATTAGTCTACCATTTTAATAATTAAACATCTTTGATGCGCGGTCATAAGGGCTCAAGTCAAAATTTTGAATTTTTCAGGAGAGCTAAAGCGAAGTTCAAAACATTATGTAAAATCTTATTTCATTACACTGCATATGTAACACGTGTTTTCAATACATGTTTTGAGTATGCAAAGTACCCCTTTTCTGCAGTAGGAGGTAAAAGATTCTTTTCTGTACTATTATTGAATATTAGTACAGAAAATATATCATGTGATAAATTAACTTTCTGAAACCATGTATTGAAAACACCTGCTACCGAAATATTGTAATGAAAACTATCAATTTAAATTATCATTAGGTATTTCACAGTTAAAAAATTTTAGTCATAAACTATGTCTGATTACAACTTATTACTAACCTACTTTATTTTCTTTTCTGTTTTTTTTGGGCTTTAAAATATACATTTTAAAATATATAAATCAATTTCCGTATATATATATAAGAATAGTATAAGGATCTATAGTCTCAGTATGATGAAAAGTAATTTTCATCACACGTACGATGAGTGTGTTTTCGGTACGAGGTACAGTTTTACGAGCGAGGCGAAGCCGAGCTCGGAAAAAAGGCCGAGTAAAACATTATGTAAAATCTTATTTCATTACACTGCATATGTAACACGTGTTTTCAATACATGTTTTGAGTATGCAAAGTACCCCTTTTATGTACTAGGAGGTAAAAGATTCTTTTCTGTACTATTATTGAATATTAGTACTGAAAATATATCATGTGATAAATTAACTTTGCTTTCTGAAACCATGTATTGAAAACACCTGCTACCGAAATATTGTAATGAAAACTATCAATTTAAATTATCATTAGGTATTTGACAGTTAAAAAATTTTAGTCATAAACTATGTCTGATTACAACTTATTACTAACCTACTTTATTTTCTTTTCTGTTTTTTTGGGCTTTAAAATATACATTTTAAAATATATAACTCAATTTCCGTATATATATAAGAATAGTATAAGGATCTATAGTCTCAGTATGATGAAAAGTAATTTTCATCACACGTACGATGAGTGTGTTTTCGGTACTCGGTCTTTTTTCCGAGCTCGGCTTCGCCTCGCTCGTAAAACTGTACCTCGTACCGAAAACACACACTTTGCGTACTAGTGATGAAAATAACTATTTATATTATTTTGTAATTGTTATTTTGATAAAACAATATAGTTTGATTTAAGACCTTAATACAAACCGGTAGCTCTGATTTCGTGCTATAATATTACGAAATAATCTCGAAATGCTCAAAAAGTGACTTAAGACCTTATGACCACGCATCAAAGATATAATGCCACTATAATAATTATATTATATATAGTATAAATAGTAATGACTATAATTAGTGATCTGTGGAGTTAAAAATTCGAACATTAATTTGGAAGTACTGTGTCATGCTAGATGCTTACTTCATGATAGAAGTAATTTGATGCATAATAAAAAAATATTTGACTGATATCTTCGTTTTATGATCTAGTTAACTATAAATTAGGTTGCGAATTCCTTTTCTGAACTGTTGAATCAATACTTGTTTGTATAGAATATGAGTTCCTAAGATGTGGAATGAAAACTATCTTCGCAAACGTCCCAAAACCATTTACTTAACTTCAATAAATAACTTAAAAATAATAATTTCCACTTCATTGGAAATATCATTCCTCAATAATATTTAAAAAAAAAAACCATGTGATCAAAGACGATAGGTTTAAATATAAGCTGTACGACGACTTTTACTGATAAACTGAACTTTTTACTATTAAATACTACTATATACTTGAAAATGGCAATACAATCGAGATATCATAAATAAAGAATTGTTTCATAAAATAGATATTTCGGTGGTCAATGACCTTAACATTAATTGAATTATAGAAGCTTGCATTATTTTTGCAGTGTACTGATTAAAGTATTAGAATGTTATAATACCTAATAATTGCCAATTTTCTGGAGGAATTGGATTAACTTCGTTTTATAAAAAAATAGTAATTGAAATATTCTTTCACTGATGTTTATTTAAAAATAAAAGAAAAAAAAATGAATAATAATTGTTAAAGATTTCAATGATCTCTCCGAATAAGTTTAGGAAGTTATGAAAAAACTACATACTCTTATAACGGTACGACATAATAATGGAAAGTTCAAGACTTTGAAAAAATTTTTTATACATGATTATTAAATAAATATTTGTATAATATGAAATATTATGTAAATAAACATAATTATAAAATAAGGTTTGTCCTATCACGGACACGGTTTGTCAACATTTTAATTTTCTTTGATCCGTTTGTCGGTGTCGAGTTTATAAAGTTATCAAAGCTGCCTCTCGGGTTCCAAGTATTTTATTTCAATATTATCCTGAGGAAGATGTGACAGCGCAATATCTGGATGATGCAATTGAAAATTCCGAGAGCCTTTCCCGGAGTAAAGTAAAGTTTATTATGTCAGGAATAATACTCTTCAATATTATTCAATTCAAAGGTTATTTCGAGATGGATGTTAAACAATAATGGTGGAATATTCCTTGGTTTGAAAAGACAGTTATGACTCTTTCCCCGAAGATTTAATTAGGCAGACTTAGTGTTCTTCACTCTCATTGTAAAACGAAGGTTAAGGGTTTCTCCCAAAAGAGAAACCTTATTAAGAAGACAACTTTTTAATAATCTTCAACGAAATTTTAGCAATGAAAACTTATGAGTGCTCTTTCAAAGAGACTGTATGTTGTAAGTAAGTTATAAACAATGATTCAATTGCAAACATGGATGTCGCAAAAACAGGAATTAAGAATGCTGATAGAAATCTTTATATAAATAAATCACGTGTCCCGATGTTTTTCGGAGGTAAAATCCGGAACCGCTCAACCGATTTTGATGAAATTGAGCTCATTGTGTGTAGTTTGGCCAACTTAAAAGATAGGATAGTTTTTATCTTGATTATTAGCCTCAGTATTTCTTTTATTGCAAATTATCATTTTTGTGAATTTGTCTATGCCGTCCCTCCGATAGGACGTAAAATGGAGGTCCCGTGCCAGTACGATGTCAGGTACTCGTTAAAGATCACTATCCTACTTATACCTGGATAGGCAAAATTTAGGACTCCCACTGTAGCATCGTCCGATTAGCCTTAGTGGCATAAAGTGACATTAAACAAACAAAAATACAATTTCTGAGATTATTTGTGTGTTCTATAAATTTCCAACAGATTAGTTGATTCATTGACACTACCATTTATTTTCTTTCAATATTTAGGGAGGGTCCATTCGCCAAATCTACTTTTTCTTGCTTGGACTACGAAAATCCGTGTTTTTCCCATGGGCAATTATGTGTCGCCTTTTCGCGTGTGGGGAAAAGATCAAATCTATGTGTTTTAGCAAAGGACAGGCTATCCAAAATCATTGTGCACCTCATTAGCACTACAATAAATATGGAAATTGTGAATTCTAATAATAAAAAAATGTACATTATTATTATGAATAGTTATAGATTAACGTTATCTATCCCATTCATAGAAAGTTTCAGGTAGAACCTTCTGATACTATATCACATCATGTGATATATTATGAATTTAATCAGCAAAATATCAATAGCAAAAGAATTTAATCAATGCAATAGCAAAAGATCAATTTGGTACATTTTTGTTTACTGCCTATATGTGATTGGTTTTATAAAGATCCCATTTTAAATAACAACTCAAATAAATTTGAATACCGTTCGACTACTCAAATATGCTCAAGTAGATGATGGATGTCATGGAGAACAATATTGCTAAACTAACGATATTGATAAACTCCGTGTCGTTACCCTTTCAAACTCTCTCTAAGAACTCCCTCAGAACACTCTTTTTGAAAACTGTCTTTTTTTTTTTTTTTTTTTTTTTTTTTTTTGGGACTTTAAGGCTTCTACTGAAGCCCTATACTGCCCATACTAACACCCATGGCACTGGGTTTAAGTTAGGACCTATAGGATCCTCGATAAGGTAAGACTTGCTAACCTGTCTTATATTATTTTTTAAAAATTTTCTATGTGAAACGTTTTCCATTGCTTTCTTCCACCACTTTGCCTAGGTTTAAAACCTCCGATTGCTCTGTTGTTTGATTTTCCGTCCTTTCTTATTTTACTAAACTGCTTCTCTGAGTAAGTCTCATAAGCGGACCAGGTGGGGTTCGAGTAAGTTATAAATTATAATGCTAAAATTCATCAATTGTTAGTTTGTTTGTTAAACGTCACTTTATGCCACTAAGGCTAATCGGACGATGATACAGTGGGAGTCCTAAATTTTACCTATCCAGGTATAATTACGATAGGGATCTTTAACGAGTACCTGACATCGGACAGGCTCACGACCTCCGTTTTACGTCCAATCCGAGTGACGGCATAGCTAAGGATTTTTACTCCCCTTAAAAAATACTAGGGGCTTCGCGGGACGCGAACACGCGACCTTTAGTATATTAGGTTGCCATGCTAGGTGACTCTAAATTGTGGCCTATTGAAAATTAATCATTGGCTATTTGAGTTATAAAAACCATTCGCTCGGTGTTCCTGAAATGAGATTTTGGATACAGGTATTGGAAAACTATTCACATAGAAAAAAAAAATATAAGGCAGGTTTCAAAAAGAGTGTTGTGAGGGAATGTTCAGAGAGAGTTTGAAAGGGTGAAGACGCGGAGAAGTAATAAAAGATAGTGAAGGGGAAGGAAATCTGGAAGGCTGAGAATTGAAGGGAGATAAGAGCAGAAGCAAACTCAAAGCGCCTATTACAGTTGCACTCCATCTGTCAGATAACTTAAGCGTGGAAATGCATAAGGGACTAAGTGACAAAAAAATAAAATAAAGTTTTTTTTGCCAAATGGTGATATGTGCCAAAGACATTCTTCAGAAATGGGTATTAGTAATGTTTTGTTGTTAGAAATGAGTTTATTAAACATATGAAAGATGGCATGGGTGTAAGCACTGAACGTAGTTCACCCTAGAAGGTATAAGTCACACATTTTCTGTAAAAATTTCCCTACGCTTTTATACCCTTATGCATTTCCACGCATTGTTACATATAATATCCAAGCAGTAATTGTGAAAATGAGTGTCAAAGTATGAATGAAAAAAAAACAAGAAACAAACAAGAGCAGCATCGCTGATCTGTTAAATAGCATTACTACAATTTATGTTGTAATAAATTACATTAAAGTAAAAAAAAAATTATATCTGAATCGACATTGTTACCTAATTGGCTAGTACGAACGATTGGCTTGTTATAAAAGAAGTAGACCTGAGCCATAACTCAGGGCCGAGTTTTGGGTTTCTGGGCCCTGGAGGTCCAGATAAGCCCCAATGGTTCCCTACACTTCGACGGCAGAAAGACTAGAAGAAAATGAAATATGAAACTCATCTCCTTGATGGGGAAATCTACGCCTAGTGGTCTAGGTAGCGATTTATCACTGATAACTGCGTAGAATATTGCCCAATATTCCCTTTGTTTATCCCAAAGAAATTGTTAGTTCATTCATTTTTTTTTTTTCTAATATGATACAATATTTTGTTTCTAATTCGCACACGTTAGGCAACGGACCGGTTGGCCTCTTTTCATAAATCCCATTTTAATTATCAGTATTTTAAGGCATCATAAAAGTACACATTCACGATCCGATACATAAGTACAATTCTGTAAAATAGTTCCAATAAATATAACTTACATAATAACAACAATATATAACAACTCATATAATACAAAATGCTGTAGCGTGTCTTATTTTTAAATATTTACATGGATAAAAGTTCTGTTTTAAATACCACCATATTAAAAGTTAAATTCATTTATCATTATTTTCCTAAAGCTGCACTATGCACTATCTGTGTATTTATATAAACTGTCCTAGTCCTTGCCGTTAAGATAATCCATTACTTCATGGCTATTGAGCAATGATTTTCCCAAATAAATAAGTCGGAATTCTTTTAGTACCGGGCACTTTCCAATGAAATGAATGGTGTCTTCAATCCCTTTTAAATTACATATTGAGCAGAACAGTTGTTCTTCAGATCTCTGGATGGAGTAATTTAAGCCTAATTGTTCACTTCTCAGTCCGATAATTGTGTTAATACATTTCTGTTTCCTGAGGTTGTTAATATAATGGTTGCCACTTAGTTGAAAATTTAATTCTTTATATATTAAATGAAATTTAGCTGAAGCAACTTTATTTAATATATGTTTTTTAAAATCAATTTGCATCGCCAGTAACAGCTCAGATATTTGACTATGGGTCTAACTGTTTCTTCCCTGTTAATTTGTGGTAGATTTTCGAATTTTTATTGTGCCAAAATAAATTATTTTTTATTATATATTCTGCTATTACTTTCGGGAATCGATTATTTGACAATGTTAAAATTTTATTTATGTAGCGTAAATGTAGACGGAATCTAAAATGTGTAAGCAGTTCTTTATTTGTTTGCAAATACAACAAATAGTCGTGGCAGTTATACGGAAGTGCAAACAACCTTTTTAAGAAAAACTTTCGGAATATTTCTATTTCCTTCGGGAATTCAAACCCCATGTTTCCGCCGAATAGCTAATAATAGCTCTTGATACTGCATTATAAACATTGTAATTTTTTTTTTCTATAACAATAACTTAAAAATATCAAATGATACGTAAAGTCTAATACAATATAGGACAATGAATGGACTCTTTAAAGTCCTCTTTACACAGTCAAGTGTTTGGAGGGAAGTTTGGAACAAAACTTCGTTTTGCTTTTTGTTCGTCGGTGATTACAATGGACTAAAAAGGCCTTCTTACTATGTTAAGTATTTTTTTTTTTTTATTATTATTCGTGGGATGAAAACAATTAACCGTGTTAACAGGCCTATTAGGTCCATTGAAATCGTCATAGGCGCTCAAAAGGCGAGGCAACTTATTGTTCCAAAAACTTCCGTTTTTCCGTTTTACTTAACCGTTTTAAATGTCTTTGAAAATTATTCCACAGTAAAAAGAACGTATAAAAACAGACCTAATGTATCCTCTTTCAGGACGTACATACTTTACATATAATTGTTAAAAGATGACGAAGGATGATGAAATTAAGGTGTTTATTTGGTTTTCTATTGCGATCCAGAGAATAAAATCGGAAAAGCAATAATTAAACGTATAATTTAAGTATAAATAAAACACTGTTAGGTGAAACAAAAAAAACACATAAGGTTTAGAATACTTCTAGGCTCATTAAACGAAATAACAGTTGGAACGAATTGTCATAGTATACGGTTGTGACTAAAAGGTTCGAGTACTATTTACGCTGGCCTAGAACCTTCGAGGCTGTTCCTCTTACGACTAAATATAAAGAGCGATGGACTGTTAGGAGCTAGTCTTGTCCTGAAGCTCAAGTAATTTGTTTAATTCTGAATTAAAAAGTGATAATTTTTGTAACCTGTTTAAATATTTTTGTTTTCATAATTTGTGCGGCATTGAAAATTATTATTTTTATTCAATAAAAATTGTTTAACCCACATAATTATTACAATACATTATATGCAAAAAACAAATTACTTAAATTGATTGAAGCATTAAGGAAAGTACTCACCACTAGACGTACTAGAAGCTCGAAGGTGAACCAGGCATTGCAGACTAGTTCGACGTAGAAAAAGGAGATGTGAGGGTCCGTACGGATCTTGCGGATCTTCTTCACGGTGTCGTTGGCCCCGAGGATGGTGTGCGTCACGACAGAGCTCACCCTCAGGTCAGGGTGTGTCTTCAGGGCGAACGTCAGCACGCTAACGAATATGAAGAATACCGACATGACGCCCACAACCTGCAAAATAAGCCAAATATTAACTCTGTGAAACTTTTTTAGTGTAAATTGTTTGTTTCAATATCGAATTCTAGGAGAGTGTGATATGAATTCAACTTCAAGAAAAAATAATACAAATATTGAACTTTGCTGATTAAAATTATATGGTACTGTAATCTTATGCTGGCTCACTGATGAGGGATGGTATACAGCACTACTTATAACCCATTACCGTTTATTATCCGACTTTTCTTTTATTCGTTAATTTCTGTTGTTGTTTCTGATTTTGTCATTTTTTAAACTTAATTTGTAAATAGTAGAACCTTAGAAGTGCAGCTTTTCGATGTTGCCTATTCAGCGCCGTTTAGCGTGGCATCGGTTTCACCTTTGAAAAAGGACCCCTTGGTGGTTTATTATTCCATTTTTAAATAGCTAAGGTAGCGGAAGCCGTAACGTTGGATCGAACTAAAAAGGCGAGTCCCTTTCTTACTGAAAAGGACGCAGTGGAAGTTCGCTAATACACCCTCATATAATTTGTCGACTTATGCCACGTCCTGAAGATAATCTCCGAAACTTGTAACTGTATACCCAGAAAACGGAGTATGTACTCACCATATTGAAAGAAAAAAACAAAAATGATCGAGAATCGTATCTAATCGAATTAATGTCACAAAAAAAATACAGGGACCTATATAAGGTACTATTATAATACCTATTTAAGGTACTAACTATAATACCTATTTAAGGTACTTACTATAATAGCTACTTTAATACTAAATGTTATAGTTTTTAATTGGCCTTTAAATGGTAAATAAATACACTGTATGATTGCATTGTTATATTTGACTTGGTATTATATTTTCTTATGAGCAAAATCCTAAATAGAAGCTCTAGGTTCGTTTAAGTAATTTTATTAGTGGCGCCGGCATAACGGAATAATGCCCTTTGTTTGGTCGCCCTAAGAGATAATTTGAAATAAAAGTAATAAAAAAGACAATTAAAATAAATTTCTGAAATTGATTCGTTTATACTGTATACTAGCTGTATACACCGGTTTCACCCGGACATTTTCATTTTTTAAATCTATAAAATCAGTAAAGTGAGATATTTATCGACTCAAACGGTCGATTTCGTAAAAACCAATGCAAAGCGAGACCAAAACGATTTTGATAAAAATAAAGAATATACCCAGAAATTGGCTGAAGCTATATAATTTTAATATGGACAGGTGTTCGCACCTGGTATCAAAGAACCACTGATCGAAATTTTGAGAATTCAGGATAGACGGTATGGATTTCTGTAAAAAACAAACAGAATTTCATCTTTATTTACATAGATAGTATACCTTATTTATTTACATACATAGCATATCCCGGTTTCACCTGGGGAATTTCATTTTTCTAATGAATCGGTCGATTTCGTAAAAAAACATTGTAAAGCGAGGTCATTACGATTTTTATAAGAAAAAAGAATATCAGCTGAAGATCGGCTGAAGTTATGCAATTTTAATATGAACAGGTGTTCGCACCTGGTATGAAAGAACCACTGAGCGAAATTTGGAGAATTTAGGACAAACGGTATGGATTTCTATAAAGAACAAACAAACAAGCAAACAAAGAGGTTTTCGTCTTTATTTATATAGATTGCGTGTTTCTGAAAATCGTTCAGACATTTTTTAAATTGTAGAATATGTGGCTTTTCTTCGAAGAAAACTTCAATTCATTCAAATCATTCCTTTGTGACATATTTATCAATTTTTTTGCTCCTTTTAAGGAATTCCTACAATCTGACCATTTATTTATTTATTACACCCTTAGTTGCCTTGAAGGCCAAACGGGTTTGGCAGTGGTGACATACTCTAATGAGTACGCCACTCCTGCATGTAAACTTAAATGTCATTTCAACTGTTCATATTATATTTCCTGTCTTCCTTCTTCAGGGTTGCCTTCCTCTTCCTACCCTTCGTGATAAATTGAAATGATCATATCCAACAGCAGCTTTCCACCCGTACACAAAAGCCTTGTAGTACGGGTAGTTGGCTGTTGTTACGAGTTCAGGAAATTCTCTTTCAGTTAGGACGTACAGTCCAGTTTCTCTTCGGAGTTTGGTTCTCAGTGCCTCATAGGTTCGACGGTTTCAGGAACGCCGCAACTAGGACACAAGGGGTCAATGTCAAGGCCATGCATGTGGAGCTTGGCACGAAATCCGCCATGCCCTGTGAGGAATTGGGATATCCAGTAGTCCGGGAGGACCCAATTGTCTTCTAGACATGACCGGACGGTGGGGAAATACTTTCGAAGAGTAACTCCTTTAGGACTTAGTGTCCTCCCGGATAATCTTTCTCCAATGCCGCGGATCCTCATCCGGATATTTGCTGGAAGAACCGCTGAGCCTTCTCTCTTCGCCTCGAATTTCAAAACGTCTTCTCGCAGGAGGAGATCGAGAGGTATCCCTCCTGCTAATACTTGCACCGCCTCATGGCACACTGATTTGTAGACCCTGGTGACTCGTTGCAGAGCTAAGCGCTCAATTTTCGCCAGCTTGTTCTTCTGTCGGTGTGAGAGATTCCTATACCAAGCAGGAGAGGTGTATCTCAGTATACCTAATATGACGCCCCGATAAATTGTCATGGTAGCTGGGTATCTGAGGCCCCATAAAGCACCTGCTACGCGGTTAAGTCCGTTTAACGTTATAGTTACCCTATTTCTCAAGATATCCAAATGAGGTGTCATGTCGAAGTTTCTTCGTATCTTCACTCCTAGATAGGTGACCACCTACTCAGATGGATTCTTTCATCTTGTACGTTTGAGATAATAGGGTTCGCTGTACTCGTCTTACCACGCAGAAGGATAGCCTGGGTCTTTGCTGCAGCCATCCTCATCTTCTTTCTCTCACACCATTCTCAAACAAGACTGGCGCAACGTTCTGCTTCTTGTTTTAGCATAGCTCTGCTATCGGCCGCCACCACGACTGCTAAATCATCGACGTACGCAATTGCGGGGAACCGCTGTTCTTCGAGAACTCCTAGAATGTCATCGAAGACAAGCCTCCACAGAGCAAGTCCCAGAACAGAGCCCTGTGGACAGCCCCTCTCAATGATGATATTCTTAGAAGCAACCCCGTATCTTCACGTGGAGGATACATTGTGGTGCATCTAACAAAGGCATCAGCTTCATTGTCTTGGGATGGGTTATCTCTGGGGTATGTGACCTGAAAGAAAATCTTTGCCGATTCTTCTGGGTTGGTTGCCTGGGTATTACCATGTTTAAGAGCTGCTACCATCTGTAAGGGAGTTAACTGCCTAGTGCCACTCTATATGGGATACCCCAGGGGTTCTTTGCCGACTCCTCCTCAATGAAGTTGTTCCAAGATCTACACTTTTGTGACCGCACCTCATTTCGATACATCCTGGCTTTTGACCTGTACTCGTTTCGAAACTCAGCACGCATCTCGTCGCATCTGCACCTCTGGTACGAACGCCGGGCCTTATAGAGATCTCTATTAAAGCCGGCGTCCACCATGGGACAGGTCGAGCTCTCGCTTTTCGGTGCTGGAGGGATTCTTCAGCAGCGTTACGGATGATATAAGTAAGCCAGGAACCCCTGTAGTCAAGATCATCCGTACAGTCCGTCTCCGCCGCATCCCAATCTTCATCAATAAGATTCCCCTCCAGCGTTGCTCGAAAGGCATTCCATTCTCCTCTGCGCGTAACGTAACCCATGTCAATGCCGTGGGAACAATCCACATTCTGCACTACCCCAAACGAAATCGCATTGTGGTCGGAGCTCGTCTCAGACCTGAGAGTCCAATCGACAATGTATCTCATCAGCGTTGGAGAAGTCATGGTCACGTCAATCCAGCTCTGCCCCCGTGGACCCGAAAATGTAGGTGTGGCAGAGGGATCATTGACAACTACCAACTGACTCCTCGCCTACCACATGAACTCGCTCAGTTTAACACCTCTCAGATTTGTTCGATTAGACCCCCGGACCGTGCTCCAGGAATTGGTGTCCGAACAGAGAATCACATTCCTCATGTTTCCAGTGATTGCTACCATGGCAGATATACACTCCTCTATGTTTACTCCGTCAGGTATGTAAACCGAGGCCAGAGTAAATGTTAAACGGCCCCATCTGACGTAACACGCCACGCTATCCGCCATGGTGAACTGCTCAAGACACATCACGTCAATCCTACGATCTGACCAGTTTCAGCATTTATTTTGGAAGGATTGACGTCTTTTTCTTTACTAAGCTATAAAAAATATTATCGAGATGATTAATTAATGTTGACGAAACACTACAAACGTCAAATAGGAGAACATAATAAACTTAGAGTTACAAAAGCGGTTCTCAATTATAAAATTCTCTTGTCGTATCATCAAACATATAAGTACAGAAAGAACCGAAATGATAAAAATACCGCGACTAACTTCAAATTTTATTTTTGAGACTAAGTCATGACTTCGATATCTAAATGATTCAGTAAAAAAAAAAAAGTAGTTTAGAAACATTTAAATGAATACGTTAAACATTCTTTTATTTAATAATAATAATTGATTTCGTTAGAACTAGAAAAAAGCTCTATCTAATGGCTTAACGATTCGACAAAATGTAATGAGAAAAAAAAACTTAAAATATTGGACGAATGTTATTTTATGTTTTATTTGTTATGTTATGTTATGTTATATTATCCAAAATGAAAAATTTGCATTTGGCATCCGAACGTTCGTTTACCAATTCAGAGATTTATAGGATGTAAGGAGAGGGCTGACTTATTATTAAGGCGACATGTGCAGCAAAGTGGCCTCCCGTCTCTCACAAACTGGTTCTTTTACGTGTTTCTCTAGGGTATTGAAGCACGTATTTCATACTCTTCAATTTTTATTAGATGAAGATCCCCCTCTCTCCTCCCAAATATAAAAAAAAGGGCTAAATCATGTTTACATATGATAGGGCTTCTAATATAAAATAAAAAAGAATAAAGAAAATTGTTTGATAGAAAGATGAGATTAGAGGAATAAAGGTAAAGCACCGTATTAATTTAAAAAAATAGGGGATAAGTATAAACAAGTAGCATGTCGGAAATAAGCATAAGCCTGAAATAACGTATTAACGTTTAAAAAACCTAATGCAAACTCAAAACTTTAAGTAACTTTTGTAGGAGTTACTTGTAAGTGTTACGATAGTTATTATTATGATGTATAAAGTTATTATTGTTTGCTATACTGCATATCTCTGAATATTTTGTTCATTCGTTTAGTTTACATTAAAAATGGGTATATGTTTCAGTTTCAGTCATTTTTCTTATTTTAAAGAATAAGGAAAGTTATTAAACTGTATTGAATCATTTTCATAGGTTAATTCGTTTATCACTTTTTAGGGAGTAAGCGTTCGTTTGTTTATTTAACCTCACTTTATGCTACTGAGGCTTATCAGACAATGCTAGAGTGGGAATCCTAAACTTTGTGTATCCAGGTATAAATTAGGATAGGGATCTTTAACGAGAACCTGACATTGCACAGGCTCGGGGCCTCCATTTTAAGTCATGGACATAATTACCGAAGTTACTATACTTCCTTTAAATTGCTCTTGGACCGTATGTTGTCATGCTAACCACCTGTGGTGTACCTCAGGGGAAAAAAAGCCCAATGTTTGATGGTTTTTACCAGTAATTAGACTTATGTAAGTGGAGTCAATCAATGAAGCTTAGGATCGTCATGCTTAGGATCGATTGCTTTGGAGACAGGTGCGATTACAAAATGAAGGAAAACTTTTTTTTTCTAAGATAATTTTGAAAAATAATGTCAATTGCTATTAAAGTTTTAATGTTGTTTTCTAATCTTGCCCGATTACTAAATCAAGGTTTTGCAGGGGAGCAGACACGACACACCAGACGAAGCGTTCCTTAATAAGCGAAGCACTCTTAGAACACTAATCAATTTACCTTATTCATCTCTGAGGATCCTGCACCATAAGTTCCATCTTAATCCTTGTGTCTTGTTTTATCAGGTATTTCAATATATTTAAATGAAAGTTTTATCTAAATATTTATAGTTTAATATTTAAAACATTATATATTTTTTAAAATATCCAATTTTTTCTACACAAAAAAGACGAAAGATTCATTGAAGATGAGAGTCATTCATAAGAGGAAAGAGTCAAGTTGAAAACCACTGGAATGACCACTCCAAGGAAGGCGTTAGTGGCCGCACTTATTGGAGTAGCACTCCACCACTCTCCAGCTAAAAGCTTCGGACTTTCGATTCAAGGCAGTGAGCGTTAAAATTTATATTGAATTCAAAATAGTTTCAGTTCTTAAAACATCATATTTTTTTTTAGCTCTAAAACCTTCTATTGAACGATTCATTATTTCCAAATAATAATAAAAAAAAATAATAATACAAATAGTAATAATACAAAAAAGTAATATTAAAATGTAATAACATAGAAAATAGTTGGTTTACTCCTATTGATTTTTCTTACAGCGTTTAGATGATGTCCAAAATATTTCCCCTGGTATTAAAATATATTTCGTTTAGATTCATAACCTTTCTTCATATTTATATTTTATTAATTATTTGAATTGAAATTATAAGTTGGATCACAATTGGTCTGGCATATTTTTCCCATTTTGAGGAAATCAAAGTTTGAAAAAGGTTTGAATTTTTTTTTTATGGAGTTGAAAGATTTTTTTTAATTCTAAAATCTCAATTAGGTAAAAAAGTAACTTTCCAGATTAATTTAAACAAGTTTAGTATTTTAGGATTCCGTAATTTTATAATCCATTGTAGATATGAAAAACAAAGTGAGGTTATTTTCTCTATTTATAAATCAATAACGACTGGACCGATTTTCCTAATTTTTAATTTTTTGCAGCCCTAACAGCAGAATAAATATTAAAAAAATCATAAAAAATCTATTTTTATCTTTTTCAACTCATTGTTTACTTACATTATTAGATTACCTATTAGATTATTATCTTTTTCCCGTTTTATCTGATATCGAAAAGATTTGAAGCATATTTCGTTTTTGGGTTTATTCTACATAAATGTTTTCAAGGATAGGTTTTGGATAGGGGGTAGGTAGAGGAGAATTTATTAATTTTTTTTTATTTATCTTTGAGGATTTCTCTTTTTATTCCATTTTTTTTTTGTTAAAACTTGATTTTCGAGCCCAATTATTATAAAATGTTGAAGATTTTGTATGATTTTTAAAACTTAAATTTTTAATATTGTTTATTTGGAATTTTATTTTTAAAAATGAACCGAAATGCAATTGTATTTCGACATTTTTCAAAATTTGGGTGTTTTAGCAATTGTATCTTAAAAGTATCTTAGCAGTTGGGTTTCAGCAAGGACTTTAGCCCTTTTGTAATTTTGCTATATGATATTGGAGACAATATAAATTTTGATGTCTTAAAAATGTCTTATCCTTCTACAATAAGAGGATCAAAAATATAAAATAAATTTAAAAATGGTAAGCTATCTCGATGCTGTATGAAGAGTGTTTTTCGTACAACTATTTATACAAAAAAAAGGAAAATAATATATAATAAAATAGATGGTCCAAATCATAACAGATTATTTAAAAAAAAAACAATAATTAAGTACATGCCACTCCAAATATTATGGTTAGTATGCCCCTGGAACCATAAATACAGTACCGCAAGGTTTTGGCTTTAAGACTCTCACCAATGCCCAAGCTTCATTAGAAAAAAATAAATATCTATAAAGCTAACGCGCTGCTCAAATAGAAAACTTTAAAAAAACTTTATAGTTCAAATATAGCAGGCTACATACAAAAGTACCTTACGGCTAGCTGCTACATACCGAAATGTCTTAAAGTTTTACACGGAAAACCTCAAGTGGAAAGGGAATGAGGAGGGGTTTCCGAGTATGCTACTGGAGAAGGAACTGACTAAGGGATAAGGTTTAAGTCCTGGAATCTTTATGGCTCGTTAACTTAACATAAAATTATACAATGGTAATTCAACCAGTCCACTATGAAATTATTTAAATCACCAAAAAAATAATAAAATGTTTTAATTAGTCATAAATCCTTTTCAATTGTGATATATTGTATATGGCATATCTATTTAGTATTATTACAAATATTTATTTTAAATTATCTAATCTTAGTTCGTGGCTGACCACCATTTTAAATTATTTTTAAATAATTTATTTTTTGAAGAGAAAAGATTTGGCTCCGCCGGGAGTCGAACCCGGGTCTCCTGCGTTACATGCGAGGATGCTAACCACTACACCACAGAGCTCGACTCAAGGCAGAGCAAATCCTTCCTCTTCACTGATACATACTCCCCCTATCTCACAAGTTTTGTGAGTAGTAGCGGGAGGTGGACAAATTTTGTCCAATTTATGATATTTATTGACATAAGTCAATTTTTTAAATTATTTTAAATTATCTAATCTTAGTTCGTGGCTGACCACCATTTTAAATTATTTTTAAATAATTTATTTTTTGAAGAGAAAAGATTATTTAAAAAAAAACAATAATTAAGTACATGCCACTCCAAATATTATGGTTAGTATGCCCCTGGAACCATAAATACAGTACCGCAAGGTTTATTGGTAATGCGGGTCTATCTGTCTAGATCATGAAGGGGGAAAGTTAACAGATAGAATTTCATGTAGTTCTTAAACAAATTTTTTTCATATCAATATTAGTTCTTAATTTTATATCATCCCTACTTTACATTTCTAAGGTCATCTTAAATTTAATTTTATTATTTTATATACCATCTAGTAAAAAAAAAAAACTCAATAAAAAAAACCATTTGATATTGTCTATAACTTTATTACATATCTTTTATTTTATTTCTTTTTTTCCCCTCCCATTGTTAACCTAGTGAAGGTCCGTGTATATCTAAATATTACAGGTTCCATGCCCTAAGGCATACTACCCGTATAGATATTTACAAACATAAAATGATGCAATATTTATACAATCTCAATAGAAATAATATTAAGGACACAAAATATACAAAAGAAAGAATAGCAGAACAAACACTATCATTAATGTTCAACGAATAATTTCTAAATAAAAGTAAAAACAAAGAAAGTCTAAATTACCACTGGGTGGGAGTTGAGGTCATGTATTTGACTAATTTACAGTTGGAAATAATATAAACAACATTTTGTGCAGTTAGGTGATCGCTTTTAATCTTCCTTTTGAATTATTTTAGTTAAGCATACTTTTTTTTTTAACTTTCATCATTAATTCGCACATATCACTAAGGTGCTGACAATCAGCCATTCAGAAAGCCGAACTAGGAAACAATGACGTATTAGCCATAAGTAGGGAAAGCACCCAGCAGCACCAACAAATTCCTGGCTTGGCTCAATTAAAAATTACGAAGCATAAAATATCACATTTTGACCCTTTACAAACGTTTTCGAACCGCCATACTCGGACATATCAACTACCTAATAAGAAAAATCAGGTGACATCGCTAAGAATTGGATGAGAGATCTCTTACTTAAAACTAACTAATGATCAAGCCGGGAAAGAGGTACTGCACAGTACTTACCTTTCACATTTTTTTGCGTATTTTTTTCTTATTTTAGATACTTATTACTAGCAAAGTCATCTAGAAAATGACCAGGCCAATCGTAACGTATACCAGTTAAACGTGGGTCCTGATGCAAGAAAGCGAGAATATGCTGCGGATCTGGAAAAGAAAAGGAACTGAGACAAATATTTGGACCAGTATGTATCAATGGCCAATGGATAGTGCGAAATAACAGAAAGCTAAGGGAAATCTACAATGAAACAGACATTGTCAGTCTATTGAAATCTAGCCGTATAAGATGGCTAGGACATGTAGAAAGGATGGAAGAGACAGATTACCGAAAAAAAACCATGTTGGTAGATAAAACCAGGCTCTTGCCAGGAGGCAAGAGAGGAAGAGGAAGAGGAAGGCCCAGACTGCGATGGATGGATGACGTCGAGGATGATCTGCAGAGGATGGGAATATGTCGTTGTGGAAACCGAGCTGCAGACAGGGAGGATTGGAGAGACATTGTAGAGGAAGGCCCTGCAAGGGCTATAGAGTCAAGGGGGAAAAAATAATTACTAGCAAAACCGATAATGTTTAATGAATTTTGACAGGATAAAATAAATATTTGTAAATAATTTATTTTTTGAAGAGAAAAGATTTGGCTCCGCCGGGAGTCGAACCAACATGGTTTTTTTTCGGTAATCTGTCTCTTCCATCCTTTCTACATGTCCTAGCCATCTTATACGGCTAGATTTCAATAGACTGACAATGTCTGTTTCATTGTAGATTTCTCTTAGCTTTCTGTTATTTCGCACTATCCATTGGCCATTGATACATACTGGTCCAAATATTTGTCTCAGTTCCTTTTCTTTTCCAGATCCGCAGCATATTCTCGCTTTCTTGCATCAGGACCCACGTTTAACTGGTATACGTTACGATTGGCCTGGTCATTTTCTAGATGACTTTGCTAGTAATAAGTATCTAAAATAAGAAAAAAATACGCAAAAAAATGTGAAAGGTAAGTACTGTGCAGTACCTCTTTCCCGGCTTGATCATTAGTTAGTTTTAAGTAAGAGATCTCTCATCCAATTCCTAGCGATGTCACCTGATTTTTCTTATTAGGTAGTTGATATGTCCGAGTATGGCGGTTCGAAAACGTTTGTAAAGGGTCAAAATGTGATATTTTATGCTTCGTAATTTTTAATTGAGCCAAGCCAGGAATTTGTTGGTGCTGCTGGGTGCTTTCCCTACTTATGGCTAATACGTCATTGTTTCCTAGTTCGGCTTTCTGAATGGCTGATTGTCAGCACCTTAGTGATATGTGCGAATTAATGATGAAAGTTAAAAAAAAAAGTATGCTTAACTAAAATAATTCAAAAGGAAGATTAAAAGCGATCACCTAACTGCACAAAATGTTGTTTATATTATTTCCAACTGTAAATTAGTCAAATACATGACCTCAACTCCCACCCAGTGGTAATTTAGACTTTCTTTGTTTTTACTTTTATTTAGAAATTATTCGTTGAACATTAATGATAGTGTTTGTTCTGCTATTCTTTCTTTTGTATATTTTGTGTCCTTAATATTATTTCTATTGAGATTGTATAAATATTGCATCATTTTATGTTTGTAAATATCTATACGGGTAGTATGCCTTAGGGCATGGAACCTGTAATATTTAGATATACACGGACCTTCACTAGGTTAACAATGGGAGGGGAAAAAAAGAAATAAAATAAAAGATATGTAATAAAGTTATAGACAATATCAAATGGTTTTTTTTATTGAGTTTTTTTTTTTTACTAGATGGTATATAAAATAATAAAATTAAATTTAAGATGACCTTAGAAATGTAAAGTAGGGATGATATAAAATTAAGAACTAATATTGATATGAAAAAAATTTGTTTAAGAACTACATGAAATTCTATCTGTTAACTTTCCCCCTTCATGATCTAGACAGATAGACCCGCATTACCAATAAACCTTGCGGTACTGTATTTATGGTTCCAGGGGCATACTAACCATAATATTTGGAGTGGCATGTACTTAATTATTGTTTTTTTTTAAATAATCTTTTCTCTTCAAAAAATAAATTATTTAAAAATAATTTAAAATGGTGGTCAGCCACGAACTAAGATTAGATAATTTAAAATAATTTAAAAAATTGACTTATGTCAATAAATATCATAAATTGGACAAAATTTGTCCACCTCCCGCTACTACTCACAAAACTTGTGAGATAGGGGGAGTATGTATCAGTGAAGAGGAAGGATTTGCTCTGCCTTGAGTCGAGCTCTGTGGTGTAGTGGTTAGCATCCTCGCATGTAACGCAGGAGACCCGGGTTCGACTCCCGGCGGAGCCAAATCTTTTCTCTTCAAAAAATAAATTATTTAAAAATAATTTAAAATGGTGGTCAGCCACGAACTAAGATTAGATAATTTAAAATAAATATTTGTAATAATACTAAATAGATATGCCATATACAATATATCACAATTGAAAAGGATTTATGACTAATTAAAACATTTTATTATTTTTTTGGTGATTTAAATAATTTCATAGTGCACTGGTTGAATTACCATTGTATAATTTTATGTTAAGTTAACGAGCCATAAAGATTCCAGGACTTAAACCTTATCCCTTAGTCAGTTCCTTCTCCAGTAGCATACTCGGAAACCCCTCCTCATTCCCTTTCCACTTGAGGTTTTCCGTGTAAAACTTTAAGACATTTCGGTATGTAGCAGCTAGCCGTAAGGTACTTTTGTATGTAGCCTGCTATATTTGAACTATAAAGTTTTTTTAAAGTTTTCTATTTGAGCAGCGCGTTAGCTTTATAGATATTTATTTTTTTCTAATGAAGCTTGGGCATTGGTGAGAGTCTTAAAGGACCAGTAGAAATTTAGAGCCCTGCCTTAAAAGACTTGCGCTTTCAGAGAATGAGGTTACTTCATACAGAACGTAAAGTACACTTTGAGAAGAAAAGTTGGCAACAGATTAACTGACAAAGCTGTTATGCAAATAGTTTGAAGGGCCATAGCTTATGGAGTTGGCAGTAGTTCTAAACGGGAATTGTCATGAATAATAATGACGGATATACCGTGCCGAAGCAGGCCTAGGTTATAATATTTGTTTGTATACTCTGGCTAGTGGGGGCTGAGGATATATGGCTAATAAAAGGAGTTACGAAGGGCTTTGCTTCAGTGTTGGGAAAATTTGAGATAACTCTCGGCTTATCTACTGCACTCAGTGATAAATTATGATTTATGATATGATGGCTGGTGTTAGCTGTTATCGTGCGATTTAGATAAACTTTTTAGATGGTCAAAATCAAGAATAAATATTGAAGAATTATCTATATTACTATAATATAAAACAAATATAATTATATCCAGAATGAGAGTGTTTAGCTGTTAAAGATGACAGGAAAAGAGGAGAATAAAGAAACAAAACAAATTAATAACGTACAAGGAGTTTTGGAAATTATGTTTAATTATGAACTGAATATCTTGATATAATCAAAAGAAAATACAAATGATATATAATGGAATAGAATTACCAAAGGTAATAATAAACGAATAATACCTCTTAAACTCTAACAATGACAAAAAGGAAATAATACTTAAACTCGTTTAAGCTTAACCTAAAACCACTAAAACATGCATGCTTGCCGGCTCAATGATTATGATTATATTAAAGAGGAATAAAACATTAATGACTATAATAATAATTATTAAGAAGTTACTGGATGATAATACAAAGAATTAAATCGCTATTGCTTTGGTTAAACAAAATTATAATGATTGGCGAACTGGCAGGACTTATACAATTTCGGCGAACTCACACACTCAAGCATATATACGGCGAACTTAACACTGTGAATGATCTGGGTATACTATGGTGGTTCTCGAATTTATAGTCTTTAATGAGCAATGCTCGGAAATAGCTTCACCTGGTAACGTGAAGAAATGAGTTTAAAGGTACTCACAATACTGTGGTGAATAATACCCAAACCTTTATTCCTTATAGTAATAATGCACCTCGATCTGGGAAAAGGGCGTTGCTTGGAAGACAATCATCACTCTTCCGAGTACGATGCAAGCGAGGAGGAGCGTCTGTAACGGTGATGACCATTCCTGTTAAAGATCCAGAGGTAGAGTGACGAGAAGTGGGGATGAGAAGTGGCGGTTGGCCTCTGCGACGGGAACTTTGCAATGAAACAGACATTGCTAGTCTATTAAAATCTAGCCGTATGAGATGGCTAGGACATGTAGAAAGGATGGGAGAAGACAGATTACCTAAAAAAAGTGTTATAAGGCAAACTAAGATGCAAGAGAGGAAGAGGAAGCCCCAGACTGAAATGGATATATATCGTCGAGGATGATCTGCCGGTGATGGGAATATGTCTGCGACAGCTGTTCAATGCCTTCTCGAGTCCTATATACTAGATTACTTACATATTTGAAAGACGGGTGCTATGGCGCGAAGTTTTGTTAGTTTGAATTTAATTGGGAATGTATATTGAGACTGAACATAAAGAACATAGAGACCTTTTTTTAACGTAGGATAAATAATCAAGTCTAGAAGGTGACTAAATATGTTTCAGACTTGACATCATTATGTTCTTTCTTAGCGCAGTATTGTATGTTG
Source organism: Aelia acuminata (assembly GCA_911387785.2). NCBI lineage: Eukaryota > Metazoa > Arthropoda > Insecta > Hemiptera > Pentatomidae > Aelia > Aelia acuminata. Next base: position 38,509,537 of record OU426983.1, read on the forward strand.
TAAACGCTATTCAATGGTTAAACTTTCGAAAGATAATTTTTAAGTATCAACTACTGACTTCCGTTGTTATCACAAGTAATTTCTACGTTTAAATATGTTCCAAATTTGAATTTCCACAGTGTCCACTACTTTGGGTGTAGCTTTCCAACGTTATAATCAATTGTAGGACTACCCTATTTTAGTCATTTTCATAATTACTTGATAAAAGGAATAACTCAATGACCTATTTACAAAAATTTCCAACAATCAGGCAAAAATAATATTCGCAATCGTTAGTTGAAAAAAGCTCTACAAACTCTCTACCGCACGCTCAGAGTCAACGAATATAGTGTATTTACGAACTTTTTCTTACTAACTTACTTACACGAATATACTAATGCTAGTGCTTTCGCATGTTTCTCTAAAATCTTACTTTCTCAGGTTTAAATTAGTTTAAACCCATGCCTGACATACCGTGAGACCAAAGATGTCATAAATGTTGACAGGCACGGATTTTCAATGGAGTAATTAAAAAAGTCCGAACGATTTTTTAAAAAAAAAGTAAGTGGTTTTTCAATTACTACAATTATGTATTTTATAATACATTACATTTTATTGTACAATACAAAAATTAGTAAAAAAAAAACATAACTTTGATGAATTATGAGATATTAATTAATATCCTCTCAGATCGTCTTTTACATAAGGCTGGGATGAATATAGAAATAAAGTTTTAAAGAAGTATTATAGTGCAACTTCGTTTATCCGGATTAGAAGTTTCTATAGAATAGAAACCATTATTAGAGTTATTCTGTGCATTTTCATTACACATACTTTTATATATATATATATATATATATATATATATATATATATATATACATATATATATAGAAGATATATATTTACCAAAGTTTAACCTAAGCTTACAAAAAAGGATTATGTAAAATGTGATTTTTTCTTATCACAATATATACTAAATTCCGAGATTTTATCCGGACTAACTGGAAACAAAGGCAACCGCGTATCCGGGATATCAAAATTGAATCTATTTGTTTGAAAATTCAAATATTAAAAAAGTATATATTAATTAGCCTCAATCATGACAAACCAAAACTGATCACATTTACACTTAGAAAACATACCTGTCCACCCGTTTGTATTGACAATAACCAAATTCCTCAAACGGACACAGTTCACTATCTGGGACTCACTTTCGACAGAAGGATGACATGGGGCCCGCATGTCAAAATGAATAAAAGAACGATTATCAAAAGAAACAAACTTCTCTATCCACTATTTTCTAAATCTTCAAGACTAAAACTGAAAAAGAAACTAAATACCTACACATACTTACTGAAGCCAATATGGACATACTGCTCACAGATATTCGGCATAGCTAAAAAGACTCACTTACAAAAACTTCATACGTTTCAATCAAAATTGTTACGACTTATTACAAAGGCACCCTGGTACGTGACCAACAAAACTTTACATACAGACTTCCATTTACCAACAGTCGACTAGCACATAACGACTCTTTACAAACGATTCTTTATTAACTTGAACATATATCCTAACAGTTTAATCAGGAATATGGGTGACACACATGGATACGAGAAGACTAAAAAGGCGCTGGATGAGAGATCTGCTCTCTTAGACAGCCAAGGTAATTGAATCAAGCCAGGAAGAGGGTGCTGCTGTGTGCTTTCCCTCCTCATGCCTCACATGTCATTATTTCCTATTACCGCCACCTCATTCGCTGATTGTCAGCTCCTTGCTGACAGGTGCGAATCAATAATTAAAGTCTAAAAAAAAAAAATATTAACTGCAATATATAACATTATAGCAATATTAATATTTCAAAATATTGCTATAATGTCTTTTGGTGAAACATGTGTGGCGTTTATATGAATCACGGTCACGTGAACACTTTATTACTAACTCGGTATTGTCGGCACTCTATCAAAATCAAAGCGCAATTTTAGTAACAATTCTCATCCGGATAATCCAGAGATCGATGGGCTGACGAATGAGGTTTTACTATATCAATTTAAAAAAAAAATTATTAAGATACTAATTAAAATCAAGAAATACTTGTATTACAAGTGTGTTGTACTTTTTTCCGCAAACAGCAACATTTTTTTTTTTTTTTTTACAAAACAGGGGTTATAAGTTACTCAAAATCCTCAAAGCCTACGGGTCAGAATCCTACATCTGCATCCAGGTAATTTTATCAGCTCTGCCTGGACTTAAGGAAGCTGAGTTTTTGAAGGAGTTCATAAATTATTTTATACATATTAGATGACTCGGCAAAGGGAAACTTTATAATGGGTATCCATTACATTTTAAAGGTAAGTTTAAAATGGGCTTTAGAGCTAAGTGTAAAATAAGCTTAACGTCTAAAGGAACAGAACGGGAAGCACCTGCTAGTATCCCGTTCTCGATCGATTTCACTTAGTCAAAGAGAGAATTAAAACTGCTTCGAATACAAAGTGACTTCTCTGTAATGGCCTTGCTTAATTGTCTGTTAAAATGCTCGCGGTTTGATTCCTTCTCAAGATGCAAATTGGTTCATTGAGAAGGAGGAAAGTGTCACTTGAGGCCAGATATCCGTACCTACACTATTAAATAACTGATTTTTTTTTTCTAAATAAAAACAAATTCATTAGTTTTTATAATAGTTGTAAAAGGCTTGTACATTGGACATGTTTATACCACATTCCATTGATAGAAATATTGTAAGAAGAAGGCTCAGTACTTTTTATAGAAATATTATTATAAAATTTTAATTATTAGTCAAATGCTGTGAATGTACAGTGAAAGTTAACCAATATGAAACGAAAATTAAAGCCATGGGCTAAATATAACTTACCGTAGAAAAAGGCGAGAAGAAGTCGCGAACACCCGCGTAAGAATAGGTCACATTCCACTGACAGACATCCACCTTATATCTAGAGGAGCACCCACGTAATGCCAAACGTGTGAAAATAACTTCGCCATCCACTCCAACACATCTTCGAGGAAAAACCCCGCTACCGACTATTGCTATATTTCCTGAGCTCCTAGACTTCCTGCTATATTTCCTTCTAAGGAAAGGTCATCGAGAGCCATTCAGTTTCTGTTAAAAACTAAGTTCTTCCAGAATCTAACTTGTTATATAAGAATAAGTGGCCTAGGCTACTATGAGAATATGCCAGGACCATGCTTTTCGTCCAACAGAGAATTTTCGTTCTGAAGACTTGGGAGGATTTGGGTTTTTCCCTGTGCAATATATTTTAAACACTACCATTCAGGTGACCTGCATTTCATCTACATACTTTTATCATGCATCGATTCCAAATAATGCACCTTACATTTCAGGAATTTTGTAGGATGTTCCCTCTGCTCCGGTTACAGCCCCCCCCCCCCACTGCCCACCATCGGCCTGGGTGTACTCAACTGCTAGTCATTCGGATGCCTAGTTTCCTCAAGACAGTTACATACACAATAACAAACGGTTATTGAGATCCAAGATGGTTTTATGCCCTTGTAAACAACATCAAAGAAGAATCTCTCATCAGTATAAAGCATGGACAATATATGCAGAAATTGAACTCCGTGGAAGGTCCATTGCGTTAAAAAAATATATCCTTTTTAAAAAAAAAAAAAAAAAAAAGAAATTCAAATTTCTGAAAATATTATAGCCAATAAAGGCGAGGGTTATTGGTTGATTTTATTTAATTAACGTTTTCCTGTAAAGAGCTTTTTTTGCTTCGTTTTTTATAAATAGCGAGCAGTAATTGACCCCTGAAACAGAATATTAATTAAAATTTTACCTCATTTATCTGTATTTTTTTAAATTAATTAATTCGAAGGTAAAAGCGATGCAGCGCAATATTCAGATATCGTTTCTTAATTTAAAAATACCTCCATTATTATTATTTTGTAATGAAACCTGGAAGGCATCCAAGGCTTCTTATGATTTATTGAGTAATACAATGGTAAGGTCTTTGTCGGTGATTTTCGTACCACACTCCCAAAGTATTATTATTAGTGAATAGTTACCCGAATGGAGAAAATTGCTTGCTTAAAAAAAAATACTGAAATATAAGGAAAAAAATAGCGAACGAATGGAAGTACTCGCTTATATGTTGTTTAATGTCCCTTTATGCTACTAAAGCTAATCGGACGATGCTACAACGGGGTTCCTAAATTGTTCCTATCTAGGTATAATTAGGATTTGGATCTTTAACAAGTACCTAACATCATACAGGCCCTGGACCTTCATTTTAGTCCTATCCGAGGTAAGGCATAGCCAAGGATTTTTATTCCCTGTAAAATATCCTAGGGCCACCGCAGGTCGCGAACCCACGATCTTTAGTATAGAAGGTTGCTATGCTAACCAGTACATCGTAGGTGACTATAGATATGTTTTAACACTGTTTATTCATATACAAACACATTTTGTGATGATAAATTGGTATGAGGTAAAAAAAAAGTAAATAAACCCGAATTCTGGACTATTCCGTTTTTGTCATTAGTAATTACTGTATACCTTTGTACGTACTGTATACCTCGTACTTATAAAAAGTTATCATAATGTTAGTATCATAGCACTTTATTTATTTTTTTTTTTTGGGGGGGGTATTTATATTAAATATTCATCAATAAACTAATGACATCAGCTGTTCATAAAAATGAAATTCAAACTGCTCGTCTTCACATCGTGTTCATGGGCATATAAGGTGTAAATAGCAAACATGATTCTTTTTATCACTCAAGTATGTATGTATAAATTTATACGAAAAGGTTTGTAAACAACTTTAGTCAACTGTTGAATGTGTGGAAGCGCTTTATAAGGTTTTGGTAATCATGTGCCTTCATTTACGATAAAATATTTCCATTCATACAGGATATCTATTTATATATATATGTAAAAAGAAAAGAAAAAAAAAAGACCCGGATTAAAATTAAAGACCAATCGCAAGCCCAAATCCTAAATGAGGATCTTTTAATTTACTGTTATTACAATGTAGCTGTGTGAGTAAAGAAAGTCGACTCATTTGAAGCTTTTAAAACTCTTAAGTTTTTCAGTATCGTCCAGCTTCAAGCCTTTTCTATTATTTCAGGTGAAGCCGGGCATACATATTCAGTCCAAGTTTTCAGTCCCGTGTATGTACGGCTTTTAAATCTTTTATTTTTTAAATAAAACCTCAAACATAGTTAACGCGGTCGCTTAGCACAAGAGTAATATTTTTATTATTTTAAGAATATGGTGTGAAAGTTTATTACAAAAATAGACATATGTACTCAACAAAATAGCGTACATTAGAGTAGTTTTCGTTAATTAGATATGTATGGACAAATGGAAATAGTTAGCATTCTTTCAATATGCTTGGGAATTTTTGCTCTCTCTATTCTAATCTGATTCGCTGGTGTTTTCCATATTTTGTCTATTCCGATAAGGAAAGCCTCAAGTGTTCATAACTGATGTTTCATATGAAAATATCCCACATATATTATTTCACAAAGCCTAAAAATCGGTTTTTCATGAATTATAAGGTCCTGTCGTGCTCAAATGCCATGAATGTGGTTTCGTTGGATTCAGAATTTCACGTAGCTTTTGCCAATCGCATTCTCATTGTTCATTTTTCGGTCTAATATAAAATATCGACCTAAATGTAGTGATTCAACGGATCGAAACTGATCAAATTGGGTTTTATAAATTGCGGTACGAAAATTAAGACCCAGTTTAGTTCTAAAAGAACTAAACTGGGGTGTGTGTTTTGAAGCCCTAAAACCTACCAGTTTTGAGATAACGCCTGGGTTAGGCCCCTCCGCAGCACGTGGTCTACTACTTACTGTGTTACGTTACAGCAAATGTAAGTCCTGTCCTGCTTAGGTTCTAAAAATGTGGTTTTGTCTGATTTAGAATTAATTGTAGCGTTAGAAAATAGCACTCTCACATTTAGCAATTACAGTATACTCCCGCTTAACCGGCTCCCGTTTAACCGACTCACCGGATAAACAGAAGGACGCTGTGAAAGATAAAATATTATTTTTAAGATCCTTTAAAGCATTTATAGCTTTGTCATATTATCAATCGCTGGTCAAAAATTTTGTTAAAATTTGTATTATTTTGCGGTTTGATAGATCTTAATTAAATTGAAATGTAGGCAAAAAGTCTTTTGTCTTTTATTTTTTGACCGAACTCCAGTAAAACGAATCTCTTCGAAGTTAAATTGGTTTTGAAACGAAATCCCTATCCTCCATTCATTTCATTAAAAAAATTAAAAAAGAAATTAAGAAGAAATAGCTTCCTATATTTCGACAAGACCGACGAAATGAAATTAAGGTGCGTTTAAACGAAAAAAAAATAAAAGATTTGATGAAAACTGAATAGATTGATAGTGTAAATTTTCGTAAATTGCTAAATAAAATTGGCCCAAAAAAGTTGTCTTTAAATAATATCTTTATAGCCTTTGTAGGTTGTAAGCAGGTATTGAGTTGTATTTGGGTTTTATCGCAATATAGAAGTTATAATAATATATTTTGTTGGTTTTTGTTTTTTTTACGCTTTTCCGGATTGACCGGCTCTCTCGCTTAAACGGCAATGTATCCGTTCCGACGAGGACGGATAAATGGGAGTCTCCTGTAGTCATTGGTGGATCCGGGGGGGGGGGGGGGGGGGGTGCTGTGGGGGCTGGAGCCCCTCCCATTGGAAAAAATGTTGTCATTTAAAGATAGAATTTGACTTTCCTTAAAGTAAGGAAGCAAATTAAAGAATGAAAATGTGCAGAACAGATAGAATTTTAGTTGTGGGAAGGTAAAAAAGCTGATCGGCAGATCCAAATGAAGGGCTGTGGGCATGACGCCACCCCTTTACAATCGGCTGGATCCGCCCATGACTGTAGTCCAAAATATTTATAAAATAAATAAAATCTATTAATGGTGATTCATTAGATCACGGTGGAACAACTTTGGGTTTATCAATTTATCTTTTTTATAGCGGGAATTTCAGAAAACTAAATTATCGAAATAAGAAAAATGCATTTCAATGGTTTCTATGGGGGCTTTATGACCCATACAGGTCCCACGTATATGGGCCAGGCGTTTAAGTCTCTAAAACTTATTGTTTTTATGAAAAGGCATGGATTAGGCCCCTCAGCTTCACGGGGCTACAGATTGTTTTGTTGCCTCTCCGTGGTTAGAAACATATTTGATGTCGTTCTTATCACTTAAAAGACTACCTCTCCTCTCCATTGTCAGAAAGATAACCGTAAAGAACATCTTATGAACTGAATTTGAAAAAAAAACAAAAAATAAGAAGGGTAGTTAAAATCAGAATGTAGAAAGATTAATTTCCAAGACTATGCCAGATTCTTAGTGATTTCATATATTCCAGGAAGATTACAGGAAACTGTTTTGTAGAGAAAAACTTCAGAAAATGAAGTTCTTCCTTAACTATTAAAAGAAAAATAATTTCTTAAAAATAATTTATTCTTCCTTGCTGTAGAAAAATTATTTCACCTTAAGGCCCGGGGGGTTGGGGAGGGAGATGAACAGGCAAAAAAAAAAGTTCATCTCATAGTTATGTTAAACTAGAAGTAAAATCTGATACAAATCTTCGTGCGAAGTGCTTCGCACGGGTCCAGCTAGTAATTATATATTTTCTACGACCTCTGTTGTGTGAAAAGTTTACACTGGTGTTTTGGTTCTGGGAATTTGTGGCCTATTGATTATAGAAGTCCATGAAAACGTTGTTATGTGTTCCCAGTTAACCTGAATCCCGTCTGATTTTTTATTTAGAATAATGCGGTTAATGTACTGTATAACATATGCGTACACACACGCATGTATATATTAACCATTCACTTTAAAGTGCATAAATAAAATTATATAATTTATAATGAATCTTCCATCCTACCCCTGAAATCCTTTCCACTGTCTTTCATTATCGTAAATCCTCTGATCCGCCGGCAAGAATTAGTAATCCCCTCGTGGTTTAATCATTCCTCCCTGGTTCCGCGATTAATTTACAACCCAGCTTTTGAATTTAATTTCCAACGGACGTCAATCTGAGCGGAATCTCAGAGATTAAGTTTTACTGAACATCAATATTTTTTTTTAATTTAGTTTATAAATCGATTTCGAATACAAATAATTGATTAAATTTTTTATTGTTATAAAAGCGAAAAAAGTGCCAGTTTTCTCATATTGCGATGCTCTTTGAATAATGAAGCCACAAAATAATCCATAAGTTTTTATTAAACTAATATATGTAAAGGGTAAACCATTTCGTTATTGGCACCCTTAAGACTACATTTCTGTGGTTAAATTTAAAAAAGAACTTTTTATAAAGGGATCAAATAGAAACTTCCTATAGCTCCTCTTTGTCTATCCTCATAAAGACTCAAGAGGTATTTTTTGGGTCAAAAGTTCAATATTTCACAATATGGCAATATTTATTTTTAAAAGTGCCAAATCTAGTTATTGGCACCCTGTGGAATTGTGAAATCTTTCCTATGGTTAGTTTGTTAAAGTCTTACTTCATAGATGACTTAGAGGAATGAAGAGGATAGACTCATGTATATCTTGCAATAAAATTAGGACTTGTTTATCTATTTCTTTAAGTTAAGGTTGGGGTGTCAATAACTTTACCGAGTGCCAATAACTGTATGGTAGGCCAATAACCCTACATATAGAAAGAGACTACTTGGAAGCAAAATATAAGATGGGTAGATAGAATCCATTAAGATGCTATAGGCTGGTTTTTAGGCGTTTAAGAATTAGTAAATGCCTTCTGTATTTAGTAAAAAAAAAGAAAAATTGTGTCACTATGTACCTTATGAGACAAGGCTATTTAAATGTAGCATTAATGGAGTAGTGCTGGATTTATTATTTTTTTAATGTATAAGGATGTTGATGTTTTTTTTCTAGTTACCATCGAAACTATAATTATTTATTTGAAAATATTACATTTAGTCTCAATCGAACCATTTTTATTTTGATGAATGAGCACAAGCTACCATTTAAAAAAATCTAACATTTACAATTTAGGGTTTTAATGGTGAAATTCATAATTTCTCTAGACTGCTAACATTTAAATCTTCATTACCTTTCTAGCTCAATTGAAATAATAATGTTATAACATTGTATTTTAGTGTTGTATAAATATGGTTTTTAGGATGTTGCAGTTGATGTTTCAAATTATAACTGTTTAATATAGAATAGAAAGGGTTTGGATTATGTATGATTCTAAAATTTTGATTATGTAATAATAGGGTCTTATATTATAGTGATGATAATAAAATGGAAGATATTGTATTTTAATATTATAGAAGATTAGAACATTAGAGAATTTTAGTTAAATAATAAAAGTTTGTATGCTTATGATAAAATAGTTCAAATATTTTACTCTCATGTATATTTCGTTTTAGGTTTGTAGAATTTATCTATAGGAAACGCACGCTGTCCATTATTATCCAGGGCATATTTAAATTTAAATTTTCAGAGTTAATTATCCTTGATATAATTAGGAGGTTAAAACACTGTATTCAATGCATTTTAGTGATTTTTTCCCCAAAACATTCATAAATAAATCAGGATCGAAATATTTATATTGAGATTCATATAATGGTACAGTTAGTTATAAGTATAAGTAATACTTCGTGATAGTATATAAGAAAAAATAACGGCGATAATAGCTGTGATAGCGGAAATATCAGAGAGTAGAAGAATGCGAAGAGTAAAGCGTAAACAAAAGGGACGTCCATTATCTTAATATTGATCTCCCCACCGGGCACTCAGCACAATAACAACACTTCCCTTCTTTTCCAAGATTTTATTTCCTTCCGAAACTTATACCTTAAATACAGGAAACGTTTCTTCTACGCAAAGGATACCCACAGGATGATGCGTAAACCACAATTATTTTCAGGAAAAAACAAATACAGTAAAAACACATTTAGTAGAAAATAAATTGTTATATTTTTACTTCCAAATACCAGTATCTAATACATATACTAGCTATTAGATAACACAAAGTTTAATAAATTTATAAGGTGGTAAAATAATAAAAAGTGGCGCTTTTTATATTTTTCTAGTTAAAGATCTATACTTTTATAATATTGGATAAGAGGAGAGAAGAATAAAAAGGTGATGGATGAGAGACCACTATATTGAATGTCGGCATCTTGCTGATCAAGCGAAATGGCAATGAAAGACAGAAAAATAACATGATGAATAGAATTTAAATTATACAATGAAGTGTAATGACCTAACCAGGCGAACATATAATAATAAAATCTAAGTTCAGCTTGGCATAGCGGAATTGTAAACAATTATAATAATAATAATGCCATTAATTTATATCTATAGTCGACGTAGTATTGTTAATGTTTATTCATTTAGTTATGATAAATGTCTACTCACTCACAGTAAGCTAAGGAAATGCTCTAGTACCGGAACAAATTTTTTTTATTTACCTTATTGATTTACTATAACAATTAATTTATAGTTATTGTAATTTCTTGCCTTAGAATTTTTTTTCTTTCCTTCCTTCCTAGCCTCTACGGTGTTTTTTGCGGACCTAGAATGAGGGGAGTGGATGAAAACCTAATCCTGAAAAAAACTTCAGCACTTTGAATATGAACTCACTAACTTCGTGATATCAAGGGTTGTAAGAGGCAACGCGTATTCCAATGGCTATGTGAAAATGTCAGGAATTTAAAAAAATGAAGTATAATTACTTAGAGCGTTTGTGTTTAAGAGAATTTTTTTATCTGTATGGGAATAAGTATGAAATTTTTCTGTTCTTTAAATAAATAAACAAACGAATAGTTTTTTCACTAAATGGCAACGTTTACTTTGCATACAATAACTATTAAATTTGGTGATCATACAACTTAAAGAGGATTTACGCGGAAAGATGTTTAGATAAAGAACTCAGCACTTCTTCCCTCCGAACAATAGCAGAAGGAATTCAGGAATCCGGGATAGCGAAATTTATCTTTCTTTTCTAGACTTGAAAGATTCTGATCTCTTTCGAGAAGTAAGGAATGCAATGTTAGATACAAAAAATACTACGAAGTGCTTATAGTTCTGTAAATATCTACAGAATCGAAGAACTTATATGAAGTGTCTACGTAGATAGACTAAGTACTAACCACCACTATAAAGCCGTTTGGAAAAAGATAGAATCTTTTCCAGTTACAAGATCAAATGACAAAAAAAAATAATTTTTTTGAAATTATTTGTTCCTTGAAAAATGTTTAAGTGAAACCTATAATTTAATTTATTCTTAAAGATAATAATATTTATGGAAAAATTTCTCATTTGTTCCGCAACTTTACACTGTGAAGTTTTTCCCTGCCCACCATTTAGCGGCTCCTGCCAGCTAAAGAATTAGTTACGTCTAGTATAGATAAAGAAAACATATAGATATCTATATGTATAATAGATATACAGATATAATACAGATATCTATGCAAAGTCTCTGTGACTGTGTTAGGGTCACGATTTCCCCTCCTCCATGAATCACAAGCAGTATTTTTTAGGAGGTGGGAGCAATGAAAAGAAGTGAGTAATGGAGGCCAGTTATTGTGGTTACAGAGACATTCTACAGCACTTTTCTCAGGAGAAATCGCTTATTTTTTTTTTTTTTTTTATTATTGAAAAACATGAAAACATTTTTAGATTGATTAAATGTGTGTTAGAATTTAAAGATAATGAAAAATAAAATCTTAATTTCGTGATTTAATGCAGATTCGCAACGAATCCCGCTTCTTAGTTTTTATTATTTTATAGTTGGAATTGTGGATCAGGCAAAAGATTGTTCAAAAGATTGTTCAAAAATAAATTTTTTTTTTACATATCTAAGGAAAAGAGAAAAAAAATTTTTCAGTGAACATATTTTTGCCTAAGTAGTTTTGAATAAATTGCAAGAGCTCATTCTATGACATAGTATAGAGTATACTGAAGATATACTTATTTCCGATAAAAAAAAAAAAAAAAAAAAAAATGGAATTTCAGTTTGATTTTAAATTATAGTTTTAAAATCCAGTTAGCAATGACGTAGTGGAAAAATGGGAGCCACAAATTTACTAAAATTGAACATCGTGAAGTAAATATAAAACAGGATCCATTCCAAAGAATACCATTTGTGGAAGAAATATATATTTCTCTCAATGTGTTTATTTATCTAACGAAGTTTACCTTCCGTACGTAATTACGTAAGTAATGACCAGAGCCCGGATTTTTATGCAGTAAAAATCTATAAAATATGCAGCAAAATATATATTATAAAAACTAAAAACAGGCTATTAAACAACTGTAATGTTCAAAGATACTAATGTGTATAGAATATTTCGTAGGAAAGGGAGTGGAAGTGACTATTTAAAGATGAAACCAAAATGATTTTAATTTTTTTTAAATCTTAATCAAGCATATAAGTATTCCCGATAATAAAATTGAACCCAGTTAAACCTAAAATGTAAAACGAATAACATGAATAAAGATAACTAAATTAACAATTATTAAATAGTATTTAATACCAATCTTATATATTATGCAATATTTCATACTTATGTTAGATACTTAAAATGCATTTTTCGCTCCTGCTATGTATGACTCTATTTGTCTTGGCAAATCTCAGATGGAATCTTCACGTCGGTAGAGAATGGATTTCCGAAAAAAAGAAATGACAAACGTTTTCAGAATATTAGAATAGTTTAATAAACATATAATGTTCCTGAAAAAAAACACCCGCTGTAGTCATAAAATAAAGTAATTTAATCATAAAGTTCATTTTTTGTTAAAATTCTAAAAAAAAAAAAAAAAAAATGGAGTTCCACGGTTTTTTTTCACTGGATGCTTTTTATCTTAAGCACAGATATATTAATAGGCATACATTGATTAAAACATTTTATTTAATTTTTGTTCTGATGGGTTTCGTAATTATACTATATAATTGACTCGCCTATGCGTTGAATTTAAGTAGGAAGCAATCCGGTAGGATTTCGCTCTATGTAGAACATGCCATGATCCATCCGAGTTGAGAGGCCTGATGCCCAGGTACGGTCGTGGTGTGGTTAGTGTTGGATCCATTATTGCAGTAATAGGATCCTCCAAACATGGTGCTAGCCTTTGTAGGATATTAGTCAGGTTCTACTACACCAGCATTCGCTCTTTGGTAAGATAAACCCACCTCATGCACGTCATTTCAGAATAATCTACATATTCTCCATGAAGTTCATATAATTGTTTGTTTTAACGTCACTTTATGCCACTAAGCCTAATCGGACGATGCTACAGTGGGAGTCCTAAATTTTGCCTATCCAGGTATATTTAGGATAGGTCTCTTTAACGAGTACCTGACATCGTACTGGCTTGGAACCTCCATTTTACGTCCTATCCGAGGGACGGCATAGACAAGGATTTTTTACTCTCATTGAAAAATCCTAGGGCCACCTCGGAACGCGAAGTCGCGACCTTTAGTATTGTAGGTTACCATGCTAACCACTACACCACAGGTGACCCTTCGATATAATGTAATTAACTGCCTTTATTAAAAAACGCATAATTAACTATCAAAGTTAATTATATGAACAATATGGAGAAAATATTGATAATCATAAAGTGCAGAGCATGAGGTGGGTTTATCTTACCAAAGGAGGAATTACGGATTAGTATACATACATACATACACACACACATATATATATATACGTGTATGTATATATATACACATACTTATACAAGTTAATATCATGCAAAACTGAATTTTTTTCTAAGGGGAATTAAGTAGAAAAAATAATAAAAGAAATGACGTAAGGATCATCATTAAAATACATATTTCAAACAGGCTATCTGCTCATTTAAAAGGTCGACCCAAGGACTGCGACTGGGACTACACTAACCAGTGAAGAAATTAAACAACTATAATTTAACAAAATAAAATTATATTAATATAGTTATATTAAAATAAAGTTATATTTACATTTATAAAATAAAGAATACGTAGAAAATTTATATATAGAAAAATCAGTTCTGAAATTCCCCAAGCTCATAATTTTTACTCATTGACAAAAAAGAATATTTTATTTATAATTGTTACGTTTAAATAAATTACAATGTTAGGAAAACATGGAAAATAAAATTGTTGATTAAGGAAGAATGTTTTTATTTATTTTTTTTTAATATAAAAATTAACAAATCTAACAATTTTAGACGTAGTTACTGATATGTAGAGTTTTTCATAACGGGTAGGGCTGGGAATTGGGATGGGTTTTGAAATAGGGGATGAAAGAATAATTGCATGCCCGAACGGTGTCTGCATGGTTATTTAATAATCTCTGTGCTTGGAATAGTAATATGGTTATAAATATTTATAACACATTCAGATGTTTAGAACAATTACAGTTTCTACTGGTTTCAATATTATACGAACTTGACGGCGACATACTGGCAAATCCTAGTTCCTTTCTTTGTGAATTCCCAAAATAACCATAGTTTTCATAATGTTATGGAAAGGTTCTTGATACTAACGTTATTTTCAACGTTTGAAAGGAATATATTGTTTTTTCATGTAAAATCCAACTAGATTCTGATTGGTAAGAAGGGTTTAAAGCACTGATGTCTTGTTCAGATCATCGTTTAGCCAAGGCAATATGATAAACAATAAAGAATATTGTGACACTTCTGTGGGATAACAATATTTAATCAACAAAAATATACAATTATCAACGTGACACGAATTATAAATTCCCAAATATTAGAACAGGTTACAAAAATTATCGATTTATGACACACCAAATAATCATATGACCTGAGCTTCGCAACAAGACTAAAACTGTCCTGTCAATCACTCCGTATCTATAGTCGTAACGAAATGGTCTAAAACCTCGTGGAACGGCCTGTAAGTTATTCGAACATCGATGACACAAACACGTGCTATGACGGTTTGTTTTGTTCGTTCCAACAAAAGGTCTGGGACTTTTAAACCATATGTTTTTGTTTAACGTTACGATATTATGTAAAAATAAAATAAAAACAGTAATAGTAATTAAATTAATAAATATTAATGAATTCATTAATGAATTTTATTAAAGGTTTTTTCATAATTATAATTCTATATACATATGTCAAACTGATTTTGTCTGATACATACATTTTTTAACTCTTACTTTGCATTATTTTTTGAGTATTTACTGCCCTTTTACATCCATTAGATATTTTTGTACCCCATGTCATCTGTTGTCACAAAAGCGACACGTGTTACCACTTTATAACTCTAACCTTAAGGGGAATCGGACCGATATAAAAAGAAATATTAACCCTAATAAAACGGGAAAGAAAATAAAACCAGCGTCGGATTACTTCGATGGAAATTGAGAGAGCAAGGATGAGACGGGAAGATCGAATATGGCGGACTTCTTCAGTGCTCTTTCGTCCTTTGAGGAAATTGAGTTTTCATCAAGCCAGTTAATAAAGGAACTGTCTCAGAATAAGGGGCTCTTTCCCACTAGGTCGAGGTGAAATTACCTTGTGAAGGCCAATTCTAATTATTTATTGAAATTCAATACAGTTGACTTTAAGAAACTCAAGCATGCCCTAATCTAGTTTAAAACATTGCATTATATCAAACTATAATCATTAATTTCCGGTTTACAAAAACATTAACCTGGAAAAAAAAATCAAGAAATAAGTAATAGTATTGAACCGGTTTATTTTAATTTTTCTCATTCTCCTACAGGCATTTTAAAGGACTAGAATAAATTTAAATATTTTACAATAAAATAAAACTTGGGACATTATTTTCATTATTTCACTGTAAAGATTATTAATCTGTTATATAATGAATTGTTGATATTTTAATGAATAAAATGCATAACATTGATGAAATGCATTTCTCTAACCAAACTTAAATGTATTTGTGGTTTATTTTTTCATTTTATTTTTTTTAAGTAAAATCTTATTTTCTTTTTTATTGCGGAGTACTAGAAACACGCTATGTTATAGAGATAAATGTTTTTTAAGCTGACATCTTTATATGAATCAGTATAATAATTTGTCTATAACAAATTGATATATAAATGAACCAATAAAAAATGTTCAGTTCAACGATTTCGAATGTTCCTTATAAGACAATCGTCAATATTTTAATCGCTGTCATCAATAATTGTCAAATAAAATAAAAATAGAATTTCACCTAAATGAACTATATATGTTTGCCTGATAAGAACGAGGTAAATTTTTATATTTCGGGGTATTCAGAAAATATTTATCATAGCCTGCTTTTCCCAAGGCGAAATCATCTCATTTCGGGCGGTAAATCCTCAATCCCACATTGTTATCCTTTTTGTATATTTGGATTGATATTCCAATCTCCCCAGTCTCGGTATCTTTATATCCAAGCGTATATCAAATATTGAGGACGTGTCCTTATTCCAGGCAGAACGGAAACTAAGATCAAATATAATTTTGGAAGTTCAGATCTTCCCACAAATTTTGCTTGTGGTGATCCACTTATGATTATTATGTTATGTTTTATTATTGTATGAGTGCTATCTATATTTTGCAGATTGTAATTATATTGAATAATAATGTTTTACTAAATGATATATTAATAATTAAGTATGTAGTATGACATTGTATTAACTGCGTATTATGGTTATATTTAATAATTATAATTATGGGTGTGAAAAGGGCTTAGATAAATCAGATGGTAAGATATAAATATTATGGTAAATAATAATATAGGCCCAACTTTGTACTTTAAAGTTCTCCTTATCACCCCAGATACTAAGAAAGACCCACTCCAGAAACAGTTAGTCTCAAAGTAGTCTTAAATAGAGTCGCTGTCGCATTGCTCCTAGCCAACCCACTGCAAAAGACCTGTATAAATAACACTAGTTTTATTTAAAAAATCATTATATGTATATATTTTTGTTTAGTGTCCAAAATATAAAGACATAACGCTTCCACATATGCGCATCTTTTCTTTTTGTTATATATTTCAATAAATATTATGTGATTATGTATGTGAACAATGACAAATCATTGTTTTTGCACTACGCATCCTATCTTCACTCTATGATACTTATAATTGAATTTTACTTAAATTATTACCAATATTTTGTGACCAACACAAAGTTGGTTAGTTGTTAGTTACCATGGCAACTCTATAATAACATCTGTAAAAAAACATAACAAAAAAAAATCTGTAATTTTGAGTTAGTTAGGTTGAGGCATGCTAGCATGTTCTACTTACGCTGAACCTAAAGTTAATGCCTTTATATTGATGTTATGGACTCTATCACTACGAACGTAAATTGGTTGAATATATGTAGTTTGTATATAATTGTATTCCCTAGTTTTAATGTAAATCAGACATACCTAGAGTCATAACTTAAATATTATCATTTTAATTACCTACTGAAATATTACCATTTTGAAATATTACAATGTATTTTCATTTCAACAATATAATTTCACATAGGTAATAGAAGGGAATTTCAGAGAGGCGTGCATATTTTATTTTAGATTCTTAAATTATTAATATATTAAATCAAATAAATTATGAAAAAAAATCCCTGGTGAGTATGGTCGGGCAGCCAAGGTACAGCTATAGACAATTCGAAGTTTGGGAGTTCAAATCCCGAGCGCTGGAGGTTCTTTTCACAACTTGTCATCCCTCTTCCTCTCCCCATGCCATGTAGAAAACCGGTGTAGACAAAACGATTCGGAAGTGAAGGGAAAACAGCCCTGATAATTGACATAATTGAAAATAAAATTTGGTAAGGTTTCATAATCCGTAAGGTGTATATTAAATTAAATAAATAAAAATGTTTGGTGAATATTTTATTTTAGATTAGTTTATGAAAAAATAATACTATTTTAATATAAATTCTAGAATGAAGATTAGAAATTTATTTTTAATAAAATGAATTGTTGTATTATTTGTAAAATGTGGTTTATTATGTTGGAGGGACCAGATTCCAATCACCACATCAATCATCATCACGCCATCGTTGTTTATAACTCCATTAAATTCAGAAAGAATTAGTTAAATAATACACTAGTTAGAATAATATAACTCTTGCATAATAATCAGAACAGAGCGATATAGCACAATAATAATCCTTAGTGTAATGTGTACTGTGACAATGTTAAATGAGGTTGGTCCCGCCTTCAGGCGGGGAGGGAGCACCCCATAGTTAATCAATATTATATTTATATTAAATTAATTAAAGGGGGCCGGGATGGCCGAGTGGACAAAGGTGCTTGCAATAGGTAATCAAAGTTAAACAACGTCGAGCTTGTTTAGTACTTGGATGGGTGACTGATCCATTCGGGTGACCACCCGCCAATGAACGCCACGCAGTCCATGCCTAACCCCATCTCCGGGTACGTGAGGACCGTCAGCCTACTAGAGCCGACTCACACCGACCGGGAGTAGGAATGATGTACTTTCCCCGTGTATCCCATCGAGAATCGTTGTGTGGTTTACCAGGATATCAGTAGCCGCCCGGAGGTTTGGTATAAGGACGGTATGCCTCAGGGAAATAAATATAGGTCCTCGGGGTCTGCTGACTCTGGGCTGCCATAATCCTTGGACCTAGACCAGTTTGTCACTGTCCTTGAACCCGAGAGAGCTGACGCCATCGGTGGGAAGGACACTGCGAAATTGGCCCCAATGGGCTTGGTTGTGGAGTCTGTCACTGCACCATAGTGACCATGGCTTGCAGCAACGTGAGGTTTGACCCCTCCAGACTGTCTGTGCTCCCGCAAGCATAAAAATGTCTGTAAGAAGACCACACTGCGCGGCCAAAGGTCTCGTTAGGCCTAATGCGCCAACAAAAAAAAAATTAATTGAAACAATCCCTAATGGTCAAAAAATTGATTAAATAATGGCGAAGTTGGAAAACAATTCCCTTTTAACTCGAAATAAAATTTTCCCTTTCACTAGAAATAAATCTTTTATATATCGCTTATATCTTGATCAAATCGATGTAAACTTTTCATTTTTATATCGATTTCGAATTTATCCCATTCCCCAATGACAAATTTCATCTCAAGAATTAATTGAAATAACGTTTTAGCCAGCAAATCCAAGCATATTCATATCACTAAAATTAATCTCACTATTTAATCAGAAATTCAGCAATGAACTATGTCTTGAACTCATTTAAATCCAAGGAGTGGAACTGAGCAAAACGAGAATTAAACTTAATATATGCGGTTGGCAAATAGCTGAGCCTTGTCAGGGTCTCATAAATAGGGTCCAGGCCGCTGGCCTGCCTAATGTTGGGGAAATAATTTAAACACAGCGTGCGTGTAGGTACATACCGGCAGATATAAACAGGTTGTAATTCATGTGCGTTAGAGACAATGTCTAAAACCTATTTCAACTTAATTCTTTATCTTAATCTTTATCTTTATCTTTATAAGTAAGTAAAATAAATCAATTTGTTATTTACCTGATCACATAATAATGTAATAAAAATATAGTTAGTTAATGATGTTAATACCAAGGATGACTTTAATTTCCCCTAGGAGTGTAGTGCCAGATAAAAATTAGAAATGAGGCCAAGTCATTTTATGAATTCTTAATTATGCTTATGAATAAGCATAAGTACAGAACTAATAAGAGGGATTCAGAACGTCCCATCTACTTAGCCTTATCTGTGAAAGGGTTTTTAATTCAATTTCAAACTTCACCAAAGGCATCAGGCACTTTCTGTATAGGCCTGCATCTTTTGTGAACTTAGACAACTGTCTGGGCGGTCTACTGTCAGGACACTCTCCCAACAAGTTGCTCTATTTTGTGGAATCCTCTCTCGAAGTTTCAAGATCTTGCAAGATAGTTAGTTGCAACCTAGCATCAATCACTTCCGCTATCTAAGGAAACTTTGATCTATTGGCCTCTCCTAGCCTGCTGCTCAACCCACATCAAGCCTCAAGTAAATTGCCAAACTGATCAATGAAAGCCATTTTAATAAGTTTTCAAATGACGATTAAATTTGAGGTAACAGAGCAAACTTAATAATTGTAGTAAAAATAAGTAATTAAGTTTGATTTTATATTACCTTATCAATAATGTACATAATACTAATAAGTTGATTAATTTTTTTTTCCAATTTTAATGTTGATTTGCTTCTTTTATATGATGTGATGAGTACGATAGAAAGTCGTTTATCCGGACTTCAATTAACCTTGAATTTACATGACTTGAATCGTATACCGAATTTCATGGATGATCTCTTATTGAAATTTCGAAAAACAATTCCGAAACTCCATTGTACAACAATTGTCGAAAAACAATTGCGAAACTCCGTAAACATAATTTATTTAAATAGCCATAATCTTTTTTTTTAATTTTTCTGTGAACAAACAAAAATAAGGAAGTGTTTGCTCCATAACTTTAATAACCACAGTCCTTTGAAAAGTTAAGTAATAAAATTCAGTACTTTTTTTTTCAAATTCCCTACCTATTTTTACTTTCACTTACCTATATATGAAATATATAGAAAGTGGAAGTATTGCGATCGTGAAAAATTTCGACTTCCGGTTTTCAACGGAAATACACGTTTTGGGGTCCCCTGAGTCCAAATAACGAAGTCCCGCGAAATGGTCTGTGTGTGTGTGTGTGTGTGTGTGTGTGTGTGTGTGTGTGTGAACAGACTAGCTCAAAAACTATAAACCGTGCGAATCTGAAATTATGTATTTAGTGTATGTATATGCCCGCGATGTGACAGCAAAAATTTCTTCAAAATTGCTCAAAGGGAGGGGGTACTTTATTTAATAACTTTTTAAGTTTTTTTCGATTTTCTCAAAAACAGCTCTAACGATTTTGATTAAACTGAGTATTTGATCTATTTATATGCTCGAGATATGACTGTAAAAATTTCATCAAAATAGATCAACCGGAGGGGGGACTTTACTTAATAAATTTTGTATCATTTTCAAGTGTTTTTTTTTATTTACTCAAAAACGGTTTTAACGATTTTGATGAAACTGGGTATTTGATGTATCTATATGCCAAAGATGTGATAGCCAACATTTCATCAATGTTGGTCAAACGGAGGGGGTACTTTATTTCATAATGTTTTTCCAATTTTTACCTTTTTTTCGATGATCTCAAAAACGGCTTTAAAGATTTTTATAAAATTCGTCATATTTAATGAACATTAGGTGTTCTTAAATATCAGGTAAGCTTTATCATTATTAAAATGTTTTGAGGGGGCTTAAATGGGGAAGGGGCCTTTTTTGTTTTCCAATAAAGTATCGTTGTTTTTGTTTATATGGAGAAATCGACTGTCACTCGTTACGCCTAAAAATAAGAAATGGCTAAACATGAGATATGATAAAAATAAAAAAAAACATATAGAGGAGAAAAAAAGAAAATTATTCAGTCAACTCATAAAACTCGTTGCGGCCACGCATGTGGAGTACGCCTTTGATGACAGACTATTGTTCATAATTAAAGCCGTTCTGTACATTTAAGAAGTGGAAAATAACAAAATTGTTGGTAGGTGAAAGTTGTGTGTTGCGAGCACGCACCAGATTTTTTAATATCTTATGATGCATGAATAAAATGTGGTGCTTGAAATTCTTAATGAAAATTTAACACAAATAGAAGGTTTAGATACAAAAAATTCTTTTTACTTTTTTTTTTTATAGCAAATCACGAGTTGACGTTTTCAGGCTCCATCATTTATTTAATCCCACATTCATCCGACATCTGTAACTTACATTAAAATAATATATTTCTCCTTTTTTATTAAAGAACTTCCTGGGAAATTAACGTTATATAAAGTTGTGATTGTAAAACACAGAATGCAGATAGAAGCAATTGTTGTGAGCCTTTGAAAATGTATAGGTCTACATTTTTTTTTTGGTAGAGTAATGAAATGAATAATTAATTTACAAAAAATAAATCAAAATTAATTTAATATTGGTTTATAAACCTCATAGTTCATAAATCAATATGTTATTAACTTGAATTTAAGTTTTATATAGCACAGGGTAAACTTAGCTTTATATGACCGATAATCGATTCCAAAATTAAGCTACTCGGCATAGCACAATTGTTTAAGCCCTTTCAGGAGATCAAAGGACCCACTTCAGTTGTTGCATTCAGTGGGCCCACAAAAGCTATTATTGCCACTTGTATGCTTTCATTTCGCACTTGGTCTATTGGTTCTATGAAGGTAGAAATATTGTTGTCTATAGCTATTGTATTGATCATAAAATATACCCCCGTAAATTCAATTAAATTATATAATTTTTTTTTCTTTAACATGTCTTAATCCGCATATTGAAAGCCAGAAAATCCAGGAGCCAGAATTACAGAAGATAATCATTTTGACATTAAAAACAAATTTACAACCCATGGAGGTTTTTTAGTTCAGTGCTTTTATATAAAATGCCGTTTCTTTATCATGTGTTACGCTAGTGGATAATTAATCCGAAATTTTACTGGAGTGCGAGTTTTGCCTTTAGTTGATTATTGAATTAAGATCAGCCACCATACTCTCTAGGGGTTTGGTGAACCCCGGTATGGAAATTTACCTGCCTCTTCTGCAGGTGCACGAGCCTCGAACTCGTGACCCTCAGCACAGACTAACATTTCTAATATTGTCACTAATTTTCTCACACATATTCTTTTTTTCTAGGCATGTTTGATGCTTTAAGTATCGTAGGCATTCTACAAAGTAAATTAGCGAAAAAATCAAAAAACTTTACCTTAAACTACTATCGTAATTTTTAATGCTTTCAAATAATTTGTTAAAACTTTAAAATGTGCATAAAGATTCTGCTTTATTTTTAGCTATATTTTTAAAAAAAAGGATAGTATATGACTACAGTGTCGATTTCAGATCAAATATCCAAATAACATCTAACTATAGTTATATATCAAGTATTGTGTACTAATGTACTACACCAGGGTGAAATCAATTTTACCGTATTACTTTTTAATTCTTCTAAAGAAATCGGTAAAGTTTCGCAACATGGACTTCTTCTTAACCTAAAGCCCTCCACCTCATTATTTTTTTACATCTTACTTCCAGACAGATTTTTCCTGAGTCTGACGGGACCTGAAGTTTCTTCTTTGCTGGAGTACCTCAAAAGTCAAACTTCGTAAACTGATACAACCTTGAAAAGTCTCAATACTTTATATTCGTCCCTAGGGGTAAGAAAGTTTTACTACGATTTAAGTCTAGCCTAGGTAAGTTCAGATTTCAAAGGCTGGTCAGAGATCCAGATCAGACAGATATCAGCCATCCATATCAGACAGAGATTTGGAGAGTTACATGAAATTGTTTTCTGAGATAATATGGGTATTAAAAAATCGATTATTTTTCTGAAATTTAATTAATCAAGTACTTGGGTATGTTGAATAACATATTTTAATGTAGGGGTCACCTGTGGTGTAGTGGTTATGCATGGCAACCTACAATACTAAAGTTCGTGGATTCGCGTCCCGCGGTGGCCCTAGGATTTTTTAATGGGAGGAAAAATCCATAGCTATGCCGTTCCTCGGATAGGACGTAAAATGGTGGTCACGAGCCTGTACGATGTCAGGTACTCGTCAAAGATCCCTATCCTAATTATAGGTATATAGGATAGGTACAATTTAGGACTCCCACCGTAGCATCGTCCTATTAGCCTTAGTAGCATAAAGGGACGATAAACAAACCCACAAAATTGTTAGCGTATTGACAATCCATTTAGATTAAAAAATCCCCTAATATTAAAGTAGAACACATTTATGAGATTGTTTTAAAAATACCTATGATGGAGATATTTGTATCGTAGATTTTTTTGAACCAATACTTTTGTTGATAGGTAAGTTTAGTTTTATGTTGAATCGATGATAGTCAATGCAGGCAAGAATGATCCCGGTGGAAAAAAAATGATCGAACAGGAAAACACTAAAAAGCAATATATTGCGAGTGGTTAAAAAAATTCTCTTTGATGTTTTTGTATTACCTTTACTCCCGACTTTGTCAAACTGCGATATGACGTTTATTTATACAGAGGATATAACAGACAAGACCGTTGGAATGCTAAAGGTTTGCCTTTGGTCTGTGGTATTACTGGCCCCAGAACTACCTGCCCAAACATTTAAATTTGCCTGGCCCATTGGTCATGAATATTGTATTGGCTTAGGCTTCAACCCCTTAAAGAACAAGCCCTTGTTCCATCCTCAACAAACTAAGGAAAGGGATGTTTACCGATCGATTTTCGCTTGCTTAACAGTCAAACATTTTTCCAAAAATAATTCAAGTTGAACTGTTAAGACCTCAGATATATTAAAAAGTGTTACATTAAATAAAATTTCGTTTATTCCTCTCTCTCCAATGGATTCTAAAGTACAGCAATGTTAACTCAGTTGGTAAGTAGTGGTCACCTTAAAATGGGAAAAAACTCAGCAAATGTTTTGACATAATCTTCTATAAATTATTTTTGTCAGTTTTTAATGTGCTAACGTCCGAAGAATATGCCGAGACGAAGGTGGGGAGTATTGCATAACCATTGATATGGGTGTCAAAGGCAGGAAGGATCTCGCCAATTATTTGGATTTGTCGACTTGATAAATTAAAATTCGCTAAGCTTTTTTATAATTGAGTCATTGAATTTTATTATTATTCCAGAAATTTAACCCTTTGCACTCGAGGTCTCCGGAGCTGAGCCATATAAATTTTTCACATTTTAGGAGCTTTTCTGATTGGATATCTGGAGAAAACTTTAACTAAAAGGGTCCCATCTCGTAATTTTTTAACTATTTTTACTTCTCCAATTAGATTTTTTATGCTTTTATTTATAAGGAACGGCGAAATCATTGTGAAATCAAAGGGATTTCCATCGTTATCCGCTCCAGTTCTCTTAATTATCGAAAATTTTACACAATTTTTAGGTCTATTTTCGGTATTCCCAAAAAACGTCCCTTTAAATTTGGATCTTGGTTTTAATAAAATTATAAAAAAATATATAAAATAAAAAAAAATTAAATTTAATATAAAATTTAAAAAAATAATTTTTTTTTGTGACTAAGTATATGTTCTTGAAGCGTAAGAAATACATATAAATACAATTCCTTGCTTGGTTCTAAAATTTTACTGTATATTACGTTTTCAGGGTGTACGTTTTCGCGAATAAGTTGCGTCGAATTGCCGGAAGGTAACGTCCGAAACGGTGCCGAGTCCAAAGGGTTAACATAGGTAAATTTGATCTGATCTGGAATAATATACGTTCATATTTGTACTCCGGCGGTTATATCAATTTTTACTTTCACTTACCTATATATAAAATATATAGTAAGTGGAAGTATTGCGATCGTGAAAAATTTCGACTTCCGGTTTTCAACGGAAATACACGTTTTGGGACCCCCTGAGTCGAAATAACCAAGTCCCGCGAAATGGTCTGTGTGTGTGTTTGTGTGTGTGTCTGTGTGTGTGTGTGTGAACAGACTAGCTCAAAAACTATAAACCGTGGGAACCTGAAATTGGGTATTTAGAGTAGGTATATGCCCGCGATGTGACAGCAAAAATTTCATCAAAATTGCTCAAAGGGAGGGGGTACTTTATTTAATAACTTTTTACGTTATTTTCGATTTTCTCAAAAACGGCTCTAACGATTTTGATTAAACTGAATATTTGATCTATTTATATGCCCGAGAAATGACTGTAAAAATTTCATCAAAATTGGTCAACCGGAGGGGGGACTTTACTTAATAAATTTTGTATCATTTTCACGTGTTTTTTTTATTTACTCAAAAACGACTTTCACGATTTTGACCAAACTGGGTATTTGATGTATGTATATGCCAAAGATGTGATAGTCAACATTTCATCAAAATTGATCAACCGGAGGGGGGACTTTACTCAATAAATTTTGTAACATTTTCACGTGTTTTTTTATTTACTCAAAAACGGTTTTAACGATTTTGATCAAACTTGGTATTTGATGTATGTATATGCCAAAGATGTGACAGCCAACATTTCATCAAAATTGGTCAAACGGAAGGAGCACTTTATTTCATAATTTTTTTCCAATTTTTACCTTTTTGATCGATTATCTCAAAAACGGCTTTAATGATTTTTATCAAATTCGTCATGTTTAATGAAAATTAGGTTTTCTTTAATATCAGGTAAGGTTTATCATTATTAAAATGTTCTGAGGGGGCCTTTTTTTTGGGGGGGGGCCTTTTTTGTTTGTTTGTTTATTATAAAGTACCTTTGTTTTTGTTTATATGGAGAAATTAACTGTCTCTCGTTACGCCTAAAAATAAGAAATGGCTAAATATGAGATATGATAAAAATAAATAAAACATATAGAGGAAAAAAAAAAGAAAAATATCCAGTCAACTCATAAAACACGTTGAGCCCACGCATGCGGAGTACGCCTTTAATGACAGACCATTGTTCATAATTAAAGCCATTCTGTTCATTTGAGAAGTGGCAATTAACAAAACGCATTAATTTCTAATCTAAGTGAGTTGGTAAGTGAAAGTTGTGTGTTGCGAGCACGCACCAGATTTTTCTTTGATATATTTTGATGTTGAAACCTAATTCTTAAGGTAGTTTTGTGATTTAGCAAATAATATTATTTGTCTAGGATCATCTGGGTTAGGAAAAATCTGTCAGAAAGTAAGTAGTAAAAATATAATGCGATTTAGAGTCTTAGGTTAAAAAAGAAGTCCATGATGCAAAAGTTTATCGACTGCTTTAGAATATTTGAAAAAATAATAAGTAATATCAGTATTTCATCATAGTTAGTACAATCTCTTTCATTGATATATAAAATGATATTAGTCCAGAAATAGACAGTCAAATATTATTTTTTTGTTTAAGAATAAAATAGAGCAGAATTCTAATGCTAATTTAAAATTAATTACTTGAAGAGTATTAAGTATTGGAAATTATTAATTTACGTTTCATAAACCAACATCTTCTACGTTTAATTCTTCATGTTAATTTAATCATTCATAACTACACTAATCAATAATTAAATCTAGACAGGATATCCGTGCGGGTTGGAGCGCGAACCGGTTTAACATTTTCGAAACGAACGGTGTTGGTTACGATCGCCCGGATTGGTTGAATTTTATTTCGTGGCGGACCAATGGAATAAATTTCGAACTCCACCACTTTTAGAATAGGTTGGTTATACCTGTAGAGAAACCCTACACATACCACAAATGGACCAGGAATCTAGCACCTACTTAAAAAAATACATTTTTATTCTGTGACACTAATAAGGGTTTTAATGATTTTTATTGACTTAAGGTATTTTTATTTTATCATACGATTATGTGAGGTAATTTTTATCAGTCTTTGTAGTTTCGTTTTTTATAGTGTATTTAATTGCACCAAAATTATTTCTTGTAAAACTAAATCAGTCTTCGGTTTACACATATCAAATTCATTTTTTAATTTTTAATACTTATCTTAGTATTTAGTTATATAATATTGCTATTCAAATTAAGGAAATAGCGACGAAATCAGACGAAGCTATTAACCGAGCTATAACTGCAAATTGGACTGGAATCAACCGCGGAAGCCCACTTAGCCAGCCAGCAATCTAAAATTAATTTATGGCCAATCGTACTTCTATTCCTAATCATTGCCAATTTCAGTCTGATCTCAATCACGCTGTTCTGATTCTCAAATTCTTCCCAGAATCTGATTTTATTCTTGAATTATATAATAATGAATATCATAACTCATTAAATTAGTACCAAGGAAAGCAAAGTTTTGATTTTTGCAAGTTTTTACAATAGTTCATGAGGAAAATTGCTGAGGAAGTTTGCCAAGAAATATATTATAAAATTATAAATTTAAATGATTGATATCACTCTATCATTTAGTCGGTGTAAGCCAGAGATCTTAGAACCATAATCTCTATTTTGATAAAACCGAAGGTAAGGTTTGAGTTTTGTAAAATAGGATTATGTTTATTTTATCACGTTTAAAGCACATTATATTATTTTACTTTGCCCTTTAAATTATTAAAATACAAAAAAGTAAAAAATAAAACGAAGTATATTTTAAAAATTTATTTATTTTAATTTATTGGACTAGATGACAGTCCTACATCTCATAATAATAAATTCATTTTAAATGAGTCCATAATAATTAAATAATTATAACTTCCTTAGAGATTTTAGACAGGATGTGTAACAAAAATTCAAGTATGAAAAGCTACCTACAGACAAACAAAAAGATTGCATGTTTTGTGATGAAAAATTGCAAGATTGCACCTTTTAACTCACTCATCCGTATTTTTTGAGTATAAATATAATAAACAAATTTAAATAAATCATTGTTGTAATAAATCTTTTACTAATTGCCAGTTGTGATCAATAATAACATAAGATTATAATAATAATCCACATGATTATATAATAATAATCATCACATATTCTGCATTTTACTGCTGGTATACAAATTGTTCAAATTGAAACTAGTTGAAGGAAATTCATGAAGGTTTGCTAGTAGCAATATATTTCATAAAGTCCTAAACAGGAAACGTTTTAACGTTCCTCAGACCATTTGAGTAGAAAAGTCATAAAGGAATACAAAAATGACATCCCGGGAATTAAAATAATATGCCATTTATCCAGATCGTTTTTAAGTAAAAAAAATGTAATTGTATAATTTTGTTTCGTAAAAACTTTTTCCCAATTTGACTTTTTTTTTTTATATAAGAAACAAAGTTTCCTTGTAGAGATGACTGGAATTTTCCAAGCAGGAAGAAAAATGGCCAAATTCATCGTAAACATATTCTTTCCTTACTTTCTTACTTCTTCCTTATTTTCATACTTTTCTGTCAACCAAAGTTTCGGATTATTTATACAGGAGTGTATTTTTAGCGATACAGTGATTATATCTTTGCATATCCATCGGTCAAGAAACAGCTATACCAAATACTTCATTAACGCATTATACAGTTGTAATTGAAATCGCTCCAATTTCATTATCTTAAGATCTAAAACACAAAAATAAACAGAATGTTAGCATTCCATAAATAACATCAAATTTTCACAATTACCTAGAAAGTAGTTGCAATAAATTTATGCTTAGAAAAAAACTAACGAGACTTCGATAACAGAAATAAATTGTAACTGCACCGTTGCTCGGCGTATATAAGGACCTGCAATATATCGGTGTTTGATCATTGGGTTATATTTATAGGGTAGTGGAGGGGGGGGGGGTGTAAGTAGAGACTAGCCCAACGGAGATTCATATTTCTGACTCTACAATGGATCGGCCCATATCATATAATCCGATGTAATACATTTCCAATATGCACCATAGGCAAATATCAGCTATCAAATATTCCCTGAGATATATGAATATTTGTATAACTCTCCTACCCTATATCCGTACTTCTATTTAATTGATATTATGTATATAAATTCGTTATATAAGATTTCAACTTGATATTTTTTTTTTTATTTATTCCTATAATTTTATAAGATTAAAAAAGGAAATATTACAATATCAAAGGAATTCATATTGAAAAACAGCTTAAAAGAAAAACATTGGCTAGAAAAATATTCCATCCACTGTTAATTGACTGCAAAAACTCATTTACATTCCATTATTTACATCACCCGTTGGGAACCGGGTGCGAGTTAGTTATTCTGTCGGGCTCGGGTTAGTGGGAGCCCCCCTCCTGCAAATAGTACTGTACCCGGGTAATTAGACTACGGGCGTTGATGACGTCCATGTTGTACTTCCTCTCAATCCAAACAAACAACATTACCATCATTAGTCCTATTTTCTCACGGAGAATCCTTCTTTGTGGCTCTAGTAAATCAAAAATTCATCAGTATCAAATCCCAACATCCAAAATCCTCCGTAAAATTCTTATTAACACTTATATTCTGACTAAAGAAGCTATAATTAATAACATAATGAAAACATTCCATTTATGTCTAATTATTAACTAACAAAGGGAAGTGAACAGCTGTTGGGTCTCCGCTTTCAAGGAAATTATTTGGTGTTGCTAGTGCGAAGAATATTTTACTTATGTCCGATGGTTCTTTGCAATGTGTTCTGAGCCAAAAGATTTTTTTTTTTTTTTTTTTAAACAGCTTTCTTCTGTGCGAAGCGAAATAGTGTTAGAAAGTATAATTAAGTTTCTCATAAAAGTTTGAACATTTTAAAAGATTAATGATCCAGGTATGCATGGATATTAAGCCATATATAATGTAGTGATAACAAAGATAAAAATATAATCTTAGGCTGATCCTTGCGTAACCAGAATAATCATTACTACCCTTGCATTAAGGAAAATTTATTATAAAGCAAGGCCAAGCAATGTAAAATAACTCGGGGTTGAAAGATGATGGATGTTTTGAAAGAGTACTGGAAAAAGCCAACCGATTCCTTTCCAATATTAGCCCGTTGAGTCGAATAAATGAAACGGATTTCCCTCTTCTCTCTTTTCAATCCTGACCGAAAATCAACGAAGAGTTCTTGAGATTCTTTCTTCTTATTTTTTTTTCATTAATCATTTCATTCCTTTCAAGACTACTTTTAAAATACTCTATTAAATGGCCGACTTATTTAGTCCAGATTTCCCTACACTACCATATATACAATACTTATCTTGTATATACCATATATACTGGTATATACAAGACATTTTGTTTGGAATTTAAATTTAGATTTGAATTAGGAGTGTCTTAAAGTTTATGTGATAATATTTAGTTTAATTTAGTTATTATATTTTTTTTTGTTAGCTCCTATATCTTTGGCTGCTTCTGTTTGACATCTGGTGTTTGACTAATAATTTTAGAGACTATGAACATGAAAAAAGGGAGTTACCTAGCAAAAGGCCTGGTAAAGGACCTTATTTTTTCTTAACTCGTATATAACCAGTCAAGCATTGAACAGTTTTTCTAGTTTTTAGTTTTTAGTTCTAGTTTAGTTTTTTGAACAGTTTTCTAGCAAAATTCTACTAGGTAAAGGTTTATTGACGAATTAACTTTTATTATTAAATATTTTGCTGATAATTTTAAAACAATCCATCATTTAGGACAATGTATTCCATCGATTTTTTTTTGTTTTTCGATACCCCTACCTGGGCCATGTGTAGCATATGGGAGGTTTCCTTTTTTAGGTTTAACCAACCTTTTATAACCATGGTGGGACGGTGGTGATGGTGGGGCCTCCACGAAATAAAAGTCAACCCTCCCAGGGCGGATTCGAACCGCTGACGAACAGTGGGGCAAAACGGCAAAAAAGTGAAAAAAACTCTATATCTTGAGAATGGTGTGTCCTTCATTTGATTAAGGGTAGAAAATTACACTAGGATTGCAACTAAATTATATTATTTATATATATATATATATAATTATAAAGGAAACTAAAGAACAGATATTTTAAATAATTAAAAAAAATAATTGAACTTAATTTAGGTTATTTTACTTCGATTTTACTCAATTTCAATTTCCTTTAAGGTAGAATTTTTTTTTTGAAGTGAAACTTCATTTGGAAGGTCCAAAGTTATACAGAGGCGCTTTGAGTTGGGTGAAACGGTCTGAGGTTCCGGTCACACAGCTGATCCAAAAAATAAAATTAGTATTTTAACGATTTTTCCTAGTGAAAATATAATAGAAATATATCACTATATATTTTATCATAATTTAAGTAATTAATTTTGATTGTGAATTTAAATATGTGCTAAAGTGTTTGTCACTGGGGACGCTTAACTGATCTTTTCAGCCCGCCATTTTGACTTCCTATTGCTATCACGACAAAAGGTGGGTGAACAAGGATGTGTATGAAGTGATATTGAATTTTGTTAGGATATTTTAAGTGCTGAAGTCAATTAAAACGGACGTATCAGATGATATTTCATCTATCAATAGCAATAAGCGAAAACATGAACCAGCTTAATGTATTTAGCCTCCTAGAAAACGTAAGTTCTTATTTTTTCAAATAGTTACAGTAATTGATATTTATAAAATAAAGATACTAACCACTCTCTGATTTATTGGTGACTGTTATCACAATACGAATATCGTTATAGTTGAAATTTCAAATTGTAATGAATAATAAAAAATTTTATAGGTAAGAAAGATAATACTGCTGTTAAAAGCATCATATCATATCAGGGTTCACAAGGAAATAAAGTTAATGGATTAAATAATGGCAATGATTCTTCTGTAACAGGTAAGTGCTTGGTTGTTTATTAACATAAATACAAATTTCTCACATTAAATTACTTGTGAAGAAACAAAATTGCTCAAGTTAAGAACATTTTCAAACTGATTTTCCTCAACTGGTGAAGTTAGGTTTAATGTCAGAAATAATTTTTAGTAAACACAAGAAATGTTTATTTTAATTTAAAATTGCATTCAATACATACAGATCATAAAATAGCTGCTCAAATTTATAACTAATTATTAAAACTATTTTCATCATGAAAATGTTAATAGGCAAAAAAGCTCTCATAAGTACTGAAAGGGTAAGATTACTCCGTCAAAGGCTTAATAAAAGGAAAAATGTTTCTATTTTGTTGGAAAAAAGTGAACTCATTGATTTAAACTGCAATTTAAGGGCTCCTGCAGATACTATGATGTTGAGTAAGTATTTTAATTTGATTAACTGATAAGCCTCTAACAAACAGTATTCAAAATAGTAGATGTTTTGGTTTAAGGTGCAAGTACTTCAACTACTATTTTAAATACTGTTACAACAATAAGCTGCCTTCAAGATTCCGAGCTGAATACTCAATCTATTAGAAGTTGCAGATACAAAAGTTGAAACTAGTGGCATATTTCAACTACCTTATAAGCAATTCAGTTTACACAAATATGCATGAAAAATGTATGAGAAGCAATTTAAAAATGATAGGTTTGTCTATGCAATGTGTGTGTACGATCGTCTTTGGTTTCAAAGTAATTTAAAAATCTTAAATTCTACTCAAAAACATATCAATCATGACGGTTTTCCGAACCTTGACTATAATGATCAAATGGCCTGTAGTAATTGTCGGAATTTCTTTAATTTAGGAATTCTTCCCACTATGTGTAAATTTGATGGATTTATTTTTCCTTCCATTCCTGACAATCTGCCTACATTAGATATTGAGTCCGAACGATACTGGACCAGCTGGCTGTGGAAAGACTTATGTCTTAAAATTGCTAATGGATATTTATAATAACTTTTCTATAACTGAAAATTATTGTAACGCATATACAAATTGTGCCTCAACTGGTAAAGCACACCTGTGGCTCTTGGCGGCATAGATATCCATACAGCCTTAAAAATTCCGCTTACAACATTTATTGCACTACGTTCTTAGGTTCTTCAACAATAAAACTCTATTTAAATTTGTTAAAATTGTGATTATAGATGAGATAAGCCTGTTTAGTGCTGAATTACTATCAAAGATTGATGCTCGACTGAAACAAATTCCTGGAAAAAATTCATACTTCGGATGATTGGATATGTTTTTTATTGGATATTTAACACAGCTTCCTCCAGTGCGAGCAACCCCAAAGTATACACAACTCAAAAGAGGACTCTCAGGACCAACATTGTGGCATACTTTAAAATTTTATATATTGAATCAAATTATGCATCAAAGTGACCCAGTTATTGCTACTA
Organism: Aelia acuminata; assembly: GCA_911387785.2. Classification (NCBI taxonomy): domain Eukaryota; kingdom Metazoa; phylum Arthropoda; class Insecta; order Hemiptera; family Pentatomidae; genus Aelia; species Aelia acuminata. The sequence goes on from OU426983.1 coordinate 38,543,133, forward strand.
TATTAACTAAAATTGGCAACGGTGAAATTGGCTACGTTTATTTATAAAACCAGGAGCTGATGAATTATCACAAGTCTCCAATCAGAATTTAAAACAGGTGACATTACTGCTGTTTGGTGTATCAATATTCATAAAGAAACTTTAATTATTGTTGTATACATTAGTCTGAATAAAACAATTTCTAGAGAGAGAAACACTTTATTTCATCATAAAAGTGATGCTGCCCAACTATATTGGGTTGCTTATACACAGCATACTCTACATGTTATCTCAGACTATTTATAACATTTTGTTGCAATCATATACAATAATAATAACATACATATGTATACCTACAGGGTTATTAAATTTATTCACGAGCATTACTGCAATTTACTTTTGAAGGTTCAGATCTTTTGAATAGAAATAACCTAAAGACACCAATGATTCTTGCTGGAGATTTTAATGTCAATTTTAGTGTAGAAAAATCTAAGCAATTACTGGATCTAAAAAAAAAAAAAAAAAAATTTAACTTTGAACAATTCTTTATTTCAATCTACTACAAGATGTGGTTCAACAATTGATGCTGTTGTTCCAAGATATTTAGATAATTTTCATTCCAGAGTTTATATTTCCCATTTTAGCTATCACAAACCTTTGATATCATATTTTAATTATAATAAATAAATTAATTTATTTTATTTAACTTAATTGAATTTTTGTATTAACTATATAATATTTTTTAATATTATATTTTTGTATATAATATTAACCATGCAATATTTTCTTACTGCTGTAACTTAATTGAAATTTTACAAGAATTATGTAAGTAAATACTGTAAATATTTCTGTATTATTAAATTATTTTAGTTTTATCCTAATAGCCTCAATGTCAGTGAAGTTTCACGTTATCAGTGGGTAAAACCTACACGCACTCACTTTTTTTTTTTTTTTTTTTTTAAGTTAGCTAATGTCTTCCAACTTTTTATGGGAAAATATTGAGGCCCCTGTCTGTAATCGCCTTTCTTATCACCCAAATACTGATATTTAGACAGTTTTGAGAGGATAAAAACAGCTAGAGCAGAATCAGTGTCGAAAATTGCACTTTAACTATTTTTCTTTGGAAGGAGGCTGAAGCAGCTGTCAAGTTTCATTGAGTATAGCACTAACCATATTGTTTTTTAAATTTTAAAAAATTTAAATCATAATTGTGTAGGTGTGTGGGGATGTGATTCAATGATTTTTTAATAAATTGGAGACAGTCAACTTTGCGGTATTTTCCTTCTCGGGAAATTTTTTTGAGGCCATATTTTTTTTTTTAATAATTGACAGACTACCCAACAGGCTATAAAAGACAAATGAAATCAGAGGGATGTAATCTCTGATACATCCCGGTTCTAGAACAATCGTTGTCATCTTAAGCCAAGATAAGCCCTAATTATGCTTCAAAGTAGTTATTTTGTAAGAATAATTTTCGCTTATTTAATTTTTTATATTGGATGGCTACTGTTATAAAGTGGTCTATGCACATAAAGGCTGTAAAACAACTATCACTCCAATTTGCTGTAACCAGCTTAAAATAATTTTATAAGAAAAAAATGACAATATTACAACCACTACAAAACTTACAATTTCTGCTTAAAATTAATTTTTGATAAGAAAGGAACAAATTTTTTTTATTTGCTGACTATTCAAGAATAAAAAACAATAAAAATAAAGTGCATTAACTTTGGATATGAACATTGAATTTTGGGTTTTTTCCTCGTTTGTCCCCCGCCCCACTGTGCGCCGATCGGCTCGAGTGTGCTAAAGCGGGACGCGCTCCAATACGCTCGGCTATCCCAGCCTATTATTCCATCAAATTAATAAAAATGAAAGAACATTAAATTGCGCGTTGAATACCTCTATTGATTTTCAAAGAATCCCAACTAAGTTCATGTTTCCATGCCTCCAAATCAATAAAGTTATCCATCTCAAAATGAAAAAAGTTTACAGATAAAAGTTGTAGAGCACCAAATTATGCATCACACGGAAAATTAAATTGTGTTTAAAATAACAGGTATCATATTTCATATAGAAGAAAATTTTTGAAATAAAAACATCTTAGAGCATATTTAATAAAAAAGTTTTAGTCTCTTGAGGCACTTTGCATGAAGTCGAGATAATAGCGCTCATGAATAAAAAGGCGGCAAATAAACATTAAAATGAAGGTTAAAAGAAATTAACCTATCTCTATGCATATGTATAAGAAAAATAAAACTAAACCGCTTCTGTGCATTTCATTATAATTGATATTAGTCCAAAATAATTAGATTATTTTTTTCTATAGGCTTTACTTTATGAAGGATAATATTCTGATTAGAATATGACAACAGTAGAGACATAAGGAAGGGTTGGTCGCAGATAGAGGTACTTTATAGGAGTTTATTTAATGTTTACTTCACATAAGTATGTTATAAGCATTTCATTTTCAGTTCAATTTTTAAATAGAAATCAATGCTCAATTATGATCGTAAAATTAAATCCAAATTAAATATTCTACATAATGTACTTACGTATGTATATATAATTTTAGTAAATGTTAAATAATATATATTAAATATTTGTGGGTTGGCACAATTAGCGACTGACCTCCTCACTTTTATAATTCATTTAATCAAATATGAAATTAATTTTTCAATTATTTTTATACCTGAGCTTGATTGAAGGGGGAGCGACGGCTAGGAAACGCTGGCTAAATAAAAGACAGAGACTCTTGGGAAATTATCCATCTCTTGAGACTGAGACGCAATCCGTTTCGAAGGGAGAAGTAGTGAACAGGTGAAGTCCTCTTTCGGAAGAGAGGATTGTTCGATTTTGCTTAATAATATTCCTTTCAGTTAAAAGTGAGGATAACTGATCAAAATAGTGAATTGGTGAAGTATTATTCAGGTTCTTTACAGTAGTGGGAAACTGTATAAAAATATATGAACTCTTGAAAGGAATATATTTAAACTTTCTCATTATTTCTTTTCGTCAGAATTCCAAGCTGTTTCCTCAATTTTAAAAGCTGAATCTAACAAATTTATTTATTATTAAATTAAAACAGAAAGATTAACAATAACCAAATTTTTAGATAAATTTTTCACATTTAATATGATCTTTGAATCGGCTTGTGATCGGATAGCGCACCACTAATTAGCATACTGTTAGTTAACTGTGGCGGTGTTAATTAGCCTATAGCTGTAATTAATTACATTTGACATAATTAGAGATAAACATAGAACAAGGCAATGAACAGGATTGTATGTTTTTCCTGATATTGTAAACAGTCCGATGTCTACATAAATCATAATAATTCATATTGTGCAATAATATTTCATTCATGGAGGTAAATAATGAAATATGTCGTGTAAAGTTTAGAGTGAATTTCATGTATTATTTGCAGACATTTGAAGACAAGACGTCAAGTAATTTTTTTAATTTTGAATGAAAGAAATATTTTATGGATAATTTTTATTATTAATAAATCAGAATCAGTTCTTTTTCTTTCAAAATCATTTATAACAATTTTAGTATTTTTAGTTTTAGGCATTTTATTGTTTATTGTAGAGATATGAAACAAAGTCGGGTTACTTACACCATTTATAAATCAAGAAAGGCTCGACCAATTTTTATGATTTTGGATTTATCTCTGCCTCAAAACCTAAAAAATTATTCGATAAAATTTGAAAAGCATTCCGTTTTTGAGTATCATAGAAATGTAAGAAGGTTATTTCCATCTAAATGTTACCATTAATAGGTTTTTTTTTTGGGGGGGGAGGAGAGAGGATTATTATTTTTTCACTCGTTTATCCGATTTCGACGAATTTTGACTCACTGGCTTTCAGCAGATTTATTTTTTTTTAACTAATGACTGTCATTAAATACACTTCAATATCTTTTTCAATCACACAGTGTAATTTTTTTAACATATATATTATCCGCATCCAACTTCAGTTTTTCAAAAATGTCACTTAGACACCTTCAAAGGTTAATATTTATGATGTGGATGTGATTTAGTCTTGTGTGCTGAAGTAAATGAACATGCCCGAAGATATCAACTCCCAGGATTCCATTCTCTATTGAGTCGATTCCGTACTTAAAAAGCATAAAGAGGAAATTAATACTGAAAAAAGAAATTGGAAGCGATGCCCACGTAAATATTTTTACAAAGGATTTAATAAATGCATTACTTTTAAAGTGAAGGCTTTTTTAGAGGAACAGGGCAAATTCGATTTTTAGCCAAAGAAAAACTACATGAAGATTGGTAAAGTAGTCAAATTGTTTTGCTTATCCATGTTTTATTTTCTGAAATGGGATGATGAGACATGTTAATACAAATAATCAGAATAAATCAGAAAATATGTTCACTGCCTTAGTTATCAATAATTATCTAATACAATAATTCTGTACCAGTCCTTACTGTCATATAGATATGCTAATATTCTAGTGTAGCTTAGATAAGAAACAATATCGCAGTAGCATATTCAGCAATCTTGAGTTGGCTTTTGTTCTCTTGTGTCACTGAGTAAATAGAAGCAATTGTAATGATAACAGTGTTGTGAACAACTAGTTTATCAACAGTGGACATTGTTATTTTACATCTTATTTCTGTTTGCAGATGTCTAGATGTTTTGAAGTGACGTACTGTAGGAGTTTAAGCGCATATTTTTGATAAATATAAATTATTATACCATTAGGATTATACCATACTTTATTTCCATGATATTAAATTCTTACGTAACACAATATTTATTCTCCTGCTCGTAACCTTTGGTCTTTGATATTATTAAACTTTTTGTTAGGTGAGTAAAGTTAATGAATTCTTCTGTAAATATCGCAAATGAGAAGAAAACATTAAACCGGCCTGATAGAATGAACCCGAGAGTTTAACAATATTAATTGGCCTGCGATTTGGCTACTGCAAGAACAACACGAAGCAATGTTTATATCTGCTTCTGGTCGCTCCGTAATGGCTTAGTTTATATTCAACGGTTCAACTACCGTGACTCTTGTTGAAATTACATTAGGCCAGGATAAGACAATGATGGAACAATAATAATTCTGTTATCACTATTATTTTTTGCTTTAAGGTTTGAAATTACAATTGCTCAGTGTACAAAAAAAAAAAAAAAAAAAAAAAAAAACACGAATGACTTAAAATAAATTGGCGCCCAACAGGTATAAATAAGTTTCTTTAAAACTGTCGATTTTTCGATTGCTTAAAGAAGCAATATTGGTATTATTACTATGAATTGATTGAATATAACGTATCTACCCAATATGTATAATAAAAATATTTGTACTGTCGTTATTAGTTGATTTTAATGACATCTACATTTTTAAACATTTTGTTTATTGTTTTGGTTTCTTTTTCATTAGGATTGGTATAGGAAACCGGAAAAATAATCTTTGTACCAGATTGTATATAGTGTGAATATATTTTAGTCGTAAATAAGTAAATAAATCATTTATTTATTGTTACGGAAAGAAAGAGAGAAAAACTTGAATAAAGCATATTAAAATCTAATCAAATAAAGATAAATGAGGAGGGAAACTTTTAGTGTTAAAAACGATAAAATGACACAAATTAAATATTTTGCACATCCATTAATACATGAGTTTTTGTACGCTTTTTTACAGATATGGTAAAACAGATGTTAAATTTTCTAAAAATATAAGCTTCCATCGGTTTAAAAAATTTAGAATAGGAAGTGTCTTCGGGACATTGGATCACTAAGCGTGGATATCAAAGGAGGGGAGAGTGTTGAAGTTACGGATAAGAGAGGAAATAGAAATCCTATTTGAATGATTACAGGATAATGAAAGATCTTTTAAAAACTGACGTTTGGAGGGCTGGTGTATATAGATCTAAAGACCCAAAACGGGTATTGGGGGAATGAAACAAGGATTTAAGCTGAAGAATTTCGAAGATATTGGGGGGATCTGATAACTTGGAAAAGGAAAGATGGCAGGAAATACTTACGGCCGTAAGAAGGATATTTTCACTTTAACCTTTTTTTGAAAAGGGTAGATCGTGACTCCATTAGCAAAATATAATGTAGAATATATGGCAACATATTTACAAATAAAATATACAAGTATACCTAACTTTAGTAAGTTTTAGTGAGTATACTAAACAATATTAACACTGCATAATAACTGTTAAAGTTACTCGTAATTGGTATACTGAACATAGTTAACACAGCACTGGGTATTCAGAATTATTTAATACATCATAGTACATTTTTATTCATTTAAGCTAATATAAATTGTTTTGTGAATCATATTTCATAAATTATACATAATGATACATTTTAAGCAGTGTAGACCTTGATCATAAGTTGTCATGTTAGCCATTATACCACAAATCTGCTATAGGAGTTTCTTGAACTACCTCCTGTTATTTCTGATTCCTGTGTTCAAACCTTTACATACGTTAGCCTCTTTGACAAAATTTTCATAACTGCAATGTTATGTTTTTGTTGGCAAAATAAAATGTCAATTTTTTTTAAATCACTAAGGCTCGTTTTAAGAATTCTAACTAAGAATAGTCTTTAGAGCTTCTGGGAACCGAGCAACCATTCTAGGGGTTTGCGAACAAACTTGAAAATTTATCCGACATAACCAGAAATATCCTATCTAATCGATCTTGGAGTGTTTAGTACGTTCCGCTAAAGTACCAGTTAGTTTATTCTGATTCGGTCTACAATAATAGCTATATAAACAGAAAAAAATATTAAGAAATTAAAAATAAATGAAGAATTTGTGATTTTTTTTGTTTATATATTTTACATTTTTTAAATATTAACATATAAAAGTAATAGTTATTACACAGCAGGTAATATAGAAATAAGCTGGAAATACTTAGTTGGTATAGGAGAGAGGGAATCTTCTCAGAAGTAGTCCAATATTGACCCAGAAGAAAGGGAAAGAAGAGAAAATTAAAAAGAAAATCCCTTAAGGAAAATCTGCCTTTCCAGTCTCTTTAGTTTTATTTCAATAAATATACGCGTGCACTTCATTCAATTATTTGTACTTATCTAAAGAAAGTAACTAGTAGAGATGAGAGATGGTCAACTGTTCTTCAATTACGATAGGTTAAATAATGGTCAGGATTTTCAGTTACAATGATATTTATTATGGTAAGCCAACGTTTCGATCCAACTTGTGGATCTTCATCAGGGCTAAAAGAAAAAAAATATATGAGTATCTATGCTAGAGGGTGACAATAAATGGATACATTACAGAACTGATAATAATATAAAAGATGGTGTATACATAAATATTAAAATAAGAGGCTGGTTAACAAGATAAAATAGAATATGATATTTACCTACTGAGTCCAGGTGGATACTAAGACTAAAGGTAAAAATAAGGTGAGAGGTAGTGGTAGGGGGTTAGTTTGCCGACTTCAAAGGTTTATGGCGGGGAAATCCAACGCTTTTGAAGTGAAGGCACATGACAACTGAGAGAACAAAAATATTTAAAACTAACAAAATATATGGTACTGTATACAGATAGTTGTGTCTGGACTGAATAATAACATAAAAATGAGATAATACATAATGTAACAATGCATACAAATATGGAAAATATACAGAAAGAAGCATACAATACAAAAATATTTTTGTTCACTCAGTTGTCATGTGCCTTCACTTCAAAAGCGTTGGATTTCCCCGCCATAAACCTTTGAAGTCGGCAAACTAACCCTCTACCACTACCTCTCACCTTATTTTTACCTTTAGTCTTAGTATCCACCTGGACTCAGTAGGTAAATATCATATTCTATTTTATCTTGTTAACCAGCCTCTTATTTTAATATTTATGTATACACCATCTTTTATATTATTATCAGTTCTGTAATGTATCCATTTATTGTCACCCTCTAGCATAGATACTCATATATTTGTTTTCTTTTAGCCCTGATGAAGATCCACAAGTTGGATCGAAACGTTGGCTTACCATAATAAATATCATTGTAACTGAAAATCCTGACCATTATTTAACCTATCGTAAAGAAAGTAACGTTAAAAGGAAATTTTCCGAATATTGTAGCGTATTGCAAAACTAACAAGTACGAATTCGATTGAAATAATTAAAAATTTTTATTTGTGATTCGGTTTTACCCATTGAGGCGTCTGATCGGATCATTTTAAAAAGGGGAGCTCACAGTAGATAGGTCACCCATTTTCCAATATCCCCGAATAGTTTGCAAAATTCCGAGATCGGTAGAAATGGGGGTCACTGAGAATGGATTGACCTGAACGGGATATGTGCCTTGTGGCTCAAGTGGCTAGAGCGCCGTACTAGTGTTAATGAACCCGGGCTCAAATCCAGGCCAAGGGGTTTCTTTTCTCTTCTTTTAAAAATTAACAAAATTATTTTTGATGCCAAGACAAGAAAAATTATTGAATTAAAATATATATTTATATACACTAGCTAAACCCGACCACTAAATTTATTTCGGCAAGGATTTGTATTTACACAAGAAACACTTATAACTTTCATTGAATTTCTTCTAATTCTATTGAAATTCAAGAGCTAATTTAATATATTATATTAATTTAATCATTATCAGGGGAAAAAGTGAGTGATCAGGAACCGTAACTCCAGTGTAAGTAAAAAAAATTCTATTCTTTATAGTGTTAAGATATAAAGTGTTAATAGATGTTTAGATAAAAAAATAGAAGGATCTTAACAAACTAAAGCGTGTTCACATAATAAATTAAATAAATAAATTGTTTTCGTAAAATAAATGTTTTTTTATTTATATAATTAGATGATGACAAAATAAAAGAAAAAGGAAATAAACTCACGTTGATAATAACTTGGCAAACTGCGTAACTGACTAAAGTTGATTCAATTTTAGGCAGCAAGAATTGATTTCTTGCTTATGATAACCTCCTTCCATGCAGCGAAAGTGATAATAAAAGTCTGTTTCCAACCAGCGACGATAGAAATATGAGTCTTTACGATTATTAACATTCATACAAGTAGTTGGTAATTGGTATCTTGGTATCCTGAAAAAATATATCACCAAGCTGCTGGTAACAGGCACTGCCCGTTCGAGCCACAATCGATCTCGAAAATCGCAGTCAAGTATTGATAAACTGTTATGTCGCTACAATAGTAGGTATATTACTATTTGGTTTATTAATATGAAAAGCAACGCTGTGTTAAACTTTGAAGTATATTGGATTTACTGTAGTTTTTGACTTTTAAATTAACAATCCTACGAACCTAACATGCTATGTACAAGATGTTGGGTGTTCTCACAAATCTATGGATGACATTTTAAGTTCTTTATTTATCAATTTCATTTTTCACATGTCGGTAGGAAATTTCATCTTGTTTAACTACCACTTATTTGAAAATTTTATTTCATTTTTTACTTTTTAAGAGCTAGAGGAATTAGAGATATAAAATAATATTGAAAAAGAAATGTTATATTTAAATTAACAATGATATGTGAATGAATGAATAATTCATGGAATTTGACTAGATTTGACTAGGAGAGACAGTACTAAATATCTTCGATAGAATTAAAAAAAAAAAAGAATGTGACGTCTTATGTGAGCTCCAATGGGACGTGTAAAAATAAATCTTACAATTACTTAGATGTAGAGAATTGAATTTTAAAGAACATTGACTATATAATCAGATAATTTTAAAGTAAATAAAACACAGAGGGAATGACTTTAATCAATAAAGATTTGTAGAGGTGTAAAGATATTTATTCCCACAAATGGAATTGGAAGTTTATACTAGTCCATTTAACTTTACTTCCCTTCCTCACGCTTTGTGTCTAATCCCTTGCGAAATAGCCTCCAATAAACCAAACCATTTCAGGAATAAATAACCGTTTTCCGATTCGCCTCCTCAGCAGCGTCGACAAGGCGGCTCCGGGCGAGGTCTAGATATTTGCGGCATAAATCAAGTACGGTGAGGTCTTCCACGTTATGGCCCTTCACCAATCTCCCTTCCCAGCCATTTGATATGCTTAGCAGGCACCTCTCACCACCAGCGAATGACTGCTCAAGATTTAGGGGAGTCAAGAGGTGGCAGGCAGCATCAGTACCCATCGTAAAAGTTCCACTCACTGAAGATATCAGGATCTCTGCTCCCATCTCGAAGGAAAGTAGTGATTTCAATGGTTTTTATATATAATACTACTAATTATAGTTTTTCCTTTTTTTAATCGTTCAAATCGACAATTCATTCTAAAGGACGCGGGTACGCGTCCCGCGGTGGTCCTAGTAGTCCAGGAGCTGAGGGCCAAAAAGGTGCCTGATTTGAAGAAATGATTTGATCATATAGGCTGAAAGTACTCATTTCAAAGAAAACGAATATAAAGTTCTGCCACCTCAGATCGGTTGCCATCAAATTTTATAGGCGAAAAAATCAACATTTTCGAACTTTTTTTCAATTTTTCGCTAATAAATCGACTACGATTTATCGCAGAAGAAATTGTATTCTTTCTAAAATAAAAGGGCATTAAATTTCGCGTCGACTGAGGTCCTCACGGTTAAAATCGGGTAATCCTTTTCGCCAAAACCGATTGTCAATTTAGCGGAAATATGAATTAAGCTCATGTTCCAAAGCCTGCAATTTAAAGAGGGTTACTCCAAATAAAAAATGTTACCCATAATAGTTCTAGAATATCGATTTCTGTGTAAAACGATCTCATTAATTTTAAAATCATGGAGCAAAGAAGGTTGAGATGACCTTGTTAGCTGAGTTGTTTAGTGCACTGCAACGGTGATTTGGAGACCCAAAAACGAACCCCACATTGCTCTAACTTCTGGAATAAAGAATCTAGTTATCTGTATCTGAAGCTTTTTCATTTTATTAAAAGTGCTGATAGTTGATGGTGATTAATTAAGTAAAACATCAACAGTCTTTCAAAATACAAAAATCACTATGAGCTGCAAACTATTCTAGTTTACGTGCATGTTCAAAACAAATGAAATAAATTTCAGAAACTGAAAACTGAAAAAAAATCCCAAAAAATTTCACGGATTTTAGACTACAAAGCGCTATGTACGTTTACATTTTAATTACTTTGTCTCCACAGGAGTAGGCTAATTTTAAAATTAATGAGATCGTTTTACACAGAATTCGATATTCTACAACTATTATAGGTAACATTTTTTATTTGGAGTAACCCTCTTTAAATTGCAGGCTTTGGAACATGAGCTTAATTCATTTTTCCGCTAAGTGACTAAATTGACAATCGGTTTTGGCGAAAAGGCTTACCCGATTTTAACCGTGAGGACACAATTTCTTCTGCGATAAATCGTAGTCGAGTTATTAGCGAAAAATTAAAAAAAAAAGTTCGAAAATGTCGAAATTTTGTTCGCCTATAAAATTTGATGGCAACCGATCTGAGGTGGTAGACGTTTATATTTGATATCTATGAAATGAGTACTTTCACCCTATATGATCAAAAATTTTCTTAAAATCAGGCACCTTTTTGGCCCTCAGCTACCGGATTATAGGATTTTTTAACGGGAGCAAAAAATCCTTGACTATGCCGTCCCTTCGATAGGAAGTAAATTGGATGTCCCGAGCCTGTGCGATGTCAGGTTGTAGAAGATCCCTAACCTAATGGGAGGCAAAATTTAGAACTCCCACTGTAGCATCGTCCGATAAACCTCAGTGGTATAAATTGACGTTAAAGAAACAAACAAACAAATCGACAATTTTTTTCCTCCTGATGACTATTAAAAATCGTGATAGTAGAACCCGTAAGCCGAGTTTTAATACTTAAGATCCAATAGATCTCTTCAATCGCATTTCTCTTTAAAAGGGAGCTCTCCTAGATACTGGCACAATTCTATAAAAATATCTAAAAATAAACTACCTCAGAATAGAAGTGCATTGCTAGCCTGTTCTGTAAAACACGAGTCATAGAGAATAGAGGAGGAAAGTAGTTAAATATTGTCTGCCTGATCCTAGTAGCGCTGGTTGGGTCACGTCCTCGGGCCTCGTCTCCGCTGATAAATGGCAAGCTGCAAAAGGGACAAACGCCCAGCTTTACCTGCACGCTACCTATTACACTGACAAATTTTAACAGATTTGTTTCGTCTCTTATGTTTACTTTTTTTTTTTCGACCGTTGTAGAGTAAATTTTTGAAGGTGTAACTCTTACTTAAACGTGTGTAAGCCTTAATGAATGTGAATAGTGATAAGAAATTTTAATTTTAACTTTAATTGAGGAGAAGTCCAGCACAGTGTCTAACATAAAATGGATTGTCCAAATATGATATTAGTAAGGATCATTGAAACATTTTAACAAAAAGGGACTTCAAAATACTTTTTATTTATTTGAAATTGTATTGTTGAGAGCATTGCCACGCATACAACAATTTTACTTTTTTCTTTAATACATTCAAATAAAATTGAAGCTAAGAAGAACAAAACGAAGTTCATTTTTTTTCTCTCTCTACACCCCTCCTCTACAATGCCTCTCCAATATAACAGTTTTTTTTTCGGAAATCTGTCTTCTTCCATCCTTTCTACATGTCTTAGCCATCTTATACGGCTAGATTTCAAAAGACTGACAATGTCTGGTTCATTGTAGAGTTCCCGTAGCTCTCTCTTATTTCAAGTATGAAAAAGAAGAGACGAATAAAACATTACTAGTTTTCCCCCTTTATTTAAAAATAAAATTTGAAAAATCGGAAGTTAATTATTCTTATATTTATAAGTATTTTGGATAATGTTTTTGTAATTTTATGTACGTATATATTTTTTACAGGGATTTTTTTCCTGTACACTTTTTTTAAACAAAATTTTATTGGTTTATATAATGAACAAAAGGGATAGGAAACTTCGTCATTACATTATAATGAATTTATAACCAAATGTAAATGCACTCAATCATTTTACTCATTTCTGTAATCAACCATACCACTGTAATTGTTTTAAAACAAGATACTGTACTTTTATAAAGTGCCTTCCATTTTTTAACAATGCCGTTTTGGAACGATTCCAACCTTTTATGAGTTGATTTTGGACAGTAAACATTAGTAAAGGAAAAACTACGTGAACAGCATAGCTGCGTAGCAAAGGTTATAGGAAAATATAGGAAAGCATGTAGGAAAATATGAGAAAGCTAAAGAAGATGATTTGTTTTTTTTAATAAAACGTTGCATAAGGAACGTCCTTACTTAAGGAAACTGAATAGAATTCAAAGACAAGACCAATTATATTAAAATCAATGAGAACTTGTTATTTTTACATCAAACTGCAATGGCTAAATCGCCTCACCAACTTTCCTTAACATTTACCAATGGAATAAAGTTCCCTTATTTTAATTTCATTGATAAATCCTTCTGTATTAGAAAATAAAAGGACACATTAAATGAAAAGGCTGATTTTGTTTAGGAAAAACAAACCAACGTTAAAAATATCTCCTCAATCAACCGATACCGTTGTTTTTTTTTGTAGTTTCTGAAATTTATTTCATTTGTTTTGAACATGCACGTAAACTAGAATAGTTTGCAGCTCTTAGTGATTTTTGTATTTTGAAAGACTGTTGATCTTTTACTTAATTAATAAAATGAAAAAGCTTATCGAATCCGATAAAGATACCGAGATTAGGACTGATCCGCTGCCAATGGGAAGCTCCTTTACAACTCTGGTCCATTGCTCAGCGGCTGTCAAATATACCGGATTCCTTGTTCCAATCTATTTTTGATTACTCCGCTGAAATAGCTAAGTGTGCAGAGAGATTGGGAGTTGAGCAGGGACACCGGAATGTGAAAGCTCTACGGCAGTCCCTACGAGAAAACTCGTTTGAGGAATGGGCCAACTGCAGGTGGCAAGGCATTGGAGTACGCCATTTTAAAGAGACCCCGAAAGCTAATAGACTCATGTATGAAAAGCAAGTACTTTCGGGATCTGAATGGTCTAATGCCTTGAAACTTAACATTAACTATGCACCCCTGCGAGGAGTCCCAGGTGTCAGCGGACAGGTCAGAGAAGTTGGGTCCCTCTGTCGCAAATGCGACAGAGAGTCTGAAACACCAGCATATGTGCTGGGGAAATGCCCCTACAACTCGCTCCTGATAACACGCCGTCACCACAGAGTCAAGCACGAATTGATGAAGCTCCTTAAAGAAAGGGATTTTGTGTGCTATGAAGAGGTTTACTGTGTGGATACAGAGGGATCCACGAGATATGCTGATATAGTGGCGTTTTCTAAGACCGGAAAGTCAGCAATCATTCTGGATCCCACTGTTAGATAGGAATCAAATGACCTCGACCAGGCGAGCAAAATTGAAAGGGAAAAGAAGGAAATTTACGAAAAATGTATCCCTTTCCTTAAAGAGAAGTTCCGTGAAGGCTTCGGCGAGAGAGACTTCAACGTGAGAGGCCTTTGGTTCGGAGCCCGCGGAACTATACCAAGTTCAACGAGGAGCTTCATGGAGGATCTTGGTGTCGACATCAAGGACGTAGCGAAGATTGCAGAGTGTATTGTTCTCGACTCCCTGGAAATCATTCACCACCACATCCATTCTTAGAATTTAAATTACAAATCGTTGAAGGGCCATGTATGTATGTATGTTATTTATTTATTTATTTATTTATTAGTATATATTTACCGCTAAACGTCCTTTATTTATATATTGTTCTTTTTGTTGTTGCTTTTTTTGTCTTTTAAATCTTTTTATACCATTTTATATAAAGCTTTGAGCTGATGTTTGATATTGTTATTGTTATGCTGCTGTTGTTATTCCATATTATTAATATTTTACCCAATTTTTTTTTTAATTTTTAGTTATTACATACAGACATTACGTAATTTTCAGAGGCCAGTTAAGCCTATAGAGAGAAAATGTTATAAATGTATAAAAAAAAAAAAAAAAAAAAAGAAAAAAAAAAGATGTTTCTTTGTATATTTATATTAGTTTTATTAGTATTTAGATTTAACAAATAATCTTTATAAGATAAATCAGTATGCTGTGTTATAAGCAACCCAATATAATTGGGCAGCACCACTATTTTCAATAAAGTGTTTCTCTCTCTTCCAGAAGTTAGAGCAATGTGGGGTTCGTTTTTGGGTCTCCAAATCACCGTTGCAGTGCACTAAACAACTCAGCTAACAAGGTCATCTCAACCTTCTTTGCTTCATGATCCCCGTTCTTTTCAGAAAAAAATATTTAAATAATGATTATTGGAATGTAATTAAAAAATAAAATTATGTTTATAGATTTATCGAATATTTATTTCTGATTATATAGATAGGTAGCGGTTTCCTTCAAGTCATTTTTATTCCTGTAGTTTGTATATTTTCAGCATATTTTTGACATATTAATTGTCAATAAAACACTTTCATATCGATTTTTGAAATTAATGCATTAATTATCAGATATATATAAATGTCCTCACTGTAGGAAGAGCGATTCTTATGTCCAGAAAATTTTAGTTTCGAAACAACCGCTAATGATAGTAGCTACTTTATATGACTTATACCCAGAGGAGCTAGTTGGCAAAACTCAATGGTCTCTAAGAAGAAAACTTTTAGCTCATATTTTTTAAAGTTTAATATAATTAATGTAGCCCTAAAAGGAAGTAAGTTTTTATAACTAGTCTCGCCGGGGTTACGTTCTCATTTAATTTTTTTCTCATTAGCAAACTTCTGACTGGAATCTTCCATTTATCGTTCCGTCTCGGAATCATCAACGGTTTATATCTTCTTTAAAAAATAAAAGTCTCTTGGTTTAAAGTATTACTAATTGCAAAAAAAAAATTAACTATTTTCGTATATTGAACATATTATTAAACCTGGTGATCAACTTAAAAATAAAATTCAGGTGAAGAAACTTAATTAATTGTTATTAATATAAATAATTTATAATAGTTGGTTATAATTATTAATAGTTTCATAATTGGATTTTAATAAAAGTTTCTTCAGCTGAATTTTATTTATATATTAATTTATTTTATATATATATATATATATATATATATATATTTTTTTTTAAAGAAACGATTGGTCTCGGCCGATAGTCGAACCCGGTTCTCCTGCGTGATATGCGCGGTACGCTAGATGACTAAATGATTAAATTAATGTAATCCTTTCGACTCGTATAAGAATACTTCTTTTTTAGAACTTACTTTAACATGTTGCTTTTACTTTTAGAAATAAGATTAATCCGTGTTCATTCGGACTGGGTTTTACTCTTCTTATGTACAGTCAACTCTACATTTAACTAAAATTGTAGCTTTTTTTTTAATTTTTTTTTAAATTAGCTTTTTCGATTCCATTTAAAGGTTGGGGTTCGCTATGTTCTCAATTATGGAGACGTTAATTTTAATGTTGTCTGTGCCAACAATGAAAACAATTCCTGTTCCATTTGTAACTGTCGACATTTCTAACTTCACGCAGTGGGGCGAATTCCACAGTACCGTCGGACATCTTCTATAACTTACAACGCAATTTTACTGGACATCTCAAATTTTGTCAGTTTATATTTTTGAGGAAGCAGAATCTTAATTAATGTCATTTCATTCGTAATCATTACACATACACATATACATATACATTTCTATATGTAATGGTTATGAATGAAATGATATATATATATATATATATATATATATATATATATATATATATATATATATGCTAAGAAAATATACTAAATAACCAAATTGGGGCAGGATCTGAAAACTGTTGATAAAGGTTCAAAACTATTTAACAATATGGAATATGTAGTTTATCGGGCCTATGTAGATTCCCGTCTAATTACTATATTGTACCAAATAGTTTACAATTGTTTGAACCGTCGTAACTGTTGCATATATTTTTTAAAAATATTTTTCTAGTCTATTATGATTCATTAGCAGTGCTTGATAATACTGTAAAAATACCTTTAGGTTTTGTCAAAAAATATAGCCTCACTACCCTTAAATATAGAAAAGATGTCTTATTGTCATGTTTCAGCTCATATTTTGCCATTATTAACGCAAAAATTGAGTTAAAAATTAGTGCGCATGATGGGAAAATTATGCTAGTTTGTTATTGTTACAAGAAAACCTCAAAAATATTAGCTTTCATCCTATGGCTCAATTTCCTGCGCGGGACAGTTGGGTCACCCCACTGTGCGTCAGGCAGATTTTCTAAATATTTTTATGATCGAAAATTTTACTTTAATATTATTTTATACATAATACAGTTTTCCGTCTTTTACCGGAATTTCATAGCGTTGAATGTTTTTTTAGCTTGAATCTTGGAAAAAACAATAGTTTATATGTTTATTGGAATAAATGAAAGAAGAAAAAAAAAATAAGAAACAGTAACACTACCAACTCCTGGAGCGCTTTAGGATCTGTACATTGTAAGCTAGTACCGTTTTTTATTTATATAAAAATTCTATATAACATTTTCAATTCAAAACGTTACAAACAGAAATGCTGTTTTTCATTTAAAGCTGAGGTTATTGGATCCGTTTGATTCAACAAAGGGTTGAAATATCTGTTATTGGCAGGTGTTGTCTGTCAGCAGCCGATCAATGTCAAAAAACTTTCAATATATACCCGGGGGTGGATTCTTCGTAAACATTAATTCTCATCTCTGAAGTTCAAATTAAACTTGGTAAGGAATTTAACAATTTTTTCTTTGCATTCCGGACCTCGGTGTAAGTATAAACTAAAGTTTAGTATTCTTTTAAAAATAAATAGATGCGGTTATTAGTTCAATGTAAAATATATTTCGAAGTATATAAAATAATACTGAAACGTTCCTTCGTAGAACTCTCGTTTAATCTTCTATCCAGAAGATGCATGTTTTCATTTTGGGAACAAAGGTTGAGGAGACGGTTTATTCAAGAGCTAATTAACAAATAATTAAAATCAAACAGCCTAAGAACGTTAAAAGATTGATTGAACGTTGAAATTAATTAGATGAAATCAAATTCTACCTTTGGCAGATGCACGTTTTTTGTTTTCAATAGTTTAGTGTTTTATATTGATTCACACCAACTATATGGTGTCCATGCTATATACAACTATAATCGCATTTCTTCTTTACGTATTTATTTATTTTATTTTAAATATCAAAAATAAAAACTTTGGAATGTTGCACGATCCATTATGATTTCATGTACAAATAAAATGTTTACATGAAATCATAATTGATAATGCTTACTAATATAACAGTTATTCCTAATGTCATAAAGTGTTATTGTTCATAAATATGATTGCTTACAACACTGACTTTAAATGATCTTGTCAAGCCAATAAATCATTTAAATACTCATAGCTGTGATTTTAGTTGCCCGTTCAACGGACATAAATAAACTACACATTTAATATTTAGATAACGATGCTCACTCCAGTAGACAAAAAATTAAAAAAAAATGTTAACCAACAATAACAAAAAAAGGTTGTAGGAAGATTATCTATCAGATAACGGGAATACCTTGTAATAATTATTCTTAATTTTAAATTGTTCATAGCCTAATATCCATTACGCTAAGCATCCTTAATGAATATTTTCAATAATTGAATGCAAAGCAGAGTATTCAAAGGAACGAAATTATTGTTTTCCATACCAGGATTAATATGATCTTCTAAGCTTAATTATCATTCAGTATTTTGAAAGGGGATTTCTCTTAAACTTGGGTTTTAATATAATATATAATAATAGATATAATAGATTACTGTAATATAGAATTAAAAGATAATTTAAAAAATAGTAAACAAAAAAGTATTGGCCTTTTATATCCCTGCTTTAGCGTCAAATTTGATTGGAATATACCATACGATTTTCGTATTTGATTGACATTTATAACTGACAATTATAGGACTAGTGATTATTATGAAAATTAACCCCAAGTTTTTTTTTCATTAAGAATGAAATAATATATTTAAAAGCAAACATTTAAATATCAATCATAAGTATTTTTCCTATCTGACTCTTCAATATGTTTGTTTTACTCTCCTCATCACTGGAAATGCTTTTTAGATTTAATTATCCCCCCTTTTCTTTCTTTGTCAGATGATTAAGCTTATTTTCATCATTATCATTATTTAATATAGTCAAATTCAACTTTTGAATTAGAATTTCGACTTGATATTCGAACCCAAATAAAATATTTAGATATTCAAGCCTCCCTGAAAAAAAAATCTGGTGCGTGCGCGCAACACACAACTTTCACTTACCAACTTACTTAGATTAGAAATTGACATGTTTTGCTAATAATCATTTCCCAAAGTCACACATTTTTCTACATTCATATCTTATTTTTGTTAATCGTTAAAGCCGTTTTTGAGTAAATAAAAAAACCTGTGAAAATGATATAAAATTTATTAAGTAAAGTCCCCCCTCCCGTAGATCAATTTTGATGAAATTTTTACAGTCACATCTCGGGCATATAAATACATCAAATACCAAGTTTGATCAAAATCGTTAAAACCGTTTTTGAGTAAATAAAAAAAACACGTGAAAATGATACAAAATTTATTAAGTAAAGTCCCCCCTCCGGTTAATCAATTTTGATGAAATTTTTACAGTCACATCTCGGGCATATATATCGATCAAAGACTCAGTTTAATCAAAATCGTTAGAGCCGTTTTTGAGAAAATCGAAAAAAACGTAAAAAGTGATTAAATAAAGTACCCCCTCCCTTTGATCAATTTTGATAAAATTTTTGCTGTCACATCGCGGGCATATACCTACACTAAATACCCAATTTCAGGTTCCCACGGTTTATAGTTTTTGAGCTAGTCTGTTCACACACACACACACACACACACACACACACACACAGACCATTTCGCGGGACTTGGTCATTTCGACTCAGGGGGTCCCAAAACGTGTATTTCCGTTGAAAACCGGAAGTCGAAAATTTTCACGATCGCAATACTTCCACTTACTATATATTTCATATGTAGGTAAGTGAAAGTAAAAAAATAGTGAATAGGTATAATGCTCGTGGTGATAGGTAACCATGCTAAAACTAAACCTTCAAAACAATATTAATTTCTGATAACAAAGGGAACGTGGGCCAAAATAGGTGTAACAATAAGATTCGAATAGCGGTTCTGGTGATATAGTGAGGATTCCTTATGATTATTTTTAGGAAGAATAAACATTTTTCCCCCTTTTGGTTTCCCAGAATCGTTCGATTCAAACGATCTCACGTTTGATTCGATAAGATTCTTTTTCTTCTTCTTTGCCTTCATATTTGAAAATGATCCACGAAAATGTGACGGTTGATGTACTCACTTTTGCCGCCAGGGAAGAATATGGCTCGTCGAAGAGGGACCAGACCTTGGGCTTTATCCTCTGCCAGGCTGTGAGGCGGCCCGCTAGGTAGTCCTCCTCGTAGCCGAACATCCTGGCTACCTGCTCCTCCGTCGGCCTCTCCGAGTCGATGTCCAGCTTGTCCAGGATAGCCAGGGTCGTCTGAAATAAAATAAAGTTACATAAATAAACAAATGCCAAAACAAAAAGAAAAAAATCTTTCTAGTGGCTTAAAATAACAAAGAAAAACTATATACGAGTATGTATTTACATATTCCTTTTTGCTAACAAGACTTCATATAATATAAACTCACATTTATCTTTATCTGAAAAAAAACAAAACAGTTTTTTAAATGCAATATTACAATATATGCTTCTCCTGTGAAATTTCAGTCGTTTTGAATGTGGCAGTCTTCTTCCAAACGAGCTATATATCCTAAATTAAGAAAGGTCACAAAAACCAATTCATTCACTATTTTTTTTTTTCACATTAAAAGTTAAAATTCATATTGTTACTGCTTGCACGAATCCCTAGTTTCACCACCTCAGTAATAAATGAAATATTAAGAGACAATTCTAATGTAAACATTTTTTATTTTATTTATTCATTTATATTTTGCTTTATTTGCGTCTCCGCTAGAGCGCTTCTAGCAAATTTGTTTAATGCGATTGTCTTAGATTTTCTTGATTGACGTGCAAGAGCATACATATCCCTCGGCCATTGTCTTTTCAATCTTCGTCGGATTTGGTAACTGGGAGGAAGAAAGAAAAGAAACAAGTGGGTTTGGATGGTTATGGGTTGAACAGTGAAATATAGTGTATTTGTCGTGAATGTATGATTTTGTTAGAAATGTACCATGGAGTGTTTACAATTTTTCGAAGATTTTTTGACTGTGTTGTTTGAATTTTGTTTATGCGTAAGTGTTTAGCGTAGGTCCAAATGGGTTTTATTATCGTGTTGTATATTAGTCTTTTGTTTCGTAAGTTAAGTAATGATTTGTAGTCTAGGTGATAGTTGTTTATATAGTCCGGTCAGTTCTTGTCTTTTTAGTTTTGTATGTATGTTCCAAGTGAGTCTTTTGTACAAGTACCAGGTTTGTAAATATGAAACCGGTATTCGCCAATGATAGGAGTTAGCAGTCAATATAATCTTCTAACTAATCCGTCAGTGGTATTATCTGCTTTTGCCTACATGTAATAAAGAGATCCAATTGATACCAACATCAGTTTCATTCTATAACCGTGTTTTTAGTGGCGTTGAACATGTCGACTTTTGTGCCAACAAATCAAGATTTGCGGACAGCAATTATTTTCCGTTTCCTTCTGAAAAAAATTGGAGCATTATCACATAGGATGCTTGTTGAAGCTTATGGGGAGCATGCCCTAGGCAAATCTCAATGTTTCGATTGGTTCAAAAAATTTAAAGATGGATTTCGATAAAAGAAACAAAGACCGTGGAAAACCACAAAAAAAAAAATAATTTGAAAACGCTGATTCGGAAGCGTTTGTTGGACAATTATTACATGTGACACCGTCTCCATTTGTTTGAAAGGCATGGAAAGGATCCAGAAGGTCCGAAAATGGGTACCTCACCAACTGAATGACAGGCAACAGGAAGCTCGAAAAACCTCATGGCAAATGCTGCTCGCCAGGTACAGAAAAAAAGTCATTTCTTCATCAAATTGTGTGGTGATGAAAAGTGAATTTACTTCGAGAATCCTAAGCGTAAAAAATCCTGGGTAACTCCTGGTGAACCATCGGCATCGCTTGGGGAGGAAGAAAATGCTATGTGTCTGGTGTGATCAGATGGGTGTTACCTACTATGAGCTGCTGAAACCTGGGGAAACTGTTAATGCGGAACGCTCGCTACCTACAACAGATGATAAATTTGAATAAAGATTTGCGCCAAAAAGTCCCAAATATCAAGAAAGGACACACAAAGTGATCTTGCTCCATGACAATGCCCCATCACATTCGGCTAAACGGACCAAGGAAACGATGCAAGTGTTTGGTTGGTAAATTCTTCCGCATGCGGCTTATTCACCAGATTTGGCCCCATCCGATTACCACATATTTGCATCGATGGGACACGCACTAGCTGAGCAGCGCTTCACTTCTTATGAAAATGTACGAAATTGGTTAAGTGATTGGTTTGACTCAGAAGAGGAAGCATTATTTTGGCGGGGAATCCACAAATTGCCTGAATGATGGGGAAAATGCATAGATAGCGAAGGACAGTACTTCGAATAAAAAAGTATGTATCATTTTTACACAATCAACTCTTATTTACTATTTGGAAAATTCCGGTTTCATATTTACACACCTGGTATAGTCCTAGGTAACGTACATAGTTTTTAGATGGCAGCGATGTATTATTAATTTTTATTGGAAGAGTTGTTCCCTTCCTCAGTGAAAAACTTCTATGGATCGACATAGTTGCATTTATTTTTATTTTCCACTATTGGAACCAATTTTCGAGGTCGAATATGTTATTTTGGACAGCAATTGATAATATAAATATAAATAAATATAACATATTATAACCGTATTTATATAAATTTTAAACTCAAAAATAAATGATCAAATAAATAAACAACTTTCTTAAATTTAAAATTTCGATTATCATGATGAAGTAAATTTATTATTGACGCTTAAGAGTATAAAATCCAAATAAACAAACTTATCGAAAAAGTTCTTGTTAATATGAAATTTAATATTATTATTTTAAAATATTTTTTATAAGAAGAGAAAAGATTGGCCTTCGCCGAGATTCGAACACGGATTTCCTTATCGCTAGTAAGGCACTCTGGCCACTTGATCTACCAAGCAGATATGCCGGTCAAGTCAACCCTTTTTCTCCACAGACCTCTTTCCCACCGATTATACTTATCTTCTCACGAATTATACGAGGGCTGGAAATATACTCAGGCAGTTTCTAGATTTTGTTTTATTGTATTATCCTTATTTTTTTTTGACATCCACATTTAAATGTTTATTATTGATTATGATTAACAACTTTGTATTATTTTTAAAGTAGATAAAAAAAAGAAGTAAAATTTATAAAAATTTTTCAATGCTTTATAATTTGTAGAAACGGTTTCTGATAAATTACTACCACACAGGTGATCATTCATATGTGGGTGATTCTAAAATTATGGTGGTATTTGTGTCACAACGTGATATATCGAGAACCGCCTGAAGGATTTTTAATTTTTTTTTCCTAATTATTACCTCATTGGTTATGAATACAGCTATCTTATTTTCAAGCGCCTAAATACAGGATAATATTCCCTAAAACCAATAACAAGGCTCTTTTTGTCACTCCCTAGCCTATCACAAAGTATAGGTCATGTACTTTGAAAAATAATAAAACACTTTTCCGTCACAATAATTTTAAAATATCAGGCACTAATCTTATCAGCAAACTTTCAGGATGCAAAATAAAATAAAGCCAGGACACCAAAAGGTTCAGGCAGAGTACCACAACAGTTTTTCCTTTTGTCACACAGTCGTGAGGTCACTCCCTGGCTAGTTTTTCATATACCCTCCAATCCCACGAGAAAAGGAAATTTCAAGTTGAGAATAAATGGGGCAAGCTTGCTATAAACCTATAGTCTATAGCTATAAATCTATAATTTTAGAATCACCCACATACATTTTTAGCTTTTTTAATAAATCTATAGCACTCCACGTAAATTAAATTTTTATGTTATGGTTTAATCAGTACCTCGCAACGGACAAAAACAATAAAATTGACAGACATCTTGATTTAAATAAAATAAACTCTATATAGAAACACCAATTTTCAAAAGGGAGGTGTGCTTTACATTGTCACTGTTTTTTGTTAGATTATTGACAATGGAGTGTTCTGAAATAAAAATATTGTTCAGTAATTATTCAAAGAATCGTTGGTACTACAATTAAAAATACATCAAAACCCTTCAAGACGAAATGATTAAAATGTGTGCCCATTGAGAAAGACTAAATGTGAGTGAGGAAATTATAAGAATGAAAAATAATACCAATAATGAATGACTTAGCTTATCTGAATTTTAAAAAAATTGAAGTAAATTATTTTTGAGACTTTGTAAAACCTAATTCCTGCGTAGGATTATAGCCTAGAGAGAAGACATTAAGATTCCATCGAGCTGACGGCACATTTGACAAATTCTCACGCGTCCCACCTGTTGATATAGGACAATCCTACCTCTCACCTCAACCCTCGCTCTCTCTTCCTAATCACATCACCTTCTGCAGGATCACGTATCCTGCGCCCTACTACGTTGTTTGTTCGTGAGAGGCTTCTGTTCAAACAAGGATTGAAATGCCTGTAGGCTGAATGTTTGTTAGATTCATATCGTACTAGATTTATCTAAAGTGCAGGTTGTCACGGTAATGCTTTGGAACCTTTATTATAAAACGTGGGAAGATTATTCCACTTTATTTTATATATTTATGCTCAAAATCAATTTATTTAAAAAAGGATATAAGTATATTCAGTTGTTTAATGGCTTAAAACCATAAGTCATCAACGTGAAAAAATGGTTCAGACTCTTTTTCTAGCAAAAGTAAAAAGAAAAGGCAGTATAAAGAGGCTGAACTATCTAAAATGGATAAAAGAAGCCCGATAATTCCAAAAGGTAGCCAACAGCCTTTCATCCAGTTGCAAGCTTTTCAAGCAAAGCCCCTCTATGTGTCAAAACAACAATGGAGTCCTTTTGACAGATACTAAATCCTGCTTGACGGAATGGAAAAGGTACTTCGAATGCCTGAAACAAGGAGAGAGTAGAATACATAAAGAGCACACTGCCAACATAACACCCACTAGATTCATCTGGTAAAGGGGAAGTCGTCCATGCAATCGATCGACTCAAGAACCATGAAGTCCCAGGTTACGATACCCTGGGCTAGACGAACTATTCAACCTTTATAATATATTCCAAACGGTTTGTGCTGAAAAAGAAATGGAAGAAGACCTTAATATCTCCAATGTCATAAAAAGGGGATACATTGAAGTGGCGTAATAAATATGAACTATCCCTTCTTCTATGCACCTACAAGTATTATAAAATATTTATGCTCGTTCAGATTTGCGGAGCAGGAAATCGGACAGAACCAGAATGGATGTATACGTAAAAAATAAATAATAGACCAGATTGTCAGTCTTCGTGGAAGATCGGAAAAAAGAAGAGAGTATGGAACTCAAAACTCAATATATGTTTTTTACTTTCACTTACCTATATATAGTAAGTGGAAGTATTGCGATCGTGAAAAATTTCGACTTCCGGTTTTCAACGGAAATACACGTTTTGGGGTCCCCTGAGTCCAATTAACCAAGTCCCGCGAAATGGTCTGTGTGTGTGTGTGTGTGTGTGTGTGTCTGTGTGTGTGTGTGTGTGTGAACAGACTAGCTCAAAAACTATAAACCGGGCGAACCTGAAATTGGGTATTTTGTGTATGTATATGCCCGTTATGTGACAGCAAAAATTTAATCAAAATTGCTCAAAGGGAGGGGGTACTTTATTTAGTAACTTTTTAAGTTATTTTCGATTTTCTCAAAAACGGCTCTAACGATTTTGATTAAACTGAGTATTTGATCTATTTATATGCCCGAGATATGACTGTAAAAATTTCATCAAAATTGATCAACCGGAGGGGGGACTTTACTTATTAAATTTTGTATTATTTTCACGTGTTTTTTTTATTTACTCAAAAAAGGCTTTAACGATTTTGATCAAACTTGGTATTTGATGTATTTATATGCCAGAGATGTGATAACCAACATTTCATCACAATTGATCAACCGGAGGGGGGACTTTACTTAATAAATTTTGTATCATTTTCACGTGTTTTTTTTATTTACTCAAAAACGGTTTTAACGATTTTGATCAAACTTGGTATTTGATGTACTTATATGCCCGAGATATGACTGTAAAAATTTCATCAAAATTGATCTACGGGAGGGGGGACTTTACTTAATAAATTTTGTATCATTTTCATGGGGTGTTTTTATTTACTCAAAAACGGCTTTAACGATTAACAATAATAAGATATGAATGTAGAAAAATGTGTGACTTTGGGAAATGATATTTAGCAAAACACGTCAATTACTAATCTAAGTAAGTTGGTAAGTGAAAGTTGTGTGTTGCGCGCACGCACCAGATTTTTTTTTATTTTGTGCACTATGGCATTGTTCGGGATGAAATGTACAACACCCTCACAGATATTAAGCTCTTTAGCTTGTTCGACTAAAAGGGCATAATCGAGAAAAAGAGGCATCAAATGCTCCTTTCATATCCAAGGTTGGGGGGGGGGGGGGGTTCTTTGATATCCTTTGAGATGCTGTCAGAGATTCAGCGGTGAAGGGATTTAGACTACAGGCATAAAGTTCACCCGAACACTATGGCTACTTGTGTATGCTGATAGATAGAAATTGTTGACAGATCTCATCAGGCTTAATCCTTAGCATTCTCTCTTGGCAAGCATTGCAACTCAAGCACAAGCATTGGCTCTTGAGTCTGGAGCAAGAAATTTTTCTTTGAGTCTGGTTGTCAACTAAGACCAGATGAAGTATATGGCAATTTGAAATACAAAAGTTCGGTATGAATGGTGCATTTGCTCTTTACCTGTTCCAGTAATTATGCGAATCCTCATACTGGATCCCAAGTGACTCTTGTGACAACAGAATCTCGGTGAAGGTGCGGAGAAAAATGATCTCAGCTAATCTTTGTTGCTAACTTGTCTCGCAACCGACCAAGGTCAAAACCCTCATCCACCCTTTTCTGACCTAGATGCAAAGGTATATGAAAGAGACCTTCTCAACGAATTATGGAATTTAAATATCTTCACCTGTTTAACGGACAGTGAAAGAGGCGTTTAGTAACAGTGACATGACTTTACCTGATACATTGGCAATCATGAAATTGGGAAGGTAAAGGTGGGTGAGACACCTTCATACAAGATGATTCAATCGCTGAGTCTGTGCAGCTGGTGGACACAGTCAGGTCTACCAGAGCTAGAAATAGGATGACGATCGCACAGGAGGATACCAAGACTCGCTTGAGGGTTGTCGGTCTAAAATAATGATAATAATTTCAATTGAACGGGTTTTAGCGAGTATGTTGCTAACTCTGTAATAAATTAATTTATTTTATTTTATTATTTCTGTGACTAAATAAGAAAAGCGATTAATTATCATTAATCATTCTTTGATTATGTTTCGACTTTGATAATACCTGATGAAAGGCCCTTGAAGTGACTGACTCACCTCGGGAGGGGGACATCGAGACTGATTGGAACGGCTGTGTGCCGGTCCCCACAAATTGCTTTGAACTCCTTTCTCACTTTACAACTTGCTATCTCTCTGTGTTCAACTGGCAACAAAATTGGACCGGATTTGTCAAGCTCCGATTCGGGGTTTTCTGAACAGCTTATGTGAAGAAGAGTGTTTTGATTTATACTTGTTAATCCACACAGTGTATTAATAAACAACTGTGTACAATTAATTGGTACAAATGAAACCATTTATCATTTAAAATAGAAATTTTAATGACCCGATGAAATCAGTTTGTAATGTTCACTTACTACGGTAAAAAAATAAATTTGAGGAACAACAGAAGTCGAAAGTACCATAATCATTTTAAATACTTTCGATGTATGACCTTATCTTAAAAAAAAAAATCCTTATAATCAGCATTTAACCATGTTACAACTAAAGGTTAGGTATTATAAAGGTAAGTCGATTATTTAAAAATATTTATTGTTCTAGACGTACCCCGACATAATCGATCTTAAGGCTGCGCTTGAAGTGCCGTGTTTAAAAAAAATGGAAAATTACAATACCTAAAAGAAAAAAATCTTTTGTCAAATAAGCCTGTAGGAATGGTAAAGATACTCTGAGTTATACGAAAACTATTTTAATTTGTAATCAATATTTTATTTATAATATTATTGTTTTCTAGAAATATTCCTGCGATACTCAAAATACTTAATAATTATCTCAAAGCAGGACAATTTTAATTTTTGTATGATGACATTTAAAACCTTAACCTCAGATATCAGTTCTGAGCAGAGTACGAAGCATTTTTTTGTCGTCATTTGTTAAACGTTATCTGATTTTCTTTATATTTTTTTTTTGGTTAGAAAATATTTTTCATGACCCAGATTCGAATCCGGGTTTCTGCATTGAGGTAGTTGGCGTGGCTGGGATACAGACCTTTTAAGCTTAGGTGGTAAGAATATTGCAACGGTTATGATTAGACTTGGGACTGAATTTAATTTTATGATTTTCGAGATTTATTTAATTGTGACGAAGATATGTTTGATTTTTGTATATTATGTTAGAAATTTTTCCAAGATGTGTTATCTATTGTGTCCAATTTGTAATTCGATTCAGCTATACGAATTATACTGATTTAAAAACTACATCTGATATAGTTGGTTTGTTTGTTTGTTGAGGCTTTAAGGCGTAAAACCCTTAGAGTCATCAATGCCTAAAATTAATGTACTTACAAAAAGACACTCTTTTCACAGAGAAAAAAAAATTAGATTTTTTTTAAACAGATTATTTTCTTTCAGTAAACTAAATAATTTTATTTTATTTCCTTGATCGCTTAAAATTTCTGAGAAATTGGATGTTATTCCTGATCAGGACAAATTCGAAAGATAAAAAGGGCACTCTTCAAAAATTTGTTTGACTGTAATCGTGTTACCACAGTGATGACATTTAGGTGGTGGCTCTTTGCTTGCGAATGGGTGCGAGGTGCGAATGGGTCAAGTATGTGTGTCCTATCCTTAGTCTTGTCAAAAGAACTTCTTCTCTTCGAATAAGTCGGCTTGAAGTGAACTACGGCTTAACTCTTTTTTTGATTTCATTTTTATTGACATCAATTGTAAATATTTTTTATTTTATGTTTTTATATGTGTAGGATGATGACCAGACATCTATTTTATATTGTTTTTTTGTACGTATCCGTTATTCTTATTCATTTTTTTATTATTTATTATCAAATAAAAATATAACAGTACAGTACAATCTTGATAATCCGACACATATGGGACCAGACAACCGCCGGATTATCGATAATCTCCGGATTATTGAAAGTAAAATAAAAAAGGTATTATAACGTAATATTTGTACTATAATATAATATTTATATTGGTAAATAAGTACATATAAGACAAAATACTATGTACATATGAAGGATACGTTCATATTAAATAAAAATAACTGGGAAAAATACATACATATGTATTATGAAAAGTATTAATTAATTTTGCGTTTTTACCTTAAACATTTTATCGAAAACGGACTCTTGCAACCTTTTTAGCATTACCAATTTTGTGCAGATATCGAATGCGTTGTTGTTGATGACACTTACCTATTCATTCGTGGACTGAATTTGGCTGAGGATTTCATCGTCAGATAGGAATTAAAAATTGTCTTCGTTTGTGCTTTGAAACCATTCTTTGATGCCCTCATTTAATAGGGTAACGCTCAGTTCACATTTGCAGGAAAACTCTTGTAAAAATTCTGAAGATAATTTTAGAGTTGAGCTTGTGTATTTACCTTCGTCAGGATCGTCAATCACGTCTTTACGAGTTCAAACAAGGGGTGTATTGGCCAGATCTTTTTCCAAGAACACTGGATGGTGTCACTTTTCACTGTGCACTAAATTAAAAACGAAGTCTTTAATGTTTGTTTTTTCAAAAACTGAATGATCCCATCCGGTTGTTTTATTATGTTCGAATGTGGAGATTTTTGAAATTCATTTTTATTTGCTGGATTATATTTTGATATGGGCTGCAAGAAATTTCGTGTTTGGGGGCATGTAGAGGACTTGAATTTGATGGTCAAGCGATCAAGTTCTTCTCCTTTTGGGTGTCCCCACAGGATTACCGAATGTGCCGCAGTAACCAACCGCCGGATTATCAAGATTGTACTGTATTAAAATTTACAATCTGCAAAATGTTTTGCAATAAGCAAATCTGTTATTCTTAGGAGATTTAGTAACATAATAAAGCTATCATTTCTATTTATGGTGACATTTTTTTTTTTTTGGTTTATAGTTTATTTTGTATGTATTAAACATTTCATATTGGTGATCTATATTAAAAGAAAAGAGTTTAACCTATTTTGTTTTTCTTTGAGAATTATTTTCTCCTCACCCCAAACGAACTTCACATCCAGTTACGCCCAGAGCAAAGGGCAGGTACTCAAAATGGAATATGAGAACTCATCGGGTAATTAGGAGGAGATGGAGTTGGGGTTGGTCAACAGAGACTAATGGAGTCAGGATCGGGATGCCAGCCACAAACAATGTAATTAGCCTCCTGTCATGTAACTCCGGATATCAGGGGGAGCCCATCCCACTCATCCACTGTCTGTGCCTAACCGGATCTAAGGGATACTCCGGAATGGGATGGATGTTTCAGATAGTTCGCTCAGAGCCGGGAATGAAATGAAGTTATAATGATGTTAAGTATGAATATATAATAGCAAGATCATATCTCTGATATGGAAAAAACATGCTGTTTATGTTTTATGAAATAAAACTTAAAAACGAAAACTCGATTGTTCTCGTATTTGAATTCTCATAGTTCTTTCTGCCGTTACTAGGAATACCTCATGATTGGGTTAAGAAGTCCAAAAAATTAAGTACAAGTAAGAGGAAGAACAAGTTATGAAATAGCCCTTTCTACCATATGGTTAAAATTTTTTCACACCTCATAGAAAGCTTTATCTCCTATAAATGAGAGTAATTATGTACTTGCCCAATATATCTGTTCTTACCGATAAAATATAACAGCTATTTTAATTAATTAAATATTAGGATGAATGTCTTATTCGTATTATATTAATGTTATTAATTGTAAGTCCCATTGATTTTAATATTAATACTAGGACGTATATGTCTTACTTTTATTACACTAATATTAGGAATTACAATTTTCATTATTGATTTTAATATTGAATAGTAACCCTTTCCACTCGTTTCAGACGTTACCTACCGGCAACTCGACACAACTTGTACGCGAAAACGTACACCCTGAAAACCTAATATTATACAGTAAAATTTTAGAACCAAGTAAGGAATTGTGAAGCTTCAAGAACACATAGTTACAAAAAAAAATTAATTTTTTAAACTTTTATATTTTTTAATTAAATCTAATTAATCTTTTAAATTTAAAGGGACGTTTTTTGGAAATACCGAAAAGAGACCTAAAAATTGTGTAAAAGTTTTGATAATTGAGAGAACCGGAGCGGATAACGATGGAAATACCTTAGATTTCACAAAAGTTTCCTCACTCCTTATTTATAAAATCACAAACAATTTAATTGGAGAAGTAAAAACAGTTAAAAAATTACGTTCAAAATTAAGTTGAAGTTTTCTCTGATATCCAATCAGAAAAGCTCCTAAAATGTGAAAATCTACTTAATAAATTTCCGGTTAAAGTAGAAGCACAGGGGAAACTAAATCAAAGTAAAGGGATTATTTGGTGCCCCGAACTAAATTATTGTACAATTCAGGAAATAAAAGATGAATTAAAACCACAAAATATTTTTTTTTTTTTTTTTTTTCGTTTGGCGCATTAGGCCTAATGGGACCTTTGGCCGCACAGTGAGGTCTTCTTACAGAAATTTGTGTTGCTTGCGGTAGCACAGACAGCCTGGAGGGGGTAGCCCAAACCTCACGTTGCTGCAAGCCATGGTCACCATGGTGCAGCGGCAGACTGCCCATAGCTCCATAACCAATCCCATTGGGGCCAATCTGGCAGTGTCCTTCCCACCGATGGCGTCAGCTCTCGGGTTCAAGGACAGTGACAAACTGGTCTACGTCCAATGATTGTGGTGGCTCAGAGTCAGCAGGCCCCGAGGACCTATATTTCTTTCCCTGAAGCATACTGTCCCTTAACCAAACCTCCGGGCGGTTACTGACATCCTGGAAAATCACACCACGATTCTCGATGAGATACACGGGGAAGGTTCATTACTCATACGCCCGGTCGGTGTGAGTCTCCAGTAGGCTGACGGGTCTCACATGCCCTAGGGTGGTGGTAAACTTGGACTGCGTGGCGTTCATTGGTGGGTGGTCACCCGAATGGAGCGGTCATCCATCCAAGTACCAACCTCGATGGACGTTGCTTAACTTTGATTACCTATTGCAAGCACCCTTGTCCACTCGGCCATCCCGACCCGATAGCCGATGTTAAAAGATTAACGTACTATAAAATTAATGAAAAACACCGCGAGCCGCGACTGTAATTTATCACCAAACGCGAAATATCCTATAAATAGTTTTTACGATTTGTTTACGTCCTTATATGTTAAACTGAAATTATTTGCATATTCTCCGTAGGGGAGCCCTCGAGTTTGAAGACAAATTTTAAATGGCTCCGCTCCGGGGACCTCAAGTGCAAAGGGTTATTATTTGTATTAGTGTTAGTATTATTGATTTTAATATTAATATTAGGACTTATAATTACAGCTATTGATTTTAATATTAAATAATAATGTTAATATTAGTGATATTATTATTGATTTTAATATTAATATTAGAATAAGTATTATAATTAGCTTCACCTTGACTATGTCATTGACATCATAACTTCATCAATAATCTAATATTGATGAAGTTATTAAAATTAGTGACAGCTTGTAATGCATAATCAATTGATTATGCATTACAAGCTGTCACTAATACCTTAAGGTCGAACGGCTCGAGCTAAATCATCATGAACAAATGAGCAACGGAGAAGTGATGTTGGACGGGAGAGGGTGGTGGAGCGGAGTTAGTATTTTATGCATGAATGGCTTGCTCGTCTCATTTTGTTCCTGCTTTATATTTACATATTTTAAAAGTTTAAAAGAGTTTCTTTTTCGATTTCAAGGGGTATTTTTTCTTTGACTCATTATTTTCAACGTTGATGAAAAATTAGCTATGTTTTGGTCAGATGGCTGTATACCCCAAATGATTCCTTAAATATTTTTTTTTTTTTATTTTCTTACATTATAAATAATAATTTCCGTAATTACAAGTCATTTAAATTCATTTCAGAATTAATAAAGTATATGTTCTGAGATTATTTTTTTTTAAATGTATTTTTTGTAAAAGAGAAAATAAAAACTTTTAAAAAAAATATCTGAGAACTTATATTTTCAAAAACCTAATAAATCCATTTGCATCTTTTTAAATCAAACATACCTTCATTTTTTGTATATAATATTATCTTTAAGCTAACTACGCTGTTAAATAAAAATTAACTGGATCCGAGACCTTTTTTTTATTTTGAAAGGATTTCCCAAGCAGTTTACATCCAAAAAATTTAATTACCATTATTATTAATACAAATTTAAATACCTGTAATTAATAAATATAATTTACAGAATTCTAGGAAGATAATAATCAGGAATTTCAGTCGAAAAATGTGTACTTAAAGAGTCTCCATGTAACGCCTCGCGTCTCACTGATGAAGACCCTAGAAACCTGAACTGGCGTTTGGGTCAATTCGCATGCTCTTAAAATTAAGAAAAGTTTTTGAATGAAATTTCATGTTATCAATGATTGAGTAAAGCTGAAAGTAAAGTTGAAAAAAACATTGAGTATTGTATTCTATTCTTAATCCTTTTTTTTTTTTTCAAATAAGGATTGAATACGCCTGCGTAAATTATAGTATCTTCGTCATTAGTCACATCTATGTAAATCAGCAAACGAATAACAAAAAATGAAATTGATGATAGTTAATCTTAAATATATTAAAGCATTTATTCGCGAAATAATGAAAGTAATTAAATATGATTTTCCTTAAATGGCTACTTCGTTGCTGTCATTGAAGATGAAATAAAATTTTCAACTTTATAAAGAGCAGACATTCTTTACGTAACAGAGACGGAGGCAGGTTTCGTAATGCTTTGCTTCGTTAGGAACAGTTTGGATTCATTACCGCCCTCTGAGCCGCTCAGTAAAATAAATTAGCTGTTGTAATATCCTAATTAACAACGTTTCGTAAAATTTATCGCTTAATAAATTAAGTTATAGATCAAAGCTTTTAATACCGTTACGCCGAGAACATGGCTCATTCTATAATCTTTCAACTGTTGGAATACTCTAAAAACTAAGCACTGTTTCACAAACTATTTAAAGTTCTTGTTAAACTGTCAAGGATAATTAAAAAAATGCAATAGATTAAATTTATTTATTAATGTATTACCTTAAAGTATTGTAACGTTAAACACAAAGCATATGATCGAAAAGAGTTCTATACTATTTGTTGGTACAGTTATAAACTGTTGTAGTACCTGTTTTAAATGTGATGTTGTTGACTGTTGATGAATGACGTTGTTTCTTATTCCACAAGCATCACATATTTAGAGGGCTCTCCTGATATTAAATGTTTGCTTTGGTTAACTTTGGATAAACATTTTGGCTTTCTACTTTTTTATGTTTATAAGGACCAAGAAGATTGATAATTTTGATTGATTCAACTATAAGCTCTGAGAATATTTGATGTTTCGAGGTTTTTGTATTTTAAATATAAGCATATATATTTTTTTTTTTACAGGGGAGTAATAGTCAACTGTTTTGCTTTACGATAGGTTGGTTGATAGTCTGGATTTTCATTTTTTTATTTGGAAAGCCAACGTTTCGACCCTTATATGTAGATCTTCATCAGGGCTTCTGAGTCAAGAGTAATACAGATACTGAGCTAGTCTCTGTAGAGCTGGCTCAGTCTCTGTATAACTTTGGACTCAGAAGCCCTGAAGAAGATCTTTTTACAAGACTTGAAAGAGAAATGCTTGAAAATGATGTGAATGGGATTATGATAGAATTCAATAAAAGAACTTATGATTCCGTGAGATGAACTGATAAAGACTACTTCTATTTGTTTACACCTACTAAAAAAGTCTCAGTCAACTGGAGAAAATTGAATTGGTTTCATAACAAAAAATAGTAACATTTTAAATAATCGTGGTTGATATTTGATAACATATTTAAATAACATAAACTCGTATTAAATGGCTGGGGATTAATTGTTAAACATAAAAAATTAATTAGCATTTATTAATAATGTATAAAGAAAAATAAAAAATGAATTGATAAGAAAAGAATAAGAAACAGATTGGTGCTGGTGAATAAATAGAACAAAAAAATAATAGCTTAATGGAGTGGAAGCCTACTCTGCCTGAATAGTAAAAAGTGCTCTAAACTCTATTTTATATCCCACCGCTTTTTTATCTATTTTTTTTATTTTATTTTTTTTATTGCAACAATCACCTAAATTGCCGCTTCCAGTGGAATCGTCGTCAATATAATGCAGATTTCCTATCGTTAAAGTATAACTGATTCGCTTTTATTGAATTTCTAATAAAGCAGATTAATTGAAATTTAATAAATCTAAAAATATTGTTACACTATTTGGACCATATAAATCAAATAAGGATGGGTTACAGACCAGTTGTTATTATCTATATTTAAATAGATATATAAAAAAATGATTTTGGTTAATTTGAACTTGATTGCTTCAAATAAAAATATACACATGATTGAAATGTCAACTTATGCAAATAGCTCCTACCTATATCATTTAATTGTAAATTAATCATCTGGCGGATAAACATAACTTTTTTATTATTATCATTTTTTAAATTTTTACATCAATCTATGACATACTATGGACATAAGGCTAACAAATAGATGGTTCAAAAAAACCATTGAGACACTTACAAAAACAAGAAACCTTTCAATCCAATATTTTACTTCTAATAACGATCACTCCTGTGTACGGTAATAATAAAACAATACATAACGACTTACAACTACCAACTATCGAAGAACAAATAACAATCTTCTATTCTGGCTTTCAGACTTATTAATGACATGGCCTGGAGTGACATGACTTTTATGAGGCGACTGGAAAGGAGTTGGATGAGAGACCTCCTCTCCTGAAACAAGACCGGGATAATGTGCTGTTATGCAATGTCTTTCCTCAAGCTTTAAAATTTCAACATACAGCGTTTATATAACATGGGTGATTGTCGCATAGTTGCATAGTTGCAGCAGGAGGGGTTCCTCTCGACCTTATTCTCCGGGAAGATTTATTGAAACGGAAATTCAAAACAGAAGGCTCAGCAGGTCTACCGGTAACTATCCAGGTAAGCATTGCAGAATATCCAAGACAATGAAAAAATATTTTCTATGAGAACACAATAGAAGAGTGGAACCGGCAGTGGGTGACAACTACAAAAGGTTCTACCTTAAGAAAATATTTCCCCACCGTTCAGGATCGGTTAAAAGCAAAGTGGGTCCTCCCAGATTATTGGGTATCGCAATTCCTCACAGGGCATGGGGCCTTTCGAGCCA
Source organism: Aelia acuminata (assembly GCA_911387785.2). Lineage (NCBI taxonomy): Eukaryota > Metazoa > Arthropoda > Insecta > Hemiptera > Pentatomidae > Aelia > Aelia acuminata. The sequence goes on from OU426983.1 coordinate 38,579,754, forward strand.
AGCTACATGGCTTTGGAAACGATATTGATCCCAAATGCCCTGCATGCAGGATACCGGAGATGGCTGAGCACATTGTTTTAAACTGCACCGCCTTCGAGGAACTGAGGGATAAGTTAATGAGGGAAGCTGAGCTCTATGTTCTGACAGAAAACAACTTCTCTCAACTAATGGAAGAAAGAAACTACCCGTACTACAAGGAATTCGTGTACGGGAGGAAAAATATTATGGGACCACAGCTCTTCAATCTCGGGAGAAGAGGACCAGCACTGGGAAGATCACCGGAGTAATAACTTAAAGCGGAGGAAACCTGAAATGAGAAATTAGGCAGGGTCAATTCTGCTCGTTGGGAAGAGGACGAAGAAAAGAGATACTGGACAGTTCATAACAGATTATTTCTATATTGTTTTACATGCAGCAGTTGTTTGCTACCCAGGAATGGGTAGCATTCTTCTTCTTCCTCCTATGTGCCTTTCAGCGTGGAGGCGCCTCAGCCAAGGCAGTTATGCACCCCGATCCATAGCCAGCGCTTTCATGGCATTCAGACCTCGTCCTCTTTTCTGTCCCAGCCTGGTGATGTGGTCTGTCCACGTTAGTCTAGGTCTGCCCCGGGGACGTCTTCCAGTCGGCCTAGCTTCGAAGTACTTCCTTGGGTCATGGTCCTCTTCCATACGGCAAAGGTGGCCAAACCATTTCAGCTGCCTCTTTTCAATGATTTCCTTTACAGCTGATACTCCCAGGTCCTCACGTATACGTTGATTTCGAACCATATCTCTCCTGGTTCGGCCAGCCACTCTCCTCAAGTACCTCATTTCTGCGGCTGTTACTCGGCTCCAGTGCTTGTCCAGTGGGATCCAGCTTTCGCTTCCATAGAGTAGAGTCGGCAAGTATATGGCCTTGAAGATGTGCAGCTTCACGTTGTTGTTCCATCTCCCTTTTTCCTGCAACTGTGTTGCACAGGTGATAGTAATCATTGTTCGCCTTCCTGATCTGGTTGGAAACTTCTCCATCAATCTTTCCATTCCTGTTGATGACAGTTCCGAGGTAGGTATATTACATCTCTAAGGTTTCTCCTCCTCATCGGATCTCCACATTCTCAACATCTCGGCCTACATGCATCGCCTTGCTCTTACTTGCATTGAGCATCATCCCCTTTCTCTCCAGCTCAGCTTCCCACTCTATGATTGCTTGCTGCAGGTTTTCTTTTGAATCTGCTATGAGGACAATATCGTCAGCAAAAACCATCGCTTGAGCAAGTACTGTCCTCATATTCCATTTCCCCACAACTGTTCGCGCTGCCCTGCGCTTGCATATTTTTACGATCTCGTCCATAAATATGATAAATAGCAGAGGGCTAAGGCTGTTTCCCTGTTTTATTCCTTTACTCATATCGAAGGCTTCGGACTCTCTTCCGTTTATTCTTATTATGCCTTTAGTTTGGCGATATGTGGATTTTATTGCATCTATTAGTGCACTGGGGACATTTTTAGCGGCTAGAGCTGCCCATATTTCGTGTCTAGGGACTGAATCGAATGCTGCCTTGATATCTAGGAAAGCCAGAAACATACTTTTCCCTCGTTCCCATGACTTTTCAATAATAGTCCTGAGAGAGAATATGTGGTCCTGGGTCTGGCGCTGTGGTCTGAATGCTGCCTGCTCCTCCTCAAGGTTTTCTTCCACGATTATCCTCAGCTTACATTCTAGAATTGATGTGTAGAGTTTGTAAACCACCTGGGAGAGGCATATAGGTCTGTAATTTCTGCAGTCGCTAGAGCTTCCTTTCTTGTGAATAGGAATGAGAATGTTATACTCCCACTCCTTTGGCACAGTTTTTTGAGAAAAAGCTGCTTGGAATAGATCCTGTAGGTGTTTCTGCAGTTCTGGTCCTCCAATTTAATTAGCTCTGGAGCTATACCATCTCTCCCTGCTGCTTTGCCAGTCTTCAGCTTTTCTATAGCCCTTTCCAAATCCTCTTCCCAGATTATATCATTATAATCATCTTCGTCTATTACCCTAACGTCAGCTGTTCAAAATTGGTCAACCGGAGGGGGGACTTTACATAATAAATTTTGTATCAGTATCACGTGTTTTTTTTATTTACTCGAAAAAGGCTTTAACGATTTTGATCAAACCGGGTATTTGATGTATGTATATGCCAAAGATGTGGTAGCCAACAACGGCGTTAACGATTTTTAGCAAATTCGTCATGTTTAATGAATATTAGGTGTTCTTTAATAACAGGTAAGCTTTATCATTATTAAAATGTTCTGAGGGGGCTTTTTTTGTTTGTTTGTTTGCTATAAAGTACCTTTGTTTTTGTTTATATGGAGAAATTAACTGTCTCTCGTTACGCCTAAAAATAAGAAATGGCAAAATATGAGATATGATAAAAATAAAGAAAACATAAAGAGGAGAAAAAAAGAAAAATATTCAGTCAACTCATAAAACTCGTTGTGCCCACGCATGCGGAGTACACATTAATGACAGACCATTGTTCATAATGAAAGCCGTTCTGTTCATTTGAGAAGTTAGTTAATCTGTTCATTTAAGAAGGCAATTAACAAAACGCATTAATTTCTAATCTAAGTAAGTTGGTAAGTGAAAGTTATGTGTTTTGCGCACGCACCAGATTTTCTAAATTAAGATTCCGTACAGTTAATTTCAACTACTTTGTCCATCTGTAATCAGGGTAAACACATACTAAAATATACCACTTTATACTTTTTTTTTTATTGAAATTTACATCTGTATAATACCAAAACTTCATTCTCACTTTCGTGATAAATTTCAAGGACAATATAATTTTTAGCGTTATGGCTAAAACAGTTATCTCCATTGGAAAGTTGTTAAAAAGGCACTGGATGCGAGACGTCCTCTCTTTTAAGTCAACTGCTTAAAAGTGCTTTTAAGTCACTTTCTTTTCCCATGCCTAAAATTATCTGTCATTGCTTCATCTATCACGTTTGTGTTAAAGAATGGAAATGAAATTCCGAGTGAAGACAAAATAAATTTGTTATTATAATTATATAATAGCAATAATTAATAAAAATATATCTAGCCATAATTGAAATTAATCGTTTAAAATGCCATAATTAATATGAAAATATTTAGTCATTTTGAGATTTTCTATAATGGAAATTACTTGTTTGAAATGCAGCATATCAATAACTAAGTAAACGATAAATATAAATCTAGTCAGACATAGCATAAAAAAGCATAAACTAAACATGAAAATCATTATGAAAACTCATGTAAAAATGTTAAATTTTACATAGAATAATAGTAATAAAGAAGATTCCAGGATTTTAAGGTTACTAAAGAACCTTAACATTGAGGATCAGTCATCAATGTTTTTTTATTTAGCGAAGACCGGAAAAAATGGCTTGAGCGAAAGGTTGTCAGTGTGATGTATACAATATAGTTTAAACATAACACATTTACATTGCAGGTATGTAAATAATATTGGGAAATTTTATTATTAAATGAAAACAATGATTATCTTTGTTGTTGCAGGGGGTTTTCAACCCCTACTATCTCTTCCATTGCCCCTGGTTAATGTTCTGTTTTAGAGCAGTCTGTGCAGCTACTGATAATAATTGAATTTATGAAGCACACTCTTTATGGGCTCTGCAGTTTAATTAGCCCGGCGTCATCCATCCCAAGATTAAGGAGCTCTTGCTTCTCATTATCCCTGAGCTACATCACATCGTTTTATCAACTAAGAAGATTAAGATTAAAAGTATGTCAAATGCTCTATAATTTAAATTACGCCTTTGAAATGCAACTTATCAATAAATAAGTAAACAATAAGAATAAATCTAGTTAGACGTATCACAAAGAATGCAAAGGCTGCTATCGAAAAGCATAAACAAAACATGAAAATCATTATGAACCATTTCATGTAGAAAAGTTAGAATGTATACAGAATAATATTACTGAAGAAAATTCCATGATTTTAAGAGTTTTTAAAATTGATGATCCGTCATTAATCTTTTTTATTCAGTAAAAAGAGGAAAAAATAGCTTGATCCAAATATTGTCAGTCTAAATGTGACACTTCGTAAGGGATTTTTTTTTTAAAATAGTTTTTAAGAGAATAAAATAAAGCAAAAAAATCCGTGTCTATTGGGACTACGCCTATCACTTAGTAACGTATTTCACACCATCTCATTAAATCGAAAGAGGAAAGTTTTTTACTTAATTTCATTCTCTAAAAAAAATATTTGAAAAAAATTCCAATATTTCTGATGACGTTTCAAAGATGATGTGACAATTGGCGTGTTTAAACTTCATAAAAATATCAGAAAAAGTGACGGAATGTGCGAAGACCCCGAAACGTCGATATAAACTTCGTTTTCGAATTTTATTTTTTAGACTAATTAAAGAAGAAATTTAGTAATAATTTAGGTCATGTTTTCAGAATGAGGACTTAAGAAAAAAAAAAGTATTTTTACAGATGTAGGGTAAACCGTACAGTTATTGGCACCCTTAAGACTACATTTCTATGGTTAAATTAAAAAAAATACTTTTTATAAAGGGATCAAATAGAAACTTCCTATAGCTCCTCTTTATCTATCCTCATAACGACTCAAGAGGTTTTTTTGGGACAAAAGTTCAATAGTTTTACAATATGGCAATATTTATTGTTAAAAGTGCCAAATCTAGTTATTTGCACCCTGTGGATTTAATTGTGAAATCTTCCCTATGGTTAGTTTGTTAAAGTCTTACTTAATAGATGACTTAGAGGACCCTTCAAACATAAGACTCATGTATATCTTGAAATAAAATTAGGACTTGTTTACCTATTTCTTTAAATTAAAGTTGGGGTGCCAATAACTGTACTGAGTGCCAATAACTGTATGGTTTATCCTATATAGATATACAGTGGTCATTTTTTTAAAGTTTAGTATTTTTTACTAAATACTAGTCAGTCTAAATGTGATGCCCATATGGACATACTCCTCACAGATATTCGGCTCATATATTCGGCATAATAAAAAGACTCACAAAAACTTCAAACGTTTCAATTATAATTGTTAAGATTTATTGCAAAGGCTCCCTGGTACGTGACTAACACCTCAGCTATGCCGTCCCTCGGAGAGGACGTAAAATGGATGTCCCGAGCCTGTACGATATCAGGTACTCGTTAAAGATCCCTATCCTAATTATATCTATATAGGCAAAATTTAGGACTCCCGCTGTATCATCGTCCGATTAGCCTTAGTAGCTTAAAAAGTGACGTTAAACAAACAAAAAACGTGATTAACAATACTTTATATGCAGACATCTAAATACCAACAGTTGGCCCGCCCTAATAATGACGCTTTAACCTTCCGGCGGGCGCGCGGGCGGCAATTTGGCCGCCTTTTTACAAAATATTCAATTACGTGTCAATAACGAGACCCACCGGTATTCCTAAATTAACGCTTAAGTCAAGAGATAGTGCGTTGGTATTAAATTTTTTTTGCGAAATGTCTGTATGAGTCAGTTCCAAAGAAGATCACCTCTAGTCAGGCGTGTTAAGGCGGCCAGATTGCCGCCGCGCGCCTCTTCTTGAACTATTTTTTCTTATCATCCAACCACAATGTAAGAATATATCTTTTTCAATTACATCGCATATTCACTGTAATATTATTAATGCTCATTGTTAATTTCAGATAGTTTTTTGTTTATAAATTTTTTCCTCAAAAATCAAACAAAAATTCTAATAAATTACAAAAATTGTTTTTTTTTTATATTATTTGTGTGAATACTATTGTATTATTTCCTATGTTTACCTTGTTTTTTTTTTTATACTAGATATGTGAATACTATTGTATTCTTCCCTATGTTTACTTTGTTTGTTTTTTTATACTAGTTGTATGAATACTATTGTATTCTTTCCTATATTTACCTTGTTTATGTACTATATATGATAATAAATAGATTAATAAGACCGATGTAAGTTGGCTGAAATACTGTCTATCGATGATCAAGTTTTTTATCCCCTTTAAATTGTATAAATAAGGAATTTAAAAATGTACTATAATTTAATGGTGTCTTCCTAATTTATCTGTTGAAAAAACAGCGACAAACACACATTTATACACATGAAAAGTGAAGGAACTCGGAGGCGGTCAAATAGCCGCCGCGCGCCCGGCGGAAGGTTAAAAACGATATTTTATTAATTTGACGGACATCCAAACCATCAAAAAAGTTTATTCAGGAATATGACTGACATACGTATGGACACGAGAAGACTATAAAGGCTCTGGATGAGAGAGCGGCTGTCTTAGACAGCCAAGGTAATTGAATCAAGCCAGGAAGGGGGTGCTGTTGGGTGCTTTCCCTCCTCATGCCTGACATGCCATTATTTCCTCTTACGATCATCTCATTCGCTGACTGTCAGCACCTTTCTGATAGATGCGAATAAATAATTAAATTAAAAAAAAAAGTATTTATAAATATTATTTTATATATATATATATATATATATATATATATATATATATTAAAGTATTTATTTCAAACTTGGATAGTAGGTATTATGTTTTCTAGAGTTACCTGCTTTATGAGTTGAAGGAAATAAAAGAAGTTGGAAGGGCCTTATCACAACTCAACCTTCCCCCCCCCCCCCCCCCCACCACAACCTGCCAAGTCTACAACGAAAGGATCAACTCCGCCTACCTTCCCTCTTAAGAATAACTCTTGGAAACGTTTAAACTAAAATCTCTTACTTCCTTTTTCGAGAAGAGTTCTGTTAATATTTTATCTCCTCTCCTAGTTTACTTTGGATGGGCTTTTAAGGAGTTGGTTTGGGGGAAAAAAATAAGAGTAAGTTAATATTGAGCTCGAATACCCCTATTTCAGATGAAAGTGATACCGATGGAACTTTTTTAACTATAATATTGTTACACTAATATATGTTTAATTAATCTAATCTTAATTTGTGGCTGACCACCATTTTTAAATTATTTTTAAATAATTTATTTTTTGAAGAGAAAAGATTTGGCTCCGCCGGGAGTCGAACCCGGGATTGAAGAGAAATCTTTTCTCTTCAAAAAAAAAAAAAAAAAAAAAATAATATATGTTTAAATAATTTTATTAACGAAAACTTATAATACGAAAATTGCAAACAACAATTAAAACTCAAACACATTACAACAAAACAATAGAATAACTACTACTGACAGACAATACAGGGACACAAAAATAACTGCATGCTTCGATGTTCAAGGCAAGATCCTGGTCTATCGCTTTAATATTTAGTGGAACACCATTTCTATGGAACACCATAGAAAGGCTTAGATCATTCTCAAACATCTGGTCAAGTACTACTACATGACGGTTTCAACAAAAGATAGAATCATATGTTTTGTTTCATGTTACACTATCCATCGTAAAATCTTTTTAAATTGAATAACATGTCCCATGCCCAGTTCACTTAAAAATAAGTGCAAATATTTATTTCATGATTTAAATCTTGCAGCTATAGTGCAACACGAATTAAGGAGAATAACTTTAACCATTCTTTAGACTAATGTAATTATTTATTTGTCTTTATGTAACAAATAATTGTCCATAGATGTTCTAGATCAGTATTGCTCAGCGAAAAATAAAAGATGTTCTTTATCGTATTTCCTACCTCAGATAAGGGATGTTTCCCTCTCATATGGTTATAACATAAATTTTCTGTTAATTTTTATTGAAATGTAATAACCCGTTGACCAAAAACCATCTACTTATTGAAAAATCGGAAAAACTGTTATTGTAGGTATTAAAATAGAGGAAAATAAAGGACATTTTGGTAAATTTAATTATAGAGACTTATAGCGTTGAAAATTTAAGTAGATTTGCTGAAATTACATTCCCCATAGCGAATGCAAGGTTTTTTTACTAATCTATGGATTGGTGTTGGCAAAAAGTGGTTAGAAAACCATACTTTATTAATTTGTAGTTATAAGAAATAAATATATATTGCAATAAATAACCATAATTCGTTCTTTATATTTTTGCAAGGTTTATTTAAACAACAATGAGTATTAAGTGTAATGCAGCAAATAAGGAATGCTGTCCAAATACGTTTAGTGTATTTGGGCAGAATTCCTTCAAACATGCATCAAATATACAGAGGTATCATTATGTAACAAATGTGGAGAAATAGAGAATTTTTTGACTGAAATCTAAGTGATATTTTATGATACTTAGGTGTGCTAAAAACGTTCATGTTTCGATGGAGAAAAAAGTTATATTATGATTAACAATATATTACTTATTTAAGAAACTCGTTAATTTTTTGGATAAATATTTAAAAAATAGAGTAATATCCGTTCCAAGTAAATTAAATAATCTATTTTCAAATTTTAACGTAATAATCTTTTTTTACGTAACAACTTATACGTTCGGGTTCTTCATTAAATCTACTCAACTGTCCCCTTACATGACTAACAAGCTGTTACTGCAGTTTTTTCAGTAACGATCGTAACGATCGTAAAACACGACTGATAAAATAAATATGAAAGACCAGTTTGATATGAGTTTGAGGGAGCAAGTTCAACTGAGATTTAGTGGCCTCGGGCCTGCTTAATTGCTACTAACACTCCAATCGACCTAAAGCTTACTGTTCCATATATAGTTAGTTATAACTTGGACTAAGGAACTTCACTGGCTATTTGTAGAGCTTAGAATATTATTATCATTGGATCAAGGAGTTTCACGGTGTTATTTGGGAGATAACGACCATATTTTACCCTATTTGTAAGGAAAAATATCAACCTTAATCCTCCCATTTCAAGAAGTTACAATAAAAGAAAGTTAAATAAAATAATAATACCTCCAACCGCTGCTGACCACCGAGACCTCCCTCACCATATACTAAACTCCGAAAGATCAGCCTAAATGCTAGCTAGTATTTGACGATATGAAGAAGCAGAATGAAGAGTGGACTTAATACGAATGTAAAGTTTTGAGTCAAGTCATAGCTGAAGTCGGTAGGCATTGCAGAGGATCTAATGTTTACTATCATTCATCAACAAAAATAAGTCTCAAACATAATACTTATTCAATAAGAACTATACTATTGTAAATCGGAGAACCAATCGATAGAGAAAAACCATAAGTTTTAAGAAAATAAAGAAAAAACAAACCCATGTCGGGTTCTATATAAGATTCAATTGTCTTTATTTTTAAAATATATTCGAATTAACGGTGTCTTTGGAAATATTTCATAGCATGCAAAGGAGAGGGGGGAGTTCGTGGAATCTAAACCTTTTGAGACCTACCTCGTCCACATAATATCATTTATAATTGGTCCATTTTCCTTTGAAACCGATAGAAACAGAAAATATAATATATGTATTTCATAAAATAACATCAGATAATGCCGTTTCCGAAACCCCTAACCCCTTAGAAAAGAGTGTAGGTAGGACCATATCACTAGTCTATAATAAATTTAACTGGTAAATTTGGTAATTTATATTTAATGTGTAATATAAATATCTAATCCAGCAAAGAATATTTTTAAAAGCGATATTTATTTTTATAAACGTTTTTATATCTTATTTAGACATTCAACTGACTAAAAAAATTGTTTATGTTAAATGAAAGGCTGTCTTACATTTTTCCTGAAACATATTTAGTTCTAATTTATGAATTAGGGATCGATTGTCCCCCTCGTCCTCCCCCCCCCAAAATTCCAGAGAGAAAAAAATGATTGGAATTAATTTATCGCGTCTAGTTTTTGCAAATTTTCTGGTATTGTAGTATTTATGAATATAAATTTAGTAAAGTGTGCCGATTTTATGCTTTATGTGTGCATTGTTATCTGGGACTACTTCAGCAGTTAGTATTTCTAATTTTATTGTTTACTTTATTGAATCATCCAAGCAATTATTCAAATTTATGCATTTATATTCAAATATAGCAAATAATTTTTGAAATAATTTTTGCAATTATTAAAATTTATGCATTTATATTCAAATATAGCAAATAGGGCCGTTATAGAGCGCGACACGCTTAAGCATTCTTTTGACGAACGGTGGGGCTTCGAATCCGCCTTGGATGGTTTGACTTTCAGGTTGACATGTCGTATCTAAGGTATAAATTTCTGCGGTTCCTGCTGTGGTCAGAATAAGTTGGTTACTCCACTAGAGTAATACGGTCGGATAAGATCCGGAAGAGGTAAGAGGGAAGAGGCTGAACAAAGAAAAAAATACATTTATGCGAAATAAAGTCTGGTCTAATACCTTTGAGTATTCTCATTCCTTAACACTCCTGGTCCACTATTTGGAAAAGAAGTGCAAAAGAAAATACACAGTTTGATAAAAAGTCGGTCTCTGTTAATTATACATATTGGTATGGATGTTTACTAGTAAAATTGAAAATTAAGGCGGCATATAAAGTCTAATCTTTAGACTCTGTATTAACCTTAATTAATATTAAGTATAGTATAGTATAGCATAGTATTAATATTAGTATTAACCTTAATAATAAGCTATGAATAGAATTAACTACGCCTTTTGATATAAAGATTAATACTGTGTATGAAAAATTTTATCTGATGTACAAGCTGGGGAATCAAGGAAGATACAAGACCTTAACTTCAAGCAAACAAAGATGATCGTGCCCCTACTCGGTGCCTCCTGCTGTATTAAGTAGCCTTTTCTATTATGTTCCTCCGGATACAAAGGGGAGGCTGTTTTTTGTTACCATCTCTCTCATTGTGTTCAGGAAGAATGATATCTCCCGCCACTCAACTTAGGGTTGGAGGTTTTCACGATTCTTGTACTTATGCGAAAATTCTAACATTCATAGCACCAAGACATGTATTAAATTAATGTAAAAAAAAAAAAAAAAATAGATGTTAAGAGATTATTTTCTTAAACACTTGAATGTTGAATGCGAGATGAATGTTTAAATATTTCTCAATTATCTCAATAGTAAAATTCGTGTAATTTCAAAGGTAGAGAATACCAACAAAGTCAAATATGCAATACTTTCTACTAATAAATACACTTTCTTTTAAGATGGACATCCGCCAGAAAAAAAAGGTTCAAACTATTTATTTTTTTATTGCTATTGATTCAATGAGCATTTATCATGTTTTTATTATTCATACCATACCATTTTCTTAGGTAAAAATATTGCTTTACAATAATTTAAGTTTATTAAAATGAAACTAGCAAATATATTCATCTTTTCATCTAAATACTCTAATGTTAAACTCTTAAGAAATTAATCAAATTACTTTCTGATCATTTTAATGAAACATCAGAGCGGGATAAACCATAACAGAACAATATTTCTGTAACTTTGTGAAAAGTATCATCACCATGTCCTGACATGTTTAAAAACTTAAGAAGGGATCCTGAATTTTCTATTGCCGAATGATCATAAGGAAGTCATTGAATAGTGAGGCAGTCAAACCAAAACCAAGACCAGCGAAGTGATACAGTTACTTCTAGTCACTGTTAATTTTATCAGCTTCATCAACAGTTTTTTTTTAAATATTTTTTTTTAAATTTATATGTGAATAAAAATTGTTTTAACCCGATTGAGGGTTATAATATTAAATTTCATTTATTTATGTACAAATAAATTGAGTTTTGAATCAGTTACATTTAATCACCATATTTGAATAAATACAGTATTAATGAAGATTATTTGTATGATATTGGCCCAGGAGCTGCAGGGGATCAAAGCAGCTTATCTCCTAGCAACCGTGGTAAATATTTATGACATCTTATCGGTTAGCGTTTGCGGGGGACCTTCCACATATATCGATAAAGCATATCCGGTGATGGATCAATTTTCTTTAAAAATTCAAATTCTTATCCTCAAAAATCTTTTTAATTCAAGTATTCTGTGATATGTAGTTATTCTTTTCATCCGGGTTAAAATACAAATATCATTGTGCATCAGATATCGTTAATCATATTAATGTGTTTTAATAATTAGAAAAAAGGAATAGGAATTTTTTTAGATGATTAGATGCTTAGATGACTACTGATTTACTTATGGAACAAACACTAAGATTATTTCACTTGCTACGCCTAGATTTCACAAGAATATCTTGTACTTGGCTAGAATATAAGCTGGCGAGTAGGCTAGTTTGAAAGTAATGACGCCTAAGAAAGCCTACTACTCTTTAACCAACAAACTAGCATGACACACACTAGTTCACTAACGAACCATCCCACCATCCAACTAGTCAGCGTAAGCTAGTAAAGTTGCCCGACTCTTAACTTTAGTAGTATGTAGTTTACGATCTGCTAGTTAGTTAGTAAACGTGATGACATTGGGCTAGTTCACCAGACAGCAGATAGTAAACTTAAAAAAAAAAAAAATAATAGGTACTTTTTATTTTATGTCGAACTGTCAATCTTTGAGGAATATTTCAATGTCCGTATATAAAATATATGTATTTAGTTCTGTGTTAGCATGACAATAGCTAAGTAGTGTAAACAAAATATGATCCGTATATTAGAGGAACAAGTATAGATACATGCTGTTCTCTCACCAAAATCAAATATTTTTTTAGCGAAATCGGAATAACTATTTAATAATATGGTTTGAGTTTAAGATATTTTCTTCATCTTTAACTAATAGCTCTCTATTTGTCCGTTAAATTTAAATACAAATTATTATTTTTCTAAAGGTCAATATTAATTTCCCACCCATTATCAATACATTTATCATTCTCAAATATTTACCATACTCAAATATCATTCGGAAAATATTTACCATACTCAAATATCATTCGGAAAATATATGCATGTCTAAAATTTTCGAAAATAAAAAATGGACTGTTGTTTGGTATGATGACTCGAAGAAATCAGGAAGGATTTAACATAATAATATGTTGGCAGTATTGTATTGTTTAACTATGGAGCAGGTTATTTCACTACACTATTCTCCAGTTAATGAAAATTGAAAACGAGACATAAGTTAAAAACGTACATGTAAAACGTGACATACACTTCACAAATTTTCGGCATTGCAAAAGTTACGCACTTTCTTATCCATGGTTGTTGTTACTGTTTACTGTACAAAGATTGGACTTTTTTAAAAGTATGTATAAGTAAAAATTATGAAAAATATTTTGACCCATTAATAAATATATTTCAATGATACCCTGTGAAATTTCAGATAAAATCTAAGGGAATATCTTTTAATTGATATTTGTTTCTCTTATATTTTTGTTCACCTTTACTCAGAGGCATAAAGTTGAAGTATCGCAGTACTCCATTTATTTTATCGCATCATCAAAGACACTATGATGACAGGAAAGTAGTCCTGTTTATCTGATACTGCAGGAAGGGAACCCAGTAACATTTCTATTGCCTTCCTGGGATACCTCTTAGCTGCTTTAAAATTGCATGGGATTGGTCCTTATTCCTCGCACGTAGCCTCGACATCGTCTATGGCTCTCCTCCGCATTGCCGTACCTTGCCTGCTACCATTCTGCGATGATGGAGGGGTATAAAGGAAGAAGGATAGAAAATGGAAATAGAAAGATGGAGAATTTACCTCTATGCAAATATAACGCAGTAAGAAGGAACATCTACATGTCATTTTTATGCACTAAAACTCACACTAACTAAAGTAGCGCTACTACGTTATCAAATAAACACGCTAAAAATTTAAACTGTTCTCTATTTGCTGCAATGAACCATTTATTAATATAAATGAATTTTCTTTCCACCAGCAACAATTAGCGAATATAATGAAATGTTCCTTTAATTTTGATTATAGGAATTAATAAGATAGGTATTTTAGACATGAGAAAGGAAAGTGCCCAGCAGAACCTCTTTCCGGAATGACAATTATTAAGGAGAGGAAGTTTCTCATCCAGCTTCTTTTTAGCCGCCGTCTAACTGGCATGTTAGCCATGGTCTTGTCACTAATTAGTGTGCTAATGTGTCCGTGAATATGAGTTGATTGATAGATCTTTTTGGTAAGTCTATATAGGGGTCATTCCATATCAAATGGTCCAAAGTGGTTACGCGATCATTTTAGAAAAAAATTATAATTGTACCACCATTTACGTATGGAATCAGCAGTTCAATTCAATTTTTTAAATTTTTTTAGGATCAACCGTTTCAAAAGGGCAACTATTTTTGTTTCACATTTCAGGCCAATTTTTGAGTTTTTAATCTCTCACAGAAAACTCATTTTCTCAAGACTGGTAAGCCATAGACTAATAATTCAAACACAATTGTTTTCCTTAAAGTCTGTTCTATATTTCGTGTTCTCTTTATTATTTGAATATTTTGCAGTCCAATACTTGAAAAGTGCTATTGAAATAACTGCTTTGAATTCTCAAAATACCGTTTTTGAGGGTGTGTTGGTTGTAAGGGCATGTATGCCAAAGCTGATTTTTGGCATGATAATAAACCTAACTAAGTAGCTTTCATTAAAAGTACTCTTAACCCGTATATTCTTTACCAAATTTGTTTATGAATTTTTAAACTTCACATTTTTTAATTATTTGTTAACTTTAGGCTCCAATATCTCTGGTGGGCTAGTTGATAAAAATCTCATTTTTTTACATGTTATGCTTAGGTGCAACATAAATCAACTGCAAGAAATTTCAACCTGTATATTTGAGTACATTAGTAGCTACGAATTTTTGAAAATAGTCATTTTCGTGATCATTTAACAATGCGTAAACTTGATCATACTTCATTAAAATTTTACTGTTTGTGAATTTTGTACTTTTAATACCCCTTATTAATTGCTTTTTTTTTTTTTTGTTTTTTTTTAATTTTATCTATGTCCAACGGAAAATATTTTTAATCACTTTTTCATTAAAAGAAATAATAATAATTTAATAGAGTAGATTTTAATTATAATTAAACCCAATATTTTTTTTGCATTAGACATAGATAAAATTAAAAAAAAAAAACAATTAATAAGGGGTATTAAAAGTAAAAAATTCACAAACAGTAAAATTTTAATGAAGAATCATAGTCATTAGTCAGTATAATCTATGCCAGTACTCACCAAGAGAATTAGGGCCTATTCACACTATCGGTTTCGCGCCCGCTCCACTCTCGCTCCGCTCCCGGTCCACTCTCGCTCTACCCCATTCACACTAGCGCTCCGCTCCCGCTCCACTCCCGGTCCGCTCTCCTAATGTCTTGCCATATTCACACTATATAATTTTACACCGTTCACTTTTGAAAGGTTTAAGCTATTAAAGCCATTAATAATCGAAGTTGTCTGTATTCGGATTTTAATTAATGATTAACTTTCAGTTATTTAAGTATTCATTTATTCTTCAATTTTACGGCCAAAAAAAAAAATCAATTTTTCGTTTGTAGAAATAGCTGGTAAGTGTACTTTTCTTGATGAAGAAGATAATATTATCAAAAAATATAATAAGAAGAATATATTGCAACACAATGATAATTAATAATAATAATTATAAATTAATTTAATTAATGGTGAAGAAATAATTTACATTTTTTTCGGAATGTATTCGAATACGCTTGAAAATTTCAAGTTGAAATCGGCAAATGCTACAAATTTACCGATTGTGTTCTCTTCTTTTCCTGATTAATATTTTAATTATTTTTTGCTTTAATATATTTTTTTGTTAATGATCTGACATTTTTCATAATATACTGCATTTTTATTCGTTTCAAATTAAACGTTATTTTATAATAGCAATGAGTATGTAGTCAATAAATAAATCGGTGACCATTTTTTACGAGTACATTAATTCATAGCAAAATATATCTCAAACATAACTGACATCTCTCAAACATGAATTTTTCACGTCGAAAAACCGCGCGTATTGTTGGTGATTTTTTTTTTTATCATTTCAAGCGTATTCGAATACATTCGGAAAAAAATTTAAATTATTTCTTCACCATTAATTAAATTAATTTATAATTATATACATATACATATATATATATATATATATATATATATATATATATATATTCTTTTTTTTTTTTTAAAGTTGAACTTTTTTGGCCGTAAAATTGATGAATAAATAAATACTTTAATAACTGAAAGTTAATTATTAATTAAAATCCAAATACAGACGGCTTCGATTATTAATGGCTTCAATCGTGAACGGTGTAAAATTATATAATGTGAATATGAAAAGACTTTAAGAGAGTGGAGCGAGAGTGGAGCGGGAGTGGAGCGAGAGTGGAGCGGGAGTGGAGCGAGAGTGGAGCGGGAGCGGAGCGAGGCCGGACCTGTGCCAATATTGTGATTAACCTCTCTCTATTCCTCTTTAGAATATTTTGCCAGTGGGACCGGACCTGGAGCGGAGCGGGAGCGGAGCGCTAGTGTGAATGGGGTAGAGCGAGAGCGGACCGGGAGTGGAGCGAGACCGGAGCGGTACCGATAGTGGAATTCTCTGTCTATTTCTCTTTAGAATATTTGAGCGGACCGGGAGTAGAGCGGGAGCGGAGCGATAGTGTGAATCCGCCCTTATAGAAAATAACACAATTTGTTTTATTCTTAAAGCAATAAATGATATTTCCTTTTGGTATAAGTTATAGTTTTAAGCCCGTAGGCCCAAACTGGACAAGAATAGCCCAAGATAGAGTAAAGTGGAAGGAATTAACTTCACTTCCCAGTAGAACAGTCACTTCGGGAAGTTAGACCATACTCCCTTAAAGGGAAGGCCTATAAAGAGTAAAAACATTATTATTAAATTATTTATACTTATTTTTTTCAACTAGTAGAACTTTATTTTTTTTATTTTTATTATTTCTTATTTTATTGCAAAACTAGTGTACTTTGTATATTTGTATATATTATTCATTGTGAGCCATTATTTGTTTTATTATTTGTTTATTTTTACTCTTTATACTAAAGGCTACATTCATTCATTCATAGTTTTAAGATTTCAATGATGGAAAAGAACTGGAAGCTAATATTATTAGTCAGGGTCTATCTTTAATCGCTTGCTACATAATCCTATTATCTCGGTGGAGAGAATAGTTCAAATAGTTACATCCTGAACAGTACACTAAACTAAAGCAGAAAAATTATTATTTACCGACAGTGTTATGTGTCATGTGATAATTGCGAAACTCGTTGAATATTAAAAAGCTCATTAATAATTCACTGCATGTTTATTTATGTTTTAGAGGGACCAGAAAGAATTTTTTTTAATGCTAAATGGGGGTTGGTTTGATGGATAAGGCCCCCTATTATAAAATATAAAAATTAGATAAAATTAATATTGTAACGTGAAACAAAAAAAAAAAAAAAAAGAAAATAAACAAGGAAAAACGTATGATTGAAAAGAGTTCGGCTTGTTGGAACAGTTGGATCAAACTCTTCCAGTACGTCGTCGTGACTAGACTATCTACACCTGCCTAGAACCTTCCAGACTATTCTATTTCAGACTAGATATAAGGAACGGTGGTTTGGAGAGTTAGTCTTGCTCTGAACCTGGCATCATATTGTTATTTTGGTATTCTTGTATGGTTGCAACTTGAGACTTTTTGTAACGTTCTTGATTATTTTTGCGACATTGTAAATTGTTAATTTCGTTTAATAAAACTCATTCAAACACACACAAGTGTTCTAATATATTAAAAAAACTTTTTTTTTTGGATGTCTTACGGGCATATTCATAATTTATATCGGGGGTAAAACAGTGGTCATACAATACTGATGTAAAAATCTCATGGTGCTAGATTCTATTTAACTGTGGAGTTTCTTTCAGCATTGAAGAAAATATTAACTAGAGATCTTAAACGGTTGATTACTGGCGTGCGTTTACTCCTCGTCGTTCTAAATTTTACGATATGATCATTTTATTCAGAATTATTATTGCAAACTTCGCAGCTTTGCCTCACATCTTTTTTTTGAGTATTGCTTAGGATAGTAATAAAAACAGTTTATGGTATGCCTCAATATAATGCCATAAATACTTAGTACGCATCCATATTTATTTGGGCTTATTATATGCTTGAGAGCATTACTAAATTTTTTATTTGTATTATTAAAAATATGTCCTGTTTGAGCCTAAGAAATGAGCAAGAGTCTGTATAAGTACCTCTGCAGGCCTTGACCTGTCACGCCTCGAGAGTTGAAGACATACCGTGACAGAGATGTAGATGCCAGGCTACCTCGTGGATGTTGGAGGGGGGGCGCATACCCGACAGGAGCTGAA
Organism: Aelia acuminata; assembly: GCA_911387785.2. Classification (NCBI taxonomy): domain Eukaryota; kingdom Metazoa; phylum Arthropoda; class Insecta; order Hemiptera; family Pentatomidae; genus Aelia; species Aelia acuminata. Next base: position 38,597,880 of record OU426983.1, read on the forward strand.
GCCATTAATTACCACAAGATTAGGATCCTCAGCCACTGCTAATCCGCTTATGAGCACTGTCACGGCCTAGGCTGTCATTGCATCTGTATCCTCTGGGGTGATTAATTTATGTCGTCGCCCCTCAGGCAGTTCTTGAGACAAAGGAGCTCTCTGAATACTAAGAATTCAGCGGAAGACTTTCGAGGAGGAATGATGAATTTTATGTAATACATTAATAATTATTTTAATATACATTTTTTTTTAAATAATTCATTTTTGAAGAGAAAAGATTTGGCCCCGCCGGGAATCGAACCCGGGTCCGGATTTTTTTCCGTTGTCCATGATACTTGTTAGTTTGATATGCTCTCCTTCCTGTTACATATGTCCATATTTACTCTCACTTATACCTTGTGACTCCAGTTGAATTTACGGGTTCATTTAATTTTATATAACGCTCATGCAATGTCAAAAGAAAAAAATGTGATTCACGGCCTCATAAGATACTGATGAAAAAGCGCAAAGGTAGCCGCAAAAGAATTTGTGCGATAGAAGAAGAGGCAGATCTCTATCGAAACACTAACACACTCGGGTTAAGGCCTTCAAACACAGGGAATATGAGCTTTGTAGATCAGTAAGGTGGAAATTCGCCATTATCAGTGTTGAGAAAAAGTGATGTTTCTATTTAGTCTCTCTAATCCTAATGGTCGGATCGTTTATAAAATTCTTCACTGTGAACACGGAGACAGACTTTACGCAGATTTTCGGTGTTAAATATCGGCTCGCTGGGAAAATTTTATGTATCAATTTATTTGATATGTATTTTTTTTCTTTAACAGACCTGTGTGTCCCTGTGGATGCTGTAAGTAGACCAGCAGCAGGGCTCCACCTGGTTTGAGTCCAATCCCCAGAACTCGAGCTCCTCTTCGAACAGTGGCCCACAAACATTGGTGGGGTAGTGAAGTTTTCCCGTTCTGAAAATAATATAAATAGATAAAATTAATTTCAAGTAGGCTAATTGTAATTAATTATTTTTTAATGATATTTTTCTTATTGGGAGTCTATTCAATTGGTAAATTACAGATCCACAAATGAGCTTTAAACACGCAAGTGAGAAATCTTAGGAACCTAATAAAAAAAAAAAAAAAATTTTTTATGCTTTTATTTTTTTATTCGCACCTGTCAGCATAAAGCTGACAATCAGCGAATGTGGTGGCCGGATGAGAAAACAATGACATGTCAGGAAAGAAAAGTGCTCAGCAGCACCCCCTTCCTGGCTTGATTCAATTACTAGAGCTGTTTAAGTAAGGAAATCTCTCATCCAACGCCTTTTTAATCTCCTCCTCGTATTTATTGGGATATCAGCTGTTGCCATGTCAATTATTAGACTATGGATTACTATGTCCATGTAGGTTAATGTGAAAACGTTTTTAGAGTGTCGCTGTGTAGAGGTCAACTGTTGGCTAGTGGAGGTCCGTATGTAGGGTGTGGTTGGTCACGCACCAGGGTGCGTTGGTTATGAGTCGTAAAATTTTTGATTGAAATTTTTGAATTTTATTTAAGTGTTTCTTTTTAGCTGTTCCATATATCTGTGATGAGTATGTCCATATTGGTTTAAGTAAGTATGTATATGTCTTTATTTTCTGTTTTAGTTTCAGTTTTGAAGTTTTTGAGAAGAGTGGATAAAGTAGTTTCAGTCTCTTTTTAAGCGTCGTATGTTTCATTTTAACTTGAGGACCCCATGTCATCCTTCTGTCGAACGAAAGTCCCAGATAGTGTACTTTGTCTATCTGCGGTATGAGGTTGTCGTCAATATAAACGGGTGGACAGGTATGTTTTCTTAGGGTAAATGTGATGTGTTTTGATTTATCATGATTCAGTCTAATTTTCCATTTTTTGAACCAGTCATGCAATATGTTTAGATGATATTGTAAAGTTAATGAAGCTTGTGTTGCGTCCCGTTGTTTAGTGATAATTGCTGTATCGTCAGCGTAAGTTGCAGTCAATGTCTCGTTATTAGTAGGTATGTCGTGCGTGTATATGATGTAGAGTAAAGGTGATAGTATTGAGCCTTGGGGTACTCCCACCAAGATTGGATAAATTGAAGACATTTCTGAACCCTGTAGGACGGAGAAAAATCTATCGAAGAGAAAAGATTGAAGGATCAGAATATAAGTGTACGGTAATATGGACTTGAGTTTAAAGAGAAGACCCTGGTGCCAGACTTTATCAAACGCTTGAGCCACGTCCAAAAATACTCCAGTCGCATATAGTTTTTGTTCTAAAGCTCCTGCAATGTAGTCAGTAACTCTGTGTAACTGATGCGTCGTCGAATGGTAAGTGCGGAAGCCGAATTGGTGGTCAGGTATTACCTTTTGGTCTGTCAATATGTCAACCAGTCGCTTGTATAATAATTTTTCGAATAATTTAGAGCATATTGGGAGTAGGCTGATCGTTCTGTAAGTGTCTTTACCTGGTTTGTGTATCATTCTAATAAGAGAGTATTTACATTGTATTGGGAATTTAGACGTTCTTAATATACAGTTGTAAATTGTCGTGAGAAATACAAGAGCTTTTCTAGGCAATTGTTGGAGTACCTCAGCTGTAATTAAGTCGTAACCAGGGGCTTTCCTTTTTGGTAAGTGTTTGATTTGGAATGCGACCTGAGAAGGAGTGAATGAAGGTGGTGGGAGTGTCAACTTTAGTGGAATGTCTAAAGTTTTAAGTACCATGGTGTCATGTTCTGTATTTATGAAGTCAATAAATGGTGTAAATACAGAAGAAAGGTGATTAGCCATGATTTCGGATTTTTCCTTATCCGACAAGGCCCAGGGCCCTTCATTTTTTCTAAGTGGTGCAGACACCTCTCGATGCCTTAACAACTTTTTGGTATGCTTCCATAAGCTTCCATCGTCAGTAGAGAGGCCAGTAATGTACGCGTCATAGTTTGTTCTGTTGATTTTTTGGATTTCACTTTTTAGCTGATTATTAAGTCGGTTTTATATGCGTTTGTATGCAAGCCGTCTGTCAGTCTGCCATACCTTACGTGCTCTTCTCTTTGCTCCGATTAAATCCCTTATGTACTGAGGGTATTTCCGTAAGTGTTCAGTTCTGGCTGGCTTAGGTTTAGGTAACGATGAAAACCATGCAGCCTCTTGAATGTTTTTCGTGAAATATTCCACTGCCTCTTCTATTTCGGTTTCGTCTTTTATAGAGAGTGGGATGGACATCGATTCATCTGAATGCTTCCTGTAAGCATCCCAGTCTATAAAACCATTGATAAGTTTTGGGTTTTTTACAACGTTGATTGCCTCATCCAGGATAACAAGATGTACAGCGGAGTGATCTTAAAAAAAAATTAAAACGCAGAAAACATCGTTATTATAAATAATTCTCATACTTTATAAGTGTTGAAATAATTACAAGAAAATTTAAATTTTAAGTTAATTTAAAATGTAAACAACTAAACCTCCTCAGAGCAATGTAGGGCCTATATTTAACTTTTAATTATTTTTAGGAAATTACCATATATTGAAGCTTCAACATTATTGTTTTTCATTAAACTTAATAAACTTTTTGTTTGTTTAAAGTCACTTTATGTCACTTAGGCCAATCGGACGATGCAACAGTGGGAGTTCTAAATTTTGCCTATTCAGGTATAATTAGGATAGGGATCTTTAACGAGTACCTGATATTGTATAGGCTCACGACTTCCATTTTACGTCCTATGCAGGGGACGGCATAGACAAGGATTTTTTACTCCCTTTTTAAAAACCCTAGGGCCCCTTTACTCGTAACTTTTAGTATTGTAGATTGCCATGCTAACCACTACACCATAGGTGACCCCATATAAACTTTTTTACACGAAAATGTAGTGACGTGAAACGAAAATGGATGATTATTTCTGTCATAACTAAAGGTCCAGACTTTTGTTGGAACAGTTACATAAATGTATTAGGTACTCGGTGAGAAGGTACTTGGCCATTCTGGAACATCTGATTTCGGACTAAATATAAGAAGCAATAGTCTAAGGGCTTAGTCACGTCTTGAAAATAGGAACGTATGATTTCATTCGCTAAACCGCATAGTTTCAGTGAAAAAACTTAATTTTTTACTGAACCTTATTTATTTTCCACATTTTTCCTTGTATTTCAAGAGAGAAAACAATGCAACGCTCATTATTAATAATGATTTCATTTGAAATTTTTATTCCTTTTTTCAAGAAGATTTCGGAGAATAAATAAGGGTCGGGGACAGATGCCAATTAAAATCTAAAGCTTCCAGTCCTGTTGTCCCCGAAATTATAATTTTTTGTTTCGTTTCCCTTCAGTAGCTGACAAAAAAAAAAAAAAAAAAAAAAAAATCTTCAATTCAGCGTCTCCATGTTTCCATCCAGCCTTTTCTCTTGATTTAAAGAAGCGTACCTTCATTTCTCTGCTGGAGTAAATTTAATTTAACTTTTTTACTCTAGCTTATTTCAACCCGACGAGATCAATTTCACAGCTAGAATTTCTGAAATTTTTTCCATCCTGACATTATTTTACAGGGTGTTGATTGATTTAATTATAGGTTCATAAAAATAAACACATATCTTATTTGATTTTCTTTTTTTAATTCGGATAAATAAAATTTAGAGACATAATACCCTTCGGAATAAGTAATTTTTTTCTTAATTATAATATTTTAATTATTTTTAGACAATATTCTTTGTTATATTGTAGACTCAGAACTAACACTACGCTATCTCATCTGGAAGCCTTCCGATCGTGGATCAGTTAAGTCGATTAGGCCTCCCTTCTGAAGGCTCCAACGAGAAACAGAACATTTCACTTTGGCTTCTCCAACTTTTAATCACTCCATCTTGGTCTGATCCTCCCTGCCAATAATCGATATAACTTCAGTAACGCCTGAATTACGAATTGATGCAAAGTTCTATTTTATATTGTTGGATCCAGAGCTTTCGTCATTAGAACGATTTGTCTGTGCGTTCGTTACGTCTGGAATAACAGGAATTTTCAATGGATTAATTCAATCCGAGACCTTTAAAATGTGGTGCAGACATTACTATTGTACATTGTTTCATCCAGACGCTAATATTTATGTTTTGAAACAATTCATTTATAGCCTTAATATAACTTTGCTCATTCAATACATTATTCTTTAATATCATGATTCATTGTAGTAGGGTTTTTTTTTCTTCAAACATTGATTCGCAACAGTCAGCGGTCAGCTGCAGCAACGCAATAATATGTAAGGCATGTACAGCATAAAGGAACGAAAGTGCTCAGTAGCACCTCTTTCCGGGCTTAACACTTATTTAGGAGAGGAGGTCCCTCATCCGTCTTCTTTTTTGCCGCCTTCGAACGGGCAAGTCCACCGTCGCCATGCCGTGAATTAATCTGTTGTTACGTCCTTCCAATTTAACAAAAAAGTGCGAGTAAATCGTTCGTACGTGTTGTTGGATAGTCGCTTGTTGTAAGTCTGTATGTAGAGATTGGTTACTTACGTGCCTGAGAGCGTCCGTAATTAGTCTTGAAATTTTAGATTGAATTTGTTGTAGGCTTAAATTTGTTTTATATTAAAAAAAAATTATCCCCACTCATCGGTTTCGTTTTTGTAATGTTGTTGTTTTTACATAGTAATTAATCCCTAACTAATACAAGAGGCGTGATACTCAATAGTTATTATTTACTGTTAAGCGAATCCTAAATGGTGACTAGGCCACTTAAAAAAAAAAATTGAAATAATAATTAAAAAAAGAATAGTTGTACAATTAAATTAATCAAGTATCAATGTTATTTAGCAAAAGTTACTATTATCAATACATGTAGTCCTTTATTTGTAATCGTAATTTCTCTAAATATCAAGATACCTTAAAATGCACTTTAAAAAATTGCAGGGAAAAATTACTGTGCAGGAAAGAAAACATTTAGAAACTGAAGATTGTAAAGAAATTTGATGGGCTATGAAACAAAAATTTATTCATACATGTACAATTAATGATATATATATATATATATATATATATATATATATAGTATTTTTTTTTTATTTTTTTTTTTATGTTTTTCCCTTTATGGTAACCCCATAGAGAGACAATTTATTTGTTTAAATACATGCTCCATGCCTTTATAAGGCATACTACATATATTGTAATTTTACAGATTTTTACATTAGAAGTTTGTTCAGTTACTATTTAATACACAGAATAAAATTTAATAACAGAATAAAAAGTAAAAAACAAAATAATAATAAAGTATGAGAAAATAAACAAGTATGAGAAAACGATAAAGTAAAAATAAGGAAATAATAAAGTATGATAAATAAGAAAATAAAAAACAAAAAATAAAAAATAAAATAGGAAATAAATATCACTTATAAGCACAACAAGTTTTAGGATGCCCTTCTGTTGCTTGTCAGTAAATCAAAATCAATTTCTTTAATAAATTTCAGTAAGTCTGTCTTAAATTTAGTAAAAAGTATATGCTCTGTCTCAGGCCAGTTTCCATGTTTGGTCACAACACTTCGTATTAATTTGTATCGTTGTCTGTCGTACAATCTGCAATCATAAAGTATGTGTCTGAAGTCGTGTGTTTGTCCATCTTCGTCACATGTGTCCGTTTGTATGATATTGAATCGTTTTAAATAGTATTTAGTGTTTCCGTGTTCAGTTAGGAATTGTGTTACTCTGTGTTCTTTGCTGTGTAGAATTTTATGATTGTTTAGTGTTATTTGTGGGATGTAATTGTGTAGGCTTGGTGATTTCGTAGATGCTTTCCATATTGTGTTCCACTTCGCAACCGACTCTTTGGTGATGAGGCCCTTGATATGGGAGATCGGAGCCTTGCTGTAAGAGGGCACCAACACCTCGCTACTGGCCGCTTCTTTGGCTAACTGGTCAGCTCTTTCGTTGCCCTCGACCCCCGAGTGCCCTTTCACCCATTTTATCTGAACTGATTTATTGTATCCTATCAATTTTAAGATGTTCAGTCTAATTTCTTCAGTCAATGGGTCGTGAATATTTATGTTATTTAGTGAATGAATTATGTTCATGTTGTCTGTATGTAAAGTTATGTGTGAATGGATTGTAGAAGGAGCTTCAGTAAGGTATTCTAATGCTTTTAAGACGGCTAGTTTTTCGGCTTGGTTGTTTGAGCACCACGACGCAAGTTTATACTGCTTTTCCAGTGGTTTTCTCTGTTTGTCTAAACCAACCCAAGCACAGCCAACGTTACCTTCCTCCTTGCTACCGTCCGTGTATATGTCTGTGATGTCAAGAGGGTTCGGTACAGATATGTGTGAAAGTACATGTATGTATGATGCAGGGTGGAGCCATTTGCTGTAGTGAATTGGTAGTTCTATTTCGTCATGTGATATGTTTTTGTAGTTAGTATGTAGTTTTTTAATTTTATATAATTCGTACTTCTTGTCAATAATCATATTAATCGGTAGCATCCCAGCAAGAACAACTGCCGCCTCATATGAGAGCGTACTGAAGCCTTTACACACCTTTATGGCTATAAGCCTTTGAAGCCTCTTTAATTTGTCAAAATTCCTTTTTCTTCCAATGGCCTGAACCCAGACATGTACGCCATATAACATCTTTGGAATTAAGGCTGCTTCGTAAATGACCTTCAGTACCTCTGACCCGAGGCCCCACCTGACTCTTGCCGCAATTGCTAGTCTATTAATTGTTTGTAAGGTCTGGTTGTATATATTATCGATATGTCGGTTCCAATTCAGTTTTCTGTCGAACAAAATTCCAAGATATCTAAGAACGTCATGTTGTGTCAGTCGTGAGGAATTTAATATAATATTTAGGGTGGGTGTTAATCTTTTTCGAGAAAATATTATATACTTTGATTTGTCCGTATTAAATTTAAGGTTGTTACTGTTAGCCCAACGCATAAGTCGTGTTAAGATTGTATTTGTAATATATTCCAGTTCTTCAAAGTTATTTCGTTTGACCAAAACTAAAATGTCGTCTGCATAAGCCAAAATTGTTGTGTCATTTGGTAACTCTGCTTCGAAAACAGTATTCACGAGTACATTCCAAAGTAGAGGTGACAGGCAGGATCCTTGGGGAGTACCTATTGATAATTTTTTGTTGATCGTATAGTAGTTAGTATAAATTGACAATGATCTATTAGTTAAGTAATTTTTAATCAGTAGAAATAAATTTTGAGGGCATTCGTACTTTTTTAAATTAGTTAGTATCGCCGGCCACCACGCGGTGTCAAATGCTGCCTTTATATCCAAACTTAATACTAGCATATTACTTTTATGATTTATGGCAGAGGTTATGTGTTCAGTCAGTGCGTGTATCGCATCATCCGTACCAGTTTGAGGTCGAAATGCAAATTGTCGTTTGTCAATTATTTGTTTCGACAATAGAAAATGCATAAGTCTATTTTTTATAACTTTTTCAAAAATCTTTCCAATGACAGGAAGGATACTAATTGGTCTGAGTGAGATATGATCGTTTTTAGGGATGAGAACCAGTTTACCTTCTTTCCAGTTTGTTGGAAACTCCATTCTTTCGAAAAGTAATTTATATAGTTGTATCAAAATTTTAGGAAAATATTCGAAAACTTTTTTGACTATAGTAGGACTGATTCTATCTATACCGGTAGATTTTTTAGTATCCAGATTTTTAATAATTTGTGCAATTTCCCCATCTTCAATTGGTACGTCATCAGGTGTTGTAGGAGGTACATTAATATTCGTTCTCATAGTCATGAGTACATGGTTGTCATTATCAAAACTGTCATTCTTAATTAAATCATCCAAAAGTTGCCTCAGCGTATCACCTATGTCTGAAGTGTATTCTCCTTGGTTATTAATTACTGTCTTAAGTAACGTTACGGTTTTCAATTTATTAGCAGCTGATTTGTAAGGCCAATTCCACGCATTAGTATTTGTCGTAAATGCTTTCCAACTTTCAAATTTTGATTTTTTAATAAGTTTTTCATATTTGTGTTTACTATAGATATAGTCCAGTCTTCTTGTTTCTCGTATTGTGTCGTCAGTTTTTGTCTTTTGATAAATTTTCCGCAACTTATTTGTCTCTCTGCGCAAAACTGTTAACTCATTGTTCCACCATGGCACAGTACGCTGATTCCTTGAATTTCTTTTGTTATTGCATGATCTTTTTAAGGACATATTGCATGCCTTAGTTATGGATTTAGTAATCTTTACAGAAATCATGTCAGTGGGGTATTGTGCCATTACAGCCACAATTCTGTCCTCTATTTCCGTTTGATCAAAAATATCTAACTCGGTGTTTAAACGGAAATTTTTTCGTAACTGGTATCCTAAATTTACCATGAATCTGTCCCAGTCAGCTTTATGAGTAAGATATACAAAATTATTTTGGCGGTACTCAGATTGATAATAGTAGCACATGTGTAGTTCGTAAGTTATAATATTGTGATCCGAAAAGTTAGTTTCTCTAGAGATGTTCCAATTTCGTATATGATTATTTCGAAATGTTTGTGTATTTAACAGAGTCAAATCGATATTACTGTTTCCCAAAACACTCTCAAATGTATTTATTTCAGAATTAATATTTCCTACAACTATGTCATTAGTCATGATAAAAGTCTCCAATTCACTGCCCCTAGAATCGGTTTTTTTATCATACCAAAATTTCGATCGTGCATTCGAATCAACGCCTATAATTACATTGCAGTCTGAATATTTATTTAAAATATTAGTTATTTTTTCTAGGTCCATTTTAATATCCTTGTTTCTATCAAAATAAGCACTTACAATGATGAGTTTGAAGTTCCCTAAAGTAACCTCGACACAAATGAGATCTGCGTCGGAATGTTGGGTTACTAGGCAACTATCAAATATATTATTCGTTATAACGATGCCTGCTCTTGGTTTACTATCATACGTTTGAAACACCTTAAAATTATCATAACCTATTATCTTGTTATTTCGCGTGTATGGTTCTTGTAGAAGTAGAATATCAATAAATTTTTGACTAGAATAATGTTGTAAAAAGTTTAATGTGTGTTTGGAGTGATGTGTATTAAGCTGTAAAATGTTAATCTGTCTATGTACCATAAAATATTTCATTAAGAGTTGTTTATTTAGTCCAGTAAGATTAGGTTATAGTATTAAGTAAGTTTAGTAGGTAGTACTTACAATGAAGGGATGCTGTAGTCAGTATTTGCAACCAGTTTTTGAACCTCATTTATGTAAGAAGGGCAACCTTTATCAAAAACTGAATGTTCAGTTGGTCGTCTTCGGCTATTACTTGTGTGCTTATTATAATTAACACATTTAAAGTGGTCCGTTTTACAGTCTTGGAGAGGATGATTCTCAGCACAATTAGAGCATGTTACTGCCCCACGACAGTCCCCGCTTTTGTGATGAAATTTCAGACATTTTCCGCATCTCCTTATGTTGAAGTAGTCCTCGATGTAAACCTTCTGATGGCCCAAACTTATCCGGTTGTAGAGAAGCAGCTCCCTTGTAGCAGCATCAACTTCAACCACGACGTGCCTGGAATTGTTTCTTCTTGTTGTGAGCACAATAATAGGACGAATTTTCTCTTTGTTCAGCGCGATATCTTCGTTTTGAGCAACGAGGTAGTCCACTACATTGTTTGAGGTTATATACTCTTCTACATTTCGTATTACCAGCCGCGGATTTCTTTTGGATAATTTCTGAAATTTAATTTTCGATGAGTTTTTAACAGCGACTTCAATTTTGCTTATGTCTTTTTCTCTCGATGTTAGTATTAGCAGCGCACCAGACTTAGTTTCCGAAACTCTTTCAAAACTTATTTTTAATTCTTTAGGGTTAATAAATTTTTGAATTCTGAAATTATTTCTTGAGGCGTAACGGTTTCGGGGGATTTAATTATTGCTTTATAGGATGGTAACTTTTTATTTTTTGACACGGATCTTTTGGTGATTTGGGAAAATGTTACAGGAGCTTGAGTTAGGTTATTAATCTGTGGTGGCTGTACAAAATCTTCTGTTGCCGAATTAGCTAAGTTACTTACGTAATTTTCCAGCTTTGTGATTGATAAACTAACCTTCGGCCTCAAATCACTTCTCAAAACCTTATAATCCAAAACATCTTTTAAAGTTTGAAGAGCAAATTTTAAATCATCTAATCCATCCGCCATCTTGTTGGAGTAAGATGATATATATATAGTATATATATATGTATATATAGTAAATATATAGTTTATATATGTATATATATATATATATATATATATACCTATAAATATATATATATATATATATATATATATATATATATATATATATATGTATATATATATATATATATATATATATATATATATATATATATATATATATATAGAAACTTTTTATCATTATCTTGGATTTCATTTTATACTGTCGAACAATCGGCTGGGATGCAAATGCTATCCTATTTAATATAATATAACAAATTTTAGCCACCCACTGAATTGTCTGACTGAATTAATGCCAATGTCTAAAGGGAGTGTAGGCTAGTCTCTCTCTGCGGCGCTAGGAAATACAGTCCCGCATGACTATAAAGGAATGCGGGTTATTTAGTGCCTTCATTTGAAGGCGTCAAAACAATTTAAATGTTACTATTGTAAAAACTTTATAATAGTAGATTACAAAGTCTTCTTTAATCTTTATTATATCCTCGTTATTTAAGTGGAATCAATTAAAGCATTCAATCCTTCTTTTGTGTAAGCTGCTGAAGAAAAATTATCATAAATATCATTATGTTACGGTTGGTATCCACAAATTTTTATTCTTTACTGTGTTGAGAGTGATATTGTTGAAGAAAATCATGTTATTTATTAGGCCATAATTATAGTTGTTTAATCTGTCAGGAATTTGACACGTACTGTACAAGTGCGTACTTTTGGCTATAATTGCTATCTGTTTTCTAAAAAGAATATTCTTGGTGTAATTTAATATGCCTAATCTTGTACTTTTTAAACGCCTATTACCTATTCAGAATTTTCAAAATACTTAAATAGAAAAAATATTAGCCTTAGAATACACTTACTGATTTTATATTATTGAAATGAATATTTGACTGGTAGATAAGGGAAGGTGTTGAGGATATGATTTTATTTTAACACTCAAGGTGTTACGAATAAATAGTATGCCCACCTTCGTTACGAATTTATGTTGTATATTAAATTTTATATAAAATCATAAAGCACACTTTGTATATTTACCATAAAGATAGTTTTTTTTTTACCTAAGAAACCCCTTTTTTTGTCGGTATATTCGGCAGTGGGAATTCCTCAATAGCTATCATTGTAGTTATGCTGAAGAGTAAATATTGTTAGCGAAGGAATATTTACTCGGCAAGTTTAGCTTATGAATATAATAAGATTTTTTCTGATTATAAGTTTTCATTAGTTGTTAATACAATTTACAAAACTCATTAGATGAGGATCGATATTTGAATATTGTAACTCATTAAGAATGTAAAAATATTTTTGTTTAAATACCTGTAATAGTTGAGAACTTGAGCAAATACGCCGGGGTGCCTGTCGAAGAAGTACTCATTGAGGATTGGGTCATAGTTAGCGAGTGCCTCTGTGAGCCTGGAGAGCCTCGTTGCAGGTATTTTCTTCAAGGTGGCTTTGTAAGTCTCGTACCTTATTCCACCCACATTGAGGATTATTCTATTCTCTCCGTCCATAGCATTTCAGAACGATCTGAAAAAGAGAAAATGGCAATCTTTAACATGTGATAATGCTAAGGACTGCACGAACATGAAGTTTGTTTCCTTTTTTTTATTCAAATTATTTTAATTCATGGATTCCATAATCTGTTTCAAATTTGCTCAAGAGCTCATAGCAATAAATTGACAAAATGTTCTTAAGTCTGCAATTATATTTTGTCACCTTTAAAATATGCTTTTTGAATTATATAGGTAAAAAGATTTGGAAGCTTTATGTTATAAAAGTTGAGCATACATTTTCCACTAATGTCTTGGACCCCCAACACGTATTCGTCCGACTTTTGTAATTCGCTTTTTGTTAAGATATATCGAGGCATCGAATATATTTACCAGTTATAAGCAGAGTATTTACAAGTAAAACTTTTATGAATTTTAATTAAGTCAATGATGCCTAGCAAGTTTTATGTTCGACCTAAACTGGCCGAATTAGCATCAATATAACTCGGTGTGAGAGCTTTTAACAGATGGTTGACTGTTCTTTTCTTTTTTTTTTTTTTTTTATTATCATTTTATTTACTCTAATATAAAAATAAGAAAATCATTAATGACTAAACAGAAAATTAAAACGATTCAGAATGAGCCAAACAGCATCTCTTTCCGCATTTGAAGTTATTCTTTAATTAAGCATTTTTTTTTAGTATCAATTGCTGGATAGTGTAAGTTGGTTTTATTTAAAATTAGTTTAAAATTTGGTTTAGTTTAAAATTTTGTAACATGAACAATTATGATCTTATTTATTTATTAAAATAAAATGAACTTTTTGTTCGTCCGTTATGGTTCTTAATTTTTAATATATATTTTAAGCAAACAATTAAAATTTAAAAATACCAAGCTAGGTCCATTTAGCGATTTTTAAACTAAAAAGCAAAATAAGTATCTAGATGTATGATATTTCGTTTTACGATAAGGAATGACAGGTCCTTGGAAGAAGTATATTTTGTTCAAATCAGTTTAGGATTTTTTTAATAACAAAAATAAGGAGGAACGGACCGGTAAATGTATAGGAATGTCTTGGTTTTTTAGTTTTCATAATATTTTAAAGATATATTATATTTTAGAATTAATTTATTCCCATATCTATGTAAACTCAAAATGGCAACCAGTAATATTAATTCCTGACATCCTTGACTTCTTCATTCACAAAGGTCTCAGACCTCTAAACATCTCCATTTCCAGCCTCGATAACCTATCCTCTGACCATAGCCCCTTAGTGCTCACCCTCTCCACATCCCCAATTCCCATACCACCACCACCTTCCTTCATAAGAGGACCAGTTAACTGGAACCTCTTCCACCAAATCCTAACAGACAAAATTGACCTCAAAATTTCCCTAAAAACATCGGAAAACCTCGACGATGCTGTCAACTCCTTCACCACCCTCCTACAACAAGCTGCTTGGTCTGCATCCGTACCCAACAAAACCAATAATACCCCTAAGACGAGTTCCTTACCTCAACATATCCTAGCTCTAATCCACACCAAGCGTCAATACAGATCCCTATGGCAACGCACAAGACACCCCACTGATCGTTGCTCCTACAACTATTTCTGCAAGTTGGTTAAGCGTGAGTTGGCCTCCTATAGATCCCAGTCTTTTAATTTCTACCTCTCTTCCCTTTCTACTGATAACTCCCTCTGGAACCTCACCAAAATAATCCTTAAAACCAAACACTGTTCCACACTCCGTCGAGGTGACGGCTCTTGGGCTGCATCTGATAAAGATAAAGCTGAAGAACTTGCCAATCACATATCCCTCACCTTCACCCCTCAACCTGGAATTAATCCCAACCACACTGCAAAAGTGGAAGTATTCTCATCATCACCAATCCCACTATCCTTGCCACCTAGAGCTGTCACCCCCTCTGAGGTCAAATTCCATATCAAGAAGTTACCTCCTCGAAAATCCCCAGGATACGATCTCATTACTTCCCAAATCCTTCTACAACTTCCAACAAAAGCCATAATATTCCTAACATATATTTACAATTGTATCCTCCGAACGACTCACTTTCCTCTACTTTGGAAACATTCCATAATAATCCTCTTTCCTAAGCCCGGCAAACCACCCAACAACCCCGCTTCCTACAGACCGATTAGTCTACTTCCCATCCTTTCATAAATTTTCGAAAAAATCCTATTAAAACGTATCCTGTCTTTCATCGAATTGCACTATTTTCCTAACCACCAATTTGGATTCCGTTCTAGACATTCTACAACCCAACAAGGCCTCAGAGTAGTTGACTACCTATCCTCAGCTCTTGAAAACAAGCATTATTGTTCGGGCGCCTTTCTGGACATAGCGCAAGCTTTTGACCGGGTATGGCACGCTGGACTACTCTTCAAGCTCAAGAGCATCCTTCCCCAATCCTTATTCCTGATTCTACAGTCCTACCTCTCAAATCGCTCCTTCCGAGTTCGTAGTGGCTCAGAATTTTCCAACATTTATCCTATTAAGGCAGGAGTCCCCCAAGGCAGTGTCTTGGGTCTTGTTCTCTATATTATATTCACTGCCGATATTCCTACCACCCCCGACACATTCTTAGCCACATTTGCAGATGACACAGCCATTCTTTCATCCCATCCCGATCCCGTAGAAGCCTCATCCAATCTCCAAAGACATCTCTCCCTTATCGAGCAATGGTGCAACTGCTGGCGGATAAAAGTCAATGAATCAAAATGCAAACATGTGACCTTCACTCTCCGCCGCAGCTCCTGTCGACCGGTCCTATTTAACAATATGCCTTTACCCAAAGCTGACACAGTGCGGTACCTGGGTTTCATCCTTGACAAAAGACTCACCTGGAACCCATATACCAGACTTAAAAGACAAGAACTTAACAGAAGATTCAGTCAACTATATTGTTTACTAAGCAGGACTTCCCATCTCTCAACCGACAACAAACTATTGATTTACAAAACCGTTCTGAAACCTATTTGGACTTGATTAATTTTCTACTATCTAGAAAGGAAGATAAAATTCGAAGATACTCCCATCAATCTGCTAATAGATGATTAATTGACGAGAGGACTCAGGTTTGACAGGATTCGATGACTTGAACTGAAGGGGACAGCAAAAATTTCGAACATCAAACGTATCCAATCCTTTCAGTCTAAAGTCCTTCGTACCATAGTTAATGCTCCCTACTCAAACAAAACGCTACATCATGACCTTAACATCCCATTTGTCCTCGACGTCATCCCAACCAAATTCTCAAAGTTCCACCAGAACCTTAGCCACCATCCCAATCCCCTAGCGCAATCCCTCTCCAACTCCAACCACCCCTATAATCCTCCTCGACGGTTGAAACGGCAGTGGCCTCGAGACCTTTTGTAAATAGATTTATGGAGTCCTGGCAATGGCCAGCTTCTCCACTCAAGCCCTGAGCGAATGTAGCGGAGGTGCTCCCGCCCTGTCTCCTCCGGCTCTTAATACCGGTGATGCGGCAGGGCGAGAAGCGCCGGGATTTCATAGAGACCTGCCTTGCCTCCCACATGTGGGTGGTAGGGCTCGACTCGGAGATCCCTTGGCTGAATATAATATTGTACATAAGTGTGAATGTGTTTTCTTTTGTATTTTCTTTTTCTTTTTTAAGTATTATTTATTTTTTATTTTCTCCTTTTGTATTTCCATATTTGGTTATTCTTTAGTTATTTTGTATGAATGTATTCTTATATCACTAATACTAAATGCCCTAGAGTGTGGCAGATTGTATTATTTCTTTTCAATAAAATAATTTATTAAAAAAAAAATATTAATTAACGATGAAAAATGTTCATTATTGTATAAAAACCCTGGAAAATAATTAATTTCAGTTGACATGAGGACAATTTTTTTATATTTTGATTGATTTTCTACTATCTAGAAAGGAAGATAAAATTCGAAGATACTCCCATCAATCTGCTAATAGATGATTAATTGACGAGAGGACTCAGGTTTGACAGGATTCGATGATCATTATCTCGATTATTAATCACTTTTTTGCCCCGGTCATTGGGGACAGATTAGGACCTCTTGGGAGCCGGCGGAAATTATAACTCTTCTGAATTTGATAATGATATAAATATATTTTGAACCTTCATTGATACTTGGTGTAGCTATGAATATAATCTTTACGAATCTTGTTTTACAATTTAGTTGGCGAACGATTTCGGTTGTATATATACAGGGTGTTTCGGAATTGCACGGCACTATTTTAGTTACGTGTTCTCTAACACAAAATAAACAAAAAAGTTCATATTAACATATATCTCAAACTCATTTATTAAACAGATATCAAAGGTTAAAGATTTATTATTTATTTACTGCATTAAGACTGACTGTACAACGTTTAACGTGTTTAATACTAAATAAAAGGTTTTAATCACCTGATAAACAAATGAACGATAAGCAATGACAGTAGTTGCTCATCTGTTTGTCTAGTTCTGTGTGTTTTAGTGTGAGTGAATCTTGTGACACAGTTCAATTTATGATTATCATGGGAGATACCACAAATTTATTCACTTTTGATGAACAAACAGACATGCTTTTAACTTATGGCGAGGTACATACAAACGGTGCTGCTGCTGTTCGAAGATATCGTGAAAAATTTCCTAACCGAAGAATACCAAATCGTAAAACGTTTGAGGCTATTGAAAGACGTCTTAGGGATAATGGTACGCTAAAACATATACGAGTGAACGCCGGTCGACAACGATTTCGACGAACTGCAAACGTAGAAGAAGAAATACTCGATGCTGTTCAGTTATCTCCTACTACCAGTACCAGAAGATTGCCACGTCGTTTCGATGTTTCCTCTACCAGCGTATGGCGAACTTTACGCGAACAACAATTATATCCATTTCACGTATCAAGTAGGCAAGATTTGTTACCACAAGATTATAACAAGCGCAGAAATTTCTCCCAGTGGTTAATTCGACAATGCACACGAGATCCTAACTTCCTGAACTGCATTTTGGTTACTGATGAATCTTGCTTTACAAGAAACGGGATTCTTAATTTTCGAAATACCCATACTTGGGCCGAAGAAAACCCTCATACGACTGCTGTTGGACATTACCAACATACATTCTCTTTAAATGTCTGGTGTGGTCTTCTAAGCGACAAAATCATCGGCCTCTTCTTTTTGCCACCTAGGCTGTCAGGTATATCTTACTTGCATTTTTTGCAAAATAATCTGCATGATATTTTAGAAGATATTCCGCTAGGCATTAGGCAAAGGCTGTGGTTTATGCATGACGGTGCTCCAGCTCACTTTTCTCATAGTGTCACTGATTATTTAAATGCAACTTATGGAGACCGATGGGTTGGTCGAAACGGACCTGTTAAATGGCCACCACGATCTCCGGATTTAACGCCATTAGATTATTTTGTGTGGGGCTGGATGAAGTCTATGGTTTATTCTGCGGCAGTTGACACGCAAGAAGAGCTAAGAAATCGGATCGTGGAAGCCGCAGTAACTATCAACCACCATCCTGATGCTATACGAAGAGCCAGAGAAGCATGGATTCGTCGTGCTGAATGTTGCATTCAACAAAACGGAGGCGCCTTTGAACATTTACTCTAAATGTTGTAATAATAATAAATAAAAAGTAATAATAAATCTTTAACCTTTGATATCTGTTTAATAAATGAGTTTGAGATACATGTTAATATGAACTTTTTTGTTTATTTTGTGTTAGAGAACACGTACCTAAAATAGTGCCGTGCAATTCCGAAACACCCTGTATATATATATATAATTCAACTTCAGATCTTTGAATGTATTGTTAATATCTATCACACAATTTGCATTTAAAGGATAAATGATTTAGAGGGTAAAGTTTGAAAAAGAAATGCTATAAACCTTTTTTGAAAGTTTAGATATGAAAACTTCATTTTTCTATTTAAACTAAGCAAAACAACAGCACGAAGTTACAAGAACAACGGCGTTCAGTAAACCTTATAATGTGCGATGTTCCATGGTCATAGAACAGCAATATAAACAATATAGATTCAAAGGATAATCTTACTGCCTGCGAAAACTTGGAAAAGACGGAGACCCCAGAAATATAGTTAAGGTGAGATACGTTACTAATACTAGAAATAGCTTTGACGTCTTATCGAAAATTGAAGTAAATGAATCCTAGTCAATATAAATCAACCGGTCCCAAAAAGCTCCCATTTCGCCTTACTGATGTGATATTCTGATAAACAGCATTAGTGATATTCCTTCAAAGAGAATTAGGTCAAAAATGTTTTAAATTGAAATCTAATAGTAGATGTTTACCTCAAGTAGTGTTAGCGTGTACCTCGAAAATGTGGATATCCAACGCCGGCTAGTAACTAGGTTAAGCGAGACATTTCCATCTCTTCCAACTTTCTGAAGAAGTATCCAGATAGTATTAAAAAACTTATAGGGACCAGTATTGAATCTTGCAGTTTTACGCTAAGAATCATAAGACCAATTGAAGAAATAGCTGAACCTTGCCGAACGGAGAAAAATCTGTCGTGAAGGAAGGGTCGAAGAATGGGATATTAGGTGTACGGTGGTATGTTCTTGAGTTTAAAGAGAAGACCCTGATACATGACTTTGTCGCAAATAATGTATTGGTGAAAACTGCACGTAATTGTAAAAGCAACATAACAAAAGATGACCCGGAAAGGAAAACTGGGGCGCTGTTAAGCTTCTGTTGATTTATGCATAATATCTAAATCTCCTGCAGGGTTTTAATAATGTCGGACGAATAATCTGTTTAAAAATTAAGGGGTAAATTTTATTCATTCTTTTCCTTATAAACTGGTATCTAAGGTTTCACGCTTTTATAAAAATCATTGGCTGGAATTTTTTAAAATAGATGAAATATAAGTGTGTTGTGATATTATAAACATATTATTTATTGGATATACTTTAATTTAATTTTTTTATTTTTTTACTTACTATAAATATTTATGAACTGTTCATACAAAAATGTGATATAATACAACATAATACCCTATGTAACATGTTCTGGTTCTGAGTGAATAGCCAATACATAAATGTACGAAACATTTTTAGTTTCATTCTTTACTTGTATGTCTTATTTGATTTTTTTTAAGCATAAGACGTGTACCTACTTATTTTCGTAGGAAGATAAGTGGCTTAGACTTTCCTCTCATCTTTATTCACCACTGTACATATATCATCAGTGGATGACAAAAAAGGCATGAAGGAGAGTGCTATGCAATACTCCTTCTCATCTTAATATTAAAGATACGATGCGGTATTTTATCCAGCTTTTTTTGCAGGTTTTGTGTCCCTAGAATTTGTTCAGCAGTACTTGATATAATTTGTATCCATTTGAGTTCATAAGAGTAACAATACAAGTGTCATAAGCGCGATAGTAATAAGCAAAAATAAGAGAGCTGTAAACAAGATAATAATAATACATAATACTGTGGCGATAAAAACGACCTATTTGTGAGCTGCTAAACTGATGAAATAGCACCACACTGTAGAGCGGAGATACAAATCGTAATACAAGCATATACAAACACCAGCGGTGATACAAACAGTGATGATTGCAATGATACTAGCCGCGATACAAGCTGTGATACTAGCTTCGATGGAAGCTGCAATGTTAGCTGTGCTGAAAGCCTATACTAGCCTAGGTACTAGCGTCGCTATCTGCTTCATTATAAGTGGCAAGACAAACGATGATTTAAGAGTCAATAAGTTAGGGTCAGAGCTAGGTGTGTTGTGTGAAAATCATTACCCTATAGTGGAGTGAAGATATAAGCTCCATAAGCAAGATGGAAAAGAGCAAAAATTATGAGCTTTGAACATGTGGCACTACTATCCGCTTGCTCCCAAGCTCTCTCATTTTTGAGAGTTATGACAAACACTAAGTTGAGTGGCGATACAAGTGACGTAAAACGCGATAGTAAATAGCAAACATAAGGGAACTGTGAACAAGAGAATAGTAACCTATAGTACTGTGGCGATAAAACCGCGAATGTAGAATCTGAGCTAAAAGAGAAGGTATGAATAAATAAAATAGTGCAACATAGTTTAGACCTGGTACAATTGACTGCTGAAATGGCTATAAGAACAGCTATATAGCCACAATGTAAAGTGCAGTAGCGAAACAAGACACAACTTTTTATAAAACCCAACTCGCAAGAAACGAAGGGGTTAATCGAAAAAATGTAAATGAACCAAAATGTTCTCCTTGAAAACCTGAAAAGATTGACACTATTAGAACCTTCACGACCATTTTGATTTTTTCAATCTTTTTTTTTGCGCTTATAAGTGGCAATCGATGACGAAATGAGCGATTTGTGTTATTTCCGGTGTTGCGGTTAAGGAAAGCTTTAAAATGATACCTCATTCATGAAGTTTGATGAAGGAAATTATGGCGTACCGACAAAAAAAAAAAAAAGGCATCGAGAAATAATATATATGATAATTGAGTTTGTTTATCTTCCTAAATTACCCAAGTGTTTGTTGTGTAAAATTCCGTTCGAAATACCTATTCTATATAATGAACAAAAGTAATGTGATAGCCCTTTGGGTTAGTCTTGAGAACACGAAATGAAATATTAATCTAAGTATTAACCATTCTTAAAAATCGTTAACAGGCATTCATACAACACGTGTAGATATAATGGTATGCGGTGACTTCATCGTTGGTTCAAATGCCTTTTCCAACAATGGGACATGGATCAGTTTTGACAATACTGACTACGATAAATTAGACGGCATATTAATCGTTAGGGGGCACAATACAAATCTTCTAGCGGCAATTCTTCAAGCGGTAATATGGACACGTGTCACTAGCTCTCAAAGAAAAAAGGATATTCCATTTCAAGCTCTCCCGGGAAGAGAATTCATCTGCTAGTATGGGGACAGAAAAGCTGTTTATTCAAAAGTTACAATATTTTATTCATACTCTGTTGGATCGTTTCAATAAAACTCTGAACGTTGATGAGCATTAATCTAAGCAGCAGTACGATGTGTGTTCAGAGGAAAAGCTGTATTTGATCAGAAGTTATTAAGTCGGGTTCAAAGTCTAACCTGTTTCTCTGACCACTATAATAAACCCGGCTTTGATCTCGTCTTGATTTCATAGGACTGCTTTAATAATGACTAAACCTACCCCTATTTACCTTTAACCAGCGGATATGAGCAAAGAGACAGCAAATCGGGGTAGCAATATATGTTTGTGGGTGTGTTATTTTTCACGGTCCGAGTAATGTGAGATCCATATAAAACAGTAATGAGAAATATACTTCACCGATTTGACCTAAATTTCCATCAAATAAATAAATATAATAATAAACTTTATTTACAAAAACTTCCGCGATGGACTAATTTTCCGTCTCTTGGGGTCCATCATACATAAAATATTTGATACAAATTATATTCAAAAGAGATAATCATAAAAATAAAATAAAAAAATGATTATTCAATGAACATATATGCAAATACGGCTTAATACAGGTATTTAAAAAATAATAGCTTCTAATTCATAGTAATATAGTATTACAAATATATACAAAGAAAGATAATTTAAATATCAAACAAAAGCTTCCTGTAACTATAAGCCTCTCTAATATAGCTATTTCACCTAATTAAAGTACCCTATTAATGAACTCTCGTCAACAACCGATTTTCCTAACCATTTTTTCCTGAACTCACTCATAGAGCATTTTCCTAAAAAATGAATTATGATTTAATTTTAATTAGATTCTAAGACACGGGGGAACTTTTGAACTTAAACTTTAAGCCGTGGGACCCGAATAGAACTCAAAAATGCATTTTGTGCAATCTAAATTAACAAATACAAGGGTATTAGTAAACATTCAGACTCCTCATAAAGAAAATAAGTTCTCAGTCCTTTAAAAAAAAAATTGATAGACATATATTTTCTCTTTATAAGCGCACGTGATATTGATCCATTATTTACAAACGCGAAAATAAGTTACGGTTGAACTACGATTGGTAAATCCTACGCTCTGTACTGAATATTTTATTCAAATAATGAGTGCCAAGTAATTCAATTAATTTTTCGCTTGACGAATTTACATGGTCATCAGAAGAACTGATCGACTGAATTCCAGTTAAATAGCTTTTGCTCAAAGAAGGGTCTTGTAACACTGAAATGAAATTTCATATACCTCAGTTTAAACTTAGACAAATAGCGATGGTTAAAATACTAATCAGCTGCTTCTGATTAAATGGCCAACTAAACTACTCGTAAATTTTATTACGGGTAGTAAAATAGCATACAAAACTTTTAAAGCCTGAAATTTTAATAATACCAATAGGAGTTTTATGATTAATATCAACGTGGGTATTAAGTAGTAGCTTGGTATGTTGGGTTTTATTTCGTCCATCCCAATTTCGTTTGAGTTTCGCTTATTATAAAAAAAAAAGCACGGTGGGGCACGGTGTGGCTGTGCGATAAAGCGCCGTACTTCCATGCCGGAGCTGCGGGTTCGAGTACCGCCCTGGGTGGTGCTTTTCTTTCGTAGGAGAAGTATCACCCAGTGCCATGGGTGTTAGTATGGGCAGTATAGGGCTTCAGTGGAAGCCTTGAAGTCCCCAAAAAAAAAAAAAAAAAAAAAAAAAAAAAAAAAGACGCAATTTAATACAAATTCATAATGATTTCTATTTCAATTGACAAGGTGGGTTTCATATATAGCATTGTGTGAAATTATTTAAAGGGATATCCCTATTAAAGTCGAATTCAAAGTCGCATAATAAATAATTGTATTCGCATTTTGAATCAAATCAAAGTTCTAAAGTAAAATAAATTGGTCTCCTGGCAAAGGGAGGAGTTGCTCTGATTCAATATTCGGTGTATAAAAATTAAATCACAAGAGACTGTCTACTCTTTTTAAAGGGAGAAGTCCGGTCATTAAGAAGGGCGACTGGAACTAAAGTCTCACCTCAGCCAACCCCTTCTCCGACAAAGGTTCCTAATTGAGTTGTCCTTACTCGCTCAGGAATAATAGAGGTAGCAGGACTTACACCCTTTCTCAGCAAAAGCTACACTGAAGAGCCCTCCTCATTAATGTCTTTGAAATACTATTTTTCTTTCATTTTTTTTTTTTTTATAAATTTATTGGAATGAGGAATCGAAATATTTAAAATTTATATCTAAGCAAATAAAAGGATATATCAGAGAAGGAAAAATAGTTTGAAAGTCCATTTCAGGTCGCTGTCAGATCCAAACCCCTCTGCGAACAGACTGTTAGGGACATGGGTTCACTCTGCTTCTGGTCTACTCTACTACCTTATTTCTGAGGGACTTTGTCTGTAGCCACAGAAGCGGAAACTACTTACGTCGAATTTTCGGGAAAGGAAAAGTTTTCAAGGCCTTGTAGCTGAAGCCAGGCTGGAGAAACACCAAGTTATTTGTTTTTTTTTTATATTTACTTTTTTTGTTTTTGTTATATTCATTTCCTCCACAAACCGACATTTTATTACGCCTCACAGTGGTTCAAGGAACAAAACCCTTAATCGGTCACAAATGATGATTAAATATATACATTCCATGGTTTTTTGGGTCACTGAATCGATTTATGCCACTTTCATAGCTGTAATATTTCATCGAGGGGTTACAGGGTAAAAAAAATCCACATTCTTAAAAATAAAATTTTGATTTTACTTGGATCGTAATAAATATCATAAAAACCAACAGAATTCGAACTAAATTACATATATATAAATATATACAAAAACATATACATATATATAAACATCAAACTAATGTGATATATATATTTTCAAAAATAACTATGAAAATAAAAGTCCAACATAAAAAATACAATTGTAGACTGGCTTCACTTGTTATACCATCTTCAGTACAAAATAAGATTAATATTTATATAAATCATTCATATACATACATATTTGTGATGTGATATTACTCTTTTAAAATTAAAGCTGTCGAATCGACACCCTGAGGTATTTTCTTTTTTCCAAATTAGGCCTCAAGTGACTGATGTATGGGTCAGATGACACCAACATAAAATTGAATACATCTTCGTTCGTAGCTCTTCAAGATTTCCTACTACATTCAGAAAAATCTTTGGTTGGCCTGGTTTGGTACTGTTTTTTCTTTAAAAAACGTTCTTATTGTATGACGCTTCCTTAAATCGTTTATTAAAATGTCCGACAAATCTCTATTTTATTTCTGAAATAATTGTAAATAAGGGCTCACCTTCCACCCCTGGAATCAATGCTGGTGACGCCTACTCTAGCGACGAATTTTTATATTATTAGTAATACATATATAATATTATATATTAGTAAATATATAGTAAATATAAATATTAGTAATACATACATATCACAAACATCGCGGTAGGAAATGACGTATTTATCCATACTAAATTTTAAATAAATGATTATTAGTAATAGATTGAATAAATATTTCACTCTCTTCGTTGAAAGAAAACTGAAAACTGAGACAAATAAACAATATTTGACATATTGACAAATCCGTGTTTGAATAGAAGCGTATTAACGATTGAAAACATTGCATCTGGATGAGGGGACACAAACAAACGGCACTCCCGCTCGAGCATTCCTAACTATGAAATGATCTCATTCAACAATTCGGACGTTTTCGGATCTGAAATCTTTTGAAATATCCTTAGTGATACCTCTGGATTGATTTAATATCAACCAGAAGACGGAGGTCGACGGAGCTAACATTGAAAAAGACCAATAGCCATAACACTTATGACATGTCTCAAGAGATTACCCGATTCTCTTTCTATCCACCCTTTTTTTTTATTTATTTTTTATTTATTTAATAACAAACGTTTAACAATTATAAATCTGCGATCTGCAAATTACTTGCAATGAGCAAATTTTGCTGGCTGCTACATGAGCGTTCCTTCTGGAAATGACAAATTAGCTCAGCAAGTCTCTTGGCCACCACCTGCGTAGTCGACGTGTGGGCTGAAAGGGTTGTGCGAGCATCTTAAGGCTTCCGTAAGAGGGTTTGTATTGTAGGTCAGTCTTAGGTGAAAGCTATTATAATTTTCTTTGGCTGTTTCCGAAATAGTTCGCATGTCTAAGTCTTTGTGTATTATATCATTGCTAACAAAAAATGGTGCATCAACTATTATTCGCAACACTTTTGACTGAAAAGACTGTATTCTTTGGACGCTGGACGATTTTGCAGAGCCCCACAACTCTATCCCGTACGCCCATATAGGTTTTAGGAGGACTTTCTATAATGTCAGTTTATTTGTCAAAGATAATTTTGAACGTCTATCAAGTAGACTGGATAAAAGACCGTACCGTTTGTTCAGTTCTTTACGTTTTTGTCTAATGTGAGATTTCCAAGTCAGTCTTTTGTCCAGTTAAAAACCTAAATATCTAACCTCATCAGATGGTGGTATGCAGATATTATTAAAATATATTCCTGGGCAGGGGCCACGATTAAGTGTGAAAATGACATGAACACTCTTTTTTTCATTCATTTTTATTTTCCATCTAATGGCCCAATCTGCAATATCATCCAAATGATTTTGTAGGGTATTGAAGGCTTGAATAGGGTTTATATCTGAGCAAAGTATAGTTGTTTCGTCAGCGAAAGTAGCCAATAGAGTGAGTCTGTTGCGGTAGATCTGACATGTATATGTTGAATAGTATCGGACCAAGGACGCTGCCCTGAGGCACTCCTGCTTTGATGCATTTAATGTCCGAGAGGTCAGTTCCTACTTTCACCGCAAAATGTCTGTCAAGTATGATAGTATTATTAGAAAATAGGAATTAAGATTTTAAGTTTGGAAAGCAATCCTTCATGCCAAACTTTATCGAACGCTTGACTAATGTCAAGAAAGACGCTGGGACAATAATGTTTGGACTCTAGAGAATTGGAAATATAATCAACTAAACGATGGCATTGTTGGACAGTTGAATGATGTTTTCTAAAACCGAATTGATGATTTGGAATAAATTTAAGAGTTTCAAGAGAATCAAAACGACGGAGAAGTATTTTTTCGAATAATTTAGAAAAGGAAGGAAGAAGGCTGATTGGGCGGTAGGAATTTGGAAGATCAGGGGATTTATTTGGTTTTAGCACCATGATAACTTCGGAATATTTCCAAAGGACAGGGAAGTAAGTGATTTTCAAAAGAGAATTATATATGTTTGTCAGGAAAAGGATTGCTTTCCACGGTAAATTTTTAATTGTAAAATTCGTAATTAAATCAAACCCTGGAGCTTTATTATTAGGCAGGCTTGCTATTAAATCCTGAACTTCATTGGGATGAATAAATTTCGGCGGTAATGTCATTGGTAATGGTATGTCAAGGTGATTTTGGACAAGTAATGTTGAGAGACTGTCATTTATGTCATGAGGTTTAAAAGTTTCTTGGAGGTGATTAGCAAACAATTGTGCTTTTTGTGCATCTGACTTTGCCCAAGAACCGTCAGGATGTCTAAGTGGTTGTGAGACATCACGATGCTGAAGAATACGTTTTGTCATACTCCAGAGTGGTTTCTCGCAAGTTAAGAGACGATCGAGGAAATTGTCAAAAGATTTAGTTTTTGAACGTCTAATTTCATATTCACCCTAAACTTTTTTTTTTTAAATCTATTATTAAATACATTTTCTTCAGGATGTCTAAATAAGATATTTTTGAAAAATTACGGCCTCGGACAAATTTGGGCTTCCCTAAAATCACTTCGAAATAGGACGTTAACAAAAGTGTTTTTGTGTCATTCATAAAACATACCAAAAAGTAACTTGTTTTCAAAGGTTTAATGAAGATCAATCTAAAAAATTGGTATGGATCCTTGCTCTGGAGGCATTTAGGTTAAAAAAAAATATCTATAAAGTTCCGGTTGGAGCACCTTCATTTTTTAGGGTTTTGTCCCTATCGGTACCATTGTGCGCCTGTTCATCACAATATATTACTACTATACTGCTACATCATACCATAAATACAATAAAAAACCTGTACGCGTTGCAAAAGTCTCTCTCTCTCTCACTCTCTCTCTCTCTCTCTCTCTTACACATACACACACACTCTTTCTCTCTACGATTTCTATTTAAACATGAATCTAGAGTCAATTCCCCCTTTTTTTAGAAGTTTATTTTAATTTTATATTTCTCATAAATATTGATTTAAAATTACGAACATTATAATTTTTATTATAAAATACTGCAGGTTTATAGGAAATGAAACAAAATATGAAAAGAGGGAAAAAAATGATGCCAAAGAAAATGAAGCAAAAACAATAAATATAAAAATCTTATTTAGAGATCATATTTCTTGTTAGAGATTCATCAATATATATTTAATACATTTTTTCTTTATATTTAATGCTTTTGGTAGAAATACACTTCTAGTATTTGAGACTTTCTTGCAATATTTTCTTTATCGATTGTGGGATATTGTAACATTTTTCGCATGTTGGAGCACCCCAGGCCTCTTAAGAGTTAGTCATGCGTAAAATTACAGTGACCAACCCTTACAGTTTATCTCCCTTCCGATTCTTACAACCATAGGCTCGTTTTCTGTTAAATACAATAATCTTTTATGTCCGCTCGCATAATCTTCATTTCCTTTTCGACCCATCTACCAAACATTAGAAGAAAATAATTTATGCACATAAATTTTCATGTAGGCTTATATTTCATACAACGAGCTGGTAGATATTGAATTATGTTTTATAAATAGCCGAGCATAAGCATAATAAAAAGAAAATATTGACTTGTTCGTAGTGAAAAATACTTTGTTTTCGAATTGTGAAGATTCACCGGTTTTACTTTCATTTCAAGGAATTCTGTAACTTTCTCATTATTTTCTTCACCTCATTTTAATTTATTTCTTTTTCTTTAAGGGTTAGTA
Source organism: Aelia acuminata (assembly GCA_911387785.2). Classification (NCBI taxonomy): domain Eukaryota; kingdom Metazoa; phylum Arthropoda; class Insecta; order Hemiptera; family Pentatomidae; genus Aelia; species Aelia acuminata. The sequence continues at coordinate 38,626,423 of OU426983.1, forward strand.
AACTTTACTAGACTAATCTTTCTCTTTATGCTGTGTAAAAGGGTAGATCTCTTCACATCTGAACTTTGATGAAGCAAAAGAAATTTTCAATGCTGGTAGTTACCAGTCTCTATAACATCCCTTTTTTTAAAACTCATTCTACGTTATACGAAAATTCACAAAACATTTCGGATATTATATGGCAAATAAGTCAGTAATACATTTTCCAATATTGATGAACCGGTCAAAATAGAATGTAATTTCAAAAGTTGTTGAGTTTAGATATTTCACGCATAGATTACTTTTTTTTTCTTATATCGATATAATATCGATTCTCTCATGGACATTCGGCATCTTAAATGACTTAAAGGACATCAAGTGGTGGACTGACACGTCTCGTGTCAAAAACATTCAAGCTCTTTTCCACTTAGATTATTCGACTTGAAGTTTCCTAATAGCTGATTTTTTTTTCTAATGTTAATTATTCTTGTTTGTTTGTTTGTTTGTTTAACGTCCATTTTTATGCTACTTAGGCTAATCGGACGATGCTACAGTGGGAGTCCTAAATTTTGCCTATCCAGGTATAATTAGGATAGGGATCTTTAACGAGTACCTGACATCGTACAGGCTCGGGACCTCCATTTTACGTCCTATCCGAGGGACGGCATAGCTAAGGACTTTTTACTCCCATTAAAAAATCCTAGGGCCACCGCTGGAATTGAACCCGCGATCTTTAGTATTGTAGGTTGCCATGCTAACCACAACACCACAGGTGACCCCGTTAATTATTCTTTATGACATTCGATCATAGAGAAATGTAGCTTGATCCAATATTTCTATAGAGTTAGAATTTTTTTTTTGTTTTATTTCTCAAGATGTACTTACTTAGATAGTACAGAACTATGTAATACAATATTCGTTCAATACAGAATTTAATTAAGAAAGTCTAATTACTTGTTAACTAATTACTTGACTAGAAACTAATTACTTGTTGATTTAAAACCAATCATTGTTGACATTATATCAGAGAAGAGTTTTCATAAGAAAAATACAACAAAAACAAGTACGGATATATAATCAATGTCTGTAGAGATCGATTGGTATGCTGTGTTACTAGCAACCCTATACAGTAGGGTAGCATTTCATTATATTTTTTGAATAAATTATTTCTTCCAAAAAAAAGAAGAAAAAAAATTATTCAGCTCCTATGAAAACTTTTATTTAGGGTAACTGTACCATAAGTTGACAGTGCTCCAATAGTTGACATTATGTACAAAAAGTGTAAATAATAAGATTCAGGGTTAATTATTTTGGTTCAAAATTTGGTGGTAATTTGCCAAGTTACCAATACTAGTGAGCTGTGCTGCCATCGACATTAGTTTGATGAAAACTCAAGCTTATTTGTGAGTGGTTTTATTGGCAAATTTTCTAGTGGCCTGAAAACTTGGTTTCTGCTAGCCTCTTTCAATAAGGTGGAAGTCAAGTTAAATTAGCTTTTTAATTGGTTTATTTAAGTTCAATTATGTTTTAATTTCTTTTATGGTATTCATTAAGTTCATGAGAATCATTTGATATTCTTTTTACTAAATTTATACAATGTTTTAGGGCTTAAATGTGCGTGTCAACTATTAGAACAGAAATTAATCCATAAATAATATAAACATTTCGGAAAAAATTAAATAATTTGAAATTTATTAATGACGATTCAATTATTGATCAAGCAATAGCAATCGATATGGTTCCATTTACTACTTAGAATTTTTTCAAATATGATTTCATCAACAAAGACCTAGAAAGGAAGAATTTTCCTCTGAAATAAGCTGGCTTAATTACTTCAGCCGGCTTTTACTTCCTTATTCATTAGCTAAGAAACCGGATTATCCTAATATCACTAATTTTCTTCTCGAGAAATAATGGTAGCTATTTAGCATTTCAAGTTTATTATTATCATTTAATTTTGGCAGTTATGGCATGAAAAATATACTAAAACTGACGACAGAAATTTTTTCGTAAAATAGAACTGTCTTAAATCAAATTTACATTCAAGAATTAATTTTTAAATATAAATCAATAATTTTTCGATTCTTCTACTTAATCAAGGACGATAAACTGCATGAGCCGATTCAACGTCTCTATATTAATAAAACCATTTTTATTAATGCTTTTCCACTATGTTTTCCCTCTTTTTATTAGTTTTATAATATTAAAATTCTTCTACTGCTTTTAGTACTTAATACCTTTAACAAATCTTAAGTTTGGTTTTTTCTTTTGAAAAGGAACAGAAATTTTTATCAGATACAAGAAGCGGAAATCATTTAAAAGATTTATATTTATATTGTGGAAGTTTTCGGTGAGGTATTATTTCTTAATAAGGATATTCATACTCAGCAATATACAAAGTATTCACAGTTTTCTTATTGTTAAAAAAATTCCAAGTATTATTGATATATTTTGGCCTCTATCTTTAAATTTTGCAAAATGTCATTTTTGAAAGTAGTTTAATGAATATTTAAAAAATAAAAATTAGAATCCCGGAGAACTTACCAACCAAGTCGGTGTAACGCCTGAGTGAGCTAAGCGCCATATTTCAGAGAAAACTGAATTTTGTGAAACATTTTTTTTGTTAACTTCTATCCCTTTTTGAAGCACATTGCATTTCACTTGGTCTTTTATATTATTCAAATATAAAGAAGCGTGATTAAGGAATAAGGATAGGTAATTTAAAAAAAAAAAAGAATAATGTTAATAATAATGGGCAATTTCACGTCAAATCAACACAAAAATATATCATTTTGAACCTCACCATCTCAGATTTTCTTGAAATTTGGTATATGTGTACTACTTGTGTCTATTAGAACAATTGTAAAATAGCACTGAGATATGTCAACCCGTTTTTGAATTATTGGTCTCTAAAGCCCTCAAAAATAGCTCCAGAAACAGAAAAAATCATGATTAAAAATAGCTATGAGATTGGTGTCGTTTAACAGTGCATTCCATGCCGTTTCTTATACTATACAACAATCATTAAGTTGGTACTAAAGAAATTTTCATAAAACTAAATGTAAAATTTTAATTTCAATTTTCTCAAAAAACGCATTTTAATGAAGAAATTTTGATACCACTTTTATATTTTGTTGTATGGATAGATATAATACTACCTATTTTTCAAAAAAATATAATTTTTTTAAAAAATGCCCTTTTTTGAAAATTGAAATTAAAATTTTATATTTAGTTTTAAGAAAATTTCTTTAGTACCAACCTATCCATTGTTATATATCTTATAAAACGGCATAGAATGCGCTGTTAAACGACAGCAAACTCAAAGTCCTAGTCAAATTTGGAAAACTTCTACAGCTATTTTTAATCATGGTTTTTTCTGTTTCTGGACCTATTTTTGAGGGTTTTAGAGACTAATAATTAAAAAACGGGTTTACCAATAATTAAACGGGGATCTCAGTAATATTTCACAATTGTTCTAGTAGATACAAGTAGTATACATATACCAAATTTCAAGAAAATCTGAGATGGTGAGGCTTAAACCTGTATTGAATTGACATAGAATCACTCTAATATCGCCAAATAATGTCGCTTAGTTGCGACAGGTTCAAATAGAAGTCTGAAGTGAAAAAAAATTAAATAAAATAAAAATTTATTAAATCTGTTTGGCGCTTAATTCACAAAATATTTCTTGCAGCACATATTGATAATGACATAGTAACTATTTATCTGCAATATATTAATGATCAAGATGAGGCATATCGATAAAATGGCCCTTTTTTATGGAACCAAAATACGACTTGTACTTCTAGGACATAAATATTTCCCTCTCTGGGCCTTGGTAAAAACAACACTGGAAGCTGTCGCTTGTTTTTATACCAAACCCGGCTCACGGTCCCTGTTTCCCCTTTCACGCCCTTTCGAATTTTCGACTGATTTTTTGCCTTCGTATATTCTGATTACTTTATTTTATTATTCATATATTTTTAATAACTATGCGAATTTATTTTTTCATCTTAGCTTTTCTATAAGTATTTTTGTTATTATTAAAAATCTCTTCAAGATAATTGAAAGTGAGAGAATGCATAATTTCTTAACGTCTAAACGCATTAAAAATACTCTAAGAAACTGTAACAGTAAGATCCAGTATTCAAGATTAAATGTTTCTGCCTTTAATTTTGCTTGGTCGTTTTAAAATGCGTTTGGCTTATTGCACTAATATACTGGGTGTCCCAGACCTAGTTTAAAAAAAAAATAGGTAATACTGCATGCTAAACGGGGTAGAATGGCGCAGAAACGAGTTTCCTATCTCAATCTGTTGAGGAGATAGATTTTTTTTTTTTTTTTTTACATATTTACGGTTTACATATTGGCCTCTTGAATAAATCCAGAGCTTTAGTAAACCGAATTATCAAATCAGAGGTATGTTCAGTTAAATCTTGTGTTAGTAGCAGTAATAAAACCACTCCTAGATTGCCTAAAATTGAGTTAAAAAAATTTAGTGGTGAATTATTAGATTGGATTCCATTCTGGAATCTATTTGAACGAATTCACAGTAATACGGAGTTGGATGACCTAGATAAATTTCACTATTTATTACAATCAATGGTGCCTAATTCTAAAGCTGAGAAATTAATTTCTAGTTATCCTCCCACAGCTAGTAACTATAGTAAAGCCGTGAATTCGTTAAAAGCTAGGTTTGGGAGAGAAGATCTTCTCATAGAAGTTTATGTTCGGGAACTACTAAATTTAGTTCTTTGTAATTTACAAAACAAAACAGATAATTTATCTCAGATGTATGACAAGTTAGAAACTCAGTTACGGGCACTTGAATCTTTAGGAGTAGAATCAGATGCTTGCTCCGCGATGCTCTACCCATTAGTAGAATCTTCTTTGCCGCAAGATGTTCTGTTGTTGTTTTAGACTTTGAGAAAGTGAATTAAAATATGTAGATTACTGTTCTTATTTTTGTGATAAATATATTTGAATTATAAAGTAAATTAGTGCATTCCATTATTAGAAAAAGTGTTTTTAACATTAGTGGCTTTTAACATACTCATACAGTCATTCCAATCCAAAATACTAAGAAAGATCGTAGATGCCCCCTTTTATGTCACTAATGAGACCTTACACACTGACCTTGACATTCCTTACGTCGAAGAAACAGCCATAGAGCGCTACCGTAACTTTCATGACAGACTTACTCTAAATTCCAACCCACTAACACAAGCTCTACACACTCCCACAAACCCTTATAATCCGCCAAGAAGATTGTTGAGGCGTTGGCCAAGAGATTTTCTGCATTAAACAGATATCTTAGAGTTTTCTCTTACACTTGTCAACTTATTCGATTTTGATTTATTCTTGTATTTCATTTGTTTGTTAATTTCTTTCTTTTGTGTGTTTTTGTTATTGTGTTTGTTTTTTTATGTTTATTGTTTTTCATTCTTTCATATTATTACTCATGTCAGCACATTTGCTTATTACGCAAGTAGATGGCAAATTTAATAAAAATGTCTCAAGCTAACATATGTAAATAAAAAAAAAAAATTTTTAAAATCTTACTTTTTTCTGAAAAATGACAGTTTTTCTACTTTGGTTTAGCATAGAAATAAAAACGATTATATTTTCTTAATCAGCATTAAATTTTCTAAAAGATGAAATGGATCTGGTAATTTTAAATCTCTTTCAGTGTGACTTTTAACGCGCTAAACACAAAACATTTATTAAAAACTTAAATTTTTAATAGTTTTGGAAAATTCCTCACTCCCCACTGGAGCACCCTAGAAGGTCATCATCGTTTTTGTTTCTACGCTAAACCAAAGTGGAAAAACTAAGTAAGATTTTAAAAATAAAAACAAAAAAATTCTATCTCCTCAACAGATTGAGATAGAAAACTCGTTTTTGAGCCATTCTACATCGTTTAGCATGCAGTATTACCCAATTTTTTTTTTACACTAGGTCTGAGACACCCTGTATATATATATATAAACTTTTCCTCAACATAGAGGGTCACTGAATATATTTACACATATTTACAAATTATTATTTTATATTAGCTCAGAAAATTAAATTATTCCCCCAAACTATGTTTTTATTTTAAACTAAACATTCATTTTTATTATTAATATTTTTTTTTTATTTTCAAAGCTAGATTCACACTTGCCAGCTATCTGCAACAATCAGCGAATGTGATGGCTTCAAAGAATTAATACTTAAGGCATTTTGGGCATTAGGAAAGAAAAGTGCCCAGCAGCACCTCTTTCCGGGCGCTATATACATACGCTGTATAATATTTATAGGAAAGCAGGTCTCTTATCCAGCTTCTTTTAAACCGCCTTGCAATAGGCATATCAGCCATGACCGTGTTGTTGATTAGTCAGCTACATAAAAGCGGATAAAAAAGTGAATAAATAGTTCGTATGTGCTGTTCGATAGTTGGTTATTGTAAGTCTGTATCTTTGTAAAATATCTACGAGAAATATTATTAAATAAATTTCATTAATATATAAGTGTTTTTATGTGCACATTTTTTCAATAGTAGCTCATCAATTTCAATATTTTATTATAGTGATAATATTTAAAATATTAAGACCAAATATTTTTGTTCCTAAAATTAAGAACGTTTCGTTTCTATACCAGAAAGAAATAATAGATCTTATACTAGGTTGTTACAAAAGTCCTTGTGCATATCAAGTTGTTTACGTTGAGGTCTCTAATTTAATCCTTATTTAATCTCTGACGAATACAATTCTTATGTCAATGTTTACATTAACTAATCCTCTAATTATCTATGTACGCCAACTGTCCCTGCCATTCATTCAGTTTATTAAATTTCACTAGAAATGTCGGAAGAAAAATTCGTCATCCGCGGCCTTCTTAGGCATTATTGGAAAAAAGGTTTTAGTGCAAAGGCCACAGCCGAGGAAATTTGTGCAGTGAAAGGAGAAAGTGTGGTGCATCGAAACACGGCCGCATTTTGGTTCAGGTGGTTTAATTCTGGGAATACAAGCCTTGAAGATGAACCTAGATCAGGTCGTCCTTCAGTCGTCGATGATACAATCAAATACAAGTTTTGGCTGAAAGATGGGTTAAAGTAGTTGAAAATGATGGCCTGTATTTTGAAGAATAAATTTGATTTGTAAATTTTGTACTCACATTTGAATAAAATTAATTTTGTGAACAAGGACTTTTGTAAAAACCTAGTAAAAAAAAATATATTGTTGGTAGTATGTACTATATTGGAAAAAAAAACTTATGTATTAGGCCAAAATATTTTTTAAACATTTATGTATTTTTTTCTGTAGCAATGTCTTTTTTGAGCTAAATACAGATCTAGATTTGTTGAAAAATAAGACGTTATTAAATGAAGTTTGTGTATGATCATAAAATGTATTATGATTTAGTATTAAACATAGAATTTATTATCTTACGTCTTTTTGCAAAATTAAAAAAAAAAATCACTGAATCTAAATGAATTGAAGTGCCATTTTAACGCTCATATCCTGTAATCTTAGCAATGCAACTTAAATTACACTCCTTATAGTTATTAATAAACTAATATGACTAAGATTCGACGTTAAGCTGATAGTTTTTCTTTGTCTCTTTATCTATAAATATAGTAAATACATTATTGTAATGAATTGTTTTTATGTAATAATAATGACATATTATTTTTTTTTATTAAAATTAAAAACGAAGTTTTGATAAATGTTGTTTGTTTTTTTTACATTGCTTTGAACGAACTGGTCTTTTAATTTTTGTTTTCATATTAAGTACTAAGGAGTAATTGACATAATGGTCAATTAAAGTATGTAATTGAAGTAATGGTCTGAATACCGTGATTGATATCGTATGCTAACGTGTAGTTACAATGATAGATAGAACACCATAAATGCTATTACAGGTACTAATATTGGTAACCGTTCGTAAATCATAATCCGAGATCTGTTTCAGACATAAGCGAAGCTCAATTGTTGTCTATGTTTAACTAAGGTCAATAATAGCAACCGATTTCTGTATGAACTATTCTATGTGTTGAGAATAGCTTTAAAAAGCCTTTGACCACTAAATATTATACACTATAATGCGTTATTATATTCGCAATTTTCTAAGTTTATTTTAATTAAATTTTTATGATCCTTCTATAATTAAAATTTTATCATGAACGAGACAATAATATATAATAGACAATAATACTTTCATTGAAATTATTTCAAACCATAAGTAGCATACTTCTTTTTATGAAAGATATTTATACTTTCCCTTACTATAAAAAAAGTAATTAAAGATTTCTTAAATGGCATGATTGAAAGAGGTAGAAGGATTTTATTTACTTTATATATATATATATATATATATATATATATATATAACACATTTATAAATAATAAGACAATATGAGGATTAGTTAGCTTTTAAGTTTATTAATTTCTAAAATGCATTAATATTACAGCTTACTGTCAATTAGACAAAGTCTATCTTTTTTCATCATAAATATCGAAAATGATTAAATCCTGAGTATCACTTTTTAATGATGAATTCTCCTTTATATATTTTTAATCATCGAAAAATTTGAAGCCTTGTAAGCCCGATAATGATTTCTTTTTGTGTATTTTTTCTTTTAAATCTGAGGTCACTTTAGAAAATTCTTTAATCTAAAGAAATAAATTAAATAGTATTAAATAATTAAATAATAATAAATAATTAAATAATAAATTAAATTAAATGATATTAAATTAAATTTAATAAAAATCTAATTACTTTCCACGGTATTTCAATCAGTAATGTTTTTTTTATCCTCTTAAAAAGGGATTGATTTCATTACATTTGCGCTTACTAAAAGTGCATGAAGAATTTTCATTGTATGTGATAAATTATAAATGGTATAATTTTTTTCTAATGGGTAACTTTTAATGTTAATACAAAACAATTCTATTAATTTTTTATAATCTTATTTTTAGACATTATTTTAACGCGTAGATTCTTAAAAAGCTAAATTATCTTTAAAATTAAAGGCTTCTTACAATTCCTTTTCATACTGACTTTTTATTCACGATGGGTTCCTGTTTTCCATAAGATTTTTTGATAAATTATTTTGAGCTATTTTCCTAAATAAGTCACAGCTTAAAAAAAAATTTCTTTTTAAATTTAAATAACGTGAAGTGCTTTAAAAAAATATAATTAAATGTTTTGGAATTCCTTTTTAAACGGCATCTCGGCTTTCTAAAAGCAACTGGAAGGCTTAAATGATAACTTATTCATTTTTATGTAGAATGTATTCAAATACTGAATGTTATATTTTAATAAATAATAAAACACCCTTTCAGTTTGCGAACAAGCAATTTAATGAATATTTTATATAACAATTCAAATAATCATATGCCATTTTCGACACATGATCGATACCTCGATCTAACACTGAACTTTTATGAAAAGAGAGGAGCTCTCTTTTTTTATTTAATTAATCAAAATGTACACATAATAAATATCTATCTACTAAAAATGTACTTACACCACAAAGATTATGGTTTCATAGATAATTATAAATTAGGAAAATAATTTTAGTGTTTTTATTAAATAATAAATTAAAATTAGACAAAATAAATTTAATTACAGGAATACCTCGAAAGAGTTGTGAGGATAAATATGACAAAATCGACTTCGTAAATAGCTCTGGAGAGGAGTAATGTATGAAACACATAAGTAAACGAAGTGCTATAAAAATAAGGTTACTCCTCTGTAAGTTTTTAGACTACTAGCCTTTATCAGCCTGGATCATTTTCTCAAACGAAGCACAGAGGAGTATTAACCAACAAATCATGGCCAAAGTCCAAAAAATAAATTGAACTTCAGAACATCACAATACGTATTTCCTGGTAGCTTGGGAGTTGTAAGATGCTTAAAAGATGTTGTGATTTCTGTGGAATCCATTTAACAAGTGAACTGAAATTTCTCCTCACAGTTTCGAAAGGTATGTATTTCTCTTTGATAACTAGTTGTTAGCAAGTTTTAATATCATAACGGTAAACTTGTAGTTCTTTTGATTACGATGAAAAAATTAGACTTGTTTAAAAGAATAAAATAGATTCGAAAATACCTCTTAAAGTCAATTTTTTTATAACCAAGTCGGTGGTTAGGCCAATAAATAATTTCAAACCCTTATAAGACGTGTAATGGAAAGAATATAGTTGTAATTGGTAAAAGAAACGTTTTACTATTATTAAATCCTTATAATTTTTATAATAAAATAATATCTTTGTATTTTAGCTATGTAAGTAATTAGTGACTTACCAAAACTGTTTACCTTTTTAAGTAACTTTGTTATGGTGCTATAGGAAGCTTAAATTTAAAATCAACCGCGCGAAGATTTCATACAGGATTTAGAACTGAAAAATGGTAGAATAGTCTAGAAGCTAATCAGGCAGTCGGCTGCACTTGGAGAACGCGAATAAATAGACGATCACAAATAAAATTTATTACGCAAATAATGTATTTAGTATTTGCAAAAGCAGGATATGAAATTGCGATATAACTTTCAAATGTCTTATGTATTTGAACATTTTCCGGAAGTTTTTCAAATTCCCTGATTTTTTTTCAGAAATTCCTATGATTTTTGTCAAAACTTGAATTTTTTTATATTTTTTTAATTTGATTTATTTTTAGATTGTTAATAAAAAGTTTTAAGTATTCCACAGTTACAAAAAAATAGGTAGATAGTTTTGGCCAGGATTTCATGGCCAATACTCCACTGTGCGTCGGCATGCAATAAAGTTTAATGAAATTTGATAGAAAATAATTAAAAAATAAAGGGCTTGTCAAATTTTTTATTGAAACTTCGATTACATGACGAGGATCGATGTTGGAGGGCCAATTAATCGATATTAGAGAGAATTAGATGAGGGGCGAGGAGGAAGGAGGGGGGATAGAACATTAATTACAAAGGCTAACCACAGGTTTCCTCACTTAATTAGCAAATAGAAGGACCACGGCTTTGTCCCATGGCTTCACCAACCGGAATTCAATACGGCAAAATATTCCCAGAACGAATCTATAATATTTCCCTCTATTTCGGAAAAGTATAACGAAGATTATTTTTTCCTGTTAAATATTTATGTGGATTTAAATTTAGTAAAATTTTAAATTTTTGTTGTAAAAATGTAAGAGAAGAAGCAGTTTGAAATTAAAATTATATATATCAAAAAATATTTTTATTATGTTATGTAGTAATTAGTTATCGTTAGATAATTAATTTATAATTTTTAAACTATTTTATTAGAAGATAAAAGATTCGACCACGGCCGGGAATCGAACCCAGGTCTTCTGCATCTACGTCGCAGCGCTCTTACCACTGAGCTAACCGTGAGTCCGTTCCGATCGTGATATATATTTGACGTATGTCAACTAGATCCCGTCTGTCTGGACAATTGTTCGGCCCCCCGGTACTTCGCTACAATGTAGCGAGACTTGGAGGGAGGGATCACAGAAGAGAAAGATTCGATCACGATCGGAACGGACTCACGGTTAGCTCAGTGGTAAGAGCGCTGCGACGTAGATGCAGAGGACCTGGGTTCGATTCCCGGCCGTGGTCGAATCTTTTATCTTCTAATAAAATAGTTTAAAAATTATAAATTAACTATCTAACGATAACTAATTACTACATAACAACATACAATGTATATATTTTACGTATGTCAACTAGATCCCGTCTGTCTGGACAATTGTTCGGCCCCCCGGTACTTCGCTACAATGTGGCGAGACCTGGAGGGAGGGATCACAGAAGAGAAAGATTCGATCACGATCGGAACGGACTCACGGTTAGCTCAGTGGTAAGAGCGCTGCGACGTAGATGCAGAGGACCTGGGTTCGATTCCCGGCCGTGGTCGAATCTTTTATCTTCTAATAAAATAGTTTAAAAAATATTTTTATTATTTTTGTATATTCAGCGAATGTGATGCCTGCAACGCACCCATATGTAAGGCATTTAGTGGATGAGAAAGGAAAATGTCCAGCAGCACCTCTTTCCGGGCTTGACACTAATTCAGGAGAGGTGGTCGCTCATCCAGCATCTTTTTAGTCGCCTGATAAAGAAAAAAATTTATGTAAGTTTTAATGTTTATTGTTTCTCAGTTTTTATTTTACTTAAACATTACTTTTCCTGTTAATCGGTTTTTTACATTATCATTTATAAAATATACAAAGTGTTCCTGAGATCTCGAAAGGATGTAAAAAAAAAGAAACCAAAACGGGCGGGTTCCTTCCCTGACCGCACTTGGTGACACTTCAATAATCCTACCTCGAAGGTTTCCTTATTAAACGGAAATGAAATCATTAAGAAGAAATTAAATCATAAATCTAAATTAAATCTATGAAATCATTAATAAGAAATTAAACGGAAAGGGTAAAAAAAAAAAAAAAATAATAAAATAAAAATAGTGAATTCCGTGAATAATCATTGGTGGATGCAGGGAAGGGTGGATACACACTATTATTAATTACAATTAGAAAAGGGTAGATGTACACTATAATTAATAGTGGGTAGATGCACACTATTATAATTTACAATTAGAAAATCAAAAAAAAATTGGGGTATGTGCGGGTTATAGTATGCAACATGTTCATCTGATCCGGAAAGGATTTCATGTACAAAAATAATTGTATCCGAAGTAAATCGAATAACTCGCCCCGTAACCCTTCTTGGGTTCACTTCAGACTCTAGTTATCGTTAGACCATCAATAGGCGTGTTAATTACAATCGATTTAAAAATTTCATCCCTCTTGAAAAGGGTGAAAAAGTGATATTTTTTCTGTTTATCGAAAACGATTTTAATGTTAATTGTGGATACTTTATGAGTTCGAATTCGAATCTGACATAATTTTTTATGAAAAGGATCTATAAAAGTTTTCTTGAAGATTTAATGATGTTTTTACAGTTTTCATTGATTTAAAACAGCATCAGTGATCTGATTTAAAACAGGGCAACTGCGCATTTTCGTAAATATATACACAAAATTTTAAATTTTGGTGCGTTTATGTCGATATAAATATTTCAATATAGTATTCGTATAGTATTAGTATAGGAATATGGAATAAAATAATTTTTTTTCACTAAATACTTTTATTTGCACCTGTCACAAATAATAAGCGACAATCAGCAAATGTGATGAAAATTGCTGTATGTTGGCATTTTAAGGCATGGGGGAAGATAGTGCCCAGCAGCACATCATCCCGGTCTTGTTTTAGGAGAGGAGGTCTCTCATCCAACTCCTTTTTAGTCGCCTCATAAAAGGCATGCCAGTTGTGGCCATGTCATTAATAAGTCTATTGTTATGTCCGTGCAATTTGATATGTAAGCCAGAATAGAGAGTCCTTATGTGTTCGTCAATAGTTGGTAGTTGTAAGTCTGTATGTAGTGTTTTGTTAGTAACATACAAAGGTGCGTTCGTTACTAGTCGTAAAATTTTGGTTTGGAAGGTTTGTAGTTTTTGTAAGTGCGTCTTTTTTGCTGATCCATAAATTTGTGAGGCGTATGTCCAAATGGGTTTCAGTAAGTATGTGTATGTATTACGCTTCTGTCTGATTTTCAATTTTGATGATTTGGAGAATAGTGAGTACAGTATTTTAAGTCTTTTGTTTAAAGTCTGTCTTTTCATCTTGACATGAGGGCCCCATGTCATCCTTCTGTCAAATATTAGTCCAAGGTACCGTACGTTGTCTGTTGGAGGAATTTGGTGGTCGCCGATATAAACAGGAGGGCATGTATCTCGTCGGAGTGTGAATGTTATGTGTTGTGATTTGTCATGGTTTAATTTCATTTTCCAAAGTGAGAAATAGTTTTTTAAATGTATTAGGTGGTTTGGTAAGTTTAATAATGCCAGTCTAGGGTCATGGTGTTTTGTTAAAATTGTTGTATCGTCTGCGTACGTTGCAGTTAATGTTTCGGGGTGTCATGTGTATATATAATGTATAGTAAGGGAGCGAGTATTGACCCCTGCGGAACTCCTGCTAAGATTGGTCGGACTGAAGAAATCTCCGAGCCCTGCCGGATAGAGAAAAATCGGTCGGAGAGGTAAGATTGGAGTATGAGATAGTATGTGAGGGGTAGTACGTTTTTAGTTACTTAGGACAACTAAAATAATTTAATGTGATTTTTTCTTTTTCTCAGCTTCTAGGTCCCATAGCCACGAAAGGCAAAATAAGTGTCTAATATTTGTTGACATGGAACCTCAAAATTAATAGTCATCGTGATCAGTGACAGACTGGAATAATTTCTAGTACGAAATTGGAGAAGAGGTATTAATTTTCGTACTAACTAATTTACCTAAAACTAGAGAATCAGCTTAAATATCATTATACAAAATGAACTTAGATTATTTGATAGTCCCTTACATAATATAATATGGGTCTATTGTTGTAGAAGAAAGTGCATTTTATACGCCAAATGTAACTAGAGAACACATGCACTTTAGAGAGGGCAATTCTAGAGAAACTCAAACAGAACATTTATATGCAGGCTAGAGAACCAACCCGCTGGTTGTATCAGGCTTTTACGTAAGGTGTACTATAGACTAGAAAGCTTAGAGAATGTTGAACGAAATAAAAGAAAACAAATACAAAAAAACAAATATTAAAAAAAAATAAAGAAGCAAGAATTAACTTAAAGGAAGCTTATTACCTTCCTTGATAATAAAAGTATAATTAATTGACAATAAATTACTCACTCCTTTTAATGTCATATTTTGAAATACGTGATCTTTCAAGTTACAATTGAATGTGTTCCGGATTGACATTAAGCCTCAGACTTAAATTTTTTATGTTCAGCAGATCACTTTAGACAATTACCTTAATTCTTTCTATGTTTGAAGAAAAATAAACAATATATATTTTTTTTAATGTTAAACAGCATCTTTTGATTTTTGTCATTTTTGTTATAACTTTCATATATGTTGCCTATAGGTCTTTACTATTTCTTATTCCACAACTAAAACCAGCCATTTTTTTGATACATAATATTGTTGAAAGTTGTGATCAATATGTAAAAATTTTTTCAATATTTATGACTACTTTTTACCTTTATTCTAATCCCACCAAGGTTAAAATATAAAGGTGTATATTATAAGGTGTATACTTCTAACAAACGCAGCGAAAGATGCAAGCTCCGAAATAGCTTCCTCCTCAACTAGATGTTTCGTGCCACTGTCAGAAGTGTTTGCTGAACATCAGGAAAACTATTTTACAAGCCTTACGCTGCATGGCTAAGCTGAAAATTGAGTAGGAGAATCATCACAGTTAATAATTACAATTTGAGGAATCACTCACAATTTCTTTGGAACACTTATCTTAATATATCATAAATAATATATTAATATATTATTCTGAGGAAATAAAATATAAGCCATTGTAATATAAGTACTGTCATTATGGGTTTAGCCCGTCTCTAGATAAAAAGATAATCTCTGAAAAGGAAGTCAATTTCGTAGTTTAATACATTCAAAATAAATCATCAAATTAAATATAATGATATCTAATATCTTGATTCTCATCATTTACTTTGATATGATAAACACGGCGATTTAAAATTATTTCATTTATTCAGTTACTGTTCATGTGAACCCTATCAGACCGTTTCTGTAATGATAAAACCTTTCTGATATTAAAGTATACATGGCTATTATTAAACATAGCAAGGTTAATCAAAACCGTTGGAGTCTTTTTTTATAAAAAACCTAAAAAAATGATATAAAATTTATAGAATAAATTACCCTCTCCGTTTACACAATTTTTAGAAAACGTTCACTCAGGCATAGAAAATTTCGGGGATATTTGGATTCAGGGGACTCCATCCAGGGAAAACGTGTATTTCCGTCGAAAACCGTTGAACTCGAAATTTTCACTAGTATACTTTTCCTTAATATATGTTTCAGATATCGGTCAGTGAAAATAAAAGGTAGAATAAATAAGAACATTAGTACTAATAGCTAATTATTATTATATAAAGCCCCATAATGTCCTCTAGATTTATCATCAACATTGGGTGATTCCTCAGGACAGGTTCGAAATAAGATAAACTGTAGAACAGTGGGTACAAGTCAGTAGCCAACGTAAGTGCAGGTTTTCCCCAGTTGAGAACTACTTCCAACTCCTCTTAAATGTTTCAGCTCTTAAGAGAAGAAGTTAGGTTCGGTTAAAGAGGTTAAAGAGTCATTTGGTTGACAGGTAATAGTTTTATAAGTGAATCTTCAATTCAAACCGAAATGTTTTATGTAGATATAATTCAGGAAACCCATACAAACCATTGCGTTTTCTTACACACCAAGATTTTCCCATTCTTTTATTAACTGAATGTATAGTATGTATATCTTTAAAATTCTGAATTGTTTAACTAAGTTTTTTGGTTACTGTTGAGCCTTGAAAACCAAAAAGGATATTGTAAAGAAAATATCCCATATTAGAGATATTGGATGATTTTCCTCGAGATTATTACAGATTGCCAATATAAAGGCTTGCCATCAAGGCTTGAATAAGGAATTGAACAGAGTTCTTTGTAAAACATACTCTCATTCTCTTTTAGATATCAATGGTCTATGCGGAACCAGGTTATGTAAGTGACTTAGCCTTTTATGGTGAAACATTTGGTGTCGTCAACATGTCAACAGATTCTTAGGTTGTATAATGATTCATTATATTTCCTTTTAAATCAAAGAGAAGGGTATTATGGCTGTGTCTCGAAAATTAATAGATATTGTGAAATATTCTCAAAAAGTTCCAGAATATTTCAATATAGAAACTTATATGGGCACCTAATAAATTACACTGTTTTGCATCAAAATCCTCCCTGGCGAATAAAAATGACATTGTCGAAGAATTTCATAGGCATTCTTTCATTAGATAGGTAATGCTATCGGTTGCAAAATGACATTAAAAATTCATTTTTTGCAATTCCATTTGGATTTCTTCCCTTTCAGCTTCAGAAGTAGTTTCAGATAAACACGGAGAACGCTTTCATCAAGAGATAGCACAAGTGGAAAAAAAATATACCATTAAAAGATGGTTGCCGACTGACTAATGATAGACACTACAACGGAAGACACGTGATACGGGAGTAAAAAATGAAAAAATATATGCATTAATTAGGTTCAATATTAAATATTATTATTTTTTTTCACCAAATCGCTATATCAGTTTTTTTTTTTTTTTTTAAAGTCTAATTTCTCAAAAATGATGCAGACAGAATGACTGAAAAAGAATTCTACGAAACGAGAATTGAAAGAGAATTTCTTTTATTTAGTACTTCCTGAAATGCTCCTTTTTATTTTATTAATTTTTAGTTTTACTCTTCTCTGAACTCATCGTTATATACGAGTATTTTATAAGGAATCTCAAATATTGCCTCTATAGCATTCAATGGACTTTTTTTTTTTTTTAAATACTTAAAAGAAAATTAAAATGTTATAATGTAGAATTAATAATAAATTGTATTTTTCATTTATTAACATTTTTTCATGATTGAATAAAATTGCCATCTTAAAAAATCTGCTAACTAAAACTAATCAATGTCAGGGAAATACTACAGTTGTTGCACTGGGAAATATCAATCGTTGCTTATGTAAACGTATGCTGTAATTAATTTTAATTAATTATAAAGAAGATAATATTTATTTATGATATAAATTAATTGCATAATGGGATTGTTTTTACTTTAGAATATTAAAACTCCTTAAACAGTTGATGATGGTAACAACTGTATTCCACATCAAAACACCTGGAACGAAGTTTTAGCTTACCTGCTTGCAGAAAATCCATGTTTTAGTGGTACGGGGCTATTCATTTTATTTACTATTTCAAAGCAATTGAAATAAGCAGCTAGACAATTTAAACGCAAAGTGTCGGAAATAGAAGTTATAAAAATAAAAGGCTGATTGTAGACCCCCTAGGTTGTCTCGAAAAACCCAAACAAAGTGAAAATAAGAAAAAAAGTTTAATGATACCAAATTATTAATTTCATAATGCAATTAAAGTATTAACGATAAATGAACGATCAGGCTTAATTTCTGGGTTTTACATTTACAACCCAATGGGTTGTCTATTATCTAATTTATCAAGGCTGGGCTGTTCTGTTACCTTAAGCATCTCTGTCCTCTGACCTAAATAGCAGATTGAGTAGAAAATAAATTACTGCAGTTGAACTAACCTTAGATGTACCTAAGGAATAATATAAAGCTTTCTTATTATTAATGAATCAGACATTTTAGAATTAATAGATAATAATACGATTGAAAATACAATAATTATAATTAAAAATATGTTGTTTATTACGTAAAATTGTATAGATAATAAAATTTCAAGGTGTCAATATATTTTTCATTTCTAGTGAATAGTACGAAACGTCAACATTTTATATGTTAGCGATACTGTTTTGATGTGGGGATGCTCTTTTTTATTATTTCTGCTAACTTTTAATTGTAATTTTATTCATAATCAAAGTTAAGCAACGTGGGGCATCGTTAGTACTTGGATGGGTGACCGCTCTTTTCGGGTGACCGCCCGCCAATGAACACCACGCAGTCCCATCCTACCCCCACCCCCGGGTATGTAAGACCCGCCAGGCTTCTGGAGGCGACTCACACCGACCGGGCGTAGGAGTAATAAACATTCCCCATGTATCGTGTCGAGAATCGCGGTGTGGTTTTCCAGGATTTCATTAGCCGCCCGGAGGTTTGTTACAAGGACGGTATGCTTCAGGGAAATAAATATAGGTCCTCGTGGCCTGCTGACTCTGAGCTACCATAATCCTTGGACCTAGACCAGTTTGTCACTTGAACCTGAGAAAGCAGACGCCATCGGTGGGAAGGACACTGCCAAAATGGCCCCAGAAGGATTGGTTACTGACCTATGGGCAGTCTGTCGCTGCACTTGGTGACTTGCAGCAACGTGAAGTTTTGGCTACCCCCATCAGGCTGTTTGTGGTTACCCCCAAGTAACCCAAATGTAAGAAGGCCGCACTGCGCGCTAATACGCCAACCGGAAAAGAAAAAAAACATACTATTAAGATTTTATTTATTACCTTAAACCCTTTCACATACTGAGTATAAACATTTCTGTCATTGAACATTAAATAGGGGTTTAAAGCTACCAAAGAATGAAATTCAGTTATTGAAAAATAAGGGTTACGATTTACAACATAATGGTTACTCCTATCACTATTTTGTGATATCAGAATCACTTCTTTTGAACAAGTAATCTACTGATATCAACAAATGCTTTCAATGAGTCGTTAACAGATTATTTAATAGCCAATATTATTCGTATATAGTAATAGTTATTTTCTTTAGAAGGTATTTTATTTAAGGCTGATGGAACTTTAATTTGGTGCTATGGAAGGTAAACCGCTGGCGATACGAGGCTCCGAGATCGAATAACGATCTTCAACAGTCAATTTAATTGCAATTACCGGAGCCTATATCTTTGGTTGCTGGCTCCCTTGTCGAGCTCATATCCCTTCAATAACAATCCTCTGGACCATAATGGAAAATATCTAATTGATAATAAAAGGACCCAATTTCATAAACAAAATAGACCAAGTAACTTTAGGATAAAAGTTTATTAAAAATTAAATAAATGAATCTTTAATTTTTTTTATGTTCTCGAAGGTACTGAATATTTCATTTTATTACTAATATTTAAGTTTAACCTTTTTTTTTTTTTAAGATATGCGTTTACTGATCATTAATATTAATCTCGATAGGTTAAATAATGGTCAGGATTTTCAGTTTACAATGATATTTATTATGGTAAGCCAACGTTTCGATCCAGCTTGTGGATCTTCATCAGGGCTAAAAGAAAACAAATATATGAGTATCTATGCTAGAGGGTGACAATAAATGGATACATTACAGAACTGATAATAATATAAAAGATGGTATACATAAATATTAAAATAAGAGGCTGGTTAACAAGATAAAATAGAATCTGATATTTACCTACTGAGTCCAGGTGGATACTAAGACTAAAGGTAAAAATAAGGTGAGAGGTAGTGGTAGGGGGTAGGTTTGCCGACTTCAAAGGTTTATGGCGGGGAAATCCAACGCTTTTGAAGTGAAGGCACATGACAACTGAGTGAACAAAAATTTAAAAACTAACAAAATATATGGTACTGTATACAAATAGTTGTGTCTGGACTGAATAATAACATAAAAATGAGATAATACATAATGAAACAATGCATACAAATTTGGAAAATATATAGAAAGAAGCATAAAATACAAAAATAATAAAAGTATAAGAGGTACAGAGATAATTGCAGGTACCTATGAAATCAAAACTAGGATTTGAGGATGCGGAAGATGTTAGAATAAGTGGATGAAATAATCTCTTTATCTGTTTTGTGATTTACCGGGTTATTAGTTTCTAGATGGATGAAAATGGATTCTGAGAGGAGACGTTTGTCGTGGTTAGATACAGTTGCTAATATGGAGGGGTTCTCAAAGTCGAAGGAATGGTTGTGGGCAATGGCATGTTCTGCTAATTTAGATGTAGACGAATTACGCGTGGAAATACTGTATTTATGTTGATAAATACGTTTTTTTAAATAATTTTTGGTTTCACCTATATAGCAACTGTTGCAATTAAGCGTGGAGCACTGGATACGATAAACTACATTACACTTGTCTAGGAGAGGTACAGGGTCTTTGAGTTTTGTATAAAGATTTTTTAATTTATTGTTATTTTTTAATACTAGGCGCTTGTGTGGGAAACTCGATGAGAAGGATTTTTTAATTTTGTTTGAGAGAATGGGGATATATGGGATAGATCTGTATTGGAAAGTAGAAATCGGAGGTTGTGAAGAGTTGTTAGAGAGATTTTGAGTTTTAGCATTGTAATTGATAAGTGTTTTTATTAAATGCTCAGGAAAACCGTTAGATTGTAAGATATTTTTCAGGCGGATTTTGTTATGACAATGAAATTGTGGATCGGACAAGTTTAGGCTACGGTGGATGAGGTTTTTTGCGACGTTGATCTTTTGGTGATGTGGATGTTGGGAAAAATAGTTAAGGAGTCGGCCAGAATAAGTGGGTTTGGTGTACCAATTAGTGGATATAGAATGGTCCGGGTTTCTGGTAATGGAAATATCTAGGAATGGAAGGGTACAATTGGTTTCCAATTCTATAGTGAAACGGAGTCGTGGATGGTAGGAGTTAAAGGCTTATTCTGGCCGACTCCTTAACTATTTTTCCCAACATCCACATCACCAAAAGATCAAAAGCAGCAACAAGGAATGGCTAAGTGGGACGATATCAATCAAAAGCTCAAGATCTGGTGGACACCCTGAAAAATCATTTGATGGTTTAAGTGAAAGAAGCAAGAGGCGAAAAACAAAAAACTCAGATCACCAACTAGCACTGATATGCTGACGTACGCCACTTATATAAAACTAAGAGATTCTGGTGATATCAATGCGTTCCATGTTCTGAAGGATCTAGCAAAAACTCCATCTCGTGCCATAAAATATAGGAAAGCATTTAAAAATTTCATTTTATCAGAAAAAGTAGAAAAAACTACCTATCAGCACTGGAAGCTTTATTTACATATATTGCATATTGGTGGCTCTATCAAGTGGTTATTTCATAAATTTAAAAATGTTTTCTATATTTGATAAGGATCCGTATCCTTTTCTCCATAGAAACTTTATGTAAAATTTTATCACCACAAATTTTTATTTTTACCTATTTTACACTATTCCCATTTTTCAAAAATAATAGTAATAGATAAATTTATAATGAATCTTTATTTGTTAAAAGCATATTTCATAGGTGCAATGCATAAAGAGAAAATAATATGAACATAAATTGTAAACCCATAGATGCCTATTTCACAGTCCGTGGAGTATCGTAAAAATTTGTTTTAGGAAAATTTTCACCCATGAATATTTTTTTAACTGCTAAAAACATATTTTTAATGTCTATTAGAAATGTAGAAGCCATTTTGAGGACGTTTGGGACTAATAAAATGGAAGGAAATAGTTTTGGCCAGCTTTTGGGGTCAAATACCCCTGTGTGCGTCGTGGCTGACCAGGTAACAGAGAAGAGGAAAGAGAATGGATGAGTGGGTTAGGGTGATGTAGCGTTGAAGAGTGGAATGTTTGATATTTGTCGTGTATGTAAGATCTTAAACATGTCAAATAATAATAATAATTAAAAAAAAATAAAATAAGGCATTATCATGAATGTTTAGTACTTCATGTAGGTTAAAAAATGAATTTTTTAACCTTGATGATTTCACAATGAATTATAATAAATCTTCAGAAAGTTAATCTTAAGATTTTAAGCCGGTGAAAAGTTGTAGTGCTTTAGCTCTGGATGAAATGAATAAAAGACCTCAGGAATAAAAGGAAATATTTAATTAAATTTTCTTTTCTTTTTAAGGTTTCATATTTCAATTATATATTTGAAGGCCAAATTATATTATACTTGACAGTTGAGTTACAATAATTATATATTAGTTAGAAAAATATATTCATATCATCGAATATGGGATTACATACATGTTATAACAATTATCGCAGTACCTACATGTTGGTTCAGATATTGTTCTCACCCGTTTAATTCTTCTTCTTATTTTAATCTTTTTGGCCACAAAGTAGCTACACGCCAATTTGCCGGATTCAGGCCTCCTTACCCCTTATATTAATATTCAATTAGCAGAGAAAAAATAGTGATAATTATCGAAAATAACTCACTTTTGATTCTATGAGTAAAATATTCGTCTTGGTATAAATTTTTATTAGTGTTTAAAGTTTTTACAGAAATTAAAAAATTTATTTTTAAAAATAAGTACAATAGTATTTTGACAATTGGGTTAAACAATTTTTATTCAAAGACAAATAACAATTTTCAATGCCACAAATTATGAAAACACAAATATTTAAAGAGGGTACAAAAATTAACAATTTGTAACACAGAAATAACCGTATGAATTGAGCTTCAGAAAAAGAATAATTCTCCAGTCCGTTCCTCCAGTCAGTAGTAAGCATACAATTTATGGTAAATTATGAATTATTTTCTAAGTTAAAAAAAAAATATTTAAAACAAATAGGACATTTTACAAGAGAGCTACGTCAAATTAGAATTCATACATGATTGGTTATTTTAATAATAAACTAATTAATCTACCCAATAAATACTTGAATGCCTCATTCCATAATTATTTTTATTTTATTTTCACATTATATTAAAATGTGACCGTTGAAGAATATATAATCATATGAGAATCATTCTCTCGCGATAAATAATATATCTTTAAAATGAATTGATTGTTTTATCATTAAATTTTAATTTTAATTTTAATATTTTCGTGTAGTAGGGTTTATGATAACCGTTTTGAGTCAACTAAACCATAAATTTCAATAACGCTAATCCCCGTAATGGGCCGCATTAACTAACTACATTATCTGGGATATCTCGAGGGCAACTAATAGCCATGGGCTTTATAGGGTTCGCCAACAACTATAACTAGTTTACCTCTTATCTGTCTGTTATAAAGTATCTAAAATTCAATGAACTATAATTTAAATAAAGTTATAAAGTTACTATTAATACAACTACGAGAAAACATATTTGTAACTTTTTTGTTACAGCCTCCATTCAGGCGATAAACTTATAAGCAATAGTATGAGGGGATTATTAAGCATACCGATAAAATTATTATTCGTGGTATTAAAAACAAATCGTTATTCTTGAAACTAAAAATTTTAAATCCTCTGTTAATGTATCACAATTTTTTTTTATAAATGCTTCTACCAATTGCAATGCTTCTACCAAAAAAGAAATTGCTTTCACATTTGAGTAAATTCCTAACCGACGAATTTTTTTTCTAATACTGATGTTCATTCTTCATGTTTGATGATGGTGATGATTCTTCATGTTCTAAGTTTACTTTAACTAAATACTACCTTTAGAAAACATGACGTGAAAAATTTAAAGGAATGGATTGACAGTCAACCGGTGTAAAACATTTGAAAATATAAATAATTAAAGGTTCAGAAACATTCTAAATACAAGGAATAAAAATGAGGAGGAAGGTCGAACATAAAGAAAAAAAATGAATAAAGCGTGGGCAACCTTTGATAAAGTATTTAAAGAAAATTTCAAGGAAAACAAACATCCTTTTTTTTAAGATAAAAATGAAATACCTCTATAAGAAAGATTTTTTTACATAATTTATAATTAGCTAAAAAGCGAGATAAATAGTAATTTCGATGAAAATATAATGGAGAAAATGTTCCTGGAATTCCATGGGCTATTATTTATTTCAGAAGGTTGTATTTATAAATAAATTTTTAGAAAGGTTGATTTGTACAAGTATTTTGTAGAAATAGAGGAAAAAAGAGTGCTTGATAGAAAAGAAAAAAAAAAGTATAAAAGAGAAAAGCAGTGCTAAGGACTTACATTTCTCGGTAAAGACTAACAATCCAGATTGGAAGCCAGCAAGGTCCGTAGTTTTGTAAAAGTTCAAATCAGGAATGTCTAGTTTTACTTCATTTTTCCCTCCTAATGACTTCGCACCAAAACTTTCTTAAACCAAGAATTTTGCGAAGCTAACATTGGCTTTTTTATTATTTTTTTTATTTCACCAGAATCCAAAATGATAAGTTGTTTGAGTTAAGAACGTTCATCAAATTTAATTATATTTTGGATATTATTATGGAATAATCTGTAATTGAAAATAGGCATAAATATTAATAATGCATAACATGATACTTTACTCGAAGCTAACTAAATCTACTAAAACTTGAAATATATTTAAACCACTTAACCTGTCAGAAATATCAAATATTAAACTAAGTTATACTAGCTGACCCCTGCGATGCATTCGGGCTCTAACCTATTTAAATCCCACTTAGTTAAAGTACACACCCTTTATTTAGTATCCTATAGAGCGTATTCAGATATATATTTAGATATATAGATATATAAAGCGTCATGGGCATTGGTGAGGGTTGAAGTAAAGAATAGATGTGTTTAAATGGTGATCTGTGACTGTTTGTTAGTGGGTTTGTTTTACACAGACATATATGTTAGTTTACACATAGATGTTCGTCTCGACAAACTGCAAAAAAAGACACTTTCGAAAAAGCCCTGCGAATGTTGTCGCCGAGGATTGCAGTTTTTCGCTTACGGAGGAGTTAATCGAAAACATTTATGTGACAGAAAATGTTTTCCTTGAAAACCTGAGAAGATATACACCATTTAGAAAAACCTCTACTACCAAATCTCTATCACCAAAATCGCGGTTTTGCGCTAATAACTCGCAATCGAGGGCAAATTGAGATTTGTATATTTTTCCAGTGTCCGCGTTTCAGGAAAGCTTTGAAATGTTGCCTTATTCATGAAGTTTGATGAAGTACTAAGGAAGTTATGGCGTACCGACAAAAAAAAGGCTATATGATAATATTGTTATAAATCATTAATTAACGTATGTAATTTATTATTGTATGCGTTCCTGAGCTTATTTTCGCAGACAATGAATCTAAAGCAAACTTTAGTAAATATTTTAGAGAGCTACTTATTAACCGATTGGTGTTTCTAAAATTGGTATAAATAATACACATTAGTGAAAAATAAGTTAAACTGTTCAATCTTAAAATAGAAAAGTATTTAATATTACATATTTATGAATTGCTTGGAACAAATGAACCGAGGTCATTAAAGGTCAAAAAGGCGACTGAAGTCAATATCTGACTTCCATGAAATACAATAGCGTGTTAAAATAGTAAATTTTCTTCTTTGTTTACAGCTAACTATTTGTAATATTTGTATAGCAGTATTTCGGCAGAGGTCCGATTTTTATTTTTAATCCCTTCTGACTTAACATAATATAAAGGAATGAAGATATCCTCAGAATATTTTTATATCCGATATTTCATTCAATCTTGACGCTTCATTTGCAGTTCCTATAAAATTAACTGCGAGCAAATAAAAAAACAAAAAATTAGTAGACTTCCTACAAAGATTAAGTTCTAAGCAATTATTCTTGCTAAGTAACATATCCTAGAGGATAAAATTCAATAAATTATAAATTGGAGGATTGAGAAACTTAAAATATTGTAGGATGAAAGTTAATGAACAGGGCATATAATTATAAAATTTGTAGTATGGACTGTTACTAACGATTTTTCTTGTATTGAAGATTAAATAAGAAAAATATACATTACATAACTTTCAAAATATATGAGGATATAATTAAGATTTCGAAGCTACAGGACTGAAGTTCCTCAAGGTTTCTTGGGAAGATGGAAAATACACCATTTTTCAGGATGTTGCTGATGACTTGAAACACATACATCACACAGAAAATTGTTTCCATTTAAAAATACATATAAAAAAAGAAGTGGCGGGGTGACCGAGCGGGCAAATGCGTTAGAAAATATGTCAACGTTTAACCGGGAACCCGAAGATAGCAGGTTCAAAACCCGGAGCCATGGGAAATTAATTAATACTGGGCATCAATCCCCCACCTTCTCCCTTGCCTGGAAAACCCCCTATAGCTTAATTAATTAATTAATTAGCAAGGAAGGGGTGGAAGAAAAAACAAATTAAGAAAACAAAAAAAATCTTTTAAAAATTAAATTACTTTTTTACTAAACTATCTCTGTAACTATAAACTAGCAGGTCGCTTGAACAAATTGATTTTTAATACAAACAAATAGAAGAAGGTGGATGATTTTTTGTTAAAAAGTAATTGTATTTAAAAATATATCCTAGCAGGAAGTGATAATTTCACGTTTTTATTTGTATTCGGAACTCTGCAACTTTCATTTTTAATCTTTGTCATTAAGAGTAGTGGTTTACGAGTTGGAGGCATGAGAACTTTGAGTGCAATGAGGTAATTGATGTTTGCTTGGCCCAAATGGAAAAAATTGATCATCAACTAAGGCGAAACCGATTTTAACTTAAGTATGTCATTCTACGCTCAATTTGATGATTGAATAGATTAAAATTTCTGTGCTGTGTATGGTTTTCGAGTTATTAGAAAAAAAAAATTGGGGGTTTTCTTCCTTCCCAATAACCCTCGAGGAAATTTTGTTTAAAACATTAACTGGTTAACCCTCATATGATACCTTTGAGTTTAATTAAAAGAGGAATGCTTAAAGTATTTTACTAAGTCTCATAAACCCTAGTTTTCAACATATGAAAATTTGTTATATCTAGGAAAAAAAATATTATATTCTGTTCCCCATTCCTCAGGTAAGAGAGATATTAGCAATTCCAGCCGAAAGATTCACTTGCGACTTTTATTGCCCACCCTAAATCATCTAGCTCTTCCCCCGCCCTAAGTTAACATGTTCTCTACTGCTTCAGTCCCTATAAAAAACTTAATACTGGTAACATAATATTATTATTAATGCAAATTTAAAATGCATTTTAAAATAAAGAAATATTTGTAAGTTTTTTTATTATTATATTATACTAATTACTTTATTATGAGAAAACCGGATTGCGTTTGATCCAAGGTAATCCGAATAAGCGAGGTTGTACTGTAATAAAAAGCATTCTGAAACCCCCTATTTATTAAAGACTAACGTTTGCTAATTTCTCCTAAAATATTATAAATTGTATTTATTATATTTCTTTATTTATATCTAAGTACATTATTTATACTTTGATTCGCCTTTAATCCAAGGTAATCCGGATAAGCGAGGTTGTACTGTAATAAAAAGCATTCTGAAAACCCCTATTTATTAAAATGTAACGTGTGCTAATTTCTCCTAAAATATTATAAATTTTATTTATTATATTTTCTTTATGTGTATTTATGTATATTATTTATATTTATATTTATCATATTATTGACATATTCATTCACATTTATATTATACTAGCTGTATATCCCGGCTCCACTCGTCTCCAATGTAAAGCGATATCATAACGATTTTTATAACAATAAAGAATATACCCAGAGATTGGCTGAAGTTATGCAATTTTAATATGGACATGTGTTCGCACCTGGTATGAAAGAACCACTGAGCGAAATTTGGAGAATTTAGGAAAAACGGTATGGATTTATATAAAGAACAAACAAACAGAATTTCATCTTTATTTCTATAGATTAATTCACATTTAATATGTATTTAAGTGTATGTAGTTATTTTAAAAGAAACAGGAAATATTTATAAAGTTTCTAAAGAAATATTTATTTATTAAATAAAAGATCATTTGATCTACATCACTGAAGTAATTTTAACAATATATAAAAATCATTATAAAAACAAACAGCAGTATATTTTTACTAACAAGGGGAGGCTACGGACGTGGTGTCACCGATTACAATGAAACTTTTTTTCGAGTTTCTATATCCAAAAATATTAGATACGTGTCCGAGGGTTCTTGCCAATGGGCCTTCTGAGCCGAGAAAAAAAATTTCTTAGGTACAAAAATAGCCAAAATTGCATCAACAAAGTTGCCGCTGCCCAAAGCTCCTTTAACCAAATTCAATGAAATTTTCAGGGATGTCAGAGTATTGAAAAATATTAGACAAGTGTATAGGGGATTGGCGAAATTAGCCTCTGGAAGCCCAGAATAAATCATTCAATATTGTGGTATATTCGTGCTCTCTGGGTAACGTTAAAAATCAATTCCATTACTTTGTAAATTGAATAAATTACATTTTTCAGCTTTTTACGTCAAAACTAAATATTTGTATTTAAATATTATTAAATATTTAACAGGAAATATTTTTCATGAAAAAGCATTTTTTGCTTAGACTGAAGAAAATTTTTCAACCAAAAAAAAAAAAAAATACTATTTGAAATATGTTCCAGTTTTTATGTAAAAAGCACAATTTCATAGTTACATAAAAAAATATTTAAGATAATTTTGCGAAAAATTGAATTCGAAAGTTTGAATTTTGAATCTGAAAGTATTTCCATTGTTGTTTTCCCTTGCCAAAAGAATTAAGGAATTATTTTATGATTGAAAACGTTTGTTAAAAATTAAGAATAATAAATCTTTGGAAGACGACAACTGTTTTTATTGAATTAAGGGATTGCAGATATAAACACAGTATGAACTTCTAAATACAAAAAACAGCATATTGTCAACCATGTGATGTTTATTTTTTTCGACAAGTAAAAAACTTCATTAAAAAAATACAAAATTGCCCTGAAATATTGAGTGATGGTCGTCAGGAAATTAGTTCAAGGGAAGATGCTCTGAAAATTCATTCCTTAATTCACCACCAATTATCATCTCTATTATTTGTTGACATGGTAAAATATGCTTGGTTTGCATCGAAGTTAATTCCAACGAGAGCAATATTTGAAAATGTCAATCAAATATGTTTTCCTGACGGAATGAAAAAGGAAGGAAACTGCAACTGCAAAGGTGTACCTTTTATTAAATGCTCTGATTGCCGAAAAAACTTATGTTTTAGCTGTTTTTTTTTATAAATATCACCCAAACGAGTGTGGGGTGTAAACGCATATTTTTAATTTCCTAGTTAGTATTTTAGGATAATTTGGTATTTTATAATGTTTATGAAGTCCAGGAAGAGTCTGAAACATTTTCCTGACAAAAATATGTTTTTGGACAAAAAAGATTTTAATTTCAATTTTTCAAAAATACTACGATTTTACGAGTATAAATTTTTTGGTGACTATCTCTTCAATCCAAGCCAGGAAATTTTGTTATGAAAAATATTTCCTGTTAAATATTTATAATATTTAGATATAAATTTAGAAGATAAAAAAAAGAAAAAAAAAACTTCGTCTCAAAATAATTTGTTTTTGAAGTATGAAGCTGAAAAAACGTAGTTTATTCAATTTACAAAGTAATGGAATTGATTTTTAACTTTACCGAGAGCGCGAATATAACACAAAATTGAATGATTTATTCTGGGCTTCCAGAGGCTAATTTCGCCAATCCCCTATACATGTGTCTAATATTTTTCAATACTCTGACATCTCTGAAAATTTCATTGAATTTGGTTAAAGGAGCTTTGGGCAGCGGCAACTTTGTTGATGCAATTTTTGGCTATTTTCGTACCTAAGAAATTTTTTTTCTCGGCTCAGAAGGCCCATTGGCAAGAACCCTCGGACAGGTATCTAATATTTTTGGATGTAGAAACTCGAAAAAAAGTTTCATTGTAATCGGTGACCCCACGTCCGTAGCCTCCCCTTGTAAGTCCCGGCCAAGCGTTTTATGGCTCAGTAGCTGTAGTGCGTTGAATTTATTATATCCTATTTTTTTAATACAGTTAAATCAAAATTCACTAATAAAGATAAAAACGGTTAAGCTAATCTAAATACCAACGGGATTTAAATTAGAACTTTACACCAATTTAAAATTATTAGTAAAGAATTTAGAAGGGTTGAAGATTGTATTTTTTACATCTCATATTTGACTATAGTAAGTATTTTTGATCCATTTAATTAGCACATGCTGGATTATTTCAGCAGAGGCGAGATTAAATATAAATTACACACTTGTAAAAGGAACTAAAAAAGAATATAATTGGAATTGGGTTTAGTACAATCACAATAGACAGTTAGCAAAACTGTACCAAATTAATCTTTTGCCATAATAGATATAAATTAAATTCAGAATATAACACATGATGATATGAGATACGTATACGTAGGTTCTACCTGAAACAGGTTATGATAGTGTAATAAGCACTTAATTAACAATAAAAGATATATTGAGGCCAGTGATCGGGACAAAAACCATCCTATTTTTTAAATTGGACAAAACTACATACAATGAGCCAAATTTTATAAAGATCGGTTGAGTAGTTTACGATTTTACTCGCGACAAACATCAGGACACGAGATTTTTATATATGTATATAAAGATAGGCATTTAATAAACCAAATAAAAAAAAAAAAAAAAAGAATAATCTGAAACGCTGACTTTTTAATATATTTTTTAATGTTATGGGTTAAGTAATATGGTTACTCCAACGAGATTTAAATGCGTTCTGCGTGAATTCACCTCTTGTAGTTCATATGTAATCCCAGAGAGAATGAATAATTCATGAATGCAAATATTATATTTGTATACCTTGCAGATTTAACATTTTGAATTAGCATAAATATGTGTGCATTTGTGTGACTGTGTATGAAGACGTTAAAACGACAATAAATAACGATAACAACGAATTTGTAAATGTCAAATTTGCATTTGTCGACGAATTTAAATTTGGAATTTGATTAGCCTCATGTTACCAATTAAACTCATGTTTTTAAGCTACCTTTATGTTTGTTTCTGAAAAGGGAATATATTAAATGCATCTTTTAATGCATCCAAATCTATTTCACGAATTCTATTAAAAATTACCAAGTAGAATTGCACGAGTCCTGAAAGTACGCTGAGGAAATTTAGTGTAGCAAGAAGGACACGTCAAAAATCGATATTAAATATTGAAAAACGATTTATCGAGGCATCAATCAGTGCAAGATTACAAAAAAAGGGTAGAAGGCTCAACACAGACAAAATGGTGACAAGCGAAAAGTAAATTAACTGACAAGTCCAGAAGAAGGAATAGTTGAATTTTTTATTTAAAACTATAGGGGCTACAATGCCTTGTTTGATTGTACTTTTTTCTTTTCTGTTAATTAGGGAATTACATAAATATTTCTGTCGATGGAGGATGGGTTTCATTATAGCCAGAGGTATTTTTTGTTAGTGTAATGTTCGATAAAAAGTCAAGGAAAATGGATTAAGAGGAAGGTAATACCAGCCCTCTTTAAGTAACCCCCGGAATTCCCATACGTTGACGAAGTTGATTTGTAAGGTACAAGATGCGACAACGCAATCCTCGAGTGTGTGGATTATTCTTTAGATATACACTGTATAGATACGTACTTTTTGTTAGAAATCTAAATAAAACTACTCTGTAAAATTTTATTTCCTATTTAATTATATAGCACGATTAGGTGCTTAGAGAAAGATGTTATTACCACTTTTCCCTTGAGAAAAAAACAAAGTTTTCGATATTACTATCGATGGTTGGATAGTTTCGATAGTTTAAAACTATCGCTAGAATCGATAGTACTATCGATAGTATTAAATCACTACTGAGCAGGTTCTCCAATTC
The DNA here is from genome assembly GCA_911387785.2 of Aelia acuminata. Lineage (NCBI taxonomy): Eukaryota > Metazoa > Arthropoda > Insecta > Hemiptera > Pentatomidae > Aelia > Aelia acuminata. The sequence continues at coordinate 38,658,490 of OU426983.1, forward strand.
ATGATAATTAATTCATACCTATAATTATGTTTTAAGTAAAAAAAAAATCTCTAATTAAGATTAATATATTAAAGTATAATAATAAAGACGTTTACTTCAACTCGTTAAATAATCGAAATCAAAAGAGAAGTAGAGGGGAGGAAAGTGCCCAGCATTACCTCTTTCCGGGCTTGAAACTAATTCAGGAGAGGTCTCTCATCCAGCTTCTTTTAAGCCGCCTTCTAACGGGCATGTCAGCTGTGGCCATGTCATTAATTAGTCTATTGTTATGTCCGTGTAATTCAACAAAATATCGTGAGTAAAGAGTTCGTATGTGTGGTACGATAGGTGGTTGTTGTATGTCTGTATGCAGAGTTAGGTTAAGCGCGTCTTTTTACCTGAGCCGAAACTCTGTAAGGACATACAATGAGTTTAAGCAAATGGATGTATGTATTCAGTTTCAGTCTAATTTTTAATTGTGAAATTCGGAAAAAAGAGAGTAAATTATTTTAGTAATGTATGTTCAGTGTATTTTTTTTTTCTTTTTCGTTTTTACAAGTCGTTCATCTGTCGTACGTCCAAGGTAGCGCACAGTTTCTGTCTGACAAATTAGGTTGTCGCCCATGCAAATTTGTGGAAACGTATCTCGTCTGAGCGTAAAAGTTACGTGTTGTGATATGTTCTGAATTAAGTTAATTTTCCAAAGTGATCCAACAGTTTTGTAATTGCAGTAAGTGGTGTTGTAAATTCAATGAGGCAAGTATGGGGTCATGGTGTATTGGTAAAACTACTGTATCGTCAGTGTAAGTTGCAGTCAAAATGGAACCTTTAAAACACATAAATAATACATACATATGATCAATAGAAAGTTAATTTTTTTTTTAAACGATTAACTTATTCCTTATTTATTTAATAAATCGAATGACCTCTATGAGATTCTTTACTAATACCCTTCTACAAGAAACTAATCGAATAAGATTGCCCTGCCAATAAAGATTTATGTAGCCGCTGTTCCTCAGGGGTTGTCCAATTAAAGGCGATATAAATTTAGTTGTGGGCTTATATTGGCTGTCCCCGCCCGGCAGGTGCTTGTCCTTACCGGCCTCCTTCTTTCTAATACTTTGTTTCAGCAATTATATAAATAACAACATCTACAACTTCTTCGATCTTATCTTGTATGATTTTTACTCGTTTGCTTATTTTTGAATTCATGAGTTAGTACTATACAATGAGTAGTTGCCTATTGATTGAAGTTTTTTTTTAATTACTTAGATATTGAAATATAAAACTGTTTATGAACTAATACTACAAGTAAATGTGATATAAAATAGTTATAGCATGAAAAGGCATGGTGAGAAGCTTCCCAACTCTCAAATATCGTCTCAAAATTATAGCTCATGAGGCCATCTTCTTTTCAGACGCCTGTGAGGGTAGTCAGGAAAAGAGCTAAAAGCAAAGTTGGAAAGAAGTGGGTTAGGATGATGCATGAGTTTATTGTGAAAGGATTGGTATTTAGTTCTGCCTAAATCGGTGACATTAGGAGCATCAAGGCATTGGTCGATGATTTTATTTGGGACAATAATAGGTGCATTAAAGATTGATAAAATTGATTTATTAATTTTTTAATATAGGCCGGGATTTATCCAACTGGTCGCTAAACCCGACAATGTTATGTTAAAATGAACCGTGGAAGATTTCTCATAAGTAGGTTGTACAATCAATTAGAATATGCTGTACAGTTGATTTACACCAACAGTAAGGAGGAAGGATCCTTTCTGTAGGTGTAATTTCTTCACAAAGAGGAAAAGGTTCCTCTTTTCTTATAGATGGCCATTCTTGGTAATTTTTTTTCATATTTTATTTATTTTTATGGTCCCTCACCGATGAGGGACATTATTGCTGTTATCTTTTTGTCAGGCTGGTTATGAAAAATTTAATAGATTTAGTAACTTGTCTTATAAATTTTTTTTGTCTACCTCATTTCCAGTTTTTTTTAATTGTACGCTTTCGTTGTTAAGCAGCTTTTTATTCACTGATTTCACTTCTCTTCTATGTATGTTCATATATCTATATATATTTTCTATTAATTTTTAATTCCTTTATTTTTTATTATATTTTTAAATATTTAGGTTCTTTAGCCTTTTGACTGTTACCTCCTTTCACCAGTATAAAGCTGTTTTTTGTATTGTATGTCATACAGTGAACTATCTGGTCTTTTGTGATTTAGGTACGCCAGTTACTTCTAATGATTAAAAATAGCTACTTTTAATTATATACAAAAATTAAATTAAGTCACTATTTATTTTTCTATTTGTACTATAGTGATCGATAATGAACAGGATATGATGAACATATGTACAAGTTATTAGGACAATATATTTTTTATAAAAAGAATGAATTATTAAAAACAGTTAATTTTCAACCGTTAGAAGTAACTAGCGTACCTCTAGCACAATAGAGCCGATCTTCCATTGAGTTCTGACGTCTGATATGTTTCAACTTATGCATGCATGATATAATCTTTTTTTTCTTCCTGGGAATGCCTTAATGGCTAAAAGTTGATAGGTTTGCTTGCTTACCACCATTTAAGAAATACTAGACTTTTTATTTTGGAACGAAAAATAAAAATTTAATCCGTTGTTTGGGTCTCTTGTTGGGTCTTGTGTGAGGTTTTGATCTATTCCATTTTTATTTTATATTTTTGGGAATTCTGAAAGTTATTAAAATACCATCTTATTTTATGATGCTTGGTTCATTATTAATTCAATTTTCAATTTAACTTTTTTTTTAACATGCTGTGCTATGAAAAACCATTATCCAAGTATTTGCAACGATTATTGTTCCTATGAATAAAAAAAAAAAAAAAAAAAAAAAGTAGCTTTAAGGGAGTTCTTTTTTTAAAATAAAAGAAAAATGTTAACAGACTTGCAAATTTATCTCCTTACACTAGTAACTCACGCCGAGTCTGTGTAAAGCCAGGAAGCGTATGATAAACCACTGTCCTCTACCAGGCAGAAATAACTGGAATTCTTTCGAGAGAAAACTCTTTGTACCAGTTGCGAGAATTCGCTGTCTTCAGAGGGGTCAATAAATTACTTTTAGGTGGTAGTATTCAACTCCTCATTTATATGAATTATTTCAATTGCTTTTAAATATATTTATATATTGTATTTGCTTTTTTAAAGATGCTAATACTAACGATGAAAATATCTTTTTTTCTTTTATTCATTCTTTTGTTATACTTAAAGCCATGGTTAAAATATTTGACCTTGAAATTCATATATATTTTTTTTAGTATAATCTTTTGTAAGTTTCTTTATTTTTTCTTTATTGAATATTATAAGGTCTATTCTTCCTCAATTGTGATATTCAAATCATATTGTTTGTTTGTTTAACGTCCATTTATGCTAGGATAAATAGGAGTCCTAAATTTTGCCTGTCCAGGAATAACTTGGATAGGGATCTTTAACGAGTACCTGACATCGCACAGGCTCGAGACCTCTATTTTACGTCCAATCCGAGGGACGGAATAGCTAAGGATGTTTTACTCCTTTTGAAAAATCCGAGGGCTACCACATGACGCGAACCAACGACCTTTATTATTGTAGGTTTCCATGCTAACGACTACACCACAGCTGACCCCAATCGAATCATATTTAATATTTAAGATTTAAATGAATAATTGATAAATAATGAATAAAATAATAATTGTAAAAATTAAGTTTAATACAATAAACATTCTTCACTCATTTTGGATGGAAGAGCTGAAATTGGAGGAACAAAGAGATCCCAGCGTCTCCCTACAATCACCTTTCTGGGGTATGTTAGTTATGGAGGCTGATTAAAGAGTGCTGGACGGCCCACACAGATGACTTTAGTAATTAATCTTATTTTATCACAGCCTCACTAATATTTTGTTAGTTAATTTATTTTGGTGAGATTTACTAACTCATAGTATTACATATTCTATTATAATAAATTCTGGTTCATTAATGTCCTTAATTTTTTATTTCGTTTATTATTTTTTGTGTATTGATCTAACTTTTGTAGCGACTATTACATAAACAGTAGCAACGGAAACTGCCCTTATAGTAAATTGCTAATGATGCAAACGATAAGCATCTGGACCGCCCAAGTCGGGTAATCTGCTCCACAAAGCCCCGACAACTTGCTCGCTAAATCTCCGCATCCGATCCCAACTGTCTTTTCCCTCTGATATAGAACTATCCTCTTCATTATCCATTTTCTTCATTGCTCTTGGTCGAACATTCCCTTATTTCTCTTTGTGATTTATAACTTCACATACCTAGTGGATTGAATAAATAGTCAAGATGTCAGTTCAAAAATTATATTTTTGAACAAGAAGTTCAAAAGTTATTCTATGTTGAAAATTTGTCATTCATACGTATTAAAAATTTTCGGATAATTTTTATAGTTTCTAATCGTATTCTTAAAAAAATCTGGTGCGTGCGCGCAACACACAACTTTCACTTACCAACTTACTTAGATTAGAAATTAATGCGTTTTGTTAATTGCCACTTCTCAAATGAACAAAACAGCTTTAATTATAACGCATTGGTTTGTCATTAAAGGCGTACGGCGCATGCGTGAGCTCAAGGTGTTTTATGAGTTGACGGAATATTTTTCTTTTTTTTTCCTCTATATGTTTACTTGATTTTCTTCATATATCTTTTTTAGACATTTCTTATTTTTAGACGTAACGAGAGATAGCTAATTTCTCCATATAAACAAAAACCAAGGTACTTTATAGGAAAACAAAAAAAGTCCCTTCCCCATTAACGGCCCCTCAGAACTTATTAATAATGATAAAGTTTACCTGATATTAAAGAACACCTAATTTTCATTAAACATGACGAATTTGATCAAACTCGTTTGATCCGTTCTGAATAAAATAGAAAAAATTTATTAAATAAAGTCCCCCCTCCGGTTGATCAATTTTGATAAAATTTTGGCTATCACATCTTTGGCATATAAATACATCAAATACTCAGTTTAATCAAAATCGTTAGAGCCGTTTTTGAGAAAATAAAAAAAACACGTAAAAATGATACAAAATTTATTAAGTAAAGTCCCCCCTCCGGTTGATCAATTTTGATGAAATTTTTACAGTCATGTCTCGAGCATATCAATAGATAAAATACTCAGTTTAATCAAAATCGTTAGAGCCGTTTTTGAGAAAATCGAAAAAAAAATTAAAAAGTTATTATATAAAGTACCCCCTCCCTTTGAGCAAATTTGATGAAATTTTTGCTGTCACATCGCGGGCATATACATACTCTAAATACCCAATTTCAGGTTCGCACGGTTTACAGTTTTTGAGCTAGTCTGTTCACACACACACACACAGACACACAGACACACACACAGACCATTTCGGGGGATTTGGTTATTTTGACTTAGGGGACCCCAAAACGTGTATTTCCGTTGAAAACCGGAAGTCGAAAATTTTCACGATCGCAATACTTCCACTTACTATATATTTCATATATAGGCAAGTGAAAGTAAAAATCAGTTCATTCATTAACGTTCTTTCTGTTTCTTACGATTAAGACTTCTTGAACTTTTTATGAATGACATAAAAAAATAAAATAAAAATCTGGTGCGTGCGCGCAACACACAACTTTCACTTACAACTCAATGTTTTGTTAATTGCCACTTCTCAAAGTCACACATTTTTCCACATTCATTTCTTACTTTTGTTTTTATTTTCTCTATAAAAAACAATAATTTTTTTTTATTATTAAATAAAAGTTTTTACTTGTGATACTTCGGCAATCCAAGCACAATACTCCAAGTCGTGTGATTTTATAATTCTCTCTGTAGTTACTTCATTTAGTTACCATGAAACAAATAATTTCCATTAAATGAACAGAACGGCTTTAATTACGGCTTATGAACAACGCATGCAGAGGCGTGGGCTCAACGTGTTTTATGACTTGACAGAATATTTTTCTTTGATTCTCCTCTATAGGTTTACTCAATTTTTTTCATGTTTCATATTTAGACATTTCTTATTTTTAGACGTAACGAGAGATAGCTAATTTCTCCATATAAACAAAAACCAAGGTACTTTATAGGAAAACAAAAAAAGTCCCTTCCCCATTAACGGCCCCTCAGAACTTATTAATAATGATAAAGTTTACCTGATATTAAAGAACACCTAATTTTCATTAAACATGACGAATTTGATCAAACTCGTTTGATCCGTTCTGAATAAAATAGAAAAAATTTATTAAATAAAGTCCCCCCTCCGGTTGATCAATTTTGATAAAATTTTGGCTATCACATCTTTGGCATATAAATACATCAAATACCCAGTTTGATCAAAATCGTTAAAGCCGTTTTCGAGTAAATAAAAAAAAAACACATGAAAATGATACAAAATGTTTTAAGATAAGTCCCCCCTCCGGTTAATCAATTTTGATGAAATTTTTACAGTCGTATCTCAGGCATATTAATACATCAAATACTCAGTTTATTCAAAATCGTTAGAGCCGTTTTTGAGAAAATCGAAAAAAACGTAAAGAGTTATTAAATAAAGTACCCCCTCCCTTTGAGCAATTTTGATGAAATTTTAGCTGTCACATCGCGGGCATATACATACACTAAATACCCAATTTCAGTTTTGTACGGCCCACACACAGACCATTTCGCGGGACTTGGTTATTTAGACTCAGGGGACCCCAAAACGTGTATTTCTGTTGAAAACCGGAAGTCGAAATTTTTCACGATCGCAATACTTCCACTCACTATATATATCATATATTGGTCAGTGAAAGTAAAAAAAATAATAATAAAAATAAACTATTATGATAAACAATGGGTTGATAAAATTACTCTTTGGATAAAGCGATATATGTTGTCACATTCTGAATTAAACCAAAGTTTTAAAATTCGCCAATCCTAATCTATGATTCCTTTTATACCAAGTATTGTTCGAAATTGAATGGGAAGGAAAAGATATCTTATCTTTTCCTCTAATACTGTATCCACTTTGTTCCGTTAATAGAATCCGTGTCCCTGAAGTAGTTTGGCAGATAAGGGGAGGGAGCTGTTTACTAAAGAGACAGTAGCGTGTCCCACCGTCTTGCCTTTCTCCCACCTACAACCCTCTTACAACTATCGAAAAATGAATTTAATAACAACTCGCGCGTCGGATATTATAGCTATTCTAAAAATACTAATCGATTCGAACATATTTAGCTGTATAAAATTAATCTGTAGAGTATTATTATTAGTCAGTAGATATAACAGAAAGTAAAATAATAACGCATAATTGTCACAATTTAAGTATTTTTTGTTCATATCATCATGTTTTATAAAGTGAATTTAATTATGGCAAAATATTAATTTGGTACATTTTTGCTAACTGTCTATTTTGATTGTACTAAACCCTATTCCAATAATATTCTTTATTAGTTTCTTTTACATATGTCATTCATTAACACATTATGGTCAAATATAAGATGTAAACAATAAAAACTTTAACCCATCAAAATTCGTTACCAAACATTTTTAAATTTGGCGTGTAAAGTTCTATTTTAAATCCCGTTGGATTTTAGATTAGCTGAAACGTATTACAAGTTCCTTGACTGCTTTTCATTCTGATCAGCAATTAACACGTTAGGTGCGGCATCGGTCCTCGGGATCCGATGTCTTACATTCCCCTCTTAACAGCCGATTTCAAATGAAAATGTCCGAAAGTCCGAACACTTCAAACACTCAATTTTGTCGAGATTATTGTATTTTAGTGCAGAGAATGTTTCTAACAGCTGAAAATCTATTGTTTTTTAGAATCGGACTGGTCGATAAATTTTCGATAAAGTATGGCGTAAATCCTGTATCGGCCTGTCCTGCCCTTATTATGTTTATTTCCAATCCTTACTAATTGATAATGCCCTTGAGACGCTCATTTAATGCATTTTTTAGTCGTCAAAGCATTCCCATCGGACCCCGACGCCCGATATCGTCTTGGCTCATCCCAGCAGTTGGACCACGGGGACCGATACAGTTCAATTCAGGATACCCTTAAATTAAGAAATATTTTTACCTAACAATTAGGATTATCTGTAACTGATTCTAAAGATTACAGAGGTATAAATAATATATTTTTTAAAAATCAGAGGTTTCTTTATGTTTTGAAAAAATAAAATAATTTTTTCAGTTAATGCTTTTGCCATTATTATTCCCTACAGCACTTCAATCATCGTTGATTATAGTGATATTTTTTAGAATCCGGTGATAGATCATTCACCGGTATATCGGGGCTTGAAAGCAAGGTTCATTCATCAATCAACACCTTATGCCTTCGTAAAAAATGTATTTTCGATGTCGAGCATCGATAGCTTTGCAATATCGTAATTCCGAAATTTATTCCGTGCGTTTCCACCCCCCCCCCCCCCCACCATCCGAGAATAAAAAATATATATATAAATAAATAAATCTCTCTTTTTTACTAACGGATTTTATAATCTTTAAGAGCAAATGTCATATTGGAAACCACGGCACAATACAAAAGCTTGTAAACAATACGTTTTTAGCGGTGTGAAATCTATGAATTTATAATAATTTAAAATCAAATTTAAAATAATTTCTTTCCGTTTTTTCTTATATCAATCTCACGGGTTCGAGCCTCTAGGTCATTCCTTTTCTGACATTCTCGATTAACGCCGAACATTAGTTGATTATTATAATAGATATTTTCAGTTAAACATAAAAAAAAAAAATGTTGATGATTTAGTTAGTATGTCCAATTGAATTATTTACTGTTCAATATCCTTTAACTATTTACTAAGCTGAAATACTTCTCTTATTTAAATTACTTTACTTAAATGTTAACAAATAGGTATGTAGTTTTATCTTTACATCAGGATTCTTTAATAATTGTTTTATATTTATTTTTTTATTTCTTTATATTATGAAATGCTCTGATCTTAACTAAAAAAATCTGGTGCGTGCGCGCAACACACAACTTTCACTTACCAATTTACTTAGATTAGAAATTAATGCGTTTTATTAATTGCCACTTCTCAAATGAACAGAACGGCTTTAATTATGAACAATGGTCTGTCATTAATGGCGTACTCCGCATGCGTGGGCTCAACGTGTTTTATGAGTTGACTGAATATTTTTATTTTTTTCCTCCTCTTTATGTTTTTTTTTATTTTTATCATATCTCATATTTAGCCATTTCTTATTTTTAGGCGTAACGAGAGACAGTTAATTTCTCCATATAAACAAAAACAAAGGTACTTTATAGGAAACAAACAAAAAAGGCCCCCCCCACAAAAAAAAAGCCTCCTCAGAACATTTTAATAATGATAAAGCTTACCTGATATTAAAGAACACCTAATTTTCATTTAACATGACGAATTTGATAAAAATCGTTAAAGCAGTTTTTTAAATCATCGAAAAAAAGGTAAAAATTGGAAAAAAAATTATGAAATAATGTACCCGCTCCGTTTGACCAATTTTGATGAAATGTAGGCTATCACATCTTTGGCATATACATACATCAAATACCCAGTTTGATCAAAATCGTTAAAACAGCTTTTGAGTAAATAAAAAAAACACGTGAAAATGATACAAAATTTATTAAGTAAAGTCCCCTCTCCGGTTGATCAATTTTGATGTAATGTTGGCTATCGCATGTTTGGCATATACATACATCAAATACCCAGTTTGATCAAAATCGTTAAAACCGTTTTTAAGTCAATAAAAAAAACACGTGAAAATGATACAAAATTTATTAAGTAAAGTCCCCCCTTCGGTTGATCATTTTTGGTGTAATGTTGGCTATCGCATGTTTGGCATATACATACATCAAATACCCAGTTTGATCAAAATCGTCAAAACCGTTTTTGAGTAAATAAAAAAAAACACGTTAAAATGATACAAAATTTATTAAGTAAAGTCCCCCCTCCGGTTGATCAATATTGATGTTATGTTGGCTATCGCATCTTTGGTATATACATACATCAAATACCCAGTTTGATCAAAATCGTTAGAGCCGTTTTTGAGAAAATCGAAAAAAAACTTAAAAAGTTATTAAATAAAGTACCCCCTCCCTATGAGCAATTATGATGAAATTTTTTCTGTCACATCGCGGGCATATACATACACTAAATACCCAATTTTCAGTTTTGTACGGCCTATAGTTTTTGAGCTAGTCTGTTCACACACACACACACACACACACACACACACACACACACACACACACACACACACACACACACACACACACACACACACACACACACACACACACACACACACACACACACACACACACACACACACACACACACACACACACACACACACACACACACACACACACACACACAACACACACAGACACACAGACCATTTCGCAGGACTTGGTTATTTGGACTCAGGGACCCCAAAACGTGTATTTCCGTTGAAAACCGGAAGTCGAAATGTTTCACGATCGCAATACTTTCCTTACTATATATTTCATATATAGGTAAGTGAAAGTAAAAAATAAAATAAAAGAGTTATATCTTTCACTCACTTATTTTTACTTATTCACTAAATTATTAGATTTGTTATTGAAATTTAATTACTGTGAATCTATTAAATATGATTTATCTTTTTTTTGAAAACAAAAACCGTACCGATAAGAAGTTTTCCCATATTCAATTTACGATACATTTACAATTTTTTTTTGTAATCAGTCACTAAACTGTTCTTTGATGGAAAATGGATTTTACCACTACTAAGGCTTACTCGTATTAGGCATACAAAAAAAAAAAAAAAAAAAAAAAAAAAAAAAAAAAAAAAAAAAAAAAAAAAAAAATCAGAAGTAGTAATGAAAACTTAACGGAATGTTGCGAATAATGCTAGCGGGAAGAGAATGATATGGCTTAGGAAAAAGCAAACACGAAGAATAGAGTTTGTTTTTTCACTAAAGTAACCGTAAAAAAAAAATCGTGGAACGGTGTGGTACTTTAGCCTATGTAAGCAGATTGTAAGGGGCGTGCAAATATTTGCGCAGTGGAGGGACCGTGTGTGGGCACAAAATCTATTTTAGACTCCGCTGTCTTGTTCAGATAGGGAGCTCCGTGTGGATATAGTGTCAGGTAGCGCTGGGTCTTTCATATGTTTATAATCCATAGATTTTATAGGTATGTTCAATTATATATTCTCTATTATAGATGCTATAGTTACGTTAAAATGGCGTTGGATGAGAGATCTCCAAAGTTAAAAAGCAAAACAACTGAAACGAGCTATGAAAGAGGCTGAGATGTCGGTGTAAGATTAGAATCCTGTATATTTGTTGTTTGTTAGAGGCCAGCTGTTTGAATTAATGAAGTTTAATAATTGTTTTCACATTAAAGTAGGGCTAATGAAAAATAAACTCAGTTTTAATTTTTCATTAATAAATAAAAATTAAAGTTTGCATTGGGGCTCACCTGTGGTGTAGTGGTTAGCATTTCAGCCTACAATAGTGAAGGTGGCGGGTTAGCATCCTGGCAGGTGGTATCTGGGATTTGTTAAAGGGAGTAAAAAAAATAACACCAAAAATACAATACAACAAGGGGACCACGTCACATTTCCCTCTCCGATTTTGATGAATTTTTTTTTGGTGATTCTATATCGAAAATAGGTCGACACGTGTACGGCCGTTCCATTGAATGGGCCATCTGGACTGAGAAATTAAATATTTTAGGTTCAAAAATCGTTAAAATTGGCTTTCACAAAACAGTCATTGCTCCATTCTACCTGAAACAATTTTAATGAAACTTTCATGGGTTCTTCTACTTAAAATATATTAGACATGCGTATCGGGATTTGTCACAATTCACCCTGGTAATGCCAGAGCGTCACATCAACACAATTTACTAAAACAAGCCTCAACTTTGATGTGATTCTCTGGCCTTACTAGGGTTTTGAGTTTGAATTGCGACAAATCCCGATACACGTGTCTAATATATTTTCAAGTAAAAGAATCCCTGAAAGTTTCATTAAAATTGGTTCAGGTAGAATGGAGCAATGACTGTTTTGTGAAAGCCAATTTTAACGATTTTTGGACCTAAAATATTTAATTTCTCGGTCCAGATGGCCCATTCAATGGAACGGCCGGACTTATTTTCGATGCAGAATCACCAAAAAAAATTTCATCAAAATCGGAGAGGGAAATGTGACGTGGTCCCTTTGTAATCCTATGCTGAAAAATATGTTTTAATGGTGCATAAACTTTTTGTAATATCTATTTTTTAAACTACACGATGTTTTTATTTAAATAAATTTAATACTTTATATTCAAGCTACCATAATAAATATTTCCTATTGATTCTCAACGTCAATAATAATGTGAAAAGCGTTCATTAACATGTTTCTACAAGTACAAAAAAAGACAAAAATTAATAGAGTATTCAAATAAATTTAATACCGTATGTTAAATTTAATACCATATGTTAAATCCGTATGTTAAATGTCATATAGTATAAACATAATAACTCAGGGAAACAAGCATATTAAAAATATTTTTCTTAGCTATAACTATAAAATTACAAATACTAATTTTTATTTAAAATCTTGCAGGCTGTAGTAGGATGGGGCGTAAATTGGAGGTCCCGAGCCTGTGCTATGTCAGGTACTCGTTAAAGATCCCTATCCTAATCTATTTTTGGCACATCCTAATCTATATTTGCTTATCCTGGATAGGCAAAATTTAGGAGTCCCAGGGTAGCATCGTACGATTTAGTAGCATAAATTGACGAGAAACAAAACAAAAAAAAACAAACAATTTACTATTCTAAAATTGTGCAATTATCCATGCATGATAAGGAATGAATGTATCGTTGAAAGTACATTATTACTGGAATAGTTTTTTACATATTTTCTCTCCCTCCACCCCGAAAAAATAGTGAAATCTTTCGATATATTTACAGCACAATGAAGGGGTTTTGATTATGGAACACACCCATTGGCTTTTGTTGGCCTTGCTACACTCTAAATATTAAATTAATTTCAATGGAAATAAAATAAAATTTGAATATTATTGCCAACAAAGTATTGGCTATTCCTGTACTAATTGCATCCTGGAATGCGACCGGCATGAATTCTGATTGTACACTGATTCTGATTGTATGAATTCTGATTGATTTTGGGGGGCAAATGGCAGGGGTAAAGGGGGGCTGAGGCGGAAGACGGGTGCGGGAGTCTTCCTCCCCTCACGTGGGAACATCAGGCTATAGTGCCCCACTCACTGTCTGTTGTTCCCCGCTTGCCCGATCCCCTGCAACGCCTACTGTCACCTCCTTGTGGTGCCCCCTGGGGAGTTGTTTACAACTCGCGAACGACAGAGGCGCTGGCACGGGACCAGTCCTCCTTAGGCCATGGTGGTAAGCCCCCGCCATCATGCCCTAAGTAGGAGAATCCGTAGGACAGGCTTAGTCAAAAACTCCCTGTCCGGCCCGCTATCCATTCGGGATTTAAGGCGGTGATGCCAAATGGTACCACGGGGACGACGCTCTCCCGGGCGTCGTCATGGGTGGTGCCAGGACCTCTAGGGGTGCCTGGTGTAGCCGTGGTGGTCGTGGTTGCTGGGACCACCAAACGCCGACCTGTACAGGTCATGAGTGTTTGTTGGGGTCAGGCTGGTTAGCAGGTTCTGTCCCCTTCCTCTCGTTTCTTGGCCTCATGATAGGATGACGATCGGTGGAGGTCGTTCGGCCAGGTACGGTCGTCGTCGAAGTCGTGAAGGCCAAAAGCCGGTCTGTACTAATTGCATCTTGGAATGCGACCGGCATGAATTCTGATTGTACAGGCTTATAAACTGATTGCCTGATTAATGAAATCTAATTTGGATTCAGCTTTACAGACAATTAAACCGAAAGATTTTGGAGGTGCTGGACCCATCGGAATCCGTACAGTTATCAACATAACCTTAAAATTGTATTTTAGTATTTTTAGTTGTTTCAGTTGTTAGATAATATTATAATAAATAATAAAAAGAAAATAGAGAACGGGAAGATTGAGAAAAATTAAAAATTGCTAACAAAGAGAGTTTAATTTACTTCAGTACCTACTTTAAAAAAAAATTATGTGACTTCCAAGAGAGCAAAACTGTATATAAAACTAACTTTAACTGCATATTTGGAGTAGTACATACATAGCTTCTTTTCAAACTAAATACTCTAAAATTTTTGGTGGGGTAAAGTGTCCCTGTAATTAGCAGGTATCCTTTGAAGGGCGTGCACTCCACTGAACCGAGGTATAATTATCGAACAAAGGCAAACCCCAACCCTTGTCTTGCTCAGGTCAAAACCTCCCCCCCCCCTTTAACTCCCTGCAATATTATATTCCACTCTACAACACCTGTTACCACCTACTGTGAAAACTATGTGCTGATTTTTTTTAATCGTTATAAAAAGAAATATTAAGATTTTTGTTGAAAAACCTTCTACTATTCATCAACAATCGGCAAATTCGCTGTTTTTTTTACAATTAAAAACAAATTTTCTTGATATAATCACAATGGATGTTAAAGTATGGAGATCTCTCACCTAGCGCGTTTGCGACCTGATTCAGGTGTCCCCTGTAGTATAGTAGCATAGCAACCTAGAATACTAAAAGTCGCAGTTAGCGTACCGCGGTGGCCCTAGGATATTTTTAAAGGTATAAAATCCTAGGCTCTGCCGTCCCTCTGATTGGACTTAAAATGGAGGTCTTGAGCCTGTGCGATGTCAGGTACTCGTTAAAGATCCCTATCCTAATTATACCTTGATAGGCCAAAATTGAGGGCTCCAACTGTAGCATCGTCGGATTAGCCTTAGTGGCATAATGTGACGTTTAATAAACAAACAAGCAGCCTGATTCAATGGTATCATCGATGATTTTTATTTAAATGATGGTATGCTCTTTCTGATATGAAATACAAGATTAGTAGAGATGAGAGATGGTCAACTGTTCTTCAATTACGATAGGTTAAATAATGGTCAGGATTTTCAGTTACAATGATATTTATTATGGTAAGCCAACGTTTCGATCCAACTTGTGGATCTTCATCAGGGTTAAAGGAAAACAAATATATGAGTATCTATGCTAGAGGGTGACAATAAATGGATACATTACAGAACTGATAATAATATAAAAGATGGTATACATAAATATTAAAATAAGAGGCTGGTTAACAAGATAAAATAGAATCTGATATTTACCTACTGAGTCCAGGTGGATACTAAGACTGAAGGTAAAAATAAGGTGAGAGGTAGTGGTAGGGGGTTAGTTTGCCGACTTCAAAGGTTTATGGCGGGGAAATCCAACGCTTTTGAAGTGAAGGCACATGACAACTGAGTGAACAAAATATTGGATATTTTTGTTTTCAAAATAAATATTTTCTCCAAACTTCTGGCCTTGCAATGCGTAGCTGTCTAGCTCCCGACCTCTCCGGTATTGTCCTCAACGACCTCCTTGATTCTGTTATACCTAAATTCCCCAACGATATGTTTTTCATTAAAAAATATGTAGACGACCTCCTATTGATTCTCAATCCTAACTCTATCACTGATATTCTCGCCGCCTTTAACTCCTACCATCCACGTCTCCGTTTCACTATAGAATTGGAAACCAATTGTACCCTTCCATTCCTAGATATTTCCATTACCAGAAACCCGGACCATTCTATATCCACTAATTGGTACACCAAACCCACTTATTCTGGCCGACTCCTTAACTATTTTTCCCAACATCCACATCACCAAAAGATCAACGTCGCAAAAAACCTCATACACCGTAGCCTGAACTTGTCCGATCCACAATTTCATTGTCATAACAAAATCCGCCTGAAAAATATCTTACAATCTAACGATTTTCCTGAGCATTTAATAAAAACACTTATCAATAACAATGCTAAAACTCAAAATCTCTCTAACAACTCTTCACAACCTCCGATTTCTACTTTCCAATACAGATCTATCCCATATATCCCCATTCTCTCAAACAAAATTAAAAAATCCTTCTCATCGAGTTTCCCACACATGCGCCTAGTATTAAAAAATAATAATAAATTAAAAAATCTTTATACAAAACTCAAAGACCCTGTACCTCTCCTAGACAAGTGTAATGTAGTTTATCGTATCCAGTGCTCCACGCTTAATTGCAACAGTTGCTATATAGGTGAAACCAAAAATTATTTTAAAAAACGTATTTATCAACATAAATACAGTATTTCCACGCGAAATTCGTCTACATCTAAATTAGCAGAACATGCCATTGCCCACAACCATTCCTTCGACTTTGAGAACCCCTCCATATTAGCAACTGTATCTAACCACGACAAACGTCTCCTCTCAGAATCTATTTTCATCCATCTAGAAACTAATAACCCGGTAAATCACAAAACAGATAAAGAGATAATTTCATCCACTTATTATAACATCTTCCGCATCCTCCTGCAATTATCTCGGTACCTCTTGTACTATTATTATTTTTTGTATTGTATGCTTCTTTCTGTATATTTTCCAAATTTTTGTATGCATTGTTACATTATGTATTATCTCATTTTTATGTTATTATTCAGTCCAGACACAACTATTTGTATACAGTACCATATATTTTGTTAGTTTTTAAATATTTTGTTCACTCAGTTGTCATGTGCCTTCACTTCAAAAGCGTTGGATTTCCCCGCCATAAACCTTTGAAGTCGGCAAACTAACCCCCTACCACTACCTCTCACCTTATTTTTACCTTTAGTCTTAGTATCCACCTGGACTCAGTAGGTAAATATCAGATTCTATTTTATCTTGTTAACCAGCCTCTTATTTTAATATTTATGTATACCATCTTTTAAATTATTATCAGTTCTGTAATGTATCCATTTATTGTCACCCTCTAGCATAGATACTCATATATTTGTTTTCTTTTAGCCCTGATGAAGATCCACAAGTTGGATCGAAACGTTGGCTTACCATAATAAATATCATTGTAACTGAAAATCCTGACCATTATTTAACCTATCGAAATACAAGATTATAATTTTTACCTAAATATTGTTTTATTGAATCAAATGGTTTCCATGGTAATAATTTCGATTGCTTGAAAACTAAATGGAAAAAAAAAATGTTACAATAATTTTGTGGGAGAAGACAAGAAGAAGAAGCTTCTAAAATGTTTATTTTTCGGAGAAAAAAAAATTATATACTAACCTTTGATAAATAAACTTACGTTTACAACTATCTTAATATATTATGGAATAATTAATTACCTTACCTAATCAGAATTGAATATTTCCAGTATAAAAAAAAAAAAAAAATTAACCACTAATAATTCGAAAATTTAGTTGCAGTTTATAACTGGCCATGAAACCACCTCTATCGATCCTATAAGATAGGGTAAACCGTACAGTTATTGGTACCGTTAAGACTAAGTTTCAGTGGTGACATTAAAAAAAATACTTCTTATGAAGGGATCTAATTGAAACTTCCTTTAACTCCTCTTTATCTATCCTTATAAAGAATCAAGTCAGGTTTTTAGGGTCAAAAATTCAATAGTTTTACAATAAGGCAATATTTATTGTTAAAAGTGCCAAATCTAGTTATTGGCACCCTCTGGATTTAATTGTGAAACCTTCCCTATGGTTAGTTTGTTAAAGTCTTACTTCGTAGGTGACTTAGAGGACCCTTTAAACATTAGACTCATGTATATCTTGTAATAAAATTATGACTTGTTTACCTATTTCTTTAAGTTAAAGTTGGGGTGCCAATAACTGTATGGTTTACCCTACCTATATGTGATATATTTTTAACTAATGTACCTAGATTTATGCTATAAATTTAATTTTTATAATATTGCGGAGAACAGTCATCATGATAACACGGAAATTAATATTAAATGCGAAAACATCACCAATGCTTAATTTTCTCTATCTATTCCTTTAGCTTTATGGTGGCTGATATTTTCGTTTTATTAGTTAAATTATAATCGTCTAGTAATTTCATGAAAAGGATTTAATTTTTTTATTACATTTTGTTTTTCCGAACATTGTTGAGTTAAATGGCCATACAAACTGATTAAATCGTATTCTTCCACACCTTCGTTGATGACTTAGAGGACCCTTCAAACATTAGACTCATGTATATCTTGTAATAAAAGTGGGACTTGTTTACCTATTTCTTTAAGTTAAAGTTGGGGTGCCAATAACTGTATGGTTTACCCTACGTCGTCAAATAGTGGTATGCAAGGCAAAAGTGACATGAAATGAAACATGAGACGACCATACATCGCAGTTACCGTTGATCACAATGGGACTACAATTCTGACCTTTGCTACAGAATTATGAATCGTTATTTTTCACGCTATAAAGTCTTTGTGTTTTTTTTTATATTTGTGGTCCTGTGAAGAATATTTTTTTTTTTTATTAATCCAACATTTTCTTGTCATCTATATCTTTATTAAAAAAGAAAATATATTTTAATATCTAATTCCAAAGTTTTATTCAAATTCTTTTGTTCTGTAACTATTAATTAATTTTCATGAATATTTTTATTTTATTCTTATTTTCATTGTTTGCTAGGTTGTTTGATACTTAGCCCTGCTGAAGACCAGAATCTCGGGTCGAAACCTCGGCACAATATATGTCATATAAATTAAGTAGAAAAATGCTCATGATCTTAAATTTATTTCAAATATTTTGATTTCGATTCATAATCAGTATACCAAAAAACATCAGTGATGTTTCCTGGGATAGCTTGGTTCTTGATCCAATAAATTCAAGAGGGAGTGTATTGATTAGGATTAAATTTTTTTACAAGTTTTCCGCCCTAATTTATGAGATTAATTTTCCAGGAGGTCAAGTGCTTTCCGTTTGAATATTAATTGTTTAAGCAGTTCAAAGAGCTCAATGAAAAAGCGCTCACCCCTCTCACCCCCTCCTTATCATAAAAAATTGTAGGAAGGCCTTTGTGATACTTTCGGTGTTTCAGCTTTACCCTCTACTTCTTGAGTTCTTCGTAAAAATTAAAATTCTTGTTTGTTTGACAACTTAAAACTAATAACAAAGCATTACGGATATCAAAAATGTTGTGTACCATTTCGGAGCTTTTTGAAGTCGTATTTTTCACCGAAGAACTATTTGTGTGTGTGTGTGTGTATATATCAATATATATACATATATGTACATAAAACGTGTGTATGCTATTGCATATTATATGAAAGGATAAAGAGGACCAACAACGTTATACAGTCTAGTTCTGTCTTTACTTCTTATCTAATAACAACAAATCGTGTTCAACTGAAAACAATAGAAGCGATTTTGAAGCCCTATCTATAGTAATTTAATTATTAAACGTTCCAATGATAACGAATTTCAAGAATGATCATTTGATTTTAATAGTTATTTATTATACAAGTGACGAAAGTAAATTCCACTTTTTTCACGAGTGTAATATTAAATTTTTTCTGTAATCGTGTAATACATGATCAGATCTAACCAGAATATGAACGAAATTAGGATGTTGTGAAGATTATGGTATGTTGTTGGTAGGTTATAAGCATGGTTGTGAAGTAGTGCAGTTATAAACAAGTGCAGGTTATAAACAAGGAAGGTAATTATTATTGTATTTAAATTTTAAAATATATTGATTATTTTTACCAATAATTCATTCACATTTCAATTTATTTTGTTAAAATAAATTCTTACAATGTTAAGAAACATTTAAAAGCATTTAATTTCCAACTTCAAATTATTTTTTAATTTATTCTTATTACTAATTAAGAAGGCAATTCACTTTCTTCACTCTATTGCAAAATGTTTCACTTTCTTCACTCATTTCAGTTTAGTAATGTTACCATTATTCAACGATTACAGAAAAAAAGATTATTGTTATGATTATATTAAGAACTAAATTAATCACAAATTTGTATATACTATACTGCAAATTTTCAGATCAAAATAAATGAATTATACACAGCATATTTCATCAGTGCTAAGGATAGATATAAAAAAAAATATGGGGTTCCACGGTATCAATTATATAATTATTACTTTCTTACTTTTATTGAATTATATGAAAATAATAAAATTATAATAAATAACAAATGGAGTTAAAAAAATATATAAATTAATAAAAATATTACAGAACCTGAAAGCATTAAGGACATCGGATGAATAATTTAATATTGTTTTCAAGTACCAACAAAAGGCGGGTTTAACGGAAGAAATGAACGGTTAGAAAGCTTGAGTGGGTTTGGTTAAAACGAAATGGCCAGAAGCAAGCTGTGTCCGGTAGTACTCCTTTGACCTGCCTAAATCGGCGTGGAAATTCACTTTGTCTTGTGGACAATCTCCGCTTCCCCCTGGTTCCCATTATTGTCTTACAGATCTTTTGAGGTTGAGATGTAATTTCTCTTGCTTTAAGCTCGAAATTAAACGGTCGGAAGGACATGCCAACGATTCATTCTCATTGATGAGTTGTGGAAAGTTACATTTTTCTATTCCGTCTAATTTCCCAGAAATAATGGCCATTTTATAGATTATTTTGCTATGAAAGATTAAAAATTATGATTGTATATCTTTTTTTTTTATATATATTTGAGGACCTTTTATGTTTAAGGTTTTAAAACATTTTATAATATTATAATTTTGGCAAATAATCTTTATATATATAAAAATCTAGTGTCCCGATGTTAGTCGGGGGTAAACTCAGAAACTACTCAACCTCAATATTTTGATGAAATCTGGCTCATCGTGTGTAGTTTTGTACAATTTAAAATATAGAATAGGCTTTTCTTGATAATTGACCCCAATATTTCTTTTATTGCAAATCAAATGCTCATTATATTACAATTGAGTGTGATTATTTGTAGCTTCTATAAATTTCCAACGGATGGCGGTGTAAGATGACACACTTCATTTTTTTCGATATGTAGGATGGGAAGCATCGAGTTGCCAAATCTATTTTTTTCCAGCTTGGACGTGGAAAATTTTCCATTGGTAATTATGTGTCGCCTTTTCACGTGTGGAAAAACACCGAACCTATTTGGTTTAGCGTAAGATAGGTTAACCAAAATCATAGTGTACCTATTAGCACTAAAATAAATAAAAATTGTGAACTTCACTAATAAGGAAACATTTAAATTATTATTATAAATGTTTTAAATTGTCTCATTCATAAAATTATTTTTTCTTTTGATAAGTACTACTGTAAGAACATATGGTTTTTCAAATGGTTTAAGAAATTGTCATAACCTGTTTCAGATAGAACCATGTGCTATATTCTGAACTTAATAGTATTATTAATAAGATTAATTTGGTACATTTTCGTCGTCTATTGTGGTTGTACTAAGCCTTATTCCAATTATATTCTTTATTAGTTCCTTTTCCATTTTAGAATAGAAACTTTAACCATTTTAAATTCTTCACCAAACAATTTCTATTTTGAATCCAGTAGGTTGTTAGATATATGGTAGCTGAAACGTTTTATCCTTATCAGTGAATTTTGATTTGACTGCATTAAAAAAAAATAGGATATAATTACTTCAACGTACAACGTAGCTACAGAGCCACAGCAACGCGTGGTCGGGTCTGCTCGTAATAATAATAGATATTATGAAAAAGTGACAATTAGCGAACGTTGTAATGGTTAGACTAAAGGATATTAATTTTAAAAAAATACCAAAATTTAATTTTACCTTGCATGAAAAATGGCATTCTTAGCTTGGATCTTATTTTCTAATTTCTAAATCATTAATGACAAAAACTCACAATATGGAATAAAATACCGAATGACCTAATGAATGTTGACTATTATTAATGTTGAAAGATTAAATTAAAACATGTTACCAAGAAAAAATAACGAATTGCGAACAAAAAAGTGTAGAGACCAATTTTGTATATTTTTAAGTATGTCGCGTTTTTTTATTGGATATCAAAGGATTGATCAGAAAGTGTTTAAAACAATATAATTCTGATTCCACCACTGAAAGAAAAACAAATTTTGTTAGAGAAAGCAGTTATTTATATATTTATTCCACCCTACCGCGGCTCTAGGTTAATACGGATTTTTTGCAACAGTGGTATGATACGCATGCCTGCAAAACATATCTCTTGCAAGTGTATTACAGTTTTTTCGTTTATTATTAATTAATTACTTTATTCTACTTCAGATAGCATTTCTGGTTCTGCGTTTTCGCATAGTTTTACCATATTTCTATATAGAACCGCAACTATATGAAAGCGATGAAATCGGTTTCAGGTGGTGTAGGTTTTGGCCTTGAAAGTTTCAATGGTATCAGCGGTGTTATTTAATATACTCTGAATATTGCAAACTATCAGCCAATCAGCCAATAAGAAATTCAACATGATTCCATGTAGTGTAATAATTTTATTTGTGGTCTTTGCAAACCAGGACTTTATTTTAAGCAGTTTTATTGGCAAGATGGTGAAAAAAAACAAAAAAAAAACATGAAATATATTGCAACCGAAGAATATTTTAAACTATGTCTGCAGATTATTTTTTATTTTTCCTGTTATGTACGATTGATTTCTAGTGAAAAAATCTACTAGCGAAACACCATTCTACAAAACGAAACTAATCATTTCAACCGATACCTCTATAAATCTTAATATAATTGTAAATCTTAAATAAATTGATGAAAATAAATATGTAAAATCTTATGTTGAAGAACTTTAATGAGATAAGGTGTATAAAATCTGTGAATATTGAGATCATGATGTATGTGGTATTGATCGGTTACATGGCATGGAACATAGGGTATTGTTCAAAGGATTTGCTACTTAAAGGATTACGTTTGATTAAACTGTTACTCGTAGTCCAGAGCCAAGGGTCCTAGATGAATCTAGATTCGTCTAGTAAATTAGTTGTTCACTTTGCAACATCTCATGATCACATCAGTTATATACTACTAGAATAATTAATTATTATAATAGTTTTTATAATACATTTATTCAAACTGCTAACGTTTAGACACACACAGAGAACCACAGAGGGTCTCCATGAAACAATTGTACAGGGTTTGTTAATTTATCCTCCTTCTAAAAGATTTAATTTTGTGTACGAATATTCCTTATTCTGATTTCAGGACAGAATATGTAAATTCAAATGATGGTGAAGTTTTGACAACCATTAACGGTAACCAACTCGCAAACCCATTACTCGTAAGAAGTCAAATTTATATTTATGTAATTATTTAAAAAATATTTTTACCTGATTAATATCATAATTAAAATTAAATAGATTTAATCAAGCAATAAATCTTAAGCATTTTAAGTTAAGAGAACGTTTCTGCGAACACTTTCTGGAGTATTTTATTTTAAATTCCTTTTAAACTGGTAATTAACTTTAATGTAGCTTGTTTTTTTAAGTATCTTTCGTCAACTTAAATATTCATAACATTTATATTTGACTAATTATTCTTTTTTGATTTTTAAAATATACTGAAAAAGAAAAAAAGCAAGCAAGTATAATTTCGAGGAGGAACTGAATATTACAAAAGGTCTTTATGAAGTCCAAGGATTTTTAGGTAAATAAATTTAATCTTGAAAATGAACAGATTTAAATAAGACAGAAATTAGAAAACTTAGGATTCGTATCTAGTGATAATTCCATTATTTAAATTTCTATATCATTAATCACTATGAAATAACATAGTTAGGTACATAAACCAATTTTTGTTCTCCTCTTTCATTATTATAGTATAAATCAACATAAATAATTAATAATTTATAAATAATTAAAAGAATTTGCAGTTATTTTTTGAAATTTATTTTTTTCAACTAGGTACTTGTAAAAATAAAAGCTGATTGTTATTTAATAATCATTCCTGTCCATCGCTCTCCTGCATCAACACCATTAAAGTTATACGCCGTATATACGCAAATTGTTTAAATATTCAATACTACGTAACTTTGTACTGAGCTGAACTATCCATTTACTATTCGAGTGCATACAGACTCTAGTAAAATATTCTTGAACATGACTCTCACTCTTCTCACCGTCTGGGCTGGGTGAAGTGCTATACTGAAATAATTATTTGCAGATCGAGGCCCCAATCCCCCAGCTTTTAGGGTCTGTAGTCTAAATAAAAATATTGTGACGGTATATCACATGATCTCTAACAACAACCGTGCATAAAATATGAATTTGTGTAATTCTAATTATTCTAACTGGTAAGATATGATAATGATAACTCCTGGTAGTTGTTTTAATAATAATAAAAAACAAAAATGTTGTTTACATACAACATAACTCATTATGTTGTATGTAAATGCAAAGTTGTATTTTGTAATTATAAAATGACGTCAAACAAAAAACAAAAAGAAAACATTTGGTTTAGCCTTGTGCTATACGTTTTGTTGGATCGAACTAACAATTGGAACAACAGGGCGGAGCAGAGGAAACGCATGTTTTTCACTATTGAATGAGTAGGGCCCGGTTCGATAAAAATATTAAAACAGGCATTGAGCGATATATTTTTAAATGCAGTTTGAACCCCGGACCCTATTTTTTTAAGAGGAAGGAACTGCAGTTACATCAGCGCGCTACGTTGAAATGCTAAGCAACTTTCTTCGTCCAGAACTTGAAAGGCGTCAAGTGAGAAATATGGTTTTAGCAGGACGGTGCCACAGTTCACACGGCGAGAGCATCGATGGAAGTGGTTCGACATATGTTCCAGGACATGTGATTTCGAAATATCCTCCTCCTCGCTCACCCGATTTGTAGATATATAGCTTCTTTTTTTTTTGTGGGGATGTTTAAAATAAAGAGTCTACACTAATAAGCCTCGTACAATCGACGACTTGAAGAATTCCATTCGTCAGGAAATTGAAGCCATGCTGTATGAAATTTTGGTGAGATTCGTGCGTAACTTTCAGGAGAGGATCCATATTTTTATCCAGCAAGAAGGACGTCATCTCAATGCATTATTTTTCGAACCTAATTAAAGTATATTTCAAAACTGCATTAAAAAATCTATCTCTCAATGCTTTTTTTTATAAATTTATCAAACAGTGTCCCAGTCATTCAATAGTGAAAAACATGCGTTTTCTCTGCTCCACCCTGTATATGTTTGAGACTACGATCTTCGAGTACCGTCCACGCTGGCCTTGAAGGTTCTGGATTGTTCTCCTTACGACTATATATTAGGAGCGTTAGACTGGAGAGTTAGTCTTGTTTTAAGCTCAAACGATATGGTTATTTTTGTAACCTCTTTAAATATTTTTGGTTCAATAATTTGTAGAGCACGTGAAATTGTTATTGTTATAACCCACATAAGTGTTACAATATATATTTTGTATTATATTTATTTTTTTATTTTTTGTTAAACATTAAGTTTACATTTTATCATCCTCTTCCTCACAGTGATAAAGAAACTCACAATCATATCTTTTCTGTGTTCCGCCGATACCTCTTTTCCACCTACATGTTCTACGTGTGTGTCCTAATATCGTCATTTCTGAAAATGGCTTCTCTTATACGTCTATTTAGTTATCTGCCTATCACTTCAACAACATAACTTTTAAGACTTTATAGAATTTGAAAATGGTTCCTGTTTGTTCTTCAAACAAAATTCTACAAATAATACCACTGATATGAAATTTCTGAATTTTACCTTAAATTTCTGCGGAATAATCACAACTTACGTATGTATAGTTCCCTCGATTCTTTTTGGAAAAAAAGGCGCGGATGAGTGTTCTGAGGTGATCCTTCTTCTCTCCTGACACTATTTGCCGATTCGTCCCAATTCCGTCTCAGAGGACCTGCTCCACGCTTCTCTCTTGTCTAATCCAAGATCTTGGCCTGTTTTTTCCCAGGGGGTTCCATAATAAGGCGATTTTTCTTATAGCACCATCTTATTTCCTAAGAGTGTGCACTACTCACTGCCATTTTCGCTTCCTTATTTTCAAATCGATCGGAATTCGGGTGGTGGTTTTCCATAAATCTTCATTTGATATATCTTCCCTCCACCAAGTCTGTCGTGGATGGATAATGCTTTCTTTGACTTTCCATATCACGCTGCTGCAAAGCAGAACCGATTTGACGTTTTTGATGAAAGCCGGATTTTCGTGTTCCTATCATAAACATAATACAGCCTAAAAAATGAAAGAAAATATTCTAAGTTAATAAATCGTAAGTTTTACGGATTATTAAGTAGTAATCGTAATTAAATCCTGTCATAATTATTTGTACTAAAACGAAGGATACTAACCGCACAACAACAGCTCACAGAAAATTAATATACTCGTTGAAGTAGAAATAAGAAACTTTTTAGGGTGAAAAGAAACAGAAAATATACAAAGTTTTTATTTATATGGAAACATTTTTGGGACGAAATAAAACTTAAGCATATTAAAAAGCTTAGCTAAGTAATGGTCTGCTAAAAGTTTAATGAAAAAAATAACGCATTAGTTGTTACCGATCATTGAGCTTTGAAGAGCCCATTGGGGTACTTTCTATATTCAATATAGTAGCTAGAGTTCAATATAGAGTTCTAAACTTTTTTTGGAACAATTAAATAACTGTATTAATCTGAATGTAACAAGAATGTCATACGCTGGATTGTTCGATTTCGGACTAAATTCTGTAAATCGAAGCATTTGATTACTTATGTTTCACTGTATTGGTAATTACTTTACAGTAAGTAAGTTAAGTAAACACTGTACTGGTAATTACTTACTGTAAAGTAATTACCAACACAGTGAAACATAAGTAATCAAATGCTTCGATTTACAGAATTTAGTCCGAAATCGAACAATCCAGCGTATGACATTCTTGTTACATTCAGATTAATACAGTTCTTTAATTATTCCAAAAAAAAGTTTAGAACTCTTTCCAATGTAAAAAACAAAACCATATCATTTTGTTTCTCGCTACACTGTTAATTGGGCGGTATTATTACACTATTATATTGTTTTTCAGATTTATTAAAATCAATTAAGTAAGATTGAATACAATATTAGAAAATAAACTTGAATACTTTGCGATTCGATGAAGCTTAGGAATGACTAATGAAATCTAGTCCATTGAAGTACGTATATCATATCACATTTTCAAATGGACTCAAATGTCACATGCTAGAAGTAGTAAGGTATAATAGAGCTATCCAGGGTACTTTGAGAAAGACAAATGGTTGTCAACAATATGACATGTTATTTTTGCTTGGACAGTTTAGCATAATTTCTATCTCTTTGAGAAACTTGAGTGTATAATATCCCAAAGTTTTAACTGAATATATAAGACGAGAAATGTCTACGTATGCCACAATATTAGAAATTGCATGAAAAAAAAAAAATAGCTAGCAATTATGTACTATCATCGTTGGTATACATTTATGTGAAAGTAACCTCCTAATACAACTATATAACTAGAAAACGACTTATTTCAAATATTCGAAGAGATTTGTAAAACTTTATGACTATAAACAGGTAATATATTAATAATTACTCTACATACTTAATAATTTTCGATGTTTTAATTCTTATTCGTGCGGAAACAATTCCAACTAATGAAGTTCATGAAAAATCGGTATGCCATTACTTGATTAATTAACGAACCCGGCTTTGTTTTATAATGTTATAATAATAATATTTTATAATTTTTACATCTATTACATATTATAATTTGCCTAAAAAAAAAAAAAATAGAACTGGGATCATAACACCTGATTGAGAGTTTAGAATAAAAAAATTATGCTTTCAAATCCAGATTTGACAAAGACACTTAGACCCCATATCTTCTTAGGCCCACACAAAATATTAATTAATTGAATATTTTCGGCCAATGATCTTACTTAGCTATTAAAAATTTTTATTAATTGAATTTGATATCTAACGTCTAATTTGATATGTTTTGTAATAATATGTAATATTTGTACATAGGTAATGTTAAATTTAGTGAAATATTTACTAGTGAAGTTATTAGGTGAAACCATTAATATTAAGTCATATAGAAAGATAGATAATCAAAGAAAGATTGGGATTCAATATTGGACGAGCAGTGTTTCCAATTTGCGAAGGGACATCGGGTCAATGGAAGTCGTTACAACTCCGCAGATGGCCTAATGGCCCAGCGGCTTCTCTGTCTTTATCCTCTTCTTTGTCAATTGAATTCTATTTATTAATGTTTTGTTTTTGTATTTATAATGATAAGATCAATTAATTAATTAAATTATAATTAATAAGGAATTGGAATTAGATTCAATAGTTATTCACTAATTCCAGATTTGTCCAGCCTTCCCATGACTATATCTTTCCTAGAGTTAATTAATATTGATTATGGAGTTCCATTGAAAAAAAAAAATGGTTAAGTAATATTCTTATATTCGTGTTACAGATGTTGTGGTATGCACTAGATATGATTAGTGCATTACTTATCCCACCCGAATTTCGAAAATGGTCTTTAAGTACGCTAAACTTCAAACCTACTGAGGATAATGAATTTAAATTAGTAATTATTATTGAACTAAAAACTTTTACTGGCTGTGAAAAATGGAGATATGACGGATAAAATATTTTTAATTTCGGATTATCTTTTTTTCTATTAAGTTTTATTAACTAAGGTTTAAGTAGTTCTGATTTATTTACATCTATATTTATATAAGTTCTTCCCCCAATATTTGCATGAGAAGATATAAGTATTTTTAATAACCTTAATGGGTATGCAAATTTCAGTTTCATTACATTTCAAAATTAAATATTTGGTGATAAAATAACTTCTGTGTTGCTAAAATTAAATTATACATTTTTTTAATGTTTTAAGGAATTAAATAAAGCATTTTTCAATTCTCTTAGGTGAATGGAATGAATATGGCATATGCTCAACTCTGCCCGAAGCTTTCCGTAACACATCTTCTCTCTAGTAGAGTATTTTAATTTTTTAATGTTAGTTGGTATAGTTTTAAGCACACTTAAAAAATGATAAATCTTGAGCTACATAAATTTTGAACAGTTTAGCCTAGATAGCGCAGTTAAGAAGTTACTTGAAATATATTTTGACCTGTTGTGGGCCAAATAGCCTGTGGACTTCTGCCAATTATTCAACCGCAAGAGAATTTTCTGGCAATTCTTTCTTATAATAATATCTTTCTTAAGGCACCTGTTACGCTTAATATTAATTATATGTATAATATATAAAAAGAGAAAGATTCGATAGTGTATTATTTTTGCATGATTTTGAGGGCAGTGCATTTTGTAGACGCATCACAAATATAAAAAAAAATCCAAGGTACTTTGGCTGATAATTTGGTACTAGTTTTTTAAAGCTCCGATGATACCTTCTTCTTGAGAGGGCGTGCATACATTTGTCTAAATAGGCATACTTTCTCTTAGGTAGATCAATAAAAAAATATATCTTTATACATAAATAAAAGTAAGATCGTGACCTGTCCAAGCAAGGGATGTTTTTTAAACATCGAAATATCTAGGAGCCAATGTTTTGTAACATCAATTTTTTTACCGTTGGCCTGATTTTTTTTTAAATGAAAAAATACGGTAAAGTAAGTTTCAAATAAAAACAACATCGGCTACAATAAATCAATTTAAGAAAAAAAAATATAGCGTTATTTTTGTGATAACATCGATGTTTTGGAGACATAGAAAACTACGTTGCAGGAGAGGAAATACTTTATTTTTAATTCCAATTATCTTTATATGAAATATATAGTAAGGGGAAGTATTGAGCTCGTGAGGAATTTAGACTTCCGGTTTATTTCATAACGAGCAGTGAAGCCTAAATACATTGGGTTGCTATACTGCACAGCTATATACAATATATATTGTACATATAGGAGCATGTTTTTACCCAACTATTGTTCATAAAACCTATATATTCTCCAATAGAGGAACATGTTACTCTAATATAGAAAATATTTTCTCAATAATACCTAATCCTACTCTTTGTTCTTTTTTTTTAGTTGAAAATTTTTATCTTCAAACAATAACAATCGTGCAAAAAATTCATAATGGAGACACTTACAGAAAAAAAAATCCCCCCAGCGTCAAGCTTTTAGTTTAAAGGACAGCTTTCTATTTATTATAGAATTTAATGGAGTTTTAAGAAAACACTATGCCATAATCATAGTTCAGTTATTTTAAGTATCTTGTGACAAAATTATTTTAACGTAACCTCCAAAAAACGTCCTAATATCCATCTCTACTAGTGATAATGGAATAAATTTCTTTAGGGCATCGAATATAATTAGTTCCCACTCCTAACAGTTCCTTTCTTTAATCCAATCTGAGAATCCTCTAGGTTTCCTTACATCTTCAGGCGGTAAATTTAATTAGAGAGGATGCGGTAAATGTAAGTGGACTAAGGTAAAACAAGACAACACTACAAACAGGATGCAGAATAACATATCCCCCTTCTAAGGTAGTTTAATTCAGATGAAAACCACACAGTTGTTATCCGTTTTTCTTTATTTTATTTTCTCTCTTCTTTAGTAATCTTCATTTACACTAGTTTATTTATTTGTTAATGAAAATTATAAGAGAAAGGTTTATAATTGTGTTGTGTACAGCTTAGAAAGTTGTAGAGAAATTTGACTGTTTTCCATTTCAGTAAAAATTTCCTACCCAATTTCGCTTATATTTAGTAATGTATTTCAATTGTGAAAAGTAAATAAATCTTAGATAAAAAACACATAATAATATGAAGACTTTTTGTCGTAACATTTCAAGCAATGGGCAAGGAAAGTACTTCTTATTTGGCTTCATTAAATTAACATGCTTCTTTAAGTGTGGAGATCTCACATCCAGGGCCTTTTCAGTCTACTCTTTGTGTCAGCCAATCCGGGAATGTATCAACCTAATCTCTATGAAACCGTTTGTTCATACAACCTTTCATACTTTTACTCAATATTTACTGTTAAGTTAGGCAATAATCACAAAGATTCGTCTACTTTTTATTAATCGTGCATGAATGGCTGGCGTATGGCCAGTCCTTAGACATTTCTTCTTTTCTAGTCAGTCGTAGAGTTCAAATAGGACGTTTTACGCATTGTTCGAGTATTCGCAGGGTTCCTCTACCTATTTTATTTTTCTACTGCTCCGATCTCTTTTAGATGATGTAAGATGTGCGATTTTATTGCTCATCTGCCTTTCTTAAATATAAAACGCTTTGAATTTTTTTTTTTTTTAATGAAGGAATCTTGTTTTAAATTTATGTATGCTACTAACTGTATACGCCGGTTTCACCCGGGGAATCTCATTTTCTAAATCTATAAAATGAGACTTTTTTCGACTCAAACGGTCGATTTCGTAAAAAACAAATGTAAAGCGAGATCATAACGATTTCTATAACAATTAAGACTATACTAAACGATTGGCTTAAGTTATGCAATTTTAATATGGACAGGTATTCGTATCTGCGCAAAAATATTTTATAAGATATATAATACCCAATATAATTACCTACTTGAATCTAAGTCTATAAAAAATAAAAGAAAATCAGAAATAAAAATTATTTTATCTGTCATATCTGTATTTTTCACTGCCAGAAATTAAAGTTTTAGTTCAATAATTATTATGTGCAATTCATTCTCCTCAGTCGGTAGGATAAGTTATGCACTAATCATATACAGTTCATACCCCAACATCTTAACGTGAATATAAGCAAATTAACCAATTCGTTTTCAATAGAACTCCATCATCAATATGAAAGAACCATTGAGCGAAATTTGGAGAAATTAGGACAAACGGTATGGATTTCTATAAACAACAAACAAAAAAACAGAATTTCATCTTTATTTAAATAGATTATTTATTTTATTCTCCCAACGTTTCGAGCTTTTGGCCCTTTTGGCCCATCTTCTACGGGTATCTAATGAATATTTTTAATATTCTATCAACCGTTTGACTGTACATATAAAGACTTTATGTTAAAAACATGCGCCATTTCCTTAATTCACTCTAATTAAAATTTATAACATTTTTTTATGTTTGTAGACCATTTAATTACCACTCATTATAACAAAATTCTTCATTATGAATTTCATGAATGTAATATTATAATCAATATATATTATAAAGCAAAGTGTACAATGTGCGTGCCGAAAAGGCTCAAAAACGACTCCACGTAGGATTAAGGAAGTTATGTCGTCTCTTTGCCATATGGCTCCTAACGGAAAAGAAGGTTTCCGTTTTTCTCTTAAGAGTGTAAAATTGAAGAGAAAAAGACTGGAATGTTATGCCTCTCGCACCATTTAATTAGCGTCTCTGAGATTGAGATACGAGTTTATGAATGAAAAATTTAGTTCGAGCTCCAGACTACCAGGAAGCGCTAGGGTTCGTTTCACTCAACGTTTATTGTTCATTCATCCAGTTCAAAAAGTAGAGGTTATATATTTGTTGTTGTAGAGGTTATATATTTGTTCAGCTGTTCATTTTAAATCACTAAAAAATTAAGCGAAAATAATTAGTTTCTCCTTTGCTTTCAAAATAAAATAATGATTTTACATCTCTGGAATCAATTAGAAAACCAACTGGATTCCTTAAAGAATTAGTTTTCTCATAAGAAGGCTAATATATGATCAGCACATTACATTCAATCTATATATAATATATACTTAAGTAAATTTAATGCAATATGAGTGAAGATTTCTTAGTAGTACCGTGAGCGAATAAAATCAGACATAAAAAAAGAGATGAATTGACTGAATATAAATCGAAAATAAAAAGTTTGAAGTGTTCTTATTGTATTTATCAAAAAGAATTTGGTAAACTAAATAAATTGTCAAATGTATGATGAGCATTCCAGTTGACAAAACGACTAACTCCAATAACAGCATTCAAGATTTTATCATCCCTCATAGTTCAAGATAAAAAGAAATATGATGAAAAAATTGTGCCTCCAAGAAATTTTGGTTTTCACTTTGTAATAGTAGTAAGATTCGAGGTATGCAGAACGTATATGGGGGGATATTTTAGGGAGGTTGAAATGTAAGCAAGGTCTTAAAAAAATTTTCTATAAATCTTCGGTAGTTTCTATACTTCTGAATCAAATAAGACCATCATAGTAGTCGGAGCTTAAGTTTTACTCGAAATATAATTTTTTTAACAGATTTTAACAGCAGATTTTAACTTATTATCTGCTGCCTACTTGGAATGGGCTTATAAGATCCCGAATCACAGAAGCCATCAAAAACGATGCATAACTCGACAAAGTTGCAGCAAAATTAATTGTTCATTTACCATTTTTAACCCCCTGTAAATTATGCCGGGTTCCTTATTTGGGCTCACTCAGCAGATCTCAAGTCTGCAGAATATTGATACCAAGTTAAAACCGAATTTTCAAGAAGGTGCTAATTTTGTTCCCTATTTCCTTTAATTTTAAAGTTTTTCTGGTATTAAAGCTACCACACAACTACCGGAGCGAAGCCGGGCACCCCAGCAAGTTATATTCTATATAAAGGTTTGGATTTTTCCTTCAATTGCTTGAGGATTAGGTAATGTATAAAACATTTCAGAGATCTTTTCCGTACTTACCAGTAGAATGACCCACATATCATACAGTTAATGATTCATATCGGTTTCATATCACAAATATTTTAACTGCACGGCTTCCTATTACTATTCTATGTGCAATTCAACAAGAGGTTATAAAGACCATAATGTCAAATTTTAATCAGTTATAAAGTTCGTCCTTATTAAGACTCATAAAAAAGTTTAATATTCTATTTTTATCGAAGATTTTAATAACGCTGTAAAACTTTTATATATTTAACAAAAACAGTGCATTTATTTTTTTAATTTCACCGAAAATTCCTCTTCAATTAATCAAAGCCACCTATTGTATCGTATTGTGTATATTATATTGTGTCCAAGAACTCGGATAAACGACATTTAAAATACTATTAAGTACAAATGTTTTTTTGTTTTTTTTTAGTCAACCGAAAAGTGCAAATATTTTATGACAGATTCTCGATTTAGAATTACATATATTCAAGTTGTATGTTTCATTTTACGTAATGCTTCTCCAAGGAATGATTAATTACATCTTAGAAAACTATTATAATTTGAAAGTGTTAAATTAATAATTGAAACTTTCTTTTTTTTTTTAATGACTATATTTTCTCAATAACATCAATAATATTTTGAAAAAAAAGGCTGGAATGGGAAAAGGCACTATAGCAATACTGTAGGCTACTCTAATTTATAAATTTTAGTTCAGTTATACAATGTTTTTTTTTTTTTAATGTAAATTTCAATGCATAACATAGGCGTTGATGACCTGAGGGTTTTACGCCTCTAAGCCATAACAAACAAACAAACAAACAACATATAAAGGGTGTAGGGGAAAACCCCTTCAGTCATTGTTATCTAAGAAATGGTATAACGGTGACATCTAATTGTTGCTGAAGTATACTTTTCCAATAATCTACCATATTTATATTAAATCGCGAAATTCAGCTCTAATATTTTTGGAAAAAAGCTGGAATGGGAAAATTTTGTAAGCCAATTGTATTAAAGATACTAGAGCAATACTGTAGGTTATTTTAGGATGTGAAAAATCTTCAGCTCTTCAAAAAAAAAAAAAAAACTTCTGAGTTTTTACTCTGTAAAAACTCCTAGAAGAAAACTCAATACTCGGCCTTTCCAGTTCAACTATTGCAAAAGTTTTATAGCGGAAAACCTTGCTCGCTATGAACATCCCGATCTTTATCTCAGTTCTTAGAAAATACATAGGCAGAGATTTGTTACCATAATTTAACTTCAGACAATGTTCATAATAGATAAAGTAACGAGGAATAATCTGATGAGGCCTGGAAGGACGAGAAATTATATGGAGAAAATTGATTCAAGAAATGTTTTTCAGATTTTAATTGAAGGGGTCGAGACAAAATTGTGCCAAGCAACGTTTTTAACAAAAATGAACTGTACCTGAAGTCTGCTGTTTATTATGGATGACAATATGTCTATGAAGGAAATGCCACCTAAATATGTCTATAGAGGCTCTATATAGGTGGGATTTCTATCATATACGTATAGTCCTACGTAATATACAGCAGACTGCAGCTACAGTTTATTTTTGTTAAAAATGTTGCTTGGCACTATTTTGCCCCGACCCCTTCAATTGTGGTTTTATAGGTATTTGTTGCTCTGGCAATTTATTTTTATTCTTTTAGTTATTATGCTGTCTTTTTATATTTTTAATGCCTTCCTGAACTCCTCGAAAACTATCAAAATCCGTTTTTCTCAAAATTAGCTTTTTTTGACTTCGGTGTTTTTCCCCTGTACCCTTAATATTTAAAAATTAAGCCAAAGCTTTGACTTAGATACGGGAATGTGAATATTTCATGCTGAAAACCTAAAATATACTAATTATAAAACAATGCAATATTATTATAGAATTCCAACGAGGTTCTGTTGCTTCAATGTCCTGTGATCGCGATCTTTATCTCAGTTCTTAGAAATTCCATAAGCAGAGATTTGTCACCATAATTTAACTTAAGGCAATGTTCAAAATAAAAGTGGCGAGGAATACGATAATGAGCGTATCCTTTCGATTTCTTAAGATTTTATAATTCAGAAAAGATTTTCCATGTTCATCAGTTGAGGTACTCATGAATTTCAGCAATTAACTCATCAACAATAGTTGTCAGTTGT
Organism: Aelia acuminata; assembly: GCA_911387785.2. Classification (NCBI taxonomy): domain Eukaryota; kingdom Metazoa; phylum Arthropoda; class Insecta; order Hemiptera; family Pentatomidae; genus Aelia; species Aelia acuminata. Next base: position 38,694,080 of record OU426983.1, read on the forward strand.
TGAAAATAATTGCTTGGTGACAAATCATCTTGTGTAAAGAAGATAAAAATAACAGCTGGACTTGTGAAACAACAATGTGATAAAAACTGCCTCCAGTAATGGAAATAAACTAACTCTCTCACAGTAGATCGGTCGCATTAAAATAAATCAGTCGTTGCAGGGCAAATAAAAATAACTAAGAGGTGCTGGTAGGGGGACGATAAGGAGGAATCCAGCAAGGGGTGGCAATTTGAGGGGTTTATCTCGGCATCTCGCCGGTATTTTCTCTCTCCGGGTCCCTCTTCTTCCTTTTCAGTCCACTGGATGTCTCCTGGTAGGAAGACCGGTAGCACGCAATTGTATTTATTCAAGTTTTCTATAAAATGTCTAAACATTGTTTCGTTCTTTTGTATCAATTCAGATACGTACAAATATTAAATCTCAGGACATTTAATCAATAGAAACTTTTTTTTTTTTTTTTGGGACTTTAAGGCTTCCACTGAAGCCCTATACTCCCCATAGTAACACCCATGGCACTGGGTGATACTTCTCCTACGAAAGAAACGCACCACCCAGGGCGGGACTCGAACCAGCAGCTCCAGCATGGGAGTACGGCGCTTTACTGCACAGCCACACCGGGCCCCCAATAGAAACTTGTTTGAATTCTATAATAATACTGCATTGTTTTATAATTAGTATATTTTAGGTTTTCAGTGTGAAATATTCACATTCCCATATCTATGTAAATGTTTTAGGCCAAATTTTTAAATATGAAGGGTACAGGGGAAAAACACTGACAATCAAAAAAAGCTAATTTTAAGAAAAAACATATTTTGAATGTTTTTGAGGAGTTCAGAAAGGCACTAAAAATATAAAAAAAAAACAGCAAAATAACTAAAAGAATAAAAATAAATTGCCAGTGCAACAAATACCTATAAAACCGCAATTGAAATTTGTAAAATATTTCTTGAATCAATTCTCTCCATGTAATGTCTCGTCCTTCGAGGCCTCATCAGCGTATTCCTCGTCACTTTGTCTATTATGAACAACGTCTGAAGTTAACACGTTCACCCAGGGGCTGTAATTCATGCTCCTCACCCATTGGAGCCTTTGCTTATGACTTTCGCTCTGACGGCAGTTATTCATGGGCATTATGCAGTATTGACAATCCAACAATAATCAAATAAACAATACAACCCTACCTCGTTATACATCGTCGTAGAAAGTTTTGTCATTGACTACAGTGTCCGATGTGTGAGCCTATATGAGCCTCACAGTCTAGTGTGCGCCACCGGTGGTATACACCGGCGTGAACGTGTTAAATTATGGTAACAAATCTCTACCTATGGACTTACCGAAGAACTGAGATAAAGATAGCGATGTTTAGAGCAAGCAAGGTTTTCCGCTATAAAACTTTTGGAGTAGTTGAACTGGAAAGACCGAGTATTGAGTTTTCTCCTAGGAGTTTTTACAGACTAAAAAACTCAGAAGTTTTTTTTTTTCTGAAGAGCTGAAGATTTTTACATCCTAATGCTATGTATCGGGTTAAGAAATAGCCAGATAGAATTGTAATAGCCATTGATAAAGCCACTGACCAATTAGAGAACTCATTACGGGATCAAATAAAGTATATCTTGTTTGGTATCAAAATTTTGCATTTTTAATAAGGGATTCAAATATAAAAACAGATGATTAATATTTTAATTAATAACTAAATTAGAAGAAGGACTAGGGTGCTGGTTTTAGGAGGAAACTTCATTTCCTCCCAGGCCACCTTTAGTAAGATAATATGTTAAATTCGGTGCATCCTGTTGTTGTTTACCAAAGATTGCCTCTGGGCTTGGTGGGGGTAAAAAACGTTAAAAGAAATGTAGTTCGGACGCTTTTTGTTTTTTATCTATTACTTTTTTAATAATAAAAATAATCAAAATTAAAGTTTAAAGGTGTTCTCTCTGGAAGAGAACCTACATATAAATTAAATTTCTTTTGATTTTTAGTCTGTTTTGAATAAATGTTCAGTGTAGGAATATCTCCCCCTCCAATCTTGGGAGGATAGAGAGCTTGGGTTGTAGAGGACTTCTGTCCAGGACTTCAAAGGGTGAACATGTATAGCTCTGAGTGTCAAATATTAGTAATGTCCCTCCAGAAAAGTTAAGTGAGTGATTTTAAGATGTCCATCAGGCCGACAATCCTTCCAGTTATTTTAATTATGTGGCGCTATCGGTGAACCAGTATATCAAAGGCTAGAAAGGGTGATGAGAGAGGCAGAAGATCATCGCAGGAAGTTAGATGAGTACCAATCTGTACATATGTTTAATCATTTTGTAATTTTCTTAGTTTTAGTATATTATTGCATTTGTTTTTCATATCTATATATATCTATCAGATATTCTTTGTAATGATTGTGAGTTATGACAATACCGATTTTCATTTTATTTGTTTCTTTCCAAATATAATTAACATCAATTTTCATATTTGAATATACTCAAAGATTTTTATATTTCTATAATTTAAACTCAACTTGTACTCAATGTTTTTATATATATATTGGATACTATATCAATAAAAAATATTTCACATATTCTTTTCTTTAATAATCATTTTTGTTTATTCTTTATTTTCAATATACATACATATATATATATATTATATTCATACTAGAAGCATGCAATATTATATTGCCCCACATATGCCTTTGAGAAAGGAATCCAATTTTTCAATGTTATATTCTTTTTTGATTCATAAAAAGGGGAATCATATTTTTATTGTTTATTTAATTATCAAGAGAGGAAGGTATTGCTGTAATGGGGAAAGGAAATATTAGTTTGGGCATTTCCCATCAAAATGCTCTGGCATCCCAAAGAGTCATCTATTTAATTAATTAATAAAATCCATGATAAGAAATTAATTATAAAATCATTAAATAAGTAAACCCCCCATTACATAGCACTAAAATAGCCTACAGTATTGCTGTAGTATTTTTAATATAATTCGCTCACTAAATTTTCCCATTCCAGCGTTATTTCCAAAAATATTTGAGCTGACTTTCGGGATTCAATATAAGTATGGTAGATTATTGAAAAGTATACTTCAGCAACAATTAGATGTCACCGTTATTCCATTTCTTACAGAACAATGACTCCCCTGTACCCTTTACATGTTATGCATTGAAATTTAGAATAAAAAAAACAAAACATTATTTAGCAAAGTCGAACTCACTAAAAATAAAAAAAAATAAAAAAACCGGGAACAAATATTTAAAACGTGGAATCTACCAATTTGTATCACTGAACTAATATTTATATATTAGAGTGTGCCGAAGCTATTTTGTGTCAGACGCCTAAGAGTATTGCATGGAATAGAGAAAGAAGCAAGGGTGTGGATTTTACTCGACATATCGCTTTGGATGGCCCATCAATATATCGATAGTAATTATTAACCATAAAATCTACCGTACACTTGGAAATCGATAATGTTAAAATACATTTCGTCACTCCGCGACTTTTTAATAATGATTACATATCAATGGTCTAGACTGGGGGTCACCTTTGGTAAGTGACCATTAATACTACAGATAGCGGGCTCGCGTCCCGTTGTGGTCCTACGATTTTTTAATGTTTAAGAAAAATAATAATATTTTTATTCAGATTAGAAAGAATAATTTTATTTTTAAATCTCAATTAGGTCTTTGACCTTCAATATCAGCTCTAACTTTTTTATTATTTTCAATATTCGGTATATTATAATCTATTTTATATATATACATATAAATCAAAGTCGGTGTAGCAACATTATTTATTTAAATTAACTTAATTAAATTAGCAACAATATTTATTTAAATTAATTTTTATTATTGCATGTGACATTTTAATCATTTTTAAAGTTAAAGACACATGTAAAAATATAGTATAAAAAATTATTGCAAGCAAAAAGTTGTATCAAATAAAATTTTTGTGTTATACATTTCTTGATCATTGGAGTCAGAGTAAGTTACCTAAGGAACCTCTAAAGTGGTGACCCCGACGTGATCCAGCCCGTAAGTACAACTATATTTGATTTTTTTAAACTTTTACTGCACTAACGATAGTTGAGATGACTGCACGCAATCTCATCGATATTTTTGGGCTGGAAGATGAAGAGTCAGCCGATCTAACGCCGGCACTCGCTCCGCAGTCTATAGAGGTTTCTTCCACTTCTAAAGTGAAAGCACATTTACCAATGGTTCACAAGAGTGATCCGGAAGTTTTTTTTTTCAATGTGAGACAATTTTCGCTCTCTAAAATATCAAGAGCTCCATTAAGAGGTTCTGATACGTTGTCACACAGCTAGATCGGGATGCGGCGAGAGAGGTCATTGACCTTTTGCGAAAACCCCCAGAAAACGAGCCTTACGAAGCCCTGAAGTCAAGGATAACGCTAAGATTCGGAGAATCAGACAACACCAGGATTCGCAAGCTGTTGGAAGAGCAGCGATTAGGAGACCGACGTCCTTCGCATCTTTTAAGGGATTTGCAGGAACTGGGTGGCACTATGGTATCAGGTGACCTTTTGAAACCGATTTGGTTGAGGCCTACCTACCCGGATGCAAGCAGCTTTGGCAGCGACAGAACACACCGTTTTAGTTAAGCTTAGTGAAATAGCAGATCGGATCGCAGAAGTTTTTGAGACCGGGATTTCTGAGGTAGCCTTTGTGCGGACCCCCGCCTTATCCAGAGATGACAGGCTGCTAGCAGCAATCGAGAAGCTCACCGAGCGAGTTGCGGCCTTGGAGTGTCAAAGTAGACAAACAACAGCACCGGTATTATCGTCAACGAGATCTCGCAGCCGAAGTAGGAGTCAGCTGTGTTTTTACCACGACCGATTCCACAGTAAGGCCACCAAGTGCAGACCTCCGTGTGACTGGAAGCCATCAAAACCCGCAGAGAATCCGGGAAACTAATTCTGGCGACGGCTGAGGCGGAACTCCGCGACGGGGGATTATACATCGCCACCTATACGTCACTGACCGGCAGTCTTGCGTCCGATATCTGATCGACACAGGAGCTGCTGTATCAGTTTATTCAGTGAAGAAGTCAGAGAAAACTAAGCCCGGTGATTTCTCACTCTACGCAGCTAATGGGACTCCTATACCGACCTACGATTCGCAGCTTGTCCAACTTGACCTAGGACTTCGAAGAAAGATCGTTTTGCGCTTCATCCTAGCGGAAGTTAGTCAACCTATCATAGGAGCAGACTTGCTGTATCACTTCTTCCTCATCGTAGATCTGGACGGCTGCCGACTGCTAGATAAGACAACAGGACTCTCAACAAAGGGGAAGTATGCTAATGTTCTGACCCCAGCCATTTCCTCAATTCCGGCAGGTCAATGGTATACCGAGCTGCTGCAGAAATACAGCTCCATTACCCTTCCCACGAATTATTTGAAAAAACCAAGCCACTCCATTGTCCATCACATTGTAACGCGCGGCACACCGGTTACAGCGAAAGCGCGTAGGCTACCTCCCGAGCGCTACGCAGCTGCGAAGCACGAATTCGAACAAATGATGGAGGAAGGCATTAGTCGACCCTCCAATAGTCCTTGGGCAAGCCCATTGCACATAGTGCTGAAGAAGGATGGAGGAATTAAGCCCTGTGGAGACTATCGGCGCTTGAATGAAAAAAAACAATTCCAGACCGGTATGCTGTTCCAAATATCGCGGATTTTAATATAAATCTGCATGGGAAGCGGATATTTAGCAAGCTGGATCTGAACAGGGCTCAATATCAGATCTCCATAGCCGAAGAAGACATTCCTAAAACAGCCGTCATTACTCCTTTCGGCCTAATTGAGTTTCAGCGGATGTGCTTCGGTTTACGCAACGCTGCGCAGACGTTCCAGCGCTTTCTGGATGAAGTTTTGCGAGGAATCGACTTCGTTTTCCCCACCTCGATGATATCTGCATCGGATCTAAGGACCTAGAGGAACATCAGGTACACTTGGAAGAAGTCTTCAAGAGACTAGAGCAGCACGGACTGATCATTAACCTGGCGAAATGCTTATTCGCGAAGGAGGAGATCGAATTCCTTGGTCATCGGGTGAACTATAGCTCCACCTGGAACGTTTCTTCCAGCAGGCCGTTTCGAACACATCCATTTGGACATTATAAGACCTCTACCTTCTTCAGGTGGAATGAAATACTGTTTGACAATGTTGGACAGATATACTAGGTGGCCTGAAGCCCAGCCAATAGAGGACATATCTGCGACTACTTGTGCAAAGGCACTTTGGTCATCATGGATCGCGCGTTACGGAGTACCTGCTAGGATCACCACTGACTCTCACCCATGAGTCCTACCTATTGGCCCACATCCCTCAAAAAGCGTCCCGATATCCTTGATATCTTCATTTCCTCCCAGATTTCCCCCTCCCAAGCTTCAATAAAATCCCTAAATGACCTTTCATCAGATCATAGTCCAGTTTTGCTTTATTTACATTCAAAGTTCGCTCCTAAACCTTCCCCTCAGGGGTTCAGGGACGCCAATTCGTGTCCGATTTATTCCACCAGCTCTCCAAGACCCTTGGGTATAAGCGCTGCAGGAACACTGCATACCACCCACAGGCCAACGGATGTGTGGAAAGATGGCATAGGACGCTCAAGACGGCCCTCACATCACAACTCCGCGACGATGCTTGGGTTTCCCAGTTACCCATGGTGTTTCTTGGACTGCGAGCAGCTGTACGCGATGACAATATCTGTAGCGCTGCGGAGATGACCTTCGGCCAACCCCTGCGACTACCTGGTGAACTGCTGGAAACGTCCAGGCAGCGCGAAAGCTCAGCATCTTTCGTCCGGCATCATAGAGAGCGTCCATGCACCTCATTGGAAGTACACAGGGAAGACTTTTGTCCACTCAGACCTTCAGACCTGCTCCCATGTCTTCCTGAGAGACGATACCGTGCACAAGCCTTTAACGCCCCCATACACCGGCCCACACCAAGTTCTCAGCAGGAGTGAGATGACCTTCTCGATACTGCTGCCTTCTGGCCCACGCACGGTGACCATAGACAGGTTGAAACCGGCTTACCTGTTGCAGGATAATCAGGAATCAGGTTCCAGCAATGAACCGACACAACCGACATCACCAGACACCACTACAGCGCAGGTTTTCAATGACTCCGACGCAGAAGAACATCCAACACAAGTACTCGTCGTGGTCGTGTACTGCGACTTCCTCTGCGTTTCTGCGACGAAGTCATTGGGGTGAGCTGATGTAGCAACATTGTGCGAAATCAATATTTATTTAAATTAATTTTTATTATTGCATGTGACATTTTAATCATTTTTAAAATTAAAGACACATGTAAAAATATAGTATAAAAAATTATTGCAAGCAAAAAGTTGTATCAAATAAAATTTTTGTGTTATACATTTCTTGATCATTGGAGTCAGAGTAAGTTACCTAAGATACTTCTAAATCGGGTTAGTTACTTTATTATAAACATTAGGAACTGCTAGATCGACTTTTATGATCTTTGATTTCTCTCCGCCCGATCAGCAGAATAAGCAGTAGAACATCGGCAAAAACGGGGTCACTTGTGGTTATTGGTTTGCATGGCAACCTACAATACTAAAGGTCGCGGGTTCGCGTCCTGTTGTGGCCCTACTATCTTTTTTTTTGGAAAAAAAATCCTTGGCTTTGCCGTCCCTCGGATAGGACGTAAAATGGAGGTTCCTAGCCTGTGCGATGTCAGTTACTAGTTAAAGATCCCTATCCTAATTGTACATGGATATGCAAAATTTATGACCCACTGTAGAATCGTCCGATTAGACTTAGTGGCATGAAGTGACGTTAACAACCAACAACAACAACGAAACTTATTTGTTTCTACAGTCACTGAAAAAATTACATAATTTTAATGCACCATGTCTACCATATCAAGGAAAGTGATGAGAATCAAGATATTAAAGATCATTGTATTTGATTTATTTTGAACTAATTAAACTCCGAAATTGACTTTCTTTTCATGTCTAGTGACGGTCTACACTCATAATGACAGGACCAGACGACTTGTAATGAAGTATATTTTATTTCCTCAGAAAGATTACTCCTAAGATAAGTGTTCCTAAAAAAATTTGTGTGATACCTGGATAGAAAAAAATTAGGACTCCCACTGTAACATCGTCCGATTAGTCTTAGTAGGGTAAATGGACGTTAAACAAACAAACAATGGTGTAGAATAACTCTGCAAAGGCATCTTAATTAGGAAGAAAACAAATAATTATTTTATACATCATTATCTGGTACATCATTCTTAAACTCTTGATTTTTCGATAGGCCCAGGTTATATTGATACTATAGCTAATATAATATCGAATATTACAGTGTTTGGCGTCTGATATCGAAAGAGGGGCCGAAGATATCGAAGAAGCTAACTGTAGATCCTCTGAGAGAGCTCCGGTGGAGGTTGTTTACTCCGCTTTTATCTCCACTCCCGCTAATGCCTCCGAATAAGATAGAATCGTCCACCATGGCTAGTCGACACCAGAAATTTACACCATCGTATATTTTTCTAATGTTATTTTCTCTGTTAAAGATTCGGTGCAATATAAATGATATTGTACTAGAGATCCTTTTTCTAACTCTTATGTATTAATGTTTGATATTAATTGAAGTATGATCACATCCTGAACTTACAATAAATCAGATGTTTCAAAAGTATGTATCTAATTATTTCTTTTCTTGCCATTCATGGTGCCTTTGCAGAGTCAGTCAGGACCATTCATATGTAAACTTTATTACGTAAAAATCTAAAGGTGATGGTATGGTTTTTAACATAACGATTTCAAAGTGTACAGTAGAGTTAATAAACGATATTTACTATGATCGATATGTTAATGGTTTAAGCATATCGATATATCGAGTAATATCCAAAAAATTGCTTCTTCCTCTACTCCATGCATTCCCCCCAGACGTCTGAAAAGAAAATAGCTTTGAGACCCTTTACTATATAAATATTAATTAAGTGATACTAATTGGTAGATTCTACGTTCCGAATTCTTTTTCATGGCTTTATTAGTTATTATTACAGAGGTAAAATTTACTGAATAATTTTCTCTTAATGAAATTGTAAATTTTAATTATACGTACTTTTTTTTTTTTTGTCTCCCCTTACTCGCCGTTTAGGCTATACGGGATTTCCAAGGCCAGGGGGGAGGGTGGGATTAGTTTGAAGTATTATCAAATTTCCACTGGCACCGGGTTTTGGACTGGATATCTTCGGTTTCCTAATTATATGTTGGTTTTCAGTGGCAATGCGTATTTCCGAACGCGTTTGCCCACTCGGCCATCCCGCCATTCACAACATACACACCCAAGTAAGCAACTTATCATATTTCTATTGACAAGAAATAATTTAAAATAATACAAGCATTTACAGATATGTTGGTTTCGTCTGCTGGAGTAAATCACAAAAATTATATAGATAGTTTAGGGAAGTAATAACAAAAACTATAAAAAAAAAAGAAGAAAAAAAAAGAAAGAAGCAAACTAAGAGTTAACTGCCATATTCCTGTATATAGTGCCATATTAATACGACAGGGAAAAAGAAACTCCAACATAAATTTGATGAGCAAGGCATCAATTGAAAGGGACATAAACGAAGACGTCGTAATTTCAATTCGTATATTCTCACTAGAGTACAAATAAAAGTTCTGTATAAACTAGGAATTTACAAAATTTACGCGGTATTCATAGATATTGGAAAAAATTGCGGTGGTGTTCCATATAACCTGAAAATTTTGCATTTTTTATCACGAAAATCTACCATTAACGGTAGTAAAAGATTCGATATTTTTCTTATACTGGTCAGGAAAAAAGTGTCTGCATTACTTATGACTGAGTTAGGCTGATTATGGACCGATGTTTTAATTATGTGTGTAAACGCCTAATAATGTGATGTACAATGATGTGGTTATATAAAATTACACCTAATAATGTAAACGCCTAATAATGTAATATTATTCATTCATGCGTGCAATCGCCTAATAAACGCCTCAAATTGATTTCTTTGTGTTTTATCAGTAATTTGTTGAAGATCGTATTCATTAAAACATAGAAATATTATTTTTACAAGACTTCGCTGTATCCTAAGCTTGAAATCGATCAGTATGAAGACTTTATCCAAAAAACCTATATCAAGGAAGCTGTTTCTTTAACATAGCCGTTATTAAGTAGATACATGGTTTAATTAATCAATTTAATACAGTTGTTAATAAAGATGTTTCTCTATTATCCATCTATAATCACAATCCATTTGTGCTTTTAAAAATTAGTAATATCACATGGTTTAGAAAATTAATCGTATTAGATATTCATCCGATGTCACGTGATAGATTGTAGAAGGAATCCTATTGAACGCCGTTAGTCGCCCTAAGCTGAAAATAAATTGTAGAAGAGCTACTAAGAGGATTGGCTTTATATTCACTTCGTCTAAGCAAGATTTAACGGAGGTGCTGGGTCTCAATTGTCTTGCCCTCCAATATATCCACTTGATTGAAAAAAAGAAAAAAAAGAAACATCTATCAGACAAAAAAATAATATAATTTTTTTTTTATTCGAGCCATAAATAATAATAGAATGATTCCACTTTCGGACTCAATAGCAATCATATTTGAAATTCTATATTCTACAGAAAGATATAGATCTATATATAAAAAATATAAATCTTGGAAGGATTTAATCCCAATTTAAATTCAATCAAATAAAAAATATCTGACCACCGCAACCTCAAGAAAACATCAATATTTAAAAAAATTTTAAATATAGATATATTTGCAATTGAGAAGAAAAGATCCAGATGCATGTTTTAAAAATGTATACTATTAGAGTAATTGTTAGAGCCGTCAGGTAGAACGCACGTCAGAAACTAATATAGAAATAATAATGCAAAATAAGAATTGGGCATGATATAACAAATTATTGATAGTGCGATTTAGAAGAAAATTTAATATAATAGCAATTTGCTAAATAAATTATGGGGTCACCTTTGGGGTGGTGGTTAGCATAGCAACCTACATTACTATAGGTTGCGGGTTCGCGTCCCGAGTTGGCCCTAGGATTTTTTAATGGGAGTAAAAAATCCTTGGCTATGGCGTCCGTCGGATAGTATATAAAATGGTGGTTCCGAGCCTGTACGATGTCAGATACTCGTTAAAGATCTCTATCCTAATTATACCTGGATAGGCAAAATTTAGCTTTGACAGAAGGATGACTTGGGGCCCGCATGTTAAGTTGAAACGAAAGACTCTTAAAAACCGACTCCTCCAACTTCACTCACTGTTTTTTAAAACTTCAAAACTGGGACTGAGACAAAAATTAAATATACATTTATACTTGATAAAACCAATATGGACATACTCTTCACAGATATGTGGAACAGCTAAGAAGACCCACTCACAACGACTTCAGACCTTTCAATCAACAATGCTAAGACTCATAGTAAAAGTACCATGGTAGGTCACTAACAAAACGATACTGACGGACTTACAAATAAACAGTAGACCAACATATAAAGACACATTATAAACATTTTCATATTCACTTACAAGGCCACTTCAACCGACTGATTAGAGACATGGCACCAGCTGAGATACCAATAAATAGGAGATTAAAAAGGCGTTGCATGAGAGATCTCTTTCGTTAACAAACCAGATTAACTGACACAACACAGGGAAGAGGTACCGCTGGGTGCCATCCTTCCCCATGCCTAACATGCCCTTATTTAATTAGCATAGTTCACATTGCTGATTGTCGACGTTTGTTGAAAGGCGCAAATCAAGATGTGAAGACATAAAAAAAAAAATTATAAAAGTAAAATCTAATAATAAAACTAAAATAACTGTAAAACTAGATTTATATACACGCAAACATAGGCAGTTGCTGTATATGTATTTAAAATCATGCTAAATATATACAAATTACTAGATCAAATCGATCAACTATTCAATACAGATTATTCGTCTGTCACAGAAAGATTTATTCTCTAGTCAATTCGTACACCCTTTACACTGCTCAAAAGAAAAAAATGTCCCCAATTTATTGAAGTACAGCTTTCAGAACGGCAAAACGAATGAATGGAAAAAAAAAAAAAACTGACACAAAGGCTTTTTCTTCGTAAATGTAAAAGAAAATTCTAAATAAATTGCTGATTTTTTTATTTATTTTATTTTGACTGTAATATTGTAAAGACATAGAATATAATACAAATACAATTTATATCTATTTAATTCTTTTTTTTTAAGCCATTAAAAAATATTTTTATTATCCATTGGTATTTTCAACCACTGGAAGCGATGAATTTTAATAAAGCCCTTCCACGACCAGGCAGTACAACCTGCGTCTAGATAAATTTAGCTACAACGCTGAGCGAGCTGAGGTTTATTCTTAACACTTTTCATAGTTTCTTTGCCAGAATGAATTGCAAAAAATTACCTACTATTTATTTGTTAAGGTTAATTTAATACTGATTCACTAAAATGTTTTTTTTTCCTTGTCGCAATTTATTTTCGGTAGGGACATAAAAATCAGACCTGTGAACCTGTAAATGTTTTTATGCAGCAACATAGATTAGCTTATCGCACTGGTAACCCCTATCACCTCAGTTTCGCTTTTAATTAACCATTAATTTAATAATTAACCATCTAGCTTCATTAAAACACGTTTTTTTATTATTAGTTATATACAATTCGAACAAAAGCTTTTCGATTACAAATGGTGACCCTTTATATACATTTATACATGTTTGCAATACTATGATTCGGGTATATTCAAGAAGTACTTGAATGTAAAGGATGAAGCACAATAAAATGCTCGTGTTGCCCATCTTCTTCATTCCTTCTAATTGTAAGTAAATTACAGGTCTAATGAAGCACCTATACCTGTCTTGATTCAAGAAAAGAGGTCTCTCGTCGAATTTCAAGTCAGCCATCCATGCGATGACTTGAACGCAAGGAATAAATTTTTCATCATCTCGATCCTTGAGGAAAGCATTTAAAGGCTGCTATTAATACATCAATACAATTTTATTGGACACTATATCTCCTAATACCAACATATCGGCTAGATTCACAAAGAAAAACATTAGACCTATTAGGTTGTAAAATTTTACAATATGGGTCCCTCATTCACGTAGTTCATAATCCCCAGATGGGTCCATTATGGCTTTGATGAATATATATGTGTAAACAGACATTTGCTTGATTTATAGTTGCCATATGAATAAAAATTATCAATTTTTCAACTTGAATTGTAATATTGCCCTGTCAAAATGAAAAGACAGGCAATAAACAAAGGACCGCAAATTCTATACTCCCTATTTTTTCAAATCATCAAAATTGAAAATCAGACAGGAATTCAATACATACACACACTTACTGAAACCTATGTGGACCTACGCCTCACAAATTTATGGTTCAGAAAATAAGAAACACTTACAAAAATTACAAACATTTCAATCAATAATTTTACGGCAAATAACGAACGCACCTTTGTACGTTAGTAAAAAAGCACTACATACCGACTTATAATTACGAACTATTGACGTTAACGTTAACAACAGACTTATTAATGACATGGCCACGACTGAAATGCCTTTTATGAGGCGACTGAAAAGGGGTAGGATTAGAGACCTCCTCTCCTAAAACAAGACTGGGATGATGTGCTGCTGGTCACTATCTTCCATCATGCCTAAAATGCCAACATAGCAGCAGTTTATATCTCATTTGTCTGGTTGTCTCTTCGTTGCGATAGGTTTGAATAAAAGTATGAAGTAAAAAAAAAAAAAAATGTTATATTGAATAGTTTTTTTAAAATTAAAAACGTATTAAACAAAGATCTATGAATGACTTTTTTCACTTCTTTTCATAATGACATACCTACTTTCTTCCATATTGACTTATCCTAATATGTAAAGCAACTACCAAATAAAGAAATTTTCCCCAATCATGGCAGTTACGGAAAGTATTGTAAGGCCTTCGAAGATTTGTGCGGAGCGCTGGGGTAATCTACCTGTTGGATGGTAGGGGGGGGGGGAGGGGGGCAATTTGTGCGAGTTCCACAGCACCTCCCTGGATATTGCACTCCTGGCAAGGAGTAACGACTTTCCTTAGGAGCCTTCAAGCTCGCTAGAGTATTGCGAGCTGAGTGAATACGGATCATTAAACCCTTAGTTGGCACTTTGTGAAAGTTTACAAAATAAGTATCATTAGAATGTTTGCAGTAATTATTATGATTGCTTTTCTCTCTTGGTGTGTTTCAGTTCATGTGTTAAGAACAGACCTCGGCATTATTTTAAATAAAAGTATTTTTACATGAAATATATAGTAAGGGAAAGTAGTGCGATCGTGAAAAATTTCGACTTCCGGTTTTCTAGGAAATACCCGTTTGGGGGACCCCTGACTCCAAATAACTAAGTCCCGCCAAATGTTCTGTGTGTGTGTGTGAACAGACTAGCTCAGAAACTGTAAATAGTACGAACCTGAAATTGGGTATTTGGTTTATGTGTGTGCCAGCGATGTGACAGCAAAAATTTCATCAAAATTGGTCAAACGTTTTCTTCGATTTTATCAAAAACGGCTCTTACGCTTTTGATTAAACTCGGTATTTGATGTATGCACATGCCCGCGATGTGAGAGTCTAAATATCATCAAAATTCATCAATTAGAGGGGGCACTTTACTTAATAAAGTTTGTCTCATTTTCGTGTGTTTTATTTTATTTACTCAAAAACGGCTTTAACGATTTTGATCAAACTGGGTATTTGATGTATGTATATGCCCCTGATGCGACAGCAAAAAATTCATCAAAATTGGTCAAACGGAGGGGGTTCTTTATTCAATGACTTTTGTCTAATGTTTACGTTTTTTCGATTTTCTCCAAAATTAGATTTCCCTTCAAAAAAGAAACAAGCAGTAATGAAACGAAAAGTACTGAGAACTTTCAAGTTTTGCAATACAAATACTCTATAACTTATGGAGATATACAAATATAAGAATGTAAATGTGGAAAAATGTGTGAAGTTGAGGAATTATTTTTTAATATAGAAACAGAAGTTATAGAAACAAGTCAATATCTAATCTAAGTAAGTTTGTAAGTGAAAGTTATGTGATGCACGCATCGCACCAGATTTATTATTTTAGTATTTTTAAATTAAAATAAAATAAATCACATGTTTATTTTCATTTTAATTCTAAAATACTCAAACGTCTGAATATTACAAAAAATATAAATCATAATTAGACGCCTATCACCCTTTTGGGGTTAGGCACGAAATAATAATAAATATATAATTTTATATCTTCAAGTATGATAATATTACACAATTATTTATAAAGATGTGGAGTAATGTAATGTATAATGGTATGTTACCTCCGATCCTTACCCTCTATTGCTGGACTGTGTACAGTACCCCTAACTAACATCTGATATTGCTGAGTCTAATGAGGATTGGAACAAGGGCATGTGACGAGAAACAGGCTCATTTATAAACCTTAAACTGTTAATTTATATGTTAACTAACTAGACTTTCCCCAAATTAACAAAATTAATTAACCTCGCACGGGGCTAACTGTCATGTTAATGATAATTGTGTTTGCGGGGATTCTATTAGGGTCGGGAAGGGAGCATCGACTGACCCACATAACCTCCAGAAAATTAGATCTTTATTACCGTTTACTATACACTGAAAACTATTATAAAAATTACGTGAAATTAATCTTTTTTTATTTCTTTAATTTTCATCAATTTAATCTTAAATTAAATTTTAATGAATATAAATATTTAATTTAAGTAATTACTGAATACATACACCTATTTACTTATACCCATTTGGACACACGCCTCACAGATTTTCGTCTCAGCTGAAAAGACGCACTTACCACAATTACTAACTTTTCAATCCAAAATTTTAAGACTAATACGGACGCTCCTAAGTACATAAGTAATTATACTCTGCATTCAGAATTACAACAATCAACTATCCAACAACACATACAAACTCTTTATTCACGCTTTTTTGGTCAATTTGCACGGACATCATAACATTAGCGACAAGGTCATGGCTGAAAGCTGGAAGCTAGAAGACAGTTAAAAAGAAGCTAGATGAGAGACCTCTCCTGAATTAGTTTCAAGCCCGGAAAAAGGTGCTGCTGGGCATTCACCTTTCTGCATGCCCAAAA
This sequence comes from Aelia acuminata, assembly GCA_911387785.2. Lineage (NCBI taxonomy): Eukaryota > Metazoa > Arthropoda > Insecta > Hemiptera > Pentatomidae > Aelia > Aelia acuminata. The sequence goes on from OU426983.1 coordinate 38,710,271, forward strand.
TGCCTTAATACAAAGGTGTTATAGCCATCACATTCACTGATTGTTGCTGACAAGTGTGGATCAAAGTTTGAAGAGAAAAAAAAGTAATGAAGAAAAAAAATAATCAATCTCATGACTAAAAAAAAAGAATAAGCTCTCAGAAATCAAGTTTAAATTTAGAAGAAAATTATGATTTTGTATTTCAGAATAATAAGTGTAATCACAAAAACAAAAAAAATATGCTCAAAAGTTTTCTAGTAGGCTTTATGCAATGGTCTTGAACTCTTCCATATATTATTTATTTATCTCCTTGAAATGCTTTTTGTTATAGTTTGCGATTTAGTAGCGGACACATCAAAGTCCGTTACAAAAACGAGTTAAAAAAAAAAATCACAGTTGTCTGAATAAGTAAATTAGAAGAGAATAATTAAAAGTAAACCTCGTGATGATTTAAAGAGTAATTAACAAGGAACCTTCATTAATAGTCATGATTAATTACTGCTTACTTAGAATGCCGCTAATGGACTGTTACTGTTGACTCTGAATATGGACTACTGAGGAAAGGACATGCATTGTATTTTAACAAATAAAGCGTGGAGTTCAGGGCATTTTAAGTCAATCGCTTTTTAATTCAAAACTTTGTTTCCCAACCGACGCTGATCAATAAAAAAATTAAAATTATATTTATCTAAAAAAAATAATTCAAGGTACTTTAAATGTTGTTTATAGTTGTGGTAAACTTACAAAAACTGTCAACAGTTTTTATACTATATTATATTATATTTAGGCCTGTCTTACTTAGACATCGAAAACGTGAGTAATGGGCTAACCCTGCGTAATGAGCTACATTAAGAACAAATTTAATGAGGAGTCTTTGAACAAGAGAAGTGTAAATGTCAAATCCTTTATGAATAATTCAGATCATACTCTTCCAAGAATTTATCTCCTTTCTGAAAATTGGGATCTACAACCCTCCGCGGTTTTTGTCCTTTCTTTTAAATTAATTTTTCAAGCCTACCTAATTATTCAATCAACATATTGGAATTGAGCTTAATTAATTAATTTAACTATTTTAAAAAAATATAAGTTGTTCTGTGTTTTTTTGCAAAACGTTCAAGGTCGACGAGTCCAAGATTAAAATATTTAGGTATGTCTATTATACGTATAGATTTATATATAATACATAAATCATTCGGCTCACTTGCTTTTCCAGAAATATTTAAAGAACGTTTAATAAATTACTGGAAATTTCTTCATTAGAATTGTTTTCTTCCGTTCATCCGATATACTTTTTTTAAAGAAATTTGGTCAGTTTTTGTATGAGAAGCAGTTCACCTTTTCTTGTAAGCTTACCTTACTTTAAAAACCTAGAAAGTTTCTATGTGTTCTAATTTTATTTTCGTAGGGCCCATAAATAGAATGGTTGGAATATTTTATTATTTTGATTCTTAAGGCTCCTCATTAGGTTAATCTGTAGTTGGCTTGTGAGGAAAATTTGGAAAAAATGAAAGGAAAAAAGTGTGTATGAAGGAGAAAATTAGATCAATAAACCTCTGAGAAAATGGCATAGGTCTTATCTACCAAGGGCTTGAGAAGAAAAGTTGTCTCTCTCCTGAAACGTAGATAAAAGTCACCGGGTTTCTCACCACGACTCAGAATATTACTCTCTGCTCTGGAAATAACGAAAAAAAAAAAAACACAACAGAGAAAACAATTCTAGATAACAATGTCACGAGTCGACACAACGAAATTTCCCAAGAGTAACTTTTAATTTAAGCTTTTCTTTTCTTTAGCTTCTTTGTAAGAAAATATTTGAAATCGAGTCAAATTTTTCGATTAAGACTTTTATTTACGTCTAACAGCCGATTAAAAAAAAAAATAAATAAAAAAAAATAACATTGAAAGACTAGGTATTTTTTTCCGTATTAAAAAGGTATCTTTTATTTACTAACTCCCCCCACCCACTAAAAAGTTTGATTAACATTCAACTAATACAAGAATATATATTTATTTTCTATTGAGAATTTTTTGTGACCGGATTGATTCGATGCGTATTTTTAAACAGATCTCATATTTATCTGTTTATTTATATATCCATCCATAAAAATCCATTCATTCTTAAATGTATTTTTAGTTATGAACAGCTGAGTGCTCTCACCTAGCCTCCACTGGTTTTTAATTACAGTGATGTGGCTGTGAGGGAACCACTGGGATCTCCGAGAGTCTTCTTTGCCTTCCAAAAGTGGGGGGCAAAACATGAATCGGAGTTTCCCTGGCTGAATGTTTATTTATATTTTTAAATAGGTATCAACGTGACACTGTAATTTCATTTCACTTTCGTCATTGTTATTTTATTTATGTACATTTTTACATAGTTATTATGAAAGTGATTCCTTACAGCTCTAATAGCAATGCCCTTGATATGAATAATTAATAAATAATCTAATAGTTCAAAAGAAAATTCTAATTTACATTAAAAAGTAAATACGGCTAAGTAACGTTTCTTTTAAGGAAGAGAAATTATTAGTGCATGTAATATATTTTTTGGTTGATCAGCGAGATGATTCTGTTTATGCATCATGTAAATAAAAATTAAAATATAGCTATATTTTTTTTATTTTAAAGAATCCTATTAAAAGTAATTTGATAAATATATCTTTTTTTTTTTTTTACTTGGCTTCATGTTTCAATTTGCGCCTGTCAACAAACATAGACAATTAGCTAATGTGCGCTGTGCTATTGAAATAAGGGAATGTCAGGCATGGGGAAGGATGGCACCCAGTGGTACCTCTTCCCTGGCTTGTTTCAGGTAATCTGGATTTTTAACGAAGGAGATCTCTCATCCATCGCCTTTTTAATCATCCATTTATGCTCATATCAGCTGTTGTAAGTCAGTATGTAGGTTATTGTTGGTCACGTACCATGGTGCTTTTACTATGAGTCTTAAAATTATTTATTGAAAGGTCTGAATTCTTTGTAATTGGGTCTTTTTTGCTGTACCGTATATCTGTGAAGAGTACGTCCATATTGGTTTCAGTAAGTATATAAATATATCTGTAATGACCCTATTGCTGACTGTAATTTTATCAAACATTTTTTTTTTTGTAACCACTGTTTTTAACTTTGTAACTATATTAACAACACGAAAAATAATTCGAATAATTGTGAAGGCTTCATGGTACATCTCGAATTACACCATCAACAATGACAGGGACGTTTCAATAGTAAAATACCACAAACATGACTAATAAAACTTTACATATTGACTCGAAGTAACCGAAAATAATTAGTTTCATCCCTTTCCTACTTCCTATTATCAAATAAACGCTGGCTGATTAGAAAAAAAAAAAAGCCTATTGCAGCGGCATATAAATAATTCAAAAAATAATATTAACATTTTAGTTATAACAAAACCAAC